>JAMPIV010017858.1:320000-982500 GCA_024509875.1 Oreohelix idahoensis
TATTCAAAAGAAACAATTCTGCGTCCAGTTTTCTCAATATCATCTATTAAATACACCAACAAAAATTTAGTGAATAGTTTTATAATCACAGATACAAAAATTACTTTCGTCAAAGAAAAATGTATACGCTGTGTATATCAACTATGACAGCACAAGCACAAAATTAGGATTATATCAGAGCTGTGTGCTTTCTGTGCTTCTCTATGGCGCGGAGAGCTGGAGAGTTACAGAGAAGGAAACGTCGAAATTGTCCTCTTTTCATACAACATGCCTAAGAAAAATTCTCAGAATCTTTTGGCCGAATACCATCACCAACCAAGATCTGCTTACTCGGAGCAAGCAAGAGGACATGCACACCATCATAGCTGGCAGACGCTGGAGCTGGGTTGGCCATGTCCTCAAAAGAGACCCCGATGCCATCACAAGAACAGCTATGCTATGGACCCCTGAAGGAAAACGAGAGGCCGACCAAAACAACTTAGCGGAGGACTGTGGAGGCTGAGATGCAAAGAATGAACCAGAGTTGGGGCACTGTACGAAGGATGGCCGCCGACCGAGCAAAGTGGAATCAATTTGTTTTTGCCCTACAAGACGCCACCAGGCGTAATGGCCACTGACTGCTTTGACGGTCGGCGGCTAAGGATCAAAGAAGAAGAATATCAACTACGGTTACATTGTTATCCTGTTTATGTTCTTACACCTCGCTAAACACTGGTGATGCCGATAAAAATAAAAATAATAATTGATGACAGTAACTTCTGCGCACATGCTTTGAGAAGTTTTGGACGACACCACTTCCATAGTAATAATAATAATACAGTATTTATTATTATATAATATATGTTGGTCCCCGTATACATTTTTGTGATGACGTCATCAATTTTAGAACACATAGAAGAAAAGTGTGTATTATTGATTTCACGTCATTATTTTGTTAATTCCGCTCTTTTTACTTCCCTTTTTATAAATGTACTAACAATTCTAGAACTTAATACATTATATAAGCAGGCCACTCTCATTCGTTTAATCGATTCATTGTCCATTGAGTATAGTCACAGTATAGTTACAAGTCGTGATTCTGTCAGCAACATCTGTTGCTTACCAGTATCATGTGTAAGTAATCAATAAATTCGTCATAAGTAATCAACAAATTCGCCACATTATAATTTAACGACAGGTGTATATAATCAAGGTTTTCCATTTCATCCTTTTTTTTTTTTCTCTCACTGTTTTACAAATTATTTATTAACATGTCAGTCTACATACACAACAGACTCTTAGATACACTCCCAAACATACTTGTCGTGGTTGAGTTAGAGTGTAGAGTATTTGTCGAGTTGGACAACAGTAGTGAAATCGACAAGGGATAGTGGACTGACAGAGTTATAGATTACACACACAGAAAGGTGTAAATAGGAGATGGACTTGAGACAACCTGGAAGAAGATTTACCAAAATGATCTCTCTCTCTCCAAGCCTCAACTCACTTTACTGTCTAAGCACCTCCTGCTCTCTCTCTCTCTCTTCTCTTATCATACATAGAGATTATAGTAAAGAGCTAAAAATACAAATATGGATGGAAAGGTCGTGAACAGCGCATTAATAAATGTGTAAAATTTATTAAAGAAGAAAAAGCATGGAATTAATGCATATCATCACAACAACATAAAATTACATCAATACTCAAAATATTCATCAATAATCATATACACCAAAAACCACACACACAGATCACCATTCATAAAACCTGTAGAACACAGAGAGATGAAATAACTGAGTGTCAGCCCGTCCGTTTTCGGGACCAGATGAAATAGTCCGGACAGTGTGTTACTTGTAGATCCTTCGTGAGGGACTATGCCTACAAAACTGTCCTTGTTGGTACTATCATTGGTGATTCCTCCCTACTGGCGCGAGGTGGGCTGGAAGACTCTAGTTACCTTCTGTTTACCAAAATGAATAAACTGCGATTCAGTCCGTCCGCTTTCGGGACCAGATGAAATAGTCCGGACAGTGTGTTACTTGTAGATCCTTCGTGAGGGACTATGCCTACAAAACGGTCCTTGTTGGTACTATCATTGGTGACTCCTCCCTACTGGCGCGAGGTGGGCTGGGGGACGCTGTTTATCTCCTGCTGACCAACTGAATGAACTTAGCGACAGCCTGTCCGCTTTCGGGGACCAATGGAATAGCTCCAGTAAGTGGTTTCTTCGTATATATCCGCCATCGGTGATGGAATTAACCTGAATAAAATCACTGTATAGGCGCTATCGTTGGTGTCTTCCCCCTACTGGCGCGAGTGGGGCTGGAACTCTGTCCATAGATGGCTGCTCATACGTGCGAAGTTCTACATAGACCCAGAAATAAACCATGGGACGAAGTCACTTGAGGACAATTGATCCCAAGGCATGCTTATCCGGCGCTAGAATTGGCTTTAAATCCGGTTTTGGCTGGTTGACTGTGGCTTGGCTGAGTGCCCCGTTTAGGCACAAAAAAGGCGGGTGATATGGAATTCTGCTATAGGCATGCTGGGCGGTTTTGATATTCTGGAAGCCGCAATGCTCTGGCTGGTAATCCAAGAGGCGAGTAGAGAACTACTACTGCATTTGGTGATTCCAGATTTAGCGTTGGCTCCGTTGCACTGCGTGAGCTTAACTTGGCGTTGACAAAAGGGGTTTTGATTCAGGAACGGGGTGTGACACTCGTGGGGCTAGATATCCTCAGAATCCCTCTAGACGAAGAGACGGTGACATTCTTCGTCTGACTGGAAACTAGACTAGCAATTCGGTATCCCCCTGAAACTGAGACCGAAAAAAGAGACACCCTTTTACATCAAGCAAATAATAAATCACACTAACTTTATACAGAAAGTTTCGCTCCACTATGGGATTAAATTTATTGTAGTTATTGCTATGATAGTTTAGGGCTGTCTTTAACCATGTCTCCTGTTCCTTAAAAATATCAATTATCAACACGCACCCGCATAGACTTAATATCTTTTGCACACCCAGGTACCTGTCAGTAACTGTTCTGACAGCAACAATCTACTCCTCTTCTCCCAATCTCAATATACAGGAAACCTAACCAGTAGTTACAGTTAAATGGATATGCTTATTCATCTTACAACATTAAATGAATTTACATAAACAGATTACAGCATGTGACATTACAAAATAAGTAATATGTCCCTTTGGGAAAATATATTAATATTCCACACAATGAGTACAAAGAGAATGCAATGTTCTTGCTATAATAATACAATTGTGGCTGAATCATAAGATATAATTATATCTATGCCTGGTGACTGCTTTCTGTGAAAGTTATAGACTAGTGCCTAGCCACACAAGTAAGCATAAAATGATTCTCCCTTGCCACTAAAAATATCTATCAAAAAGGAATAAGTGACTATTTCCTATAATCCAGAGTTATTACCTGCATCTCACTATTCAGTTTTTAAGTGAACAATCCACACCTGGCATTATCTTACAGAAATGACAGTTAATTTTGCTGACTCTTAACCCAATGGTAAGCATTCGTGGACTGATTCTACGCCTAATATCTGTTATTGTAAGTTTAACATTTAACCCATGATAAACCGTAACAGTTTAAGCACCACTTAATAGGCCGTAGACAGCGCTACCTTATCACTGAATAAATTACTAGGAGAAGTCCTCAGAAATAAATTCACTTCCCTAACAGATATATATAAAAGCTAACATGAATCTAATATAATAATTATAAGATATGTTTACTCACCCCGAGAAAATGCCAAGAAATAGGCCAAAAACATTTAGTTCTGTGTTAATGTTTGCCTTATTTCCATAATGGTCTATCTCGGGCCAGGAATCTTCTACGAGTGTGTTTGACGTAGTAAAATTTCAAATCTTATAGCTTACAAAGGACGCTCCCCCCGGACACCTGCCTAACCTGATTCTACAGATGTATTGGCGTAATGCGTAATAGAGTAAGACAAAAGAAATCGTGCGAAAGTTCCCCAGGCCTCAAAGGGTACCAGCCGCTCGTCATCAAACGTTTTAAAGCGACCAGAGAAATTCCCCTGTTGGGACCACAGAGGGTACCCGCCGCTAACGAACCGTTTCTTTCACAGAAACCGTCTTGGCTCGTTCTAACACTTAAAGCGGACCCGAGAAATGTTTCTCTGGTCGAACAGGTGCGTTTAGATAACATTACGTCTAGCGTTAGCTGACCGCAGCTGGCCAGCGTAAACAACCTCGGGTGGGGTTTGAGAGGGTGAGAAAGTTTGGCCACAAAGGTAGAAAAGGAAAGAAAAAGAAAATACAAAATGTCTCGGAAAACAGAACATTTAAAGGAGTAATCAAATTATGGACAAGATGGTAAAATAAATTATCTTTCACGTGACAAGTGCCCCCTTTTTTAAAGTGCGTGAAACACGAACTAAATGACAGTAATTTATCTTTTCCATCAATGTCCATTACATGTCCTAGAACATCCTATAATCATAATACAAATTTGTTTCCAACTTCTGTCAGTACTTAGCTATTGGGAGGATTGGTTACTATCATTCAAATGAACACCCTCCCTTGGTACAAATGCAAGCTAGTAACTGACTGTCTGTAGCTTCTTATCTCAGATTAAAGAGCTACTCCTGAAAAAAAATTAACCCTTAAAAAAAATTTTCTGACTTTTACAACAATAGTCGTCAGATTTGTCAACCAAAAACTCAGCAGTGGTACCATCAACCTTTACCAGCTGTCTCATGTGTAGCATGAACAATAAATGTAACTTAATATTTATGATTGCTGTGGAGTAAAACGCTGTTCAGACTTCCTCCCAAAAGAAATAGTTCGTTATGTCTAGGGATATCGATTCCTATAATCTGCCGAACACTAAACTCTAAGAATCAAGATAGAATCTTGTGAGAGATTCATCCTCGGATCGAGCACATATTAAATGTCGTACTAGATGGGTTCTAGAATCTCGGACGGGCTCCCAATTGTCGTGGTTGAGTTAGAGTGTAGAGTATTTGTCGAGTTGGACAACAGTAGTGAAATCGACAAGGGATAGTGGACTGACAGAGTTATAGATTACACACACAGAAAGGTGTAAATAGGAGATGGACTTGAGACAACCTGGAAGAAGATTTACCAAAATGATCTCTCTCTCCAAGCCTCAACTCACTTATGTCTGTCTAAGCACCTCCTGCTCTCTCTCTCTCTTCTCTTATCATACATAGAGATTATAGTAAAGAGCTAAAAATACAAATATGGATGGAAAGGTCGTGAACAGCGCATTAATAAATGTGTAAAATTTATTAAAGAAGAAAAAGCATGGAATTAATGCATATCATCACAACAACATAAAATTACATCAATACTCAAAATATTCATCAATAATCATATACACCAAAAACCACACACACAGATCACCATTCATAAAACCTGTAGAACACAGAGAGATGAAATAACTGAGTGTCAGCCCGTCCGTTTTCGGGACCAGATGAAATAGTCCGGACAGTGTGTTACTTGTAGATCCTTCGTGAGGGACTATGCCTACAAAACTGTCCTTGTTGGTACTATCATTGGTGATTCCTCCCTACTGGCGCGAGGTGGGCTGGAAGACTCTAGTTACCTTCTGTTTACCAAAATGAATAAACTGCGATTCAGTCCGTCCGCTTTCGGGACCAGATGAAATAGTCCGGACAGTGTGTTACTTGTAGATCCTTCGTGAGGGACTATGCCTACAAAACTGTCCTTGTTGGTACTATCATTGGTGACTCCTCCCTACTGGCGCGAGGTGGGCTGGGGGACGCTGTTTATCTCCTGCTGACCAACTGAATGAACTTAGCGACAGCCTGTCCGCTTTCGGGGACCAATGGAATAGCTCCAGTAAGTGGTTTCTTCGTATATATCCGCCATCGGTGATGGAATTAACCTGAATAAAATCACTGTATAGGCGCTATCGTTGGTGTCTTCCCCCTACTGGCGCGAGTGGGGCTGGAACTCTGTCCATAGATGGCTGCTCATACGTGCGAAGTTCTACATAGACCCAGAAATAAACCATGGGACGAAGTCACTTGAGGACAATTGATCCCAAGGCATGCTTATCCGGCGCTAGAATTGGCTTTAAATCCGGTTTTGGCTGGTTGACTGTGGCTTGGCTGAGTGCCCCGTTTAGGCACAAAAAAGGCGGGTGATATGGAATTCTGCTATAGGCATGCTGGGCGGTTTTGATATTCTGGAAGCCGCAATGCTCTGGCTGGTAATCCAAGAGGCGAGTAGAGAACTACTACTGCATTTGGTGATTCCAGATTTAGCGTTGGCTCCGTTGCACTGCGTGAGCTTAACTTGGCGTTGACAAAAGGGGTTTTGATTCAGGAACGGGGTGTGACACTCGTGGGGCTAGATATCCTCAGAATCCCTCTAGACGAAGAGACGGTGACATTCTTCGTCTGACTGGAAACTAGACTAGCAATTCGGTATCCCCCTGAAACTGAGACCGAAAAGAGACACCCTTTTACATCAAGCAAATAATAAATCACACTAACTTTATACAGAAAGTTTCGCTCCACTATGGGATTAAATTTATTGTAGTTATTGCTATGATAGTTTAGGGCTGTCTTTAACCATGTCTCCTGTTCCTTAAAAATATCAATTATCAACACGCACCCGCATAGACTTAATATCTTTTGCACACCCAGGTACCTGTCAGTAACTGTTCTGACAGCAACAATCTACTCCTCTTCTCCCAATCTCAATATACAGGAAACCTAACCAGTAGTTACAGTTAAATGGATATGCTTATTCATCTTACAACATTAAATGAATTTACATAAACAGATTACAGCATGTGACATTACAAAATAAGTAATATGTCCCTTTGGGAAAATATATTAATATTCCACACAATGAGTACAAAGAGAATGCAATGTTCTTGCTATAATAATACAATTGTGGCTGAATCATAAGATATAAATTATATCTATGCCTGGTGACTGCATTCTATGAAAGTTATACACCAGTCCCTAGCCACACAAGTAAGCATAAAATGATCTCTCCCTTGCCACTAAAAATATCTATCAAAAAGGAATAAGTGACTATTTCCTATAATCCAGAGTTATTACCTGCATCTCACTATTCAGTTTTTAAAGTGAACAATCCACACCTGGCATTATCTTACAGAAATGACAGTTAATTTTGCTGACTCTTAACCCAATGGTAAGCATTCGTGGACTGATTCTACGCCTAATATCTGTTATTGTAAGTTTAACATTTAACCCATGATAAACCGTAACAGTTTAAGCACCACTTAATAGGCCGTAGACAGCGCTACCTTATCACTGAATAAATTACTAGGAGAAGTCCTCAGAAATAAATTCACTTCCCTAACAGATATATATAAAAGCTAACATGAATCTAATATAATAATTATAAGATATGTTTACTCACCCCGAGAAAAATGCCAAGAAATAGGCCAAAAACATTTAGTTCTGTGTTAATGTTTGCCTTATTTCCATAATGGTCTATCTCGGGCCAGGAATCTTCTACGAGTGTGTTTGACGTAGTAAAATTTCAAATCTTATAGCTTACAAAGGACGCTCCCCCCGGACACCTGCCTAACCTGATTCTACAGATGTATTGGCGTAATGCGTAATAGAGTAAGCCAAAAGAAATCGTGCGAAAGTTCCCCAGGCCTCAAAGGGTACCAGCCGCTCGTCATCAAACGTTTTAAAGCGACCAGAGAAATTCCCCTGTTGGGACCACAGAGGGTACCCGCCGCTAACGAACCGTTTCTTTCACAGAAACCGTCTTGGCTCGTTCTAACACTTAAAGCGGACCCGAGAAATGTTTCTCTGGTCGAACAGGTGCGTTTAGATAACATTACGTCTAGCGTTAGCTGACCGCAGCTGGCCAGCGTAAACAACCTCGGGTGGGGTTTGAGAGGGTGAGAAAGTTTGGCCACAAAGGTAGAAAAGGAAAGAAAAAGAAAATACAAAATGTCTCGGAAAACAGAACATTTAAAGGAGTAATCAAATTATGGACAAGATGGTAAAATAAATTATCTTTCACGTGACAATACTATACTATAGACAGTAGGCAACACAGGAGCTGCAATGATCTACTATATAAAGTATAAGTAAATAATTAAGGGGCTGCAGTAAAACTGGTAAGGAATATAAGTTTATAAACTAATAAAACGGTATTTAATCAGTTTTACTAATAACAGTTCACATGAGACAAGGGACGTTTCGGGTTTTACCCTTCGTCAGCAACAAACAGGTGACAAAAACAAAAATTACATATAGGTACTACAAAACTATACGATGATGAGAAACAAACAACAAATGGGCGATCGTAAAATCTAAAAGAAAAGAAATACTGAAACAAGAAAGTAAATAATCCAACGAAACGAAAAAAAGAAGAATAAACAAAACTGTGGAACTAGTTTAAAGTTAGCTTAGCTCGATGCAAATAATCCGTGGAAGAAAGCGGTAGTCTCTTGTCACAGGATACGCAAGGAAGTGACGTGCGATAGCGACAAAACAAGAGATATAAAAAGATACGAAACGAACCAAAGCAAAAACACAAAAAGATAGATCATAAAGACAACGAATAAAGAATGAAAAAGAGAAAAGCTACCAGAATTTATGCAAAATGATGTTGTATATTTAAACCGCCGGGAGCTAGAACGCCCATTTTAAAAATAAGGCGGTTCTCCAACGAAAAGCGAGTCTTGTCATTACCGGCACATGAACGCAGGGCAGTGACATGTATATCGGAATTACCTGAATGGTCCGGTCTATTGAAATGAAGGGCCACCGGTAAATGTTTGTCCTGATAGATGTCATTCAAGTGCTCACGAAACCTGTCTGCCAAACGCCTACCAGTTTCACCAATATAGGTCATGCCACATCTCTTGCAGATGATAGCATAAATCAGGTTTCTGGATTCGCACGTAAAAGACTCTCTAATAATAAATATTCCTTTAGGAAAAGTGACTGTCTGAGCTTGGAGTACAAACGGACAGGTCTTGCATATCCGGCGTTGGCACGGTTTAGTACCAAAGTAAGATGGGCTAGAATGTCGCAAGCGACTGTGTACAAGAATATCCCTAAAATTCCTATCCTTACGATAAGCTACCAAAGGTGTATCACGAAATAACTCTTTGGTATCAGGATCAGAGTTGAGAATAGGCAGATGTCGAAACAGAATTCTCTTTACCGCCAGGCAGTGAGGATGGAAAGTTAGAACCAGTTTGAGTCTGTCAGATTGGACAGAAGGTTTAGTAGTGAGTGCCGTCTGACGAGTAAGGCGTGTGATACGATTAAGGGCATCAGATAACACATGTTCTGGATAAAGACGTCGGCGAAAGAACTCAAGCATCTCTTGAGCTCGCTGATGAAAATCATCGTCATCGTGACATAACCGACGCAAGCGAAGAAGTTGAGAAAAGGGAATGGAATTTTTACAGCTAAGAGGATGCGATGAAGTATAAAGAAGGAAACCATGAGCGTCAGTAGCCTTATAATAGACAGACGTTTTAAGACCAATAGGGCTAATAGTCACAGTGATGTCAAGGAAGTTCACTGAGGTCGTAGAAATTTCAGAAGTGAATTTGATGGCAGGATTGAAATTACCAACATAGTCGATAAATCGACGGAGGTCTACCTCAGACATGTAAGTAATGCCAATACCATCATCAATGTAGCGGCGGTAAAACTCGGGTATTGGCCCATCATAATTTTGAAAGACCAAATATTCAAAGTGGCCCATAAAAAGGCAAGCGTAACTAGGGCCCATCTTAGTCCCCATAGCAACGCCACTGATTTGGTTGAAGAATTGGCCATTAAACTCAAAAGAGTTGAGATTAAGAACCAACTCAGCAAGGCGAAGAAGCGGACCTGTACTTATAGTAAGATCAGTACGCTGGTCGAGAAAAAATTGGAGTGCCTTAAGACCATCAGCATGTGGAATAGAAGTATAAAGGGAACAAACATCTAGAAGGAAAAGACGGTAAGTACGATCAGGCGTGAATCTGATAGAATCAAAGGTAGTGATAGCATGAGTAGTGTCTTTCAAATAAGAAGGCAGAGTGGCGACCAAAGGCTGGAAAATACTATCAAGGAATTCAGAAATACGTTCAGTGGGACAAGAGCAGGCTGAAACAATAGGCCTACCAGGGTTAGCAATTTTATGCACCTTAGGAAGCATGTAGAAGGAAGGCTTACCAAGACTACTATCAAAAATATGGAGAGATAAAGCACCAGAAGGGAGATGATCATCATGGACAAGGCCCCGGATAGTCTCATAAACAGTATGATTATTCCGGACTGTAGCATCACCAGAACAAGGTGAGTAAAAGGTGGTGTTACCTAGCTGCGTAACTCCTTCGTGAATGTATAAGTCCTTACGCCAAACAACCACAGCACCACCTTTGTCAGCCGGCTTGATAACAATATCATCACGGTTTTTAAGGCGTGACAATGCCCGCCATTCAGAAGACGTGAGGTTAGATCGACGGAGACGGCGTAGATTGAGCTGGTCAATGTCATGTAAAGTATTGGCAATATATAAATCCAGAGCACGAGAAGCTCCTGGAGCTGGAGTCCAGTCTAGTTTACGTTTGCCGAAACGACGAAAGATATCATCAGTATCAGAAACTCTGGTAGAATCATTACCATTACGATGGTAATATTTGAGACGCATGCGGCGATGGAAGCTGTGAACATCCTGAAGCAGAGAATATTTGTCAAAATTAGAACGAAGAGGAACAAACTTAAGACCTTTGCTCAGGACAGACAATTCATCAGGAGACAGATGCAAATCTGGAGGAATGCAAATAACTTTAGCTTGGGTAGAAGACTGAATAGAGGACCCTAAAGGAGGTTGCGGACGGAGGCGGCGCAATTTCTCTTTAGGGTCCTCTATTCAGTCTTCTACCCAAGCTAAAGTTATTTGCATTCCTCCAGATTTGCATCTGTCTCCTGATGAATTGTCTGTCCTGAGCAAAGGTCTTAAGTTTGTTCTAATTTTGACAAATATTCTCTGCTTCAGGATGTTCACAGCTTCCATCGCCGCATGCGTCTCAAATATTACCATCGTAATGGTAATGATTCTACCAGGGTTTCTGATACTGATGATATCTTTCGTCGTTTCGGCAAACGTAAACTAGACTGGACTCCAGCTCCAGGAGCTTCTCGTGCTCTGGATTTATATATTGCCAATACTTTACATGACATTGACCAGCTCAATCTACGCCGTCTCCGTCGATCTAACCTCACGTCTTCTGAATGGCGGGCATTGTCACGCCTTAAAAACCGTGATGATATTGTTATCAAGCCGGCAGACAAAGGTGGTGCTGTGGTTGTTTGGCGTAAGGACTTATACATTCACGAAGGAGTTACGCAGCTAGGTAACACCACCTTTTACTCACCTTGTTCTGGTGATGCTACAGTCCGGAATAATCATACTGTTTATGAGACTATCCGGGGCCTTGTCCATGATGATCATCTCCCTTCTGTGAGGTGCTTTATCTCTCCATATTTTTGATAGTAGTCTTGGTAAGCCTTCCTTCTACATGCTTCCTAAGGTGCATAAAATTGCTAACCCTGGTAGGCCTATTGTTTCAGCCTGCTCTTGTCCCACTGAACGTATTTCTGAATTCCTTGATAGTATTTTCCAGCCTTTGGTCGCCAATCTGCCTTCTTATTTGAAAGACACTACTCATGCTATCACTACCTTTGATTCTATCAGATTCACGCCTGATCGTACTTACCGTCTTTTCCTTCTAGATGTTTGTTCCCTTTATACTTCTATTCCACATGCTGATGGTCTTAAGGCACTCCAATTTTTTCTCGACCAGCGTACTGATCTTACTATAAGTACAGGTCCGCTTCTTCGCCTTGCTGAGTTGGTTCTTAATCTCAACTCTTTTGAGTTTAATGGCCAATTCTTCAACCAAATCAGTGGCGTTGCTATGGGTACTAAGATGGGCCCTAGTTACGCTTGCCTTTTTATGGGCCACTTTGAATATTTGGTCTTTCAAAATTATGATGGGCCAATACCCGAGTTTTACCGCCGCTACATTGATGATGGTATTGGCATTACTGACATGTCTGAGGTAGACCTCCGTCGATTTATCGACTATGTTGGTAATTTCAATCCTGCCATCAAATTCACTTCTGAAATTTCTACGACCTCAGTGAACTTCCTTGACATCACTGTGACTATTAGCCCTATTGGTCTTAAAACGTCTGTCTATTATAAGGCTACTGACGCTCATGGTTTCCTTCTTTATACTTCATCGCATCCTCTTAGCTGTAAAAATTCCATTCCCTTTTCTCAACTTCTTCGCTTGCGTCGGTTATGTCACGATGACGATGATTTTCATCAGCGAGCTCAAGAGATGCTTGAGTTCTTTCGCCGACGTCTTTATCCAGAACATGTGTTATCTGATGCCCTTAATCGTATCACACGCGTCACTCGTCAGACGGCACTCACTACTAAACCTTCTGTCCAATCTGACAGACTCAAACTGGTTCTAACTTTCCATCCTCACTGCCTGGCGGTAAAGAGAATTCTGTTTCGACATCTGCCTATTCTCAACTCTGATCCTGATACCAAAGAGTTATTTCGTGATACACCTTTGGTAGCTTATCGTAAGGATAGGAATTTTAGGGATATTCTTGTACACAGTCGCTTGCGACATTCTAGCCCATCTTACTTTGGTACTAAACCGTGCCAACGCCGGATATGCAAGACCTGTCCGTTTGTACTCCAAGCTCAGACAGTCACTTTTCCTAAAGGAAAATTTATTATTAGAGAGTCTTTTACGTGCGAATCCAGAAACCTGATTTATGCTATCATCTGCAAGAGATGTGGCATGACCTATATTGGTGAAACTGGTAGGCGTTTGGCAGACAGGTTTCGTGAGCACTTGAATGACATCTATCAGGACAAACATTTACCGGTGGCCCTTCATTTCAATAGACCGGACCATTCAGGTAATTCCGATATACATGTCACTGCCCTGCGTTCATGTGCCGGTAATGACAAGACTCGCTTTTCGTTGGAGAACCGCCTTATTTTTTAAAATGGGCGTTCTAGCTCCCGGCGGTTTAAATATACAACATCATTTTGCATAAATTCTGGTAGCTTTTCTCTTTTTCATTCTTTATTCGTTGTCTTTATGATCTATCTTTTTGTGTTTTTGCTTTGGTTCGTTTCGTATCTTTTTATATCTCTTGTTTTGTCGCTATCGCACGTCACTTCCTTGCGAATCCTGTGACAAGAGACTACCGCTTTCTTCCACGGATTATTTGCATCGAGCTAAGCTAACTTTAACTAGTTCCACAGTTTTGTTTATTCTTCTTTTTTTCGTTTCGTTGGATTATTTACTTTCTTGATTCAGTATTTCTTTTAGATTTTACGGTTTTCTTGTTTTAGACTTTTTTACGATCGCCCATTTGTTGTTTGTTTCTCATCATCGTATAGTTTTGTAGTACCTATATGTAATTTTTGTCTTTGTCACCTGTTTGTGGCGACGAAGGGTAAAACCCGAAACGTCCCTTGTCTCATGTGAACTGTTATTAGTAGAACTGATTCAATACCGTTTTAATAAAGTGAATTTAAGTGATCTAGCTCATGAGAACACAGAAAAAGCACTTTAGTCCTGGAGATACTGCGTTTATAAATGTCGGCGGGAGAGGGCTAGTCCTAAACTTCCCTAGCTTTAACATTCTTTCTTTTTAACCCTTCTTCGCTTAAAGGTCTACCAAATCATCCTGTTACTACCGGCAGAGAACGATCGACTAGTTACGGAAAACTACAACCCCCCCTCCCGCCAGCTAGGCTTTCACACCTGCCTCCCTCATATTAATGCCATGACAGATATTGGAAAACTACTATTATAGAACAGAAGAACAAAAAATATCCACGCACATCCACGCAGTCTGACACATTAATTTACTCAATACACAATACTTGGAAAGGAGACCATGATCAGGTATTCGACTATTGAAAATACCAGGGCTGTGGAGTCGAAGTCGAAGTCGGCTTTAAAAATTGTTGGGACTGCGACTCCAATTGTATGCCATATGACATGTAAAAAAACTGTAGTCGGAGTTGGACAATTTCATGAGTCGGAAATTTTTTTGTTTTTGGCCGACTCCACAACACTGGATAATACCTGAAGTTAGAGACACTATTTATCGTATTTACAAAACGAGATATTTGTCTTCATCTTTATTGTTGTTGTTTTTTTTTTAATTCGTGCTAGTTTAGATTTACAACAAACTTATTATTATGAACTTTTCTCCGTATAGTTCCCGGTAATCTCTGGAGAGACAATGGAAGATTAGGACTTCTACAATCTCCTGCAGCACTGAAGTTATTGCAGTATTTGCCAGTGGCTACTGCCACAGAGTGGATTCTATACTTTAATTTAATGAGGATGCCAGCAACCCCATTTTCAGTTACATTTTTTGCTGAACCATCAGTATATGTGTTTGTGTGTGTGTGTCTAGAACCATCAGTTGATATGTTTGTGTGTGTGTCTGTCTAGAACCATCAGTTGATGTGTTTGTGTGTGTGTGTGTGTGTCTAGAAACATCAGTATATGTGTTTGTGTATGTGTCTAGAACCATCAGTATATGGACGTGTCCAGAGCTTTGCTGGAAATGTTTGGTCAATATAGGCTACTTGGTTTCTATACGCTTTCTTTGTGTTTCTGACGATTATTATGAGGTTGTGCATACACAACAAATAACGACATAAACCGCTACAGCTAGAGCATGCGAATGTTTAGTGCAGGCTTCCTGCAAGTGGACCAGCTACAGTGGTGACTCCATGCTGTAGTAGTTAGATTGTCAAATGACTACTTTCGCTTAGACTTCACCCGACATTTTAATTGCTACCAACGGTTTTCAAAGCAAACATTTGGGTAGAGTTTTGAAATTCAATTAAGTTCATCAAATGTATATTTATATGTAAACTGGACAGCAAGTGGAAGTAACCAGGTAGTTTTCTTCGGCGAAATCATCACCATCATTATCTTTCAGATCCCTGTGTCGCACAGGCTTGCAACAAGGTCAATCCACGACTTCCTGTCTTGCGCCATCCGTTTACTGTCTTTCCATATCGTCTTCAAACTATTCACGTCTGTTTCCAGTTCTCTTATTTCCATCCCCCATTTCTTTTGGTCGTCTCCCTCTATTTCTCCTACTCAAGGGATTGCAGAGTAGGAGCAGCCTTGTAATGATATCACCTGGTTTTCTCAATCTGTGTCCAATCCAACGCCCGTCTGTTTAGTTCTGGCTAAATGACCAATGAAATCCAACGCCCGTCTGTTTAGTTCTGGCTAAATGACCAATGAAATCCATTGATACCAAAATAGAAAGGATATAAGCACATCAGCTCCCCTGTTCACCACAACTGTACAATGGCTCCAGCGTTGCCACTCCTAGGTGGATTCACCTAAATCTAGGTTTTTTTCGGTCCCGTTTAGGTGTCATTTTCCTTCATTAGTTGAAGAACGTCACATAGATGTCGCCCAAAAATCACATAAAGTAGCCCAAAAATCGCCAAAAATAGCCCTATTCGCCGATATCTTTTTTATTTTTTTAAATTCAGAGTGGCAACGCTGGTCAGCCCTAACCGTTTACTTGGAAAACGGACAGGGGTATAATTCATTGGAGACACACTGAGAAGCTGCTTAAATGTCCCAAGACAACTCCGTGAGTGGGCGTGTGTCTTTTTTTCTTTTAAAGTTATGGCAGGAGAATGATTTTTGTTGTTGTTGTTGCTAAAATACATAGGTCAAGGACATTTCAGCCGTTTGCTGCATAATGACGTTTCCATGGATGCAACCGTTTCTGAGTAACCCGCTGCGAGGGGTAATTTTATCTTGTGATCATGCTTTGTTTGTTTGTTTCGTTGATTTTGTCTTTTTTTGGTTCATTTCGTTGTTTTTTGTTGCCTGGTCTGTTGGCAGGTAGTTTTGTTTTCTTTAGTTATGCTGATTTATTTGATTGCATGGGGGGGGGGGGGGGGGGGGGGGGGGTTTGTGAATTGATTGATTTAAAGATGTATTATATCAGGTCTCAGCTTTAGGAGTAGGAGTGGTCAGTTCAAGACCTCGCTGCTGTCATAAACTCAAGAGCAAAGTCCGTTTTTACAGCTGGGTAGACTGGATGGAGTGTGATTCTACTTGGTTTCAAAACAATACTGCAGAAAACAAACCGAAGGAAATGAATAAGAGGAGAAAAAAAATGAAACGGGGGAGAGGGATTGGAGAGGGGGGGGGGGTTGATTGATTTTAAAGATGTATTATATCAGGTCTTCACTACGTTCCCAAACGTAAAATGTGATATATAAATATTTGTATCGAAGGATGGCTGAGCAAAGTGGAAGCAGTTTGTTGCTGCCCTACAAGACGCCACCAGGCGTGATGGCCACTGACTGCTTTGACAGTTGGCGGCTAAGAATCAAAGAAGAAAACATGTATACAGTATATTTGTCATAATTCGAATACACTGTTCAACTTCGTTCTTGTCCACATAATCCCATTTGTGTACATATTCCCCTTTATTCTAGATGGCGTATTGTATTTATTGTTCCTTGTTTATTTAATGTAGACGGGCAAATTTTGGTATTTATTCTTATTATATTTGATTGTGACTATGAGGTATCCATGAATTCTTCATGAAGAGTAAATTACTGAGCACTTTGAGGTAAGAACTAAAGTAAAGGTTTTTTTTTTTTTAAGTACTTTTTTTACTGGTTATAGACTGCGTTATGAAAACTCCAAGCAACAGAAATAGAATTCAGTTGATTCTGACAAAAATATGTTGACGATCTAGATCAGGGTTTCTTAACATGTGGTCCACGGACATCCTGGCGGTCCACGAATGGATTCTAGGGGGTCCGTGCACTTAACTTCAAATTTAAAATGTAATTTTTTTTTTTAAACTTTGCTTTTATGAACATTCTCTCCCCCCCCTTTCCCCCCTCCTTCCCCCCCCCCCCCCCCCCCCCCCCCCAAGGTCCATAGTGGAAAATCATGGAGGTCAAGGACACACACACACACACACACACAGGTTAAGGAAATCTGATCCTTATTTTGACCATGGCTTGCATTATCAACATTCTAACGGGAACATAGAACAGCCATGTCACCGCACTAGGAAAAGTTGTGCCGCACATGAAAACCTTCAGTGATAAATGGCAGAGACGCCTAACCCAGAATTTAGAGCAGTATTAGACTTAAATCGTTAGACCTACAGGATGGTGAGTGGGCAACAGAAGATGCAGACATTATGGCTTCAGATATTATGGCTGGGACATCATTTGAATAATCCATGCAACGGTTAATCTGTTCCGCAAGTTCAGCCTAAATACTAGGACTCAAAATGCTTTTTATTTACAGAATTTAGCAAAACACTTTAAATGCTGTTAGTAGATGTGTTGCGATTTCATTAAAATTTATTGACAGAATGTGTGTGCGAGTTTTTGTATTTTATTTTTATACAAGCTGTAAGGACCCGGCGTTGCCCGGATTTTCCTAGTAACTGCATAGGAAAGTTATGAAATGTCAAAATCAAACTATAATATTTTGATATTAGAGTGAAAATGAATTTTCATGTAAGTTAATTACTACAGCTTTAAGTGAATATCCTCGTGCCTTGTTTACAGTAATTGCAAATGCAAGCCGCACAAAATACTGTTATTCTTTATGGTTCCACCAGAAGAGTGATTTCACTTTTGATTTTCAATTTGCTTCCGAATTTTTCCAAAATACTCTTATTTCTTATGATGGAACCGCAAAAGCAATTTTATTCTGCTTCCGAGTTTCAGCAAGAAGCAAATTAATAAGACACATTTTCCTTTTCCGATCTGGCGCACCAAGAAAGAATAGTCCAACTCATCCTTTTTTAACGTTCTTAATACTGTTTTTTCGTAGCACGTTCTTTTGCTACATTATTGCTTGTTAAAAAAACATGATTATTATATTCTGTCATACATACTTCAAATATGAAAGGCATAGTGATTGTGAAGCTGTACTTTTAAAATAAAAGTTTCTCTTTTGGGTGAGACACGACCTATTCAACCTATACATACGGTGGCATGTGGTATCTTGATAGAGTTTTTCTCCATGTTCAGCGCTGACTTCGCCAAGGTTGTCAGGGAAAAAGTCAAGATGCGAATCGAGCAAATAGATTTTGAGGGACATGTTACAGCCCATAATTCTGTATGCATCTATGCACTGCTTTGCAATATGCACATAGTTGACAGATTTGTTATTTCCCAGAAAGTCATCGACGATCGATTTGAATGCCATCCATGCGCGAAGTTCACTACCATGTAACAAGTTCTCTAATTGTTTGTCTGCAATAACTTTCCTAATCTGAGGCCCTACAAAGATACCTTCCTGTCGTGAATTATTCTAATCCCCATATATAAATTAAAACGTAAATGCAAAGCCTAACAAATAAATTTAATAAAAGGAAAGAAGAATGGTAAAGAACCGTGCTGTCACAATGACTGTACTCGAAATCCCTCTTGTTTTCTACTTCGTCGGCAAATTGTAACGCTTTCACGTTGATAGTAAAAGCTTACTGTGTCGCTGCACGCTTTCTTCAATGAAACGTGTACTGTATTTCTTGGAAAAACCTTGAGATACGCAAGCTGATCAATGACCTAAATTTAATATTTCATTCATTCCATTTTATACACGGCGTAACTAAAAGACAGATAAAGCAGGAGAGAGAGAGGGGCGAATGAAGGCAGGAAGCATGCAATACTAAACACGCGTCGCGCGATATACAATTGCTGCCATCACGCGTGTAAGGCCACATGCACTAACTTTATTTCAAATCGACAGTGATAAAAACCCTACCCATACCAGAGTTACGTTTTAAAATCCTGAAAAACGCTTATTGGAAATTATGACAATATACTGGTTTACGTTTGAAAACATGACAGACCGCACGACTATCCTAGAAGAAAATGCATATTGGCTCCATTAAATTCGTATATTTGGGTTCCTTAGGGTTTGCTGACAAAGAATATGTAAAACGTTACGCAAATAGTCTAGGAATTACCAAGTTATGGCCAAAATAAAATAATGGGGGTGCCTGACAGCATGAAATCATTTCTGCTCATAAAATTTTTTTATAACGTGTTTGAAAAAACATTACGTTACAGAAATAGCCTACCATGTTAACTCCTATTTGATTGGAGCGCCACAAATGTAAGACTAAACACGATTGGTCAGGCTATAAATACTATCTTGTGTTGTCAGGGGAAACGTGAAAAGGAGTATTTTTTTTGAAAAGATGTGTAGACATGGTTTCATTGGTTAGAGCTGCGAATATACTCAATTCAGAGCGTCTGTTCATTGCCACATCTTGTAATAAACCTACTAAGAAGCAGTGCGTTGAGCACCAGTGTATATTTTTTATAAAATAAAGCCTGGGACATCGGCAGATCGGAGTTGTGCTATATTCATTGCCAGTCAACGAAACTGTTTATTATTTCTATGAATTGTGGGACCGTGGTCTTAAAGTTATTGAGCAGCACCTGGTCAGAGCTTTGCTGAAGCCAGAGGTGGACAGCATACTCCTTGGTCCATATAGCAACCAGTGGGGGTGGCTCCAGAACTCATTAAAGTAATCGAGCAGAGGAGTCTTTTACTGCAGTCATCACGAAAGATAAGAGAGTGTGGCCATGGAGCTCAACATTATGTAACCCCATCTTAAAATGACATTGTAACATAAAATTAAGAGGGGAATTAAAGTGTTTTAATACCAGGAACTGAGAACATCTCCAATACTAGTTCCAATAGAAACAAACTATTGAAGTCATGATGACAAATACCAACAGAGCTTGAACAAAACAAAACCAGTATTACCTCATATTACTACTACACAACTGACACACATAGGATACTATTAATAATATTTGTCACTACAAGAATCATATTAATAAATTATGTACATATAACTTGTAATTAAAATTGAGTCTGTTGCGGCTGTCCCATTCACATAGGAAGCAACAAAATTTAGTATACCCAGTCTGCATGCCCGTGAGAATTGCAATGACCTTTAGGTCTCCACAAATCCGCCATTGGTAGTCATTGTTCTTTATTTTTGCCAAAAGTATAGCCATATTGTCATAAGTTTCTTTCATATGAACAGAATAGGCGACTGGAATTGATGAAAATAAATTTCCGTTATGCAATAACACGGCTTTTAGACTAGTCTTGGAAGAGTCGATGAAAAGTTGCCATTCGTTGACTATGTGCTCATGACCGAGGTGCACCATTAGACCATTTGCATCTTTGCAATAGCAAATGTCAACATCCATCTCAAAGTATTGAACATGTTCTCTGTGTCTATGACGAAATTTAGATATCGGAGGATTGGGCGCTAAAAGATTCCATTCTTTGAGTCGCGAACCGAGTAATTCCGCTTGTCCTTTGGTAAGAGCGAGATCACGTATTAGATCTGAAAGTTCTGAATGGTTAATTAAGTGAACACCATCATTCACCGGTATATAATCCGAGTCAGAATTAGTTTCTAAAGCAGGTAAACTATCACTTTCTGATGGTTCATTCCCGTCCAACGGATATTGTTCTGGTGGAACTGGGATCGGACACGTGATTGGATCATGAGGCACTGGTTTCGAAACCAATTCAATATTTGAATAAACCACAGACTTTCTAGTTTTAAAAGTGAAACCATGGATATTTGTCAAGCAGAAGTAACAATCAGTAATGTGATTTGTCGGTTCACGCCATATTACTGGCACTCCAAAAGGCATCGACTTATGCTTCGGCGATTTTCGTAACCAACCTGCCAATCTATTTGCACAAGTCGAACAAACTGCATTTGGCTTCCAAGATTTATTTGCATCATCAACTTTCAAATCGAACTAAAGTTCATATGCTTTCTTTAGTAATGATGTAAAGTTTTTCTGGTGAACACGATCAGTAAAATATCTGCACACGTAACAGAACAGATCAGCCGAATTTCTACAACTTCTAGAAGCCATATTTCGCTCAGAATTATTTCAAAATACAGTGACTATTTGGAAAATAGCGTAACATATGTCATGCATCTTTTAGCAGTATAAAAAGTAGAATTATTTTGCATTTTATTAATTTTTAATAAGTTATATAGTAAAAATGAAACGGAGCAAATAACGGTTTCCCAAAAATATATTTATTCACAAATATCTTAAGAACCCGATGTGATAGAGATAAACGGATTTTACATTTGAAATCAGCGCAAGAAACTGACCTAAGAACACTTATTCTTATATAAGAAAGAAAAATGTTGTTTGTCAGTGTTATAGAATACCCTTCGGTCCAGCAATGTGATAAAAACCTTTTTCTTAATAAACGATGTCTGATTCAGTTATGAAGATTTTTTTTTAAATAACATTTTGGCGAGGCGCGTCCCGTTCAACCTAGCCGGTTATATTAGGGCGCATGTCCAAATATAAAAGACCTTTATTTTTTTTTCTTGAGAATTAGTTATGTGTTAGTTATAGTTATTAAGATTTGAGTCTCTGATAAACTATGTAATTTTTACTGATAAAATGTAACTAAATTTGATATAAACAGTAATAATAACTTAAATACTACCAAAAACAAATATTTATTTTTTTTCGCATAAAGTATTAGTGTTTGTTTAAATAATTAAAACTGCGATGTAAAATAAAGAAATGTGACGTTGTAAATAACTTCTCCTTCTTCTTCTTTGATCCTTAGCCGCCGACCGTCAAAGCAGTCAGTGGCCATCACGCCTAGTGGCGTCTTGTAGGGCAACAACAAATTGATTCCACTTTGCTCGGTCGGTGGCCATCATTCGTACAGTGCCCCAACTCTGGTTCATTCTTTGCATCTCAGTCTCCACAGTCCTCCGCCAAGTGGTTTTTGGTCGGCCTCTCTGTCGTTTTCCTTCAGGGGTCCAAAGCATAGCTGTTCTTGTGAATGGCATCGGGGTCTCTTCTGAGGACATGGCCAACCCAGCTCCAGCTATGATGGTGTGCATGTCCTCTTGCTTGCTCCGAGTAAGCAGATCTTGGTTGGTGATGGTATTCGGCCAAAAGATTCGGTGAATTTTTCTTAGGCATGTTGTGTGAAAAGAGGACAATTTCGACATTTCCTTCTCTGTAACTCTCCAGCATTCCGCACCATAGAGAAGCACAGAAAGCACACAGCTATGATATAATCTTAATTTAGTGCTTGTGCTGTATTGAGAAGACTTCCAGATGTTGTTTAGGCTAAAAAAGGCTGTTCTTGCCTTATTCATTCTGATGTTGATGTCTTTGCCTGCCCCGCCGTCTGGTGTTACAATGCATCCTAGGTATGTGAAGGTGTCTGTCTGTTCCAGTTGCTGATTCCTTACTGATATGGGCTCAGGGTTGCTCACATTGAGCGTCATGACCTCTGACTTCTTTAAATTGATGTTCAAGCCCACCTGCTGGCTATACTTATTAAGTCTATCCGTTTTTTCCTGGATGTGTTGATGTGAATGTGCTACTAGTGCAATGTCATCTGCATATTCCAGATCTTCCAATGTAGACAATGTAATCCATATTATTCCTTTTGGACTGCCCTCTGTTGTCTGGCGCATCACCCAATCTATGACTGTTAAAAATAGAGTGGTTGATAAGGGACATCCCTGTCGTACTCCTGTCTTCACCTCAAAGGTTAGGTTGCTCTGCCCAACACTACACGTAAAGTTGGCATAGAGGCTTTTTATGATTGACACTATGCAGCTTGGAATTCCATAAGCCCTCAGTATTTTCCATAAACTGTCCCTATGTATGCTGTCAAAAGCCTTTTCAAAATCAACGAAATTAATGTACAGCTGTCTTTGCCATTCTGAGCACTGCTCTATAATGTTCCTGAGAGTGAATATATGATCTACACATCTTCTGTTCTTTCTAAATCCTGCTTGTTCTTTCCTCAGTTTGTGGTCTACTGCTTTTGAAATTCTCTGTATAATTATCCTGCCTAGTATTTTGCTGGGAACTGAGAGAAGAGTGTTTCCTCTCCAATTATTGTAGTCTGCAAGATCTCCCTTCTTGGGCAATTTGACAATTATTCCTTTGTTCCACTCTGATGGTGTTGTCCCCGTTTTCCAGACTTGTGCAATTAGTGGTTCTAATAGTTCTTCTGCTAGCTCAGGGTCTGTCTTAAATAGCTCTGCATTTAAGTTATCATGGCCAGGAGATTTTCCGTTCTTTAACCCTTTGATTGCTGTGATGATTTCTTCTTTTCGTGGAATGTCTGTATTTACATCTGTGACAGACGAACGCAGCCGACCCTGAATGATATGATAAGACTGTTCGTATTTTAACCATTAGAACTCGAGCAGTGTTTTATTATACATAATTAAATACGCGAGCGTATATAAAATAGTCTTAACGGTAAATTTATCGCGCTTTAGAAGGTTATTTGTTTTTTGGTATATTACATGTCTTTTTTCTTTCATACAGAGTGAGTCAATTACTTTCATCACGCATTGAAGGAATTGTCGAACTTGTGTCACTGTGCCAGTGCCCCATAGACTCCCTTTTATATATAAAAAAAACACAATAACTCTTAGGCTTCAAGTCCAGCGATATAGTGGGAATAGTTGCGATCAGCCAACCTCGCTACATCTGGGGCGGGACATCGAAGTACTAGACAGTTCACATGTCAAAAGTGTAATTGCTGTTTATATAATTCTATTGGATTGTCTGATGCTGTAATCGGTAAGTGTGTGAATATATGAGTGTGGATCCTCACGCGTGTGCATGAATGACAGGAAATTTAATCTTTTTCTGTAACCATTTTGTTAACTTGCTTCCCTGGTAATATATATCTTTTCTGTATACCCTACATTGTTCCTTTAAGCGGGATAGTTGATAATTTGTTAACTCTGTTTAAAAACCCCCCTCCTTTTCATTTGCTTAGTAAAGAGAAGAACAATTGGGAAGAACAGGATTCTTTCTACCACCTATACCTAATTTTGAAACACCTCTTTCAGAGTAATTAACTTTACTGTTAGGTTAACTTACCTACGTTCCTGATAACTATCTATCTTTGGACTGGGTTTATCTTTGTCTAATAAGCGGGACGGGCTTAGTCGATACCAATCTTCTTCACCCCCTCCCTACCTTGTTATTTGCATTTTTCTGTAATTTTGATAATTCTTGCTGTAAACAATTGATTATTTTAGTGATTGTCTTTTTAACTTTAATAAACAACATAAACTTAATCGTTATTGTGTTGGACTACCCAAAAGCCCATAAAATTTCCCCTATTTGTTTAAGATAGTTGTATCCACGTCGTCTGTGTGTTTGAAGCACCAAATCGGTGTGAGCGCAGATGTGTGTATGGAAAACTAGCAAATAATTGTTTGACCAGTATGTGCCTGAAGAGTAGATTGAGAGAAACGATTTGTCGTAAATAAGTCTGTCTTTACTCTCCTCCAGCACTCTGTGAAGCAACTATTTAATCTCTACATTTCTATCACTGAGTTTTTTTCACCACCATTCTACACTCTAAACCGGACTACTATTTCTAAGACTTTCTCTCAAAATAAAATTACGAATACATCTAGATCGTTTTCAGCCCCAGTAACATTCAATTGTGTCTCTGTTGGTTTCTTGTTCAGAGTTTCTCTGAAGTGCTCTGCCCATCTTGTTTCCTGTCCCTTTGCTGTCGTGATGAGATTTTCTCGCTTACATCTTACTAATGTAATATTATTTGCACCTCGTTTTCCGCTGATGAATTTAGTTATTTTGTATACTGTGCTTTGTTAATTTCTCAGTGCTGCCTCTTCTGCCTGTCTTGCAAGATCGTCTAGGAAATTCCTTTTGTTGGCTCGGGTTTGGCGTTTAACTTCTTTGTCCAGCTGACTGTACTGTTCGCTATATAGTTGCTTTAACCTGGGGGACTTCGCTTCTGTTTTCTTTCTTTTCATTTCCTTTCTCAGTGTTATGGTGTTTAATGTTTCTGGTGTTATCCAGTCTTGCTTCTTCCTTTCCTGGAATCCCAAGCATGATTTGCTGCTTTCCTTATATATTGTTGAAATGGTGTTGAATTTCTGGTCTATATCATCAGTCAATGTCTTTTCCTGACTTCGGCAAATTGATATCGTTTCTTTATGTCAGCCACAAAAGCTTTTCTGGTACGGGGGTCCTTCAATTTGCTGATGTCAAACCTTTTCTGTGTAGTTACAGTTGGTGCAGCCCTTCTTAGTTTCACTTTCAGTTTTGCTACTACTAAATGGTGATCACTTCCCACATCTGCACCTCTTCTTACCTTCACATCTTGTAATGCATGTCTCCATCTACCGTTAATCATGATGTGGTCTATCTGGTGTCTGTCCCGACCATTTGGTGATTCCCATGTTAATGTAAATAACGTTTAATATTAATTTTAACGTTTAGATTGTTTCCCTTGATTCATTATTTTGATTGCTTCCCTTGAGTACGGCTTTGTATTATGCATAGAAAAATAAAGCACATCACGTGATGAGTCTTACTTTTATTCGGATACGGTCCACAATGTATAGTCATTGCTTTTTTTAAAAATTTTCCTTTAAATTAAAAGTGTATGGTTAATAGTTTTGAACTATGTTGTAAAATATGGAAAAGTATGGCATTGGTCACAAAAATAAAACAATAGTTTTTACATTTGTATTACTTCCCTTGATTTCTCATATGAGTTTTAATTTCATGATTATAGTCCCTGTTCTATTTTCATTTGTTACGAAAAACTGTAATTACTCATGTCATAATTACAATACTAAATTATAAAATAACTGCATGGCGTACCCCGGCGGTACCAAAAGAGAGTCTCTGCCAAAATACATAGAAACATACTTTGCATGTTATTTATATAGATTTTACTGCAAGCAGTAATTAAAACTTGGAACGTTTTTTGACTGATGAATGGGATAAACGACAGGTTAAGCTAGCCACGTGTGTTTTAAATCTAATTTATAACACAGCGGTGAAGAGGTCCTATTTTTACACGTGTTAGATATGATATTGATAATTTGGTTACATGTTTATATATTTTTTCCTTTAATCTAGGCTGATCAAACCTGAGTACTAGCGGCTTTCTTATGGCCATATGAACTTACGATCACATGAACTTATAATATCATATAAGCATCCAGATATATTTAATGAGCTTCTTGCTGTGACCTGTGCGGTCCTTTATCCTCATTTTTTCATGTGAGAAACCAGAATAGAAACATTAATTATAATATTAACTGGACCAGAACTATTACCAGATTTATTGATATCAATCTCATCAGCATGCTGTGGCGAAATATATTGTCAGCAACATTTGTGTAACTTAACCTAGTGTATCAGCCAATTGAAGCTAGACACCTAGGAACTATCTATGTTTTATTCATCCTACATCGGCGATCACCACGTATGAACCTTACGCAACAACTACTGGGGTAAGCATAAATCTGAAAGTAGCCACTGAATGAATGTGAATTGGATGAACGGAGAAAGAAACTTATGTCTTTGATTACCATCAGTATACTTATATGGTTTCTTCTTTTTGTCACACTACTCTGAGTAGTCACGGGATAACTTACATTTTGAACCTGTTCTTTTCCCATACTGACTATCTCATAACTTGTTGTTAACTTTTTTGATCTTTTGGGTTAATTAACCTCTGTTGGGATCTTCTTTCTTTTCCTTTACCAGAGGGGGAGAACCTATTTGATTAATTTTATTTTGTCTGTAAACCATGATCTATTTATGTATATGATTTAGTTGTTATTTTCTATTGATAATAAACTTAATTAACCTTTAGTTACCGTGTCGTTCAACCCCTATTCATTATATGTTATTCATAGTTTGTTTTCACGTTCGTGCGTATTTGTCACAGAATTGTGCGCATGTGAGTGCAGTGTAACTTGTATTTCTTACAGGGAGAGAAAGTACGTCTGATTTAAAGTTAGTCGTCCAGATAAGCTGGATTAGATAAAGTATTCTATCCAGAGACTGTCCTTTCTCTTACACGATCACCTAGTGATAAAACTATTTCTTACCCCTTACTTTCACATTGTCAACACTATCACCTCTGTTCAGACAGGGCTATAAACAGCTATTACCTATCTGATTAATTCACGACAGGGTCAGACAAAAGCTGGTACCCTGGTCCTCCAGGTAGGGGTTTTAGCGCAGGGCCGACACCCCTGCCAATGTAAAAAATCTGAACAGTTACGGAAAAACTTTGATGCGGGACGGACATCCGGAGTCTCAGGCTCGTATGACTGTCAGTGGTGAAAGCCGAAAGGAAGCTATTAGGCATGATAACGGATGCTCTGACCGCAAAACATGAAACTAAAACTGGATTCTGGAACGTCAGAGCCATGAATGAGGCAGGAAAGCTGAGGCAGATCACAGCAGAGATGAGGAACTACAGATTACATATCCTGGGAATAAATGAGAGCAGATGAACCGGGACAATAAAAACAGATACAGGGGAAACGGTACATTACTTTGGTAGAGAGGATGGTCAGCACAATGAAGGCGTAGCCATTATTCCGAAGAAAGGAACAGAAAGGTCATTTCTGGAATGGAAACCCATCAACAACAGACTAATAAGAACAAGACTGAGAGGGAGATTCACCAACACTACAATAATACAATGCTACGCACCAACAAATGACAGCGATGAAGAGGTCAAGGACAACTTCTATCAACAGCTACAAAAGGAAATTGAAACTGCACCTAGGTACGATCTTATTATAGTAATGGGAGACCTCAATGCGAAAGTTGGTACACACAATACTTATAATGAAAGCGTAATGGGGAAATGCGGCAGTGGAACAGTAAACGAGAATGGGGACAAACTAATAAGCTTCTGCAGCATCAACAACCTGGTCATTGGAGGAACACTTTTTCCACACAAAGAAGTGCACAAGTTAACGTGGGAATCACCAAACGGACGGGACAGAAACCAGACAGACCACATTATGATCAATGGTAGATGGAGGCCTGCACTACAAGACGTGAAAGTAGGAAGAGGTGCAGATGTGAAGGTGAAAATCAGAGCTGCTGGACCAATTGCAATCAAACAGAAAAGATATAACATCATGAAACTCAAGGACCCCCTCACCAGAAAAGCATTTGTGGTTGCTGTAAAGAGACGATATCAAATTGCCAAAAGCCAAGAAAGTACAGCGACTGATGATGTTCACCAGAAATTCAACATCATTGCAACAATATACAAGGAAAGCAGCGTGGGATCCCAGGAAAGAAAGAGACAAGACTGGATAACACCAGAAACGTTAAACAACATTTCATTCATAACCCTCCACTCCCAAAGGAGCGTAGGCCTTCAACAAACACATGCCAAGTCCTCCTGTCACGTGCCATCATCTCAAGTTCTTTCCACGTTCTCCTCATCATTTTCATCTCTGTTTCCAGCTCCCTTCTCCGTGTGCTTCTTGGTCTACCTCTGCCTCTCTTGCCTTGGGTATTTCAGAACAAGGACTGCCTTGTAATGCTATCAACAGGTTTTCTCAGCGTATGTCCTATCCATCGCCGTCTTCTCATCTCTTGTTCCACTGGCACTTGTCTAGTTCTTGTCATCAGTTCCACGTTGGTAACCTTATCATACCATTTTAATCCCTCTATTCTACGCAAGCACCCATTTATGAAAGTCTGTAGCTTTTTGGTTGTCGTCTTTGTTGTTCTCCATGTCTCAGAGCTATACAATAGGACTGACTTCACATTTGAGTTGAAGATTCTTATTTTCGTGTTGGATCCGATTTCTCTTGATTTCCATACATTTCCCAATGCAACGAAAGCTCCTCTTGTTTTTTGTATTCTTATTTTGATATCATTGTCTGTCCCTCCAACTTTGTCTATATTGCTGCCAAGATATGTGTACGATTCTACATCTTGTATTGGCGCTTCTTCAAGTTCAACCCTGTTATCATTACCTGCATTTATTCTCATTATCTTTTCCGTGTATTTTCATACCCAATTGCTGTGACCTCTCATCGAGTGTTTTCAATTTGTCCTGCATCTGATTACGGTTATGGGACAGAAGAGCCAAGTCATCAGCAAAATCCAGATCATCCAACTGCTTAGTCAGAGTCCACTGGATTCCATTTCTGTTGTGTGTTGTCGATGTTCTCATAACCCAATCTATTGCTAGTAAGAAAAGAAATGGAGACAAGAGGCATCCCTGTCACACTCCTATTCTCATCCCAAACGGTTCTGTAAGCTGTCCTTCATGAAGAACTCTGCATGTCATGTCTTCATATGTATTCTTTATTAAATTAATGATCTTCAGGGGAACTCCATAATGCCTCATCAATTTCCAAAGTGATTCTCTGTCCACACTGTCAAATGCCTTTTCGTAGTCCACAAATCCGATGTATAGTGGTGAATTCCATTCCAGACTCTGTTCAACTATTATTCTCAAAGTGGCTATCTGGTCGTTAAACGCCATAGCGATGAGAAAAGAAATGAAAAGAAAGAAAGCAGAAGCAAAGTCTCCGAGGTTAAAGGAAATGTACGTTTAGCGAACAGTACAGTCAGCTGGACAAAGAAGTAAAACGTCAAACTCGTGACTGCTTTGACAGTCGGCGGCTACGGATCAAAGAAGAAGATAGAAAACAAGATATTAACAAAGAGATAGAATTTTACAAAAATATTACAACTGTTCCAGAACAGCACATGGTAGCAAACCTCACAATGAGTGAGCTTGAGGCAGCCATTGTATTCCTCAAACAAAGAAAGTCACATGGGAAAAGATGAGGTAACAAATGAATGCTTAAAGGGCTACCGCCTATTACCAAGACAACTCTCCCCAAGACTATAAACTATAACTGGAGGCGTCGTATTGTGTCCCAGGCCTGGAAAGAAACAGTGCTGATCCCGATCCTCAAAAAAGATAAAGACCGAATGGACCCCTACAACTATAGACCCATCAGTCTCTTATGCTGTACGGGAAAGCTTATGGAGAGAATGATCAACACCAGATTAAGTTGGAACCTCGAAGAAAAACAAATTCTTCTGCAACAACAAGAACCCTTTAGGCTACACAGGTCTACAGAGGATCAAGTCACTCTACATTGCTCTGGAAATCGAAGATGCTTTCCAGGAGGGAAAACACGTTATCAGTTTAAGTAAACATTGAACAAGCATTTGAAAGTTTGGAAAGATGGGCTCAGAGTTCAAATGCTTAAATATGGAGTCTGTGGAAAAATGTATAACTGGATCATTATGTACAAACAGAACAGCAAGAATACAGGTGCATGGAGGGACTAGCAAAAAGACAACAATTGAGCAAGGTGTCCCACAGGGTGGGGTCCTCTCCCTCTTCCTTATAATATACAGCCAATCCTCGCTATTCGTGGGGCTAGGTTTCTTGAAAACTCCGTGAATACGGCAATTCACGAATACAGAACCAAAAGGGGGCTAGGTTCCTGTTCACCATAAACTTTTGCTACCGATCACCATACACTTATAATTTCGTGTGCCCTTCCTGTAAAAAACAGCTTTTTTATTATACTGTGCATTTTATAAATGGTTTTCTTTGCAATTGTGTAGTATGTACAATCTTTTGGTGTAACAATACTCATTCACTCACTAATTTATTCACAGTCACTACTCATTCACACGCGCACACACTCACACAGACACAATCACACACATTATTACAAAGTTCCTGGAAAACAAACATTTAAAACATTTACACAGAACATTTAAAATTTAGAAAACAAGCAGTGGAAACTCTCATTGAGTACTAAGCACATGCAGAAAAACAGATAGTGATCTTTACAGATGCACTGTCAGTAATAACAGCCCTGAAGAGCCACCATGCTAAAGGATTGAAAGATCAGATACTCACTTGAAAGCCTGGCCAAATGCTTCAATAAGTGCACAGTCCAGTGGATACCAGACCATTGCAACATTCCAGGCAACGAAGAGGAAGATAAACTTGCTAAAGAAGGGAGAGCCCTACAGCAAAACGATATAGAGACAACTTATGAAATGGCTGAAACAACTATAAAAACTCCAGTCCTGCGTAACTTACAGCAGTGAACGGTGTTGCATATCTGAGGGCGAACGACGAAGATTTTGTTATCTCCGTTCTGATTAGCTATTGCATGGTTCTCCCTCCACATTGAACCACCTGGGACCCAAGACGCATCAAAAGTGAGGAATGCAGTAAGCGACCCATAGCTTGACTGCCTGCGTCAGCGAACCAGAGTTGACCAAGACCCTACAACACCTCCACGTGGTGGTCCTGGAAACAGGTTGCATCACTGCAGTCTGGCTGAGGAGTAGGAATCGAAGAGGGAAAGCAAACCCGGTCCCAAAACATGCCGTGCGGAAGTCGAAAGTGTCGGCCGAAAGGCGCAACCAACGTCCTTTTCAGGACGAACGAGGAAGAAGAAGAGAACCATCTGATATCAAATACATACCATGGACGTCTGTTGACGAAGATCCTGAGTTCGGAAGAGGTAATGATGTAGAAAGTCTGTATCTTACTTTTGTGCTCAGTACGATAGGTTGTCTCCACAAATTTTTTTTAGAAAATCGTGATGTAATGTACGGCTATTAGAAGTATTTGACCAACAATTTTTATACTAACTTCACTACTTAAATAAAATAAACGGGCGTTTTAGTCTTCATCTAAAAACAACATCACTAAGATTCAAATGCCAAATGATTTTTTTTTAAGTGACCATAACACATCTACCAGCAGAATTTTAACTGTTTATGCCAGCGAGATTCATTTTTAAACCATACCAACAGTCAATGTCTTACTATAGGCGTATGAGAGGATATATCCGGCCTGTATACCCAGCGCGCAACATGAACAATTAACATTCATACCTCTAGACATTTGCTGAGGGATTTTGAACACCTTTTGGTTTTTCCGGAGTGCAATAACGTCGATTCTGATCAACGATAAAATTGTTTTAACTAAAGCCATGACGTTCATTTTCAATGAAAGCAGAATTGTACATGCACGAAACAAAATTTCCACGAGTAGGATATTCAGCTGCCAAGATAAGCAAGATCCTAAAGCTGTGCTTCTTAACCTTTCAGAGGTCCCGCACCCCTCTACTGCCTCTGAAGAAACCTCGTACCCTATTATTTTCTAAACTACTGCCTCTGAAGAAACCTCGTACCCTATTATTTTCTAAACTACTGCCTCTGAAGAAACCTCGTACCCTATTATTTTCTAAACTACTGCCTCTGAAGATACCTCTTGCCCTATTATTTTCTAAACTACTGCCTCTGAAGAAACCTCGTACCCTATTATTTTCTAAACTACTGCCTCTGAAGAAACCTCGTACCCTATTATTTTCTAAACTACTGCCTCTGAAGAAACCTCGTACCCTATTATTTTCTAAACTACTGCCTCTGAAGAAACCTCGTACCCTATTATTTTCTAAACTACTGCCTATGAAGAAACCTCGTACCTTATTATTTTCTAAACTACTGCCTCTGAAGAGACCTCTTGCCCTATTATTTTCTAAACTACTGCCTCTGAAGAGACCTCTTGCCCTATTATTTTCTAAACTACTGCCTCTGAAGAAACCACGTACCCTATTATTTTCTAAGCTACTGCCTCTGAATAAACCTCGTACCCTATTATTTTCTAAACTACTGCCTCTGAATAAACCTCTTGCCCTATTATTTTCTAAACTACTGCCTCTGAATAAACCTCGTACCCTATTATTTTCTAAACTACTGCCTCTGAAGAGACCTCTTGCCCTATTATTTTCTAAACTACTGCCTCTGAAGATACCTCTTGCCCTATTATTTTCTAAACTACTGCCTCTGAAGAAACCTCGTGCCCTATTATTTTCTAAACTACTGCCTCTGAAGAAACCACGTACCCTATTATTTTCTAAACTACTGCCTCTGAATAAACCTCGTACCCTATTATTTTATAAACTACTGCCTCTGAAGAGACCTCTTACCCTATCATTTTATAAACTACTGCCTCTGAAGAAACCTCGTACCTTATTATTTTCTAAACTACTGCCTCTTAAGAAACCTCGTGCCCCGTTATAGAAATGAGAAAAGTAGCTCATTTTTTTAGGTTTGTAGCTGGCTTTTGTTGGTTGTAGTCATGAATATGGATTGGCCATTAACAGTGAGAAAACAAAAACTATGATTGATTGATTAGCAAAATAGACGATAAGCCCACATTAAAGATATGCATAAATGGGAAAATCCTGGAACAAGTCAAGAGCTTCTCATATCTTGGTCATAATAACAGAAGATGGCAGATGTGAAACAGAAATCAAGAAGAGAATAGGAATAACCAAAGCTACATTCAACAACATGAAACATATACTGACGTCTAATCAGTTAACTGACAAATTAAAACAGAATCATAAAGTGCTAAATACATTTTTCATTACTGTATGGTGTAGAAAAATGGACAATGAATAAGCAATTGGAAGAAAGAATTGAGGGTCTCGAGATGATACATAGAAGAATGGGGGCATAATCGTTTGAATTTCCAGAAAGTGTGCTCACAGTGGGTTCCCAGACAACTGACTAAGGAACACAAAATGAACCAAATGGGCCTGTCCTTGCAACATCTCTCTTGGTACGCAGATGAAGAAGACATGCTTAATAGGATTGTTACTGGGGACGAATCATGGGTGCATCACTAGCGACCCGAATCAAAGCGTGCTTCAATGCAAAGGAAACATTTTCCTTTACCTTCTTCCAAGAAATTCAAGGTTACGCCATTAGCAGGGAAGGTTATGCTTACAGTGTTTTGGGATTCTCAATGAGTGCTGTTAGATCATTTCCAGAAGACAGGTGAGAATGTGAATGCTGCATCGTACTGTGAACTTCTCTTGATGCAATTCGAAGAAAATGTCCAAGCCTACTGACTAGAGGAGTACTTCTCCATCACGACAATGCCAGACCACATACGGCTCGATTAACCCAGGAGAAAAATGAACAACTAGGGTGGCAACTTCTTGAACATCCGCCTTACAGCCCCGAGCGATTTCCACCTGTTTGGTCCAGTAAAAACTCACCTTGGCGGCAAACGTTTCGCGGATGACGAGGTTGAACGTGAGGTGCGAATGTGGCTGAGACAGCGGACCAAAGACTTCTATGCTGCAGGTTTTGAGGCACAGATAAAGCGATGGGATAAGTGTTTCAATGTTGGCTGAGATTATGTTGAGAAATAAGGGGAAATTAAGTGCAATAATAAATGGTTTTCAAGTTCGTATCTCATTTAGTTTTTTTTTTTAATTGCCATTTGTAACCTATTTTCTAACTTGCCCTCGTACAAAAGAAGAGATCCCCCCTACTTCCTCAATAATGCCATCTCAGGCGAATAATTCAAGTTTATGCCAGTGGCTGGCAACTTCACAATAATGTTGTTTAACTCGGACTGCTGAGCTTCTCGCTCTTTTGGTGTTATCCACACTGTAGATCAGGCTTTTCCTGTCGATTTTCTGCCATTCCAAAATGTGCTGAGTTGAAGTCATGAGCTCCAGTTTGGATTGCATTTAAAGGATCATCACATCTAGTCCCAAGCTATAAGTAAGAAGCGCGTGGCACACTGTGCATTCCCCACCATCCAAGGGGGCTCTCCAACTATGCAGAGTTAAAATACTGTGCTCTGGTTCTGAGCTCTCCTAAGGAATTGTCATGTCCTGCACAGAGAAACTTCTCAGCTCCCCTGCCTATCACTGGGTCCATAGTGAGATCCTCCTGCATGCAGTCAAACAGGTCAAAGCCAAAGAATCACGTCTAGGGCTCAAGTGACTCCACAGACAGCTTAGTGTGCAATGCTGGGTTCTCAACAAGTTTCACCACAGGGGGAATCCCTGAAAGTGTGTGGATGAATTCAAGAGTCAATGAGGATCTAATTAGCCGCACAGACAGGTTCACACCCAAATCTACATACCATAGCACTGTGCACAGCTGGTGATCATATGAACTGCACAATGTAAAACAAATGACACCTTACAGTAAACTTTCTGCACCCTCTCTCTCGTCACAGCCCTATCAATTGAATAACTGACATGGCTCATCTTTACTCAGTAGCTCTAGTATACAGTTTAAAGAATGCAACATTACACTGATAATGCGAACCAATTAACATCATAATTATTTTAAGATCACCCCCACTGCTACTGAATGAAGAAATGAGTACAAGCATATTTACACATACGCAATGTTTATTACTCATGTGGCCTAAATCGACACTTTCTAACAAACTAATGGCTGTTTCATCATACGGCGTTTTTCCATTTGGCTTTCACATAAACTGAGTGCGAACCAATTAACATATAATTATATTAAGACACAGTATTGATAATTTACATGCACAATGAGCAACACTAAATTTAAAAAAAATAATAATAATAATCACCTATGTGGAAACTCTTTGTTTACAAGGTAAAAGATATGCAAACAATTGTTAATAAAAGCCACAAGTGTTATGCTTAAAATGGCATACTAGGAGTCATATAACTAGATGGTGGGCCTGGTTCCATTTCAAATTACATCATACATCTTTACCGGTGCAGAGACAGATTCAAGTACCTTCCCTCAAGGGCACCAGGAAGAACTGACATGGCTTCTTCTAAATGACTGAACCAAGGGTTTCTTCCTTTTAAATTGCGCACCCAAGCCATATTTCAGCTGAGGTTCATCACATTCACCATGTACGTTATCTTTCAGAACAGATATATGATATCAAATAATGCACTCCCTCTGGTCTTCATTGTGAATTGGGGTTGTTGCAAAGTGCCGGGACCTTTTGTACCATGCAGTACCCAAATCTGGATCTGCACCAGACATTTAAAAATTAAAACAGACCGGATAACACTGTTCACTACACTCTTACATGAGATGACATGTTGTGAAAAGGGATCGGGAAGCAAATGACAAATAATATGATAAAACCGTATATAATTAGTGATGGGTCACATAACCCAAACTAAAAGGTGTCACAGTTTGCACCCGTTGAATTAACAATGATAAGCACAAGCATCAATATGCCACAGACTGCCCTCAGTCATCTTGACTATGTCTTCCATTAACAAGCAGTAACTAAACTTTTTCCTTGAGTAACTACGCCATATTTATGTGTACAGCTGAAATACTATTTGTAACATAAAAAGCTATACAACAACATAATATGTAGCTCTGGTGACAAAAGATATAGGTGATTAAAAAGTCTGGAAATGTGAGAAACCAGATAAACTTAGGAATGATTATAGCAAGTGCAATTTCCTGCTGTGATAAAAACCACCGTTAAACATAGGAAAGAACTCTCAATGGTTTGTTTCTTAACAAACCAGCAGAAAATCAAACACAAAGAGGCCAAAATAAACCAGAAGTTCAGAAGGAAAAATACTATTATGCTTAAAATTCATCATGCATGGGCTTCAGAAGTAGCACTGCGGTCAAATACTGGGATAAAAGTCGAGGATAAAATGATATTTATGAAAGTTTGACAGATGTACAAGAATATACAACGAATGTTCCTGCTAATCTTTCATTTGCTTTTAAACAATACACTAAAACAAGAGAATGAAAAATAATTAGAAAAGAAAATAATGATAAAGAACATCAAATTAATCACAGAAACAAGAATTAACTGTACTTCCATTTCTTATTAGTTTGTATTCTATCATCGACACCGTTTAGTTTTAGCTATCATGTTTTGTATATGTTGTTTTAGACTTGTGTAGTTGCCATGGTCTCTGATAAAATACAAAGAATTAGACTACTACATCCTCAGGCATGGCATATAGGCTACTGACATGAGGTTGTGCTTGGGGCTGGCAACCTCATCAAATACAACACTCTACTCTGCCAAAGAAACCACCAGTGCAAAAAGCATGTGAATGCCTGGTGCAGACTTTCTGCTAGGCGACCAGCTGAAGTAGTGGCTTCATGCTCCGTAAGGAGTGCAAAGAAAATTACGTTTTAGCTCAAAAATGCTTCACCCCAATGTGCATGTTTCAAGGGAGAAGTAACAAACTCTTATTTGGACTTGTCTCAAAATGTAATGTAAATCATGTATGACTAGACATTGTTTGTAATGTTTTACAAATTACAAATGATTTAAATATTGCCATTTCCATTAAATGAAATAACATATGAATTATCACACTGAAATTGACAAGATAACCTGTTTTTTTCTTCATATGAGGTAAAAAGCCAAATAATAATAACAAAAGCCACTGAGTGCACAACACAGAATATTAATTTAATGTGAACAAAGAAACCTGCATGGACATACAAGAAAAGAAATGACCTGATATTAAATTGTGACACAACCAAAAAAAACTACTAATATCTACCTAACAGCACAACTAATTGGGGGTACTTCAGTGAAGTCATGCCACAGTATCAGCTGTTACGTTTGCACGAAATGAAAGAAATCTTGAAAGTACAATAAATAGGGGGGAGGAAGAGACACTAAAACCTAAAGTATTTCTGCTACAAACAGGAAGAACTATTACTGCAGATGCTCTGAAATAAAATGAAAATGCACGGGTAAATCGTGCAGAAGTGAGAAATCCCAGCTGGGTTGTGACATCCAAATGTTACCCTGTGTCTTTTTTGGGGGGGGGGGGCCAGAAGAGACATGCCATTTTTGCATCATATTTTCCAAGAAAATGATATCCCAGATTACGTGTTTTAAATTAAACATGCACAAACTTCAAAAAAGTCTGAGCTCAATTATCTTTTAACCATTCCAAAATATTTTAAATTAACACTTTCCTCCAGAAACTTCAATGGAACTTCATGGGCTTGCATGACAATGAATCTCTCCTCATAAGATTTATTCACTTCCACAATTTTCTTGATCTTCCTTACTTACTTGTTCCTCTTCTACCCTGGGGTGTAGAGGTTTGCCAGAGAGAACGCCATACTATCCTATCGGCCGTCTTCCTCCTGGCCTGGTTCCAATCTAGTCCTCAGCTCTTCAGAGACTGACTAACATTGTCCTCACAGCAAACTCTGGGTCGTCCTGATTAGATTCTCACACTTGTCATGGTAGCTGATCTTCTCCCATTCTGCAGACATAGCCAAACCATCTAAGTTTGGGACTGTTCTACTTGGGTCTGCAAGGACTGGGTTTTTAGCCTATGACTATCGTCTAGTTCTGGACCATGTCTCTTCTTGTTACTTCAACCACCTTCCTCAGATACCTCATTTCTGAGGTTTGGAAGTAGCTTTTGTGGGCTGTAGTCATTGCCCATCTCCATGACTCACATCCACAGGTCAAGATTTCTTGATCTTCCATGTGCCCCAAACTTCACATTAACACATCTTTGACACAATTTAAAAAAAAATAAATCTAGTGGCACTAAATCACAAACATACTTTCACCCATTTTTGGGGACCACTCCAAAAAATTCACAGGGTGTAAGTAGTAAAGGTTTAAATATTATTAAAAAAAAAAAAAAAAAAAAGTAGCGGAAAAAGTCACAGAAATTTAAAATTAAAACAAAAAATTTGCGACAGACACACAGTCGTCCATACGTGATCACAGTAAACAAAAGTGTTACTTCCCATATAATGACAATTATAAGTGTAAAACTGACATACACACCAATATATAATATTAATAATAATACAATGTAATGTAGAAGTACAAGTAGTAGTGATAATAAGCACATATGAATCAGCCCTCGTGGGTCTAAATTTATGTAACTATTGAAACTGTATAAACAAGGCGACACCGCTGATACTGTGAAAAGAAAGCGTTGTTTGCTGTTATGTAAAAATTATATAACCATATATATTCACGCACACATACACAACTCATTCACAAGATTAAAATGTTCCCCTAACAATGCTGTTCATAATTTGTGAACAGCATTCTAGCATGGTCTAAGATTAGCAATTTCTGCATGTAAACTCTGCAGCAGTGTTAACTGGTTCTGATTCTGGTTCGTACAAGTAGATCGTAGATCATAAACTGTTTAGGGATTAACACATACTGGCAATCTGGCATGGTAAAATTTCATCTCTAGATATTCTATTCGATGAGTAATTTCACAATTTATATGTTTATGTCTGTACTCAGCAACCATCTAGTACAGTTTAAGTGCATGTCATACACATGTAACAGATTTTTGATATGTGAATGATATGGGGACAGATGTGAGGAGAGATGAGACTACGCTAAATGGCATGGAACAAAAAAAGATGTAGAAAATATAAACGAAGGCCAAGATTTGCAGTTGCAAATATTGATTTATGTAGGCATCTGAAACTGCTTACCGAGATATTATCCATTACAGTTCATAACTAGAGCATAATAAAGGTATGGTAAGGCTCTGAAGTTCCTTCTTTTATAACTGATTATTAGATCTCAGATATGTAGACTGTCTAGGGTTTCAATGTTCACCATAAAAAAAATGAATGCATCTGTGGCACACATGATGTGATCAATTTCTTCCTGGACCACATTTTGAGGTTATATAACCAGGGTGGCCATAGCACAGATCACATGAACATGATGTGTGGCCCTCATTAAGGAACCGCAATCATAATAGAAACTTTGCTGAATAATGTTCACAATAGATTATTTTATATTTTTACGACACGGATGCTACAAAAAAGAAACAACATTAAGAAAGTGAGATACTGCCGACTTTAATTTTTAAAATTTTTTATAATCATGTATTTTTAAGTAAAAATTTTGATGTATAATTTAATCATGTATAACAATATGCACACACCTTCAGATAAAATTAAGTAAAGATATTTCTTGCAGAACGCAGCATTACAACACAGTCTACTTTTAACTGTAAAAAATGAGCCTTAACTGTTGCCAAAAATAGCACACATCTGCTGTTTGCAAAAAATAATTTAATTTCTCAGTATGTCAATTCTCACAAACAATATGCACAGCAAACCTTCAGATAAAAGATGTGGCTGTTCATGCATTAAAGGTATTTATCTTAGCATTATTGTGAATGGTGCAAAATGCGCTGCTACATATGCCGTGAATTGGAGCAGAACGCAGCATTACAACACAGAAACTCTACGTTTGTTAACTGTACATGAAAACATGAGCCTTATACTGTTGCCAAAATGTGGCTATAGCACACATCTGCTGTTTGCAAAAATATACTATTAGCTTCTATCCAATGCTTCCTCATGTACTGGCGGCTCCCAAAGGTCGCATAGCTGGACATCACTAGTATATTACCATTCTTCATCTTTAAGTCTTTCATATGCCTACCTAGATATCTGCAAAATTGTTTTGGCAGCTTTTGTAACTTTCATCATCAATGATCTCATTTCAGAAGTCCATATTTTCTGATTTCCTTATGTACATTTGATAAAGTTATAAATAGCAAACCTCAATATTACATTTTGGAACATTTAGTAGTTTAAAACAAGAGTGACGTTACACAGAGTGTCAAATTATCCATGTCTTCAATCGGTAATGACCCCTTAAAAAAAAAAACACAATGAGATGAAAATGTAACTGCAGTTTCAAACACCAGCAAGCTCACATGGAAAACCCATATTAATGGCGGTTCACTGTGTTATATCAAGTTTGGCAAACTGAGTTTTTTTTTAATGCAGCCTTCCATGACAGTTCTAGTGAACTTAGACATACAGCGGAGTCACACCTAACGTGGGGTTAGGTTCTAAAGTCATTGCATAAGGTGAAATCATGTAGTGTCAAAATTACCAATGGAAAATACTGAAATCATCATACTGTACAGCATATATGGTTTCTGTGAATAGTATGCATTATGTATGTATAATACAAAGAAAACATCCAGAAATAAAATTTGACGGCATGTTTAACTACATCCGAGGGAAGATAGGTGTCTGTATGATGAATGGTGAGACTGATGTTCATAGCAAAGGTTTGTCTGCTACTGGTTGGCTTTTCTTAAATAAAAAAAAAAACGGTTATGGCAACTGTCACTGTTATCTCTTGAGCTGTTCAAATATTTCAAAGTCCAGTTTCAAAGCGACCTTAATATTATGCATGATTTTGAGGCTTCGTTCCATAGACGGATCACATTCAGAAATTTAATCAAAACTTCAGCAATTTTATAAAGATTCCAACTTTTAGGTTCTTCCTATTCATCATCATCTCATAACTACCAGGGACCCACAAAATGGAGGCTGAAATTACCAACACTATTTACATTATTATGTTTTCTTTGCAGAGGTCATACAGTTAATTCACGTAAGTTAAATGCATGCAAGATGTGACTCCACTGTACAATGTCAAAGACTAACAGGTGATCTAAGGTTGTGTAACATATTCTAAAATCCAGCATCAAACATCTCCGGTTACACATGAGTAATATACAAGTACTCCAAAGACAACAGACTTGGATAACATGCTTCTAAAATTTCTTAAAACATTAGTGAAAGTAAAAGGCAAAGACACTTAACATGGGAGGAAAGAAATTATCATTTTGGTGCTAACAGTTTTGAAGCTAATGACATACCTCTCACTCATTCTTTGGTCTAAAAAAAAAAAAGAAACAAAAAACAAACCAAGGGACAGAAATGACTACCCTGAAATAACATTTTCTTCCAAGTTTTTTCCAAAGGAAATATAGACACCCCTAAAAATATTGTTGCATTATCAATTTCCAGAAGTTGCAAACATGCATTCACATTAAGTACACAGTCTATACTAATATTCCAGACAATGCTGTATTAGTCATCTTCAGATTCACCCTCTTTACATAGCCAGATTGGCTCTTAATCTGAAAGTGGAAACAAACTTTGAAATAAAACAAAACATGTTAGTTATGGAACAGGTTATAGTGAAAAAAAAAAACCAAAAAAACATTACTGCCAAAACTGCTAAAGAATAACTGTAATGCCACAAAAAGCAAATTTTTGAACAGTAACATCAAATGGGCAACCAACCATACACTTAGAACTAAACACTCTTGAAACAAATTTGGTAATACGTCGTGGATGCCAGGGTGAGACTGTAGTAAGCAATGCACTTCTTGCCTTCTGCTTCACAGAACTTAAATAAATAACAAATGCAACTCTTCTTGCTATTTCCAACACAGTGATAACAAACAAGTTTTATCAGCTGAGCATTTTATTAACATTCATCTGCCACATTTAGATTCTGGGTCTATCGTACATGATCTAGGTATGCAACGCACTTCTGGCCCTCGGTTATACAGACTTAATTAAATAAATATTAAATGCAACTGCTTTTCTATTTTCAACACAGCGATAACAAACAAGCTTTATCAGCTAAGCATTTTATTAACATTCATCTGCCACATTTACTTCCTGAGACTATCATACATGATCTAGGAAAAAAAACAAAAACAAGTTCCTAATACTGAAATGTTCCTTTTGTGGTGTAGCCTTGACACTTTTTAGTAATACTTCAAAATCCCAGAGCACAGCTTGTCAAAAATAGAATAAAAAATTGATAAAAATTGGCTTTAAAAAAAACAAAAAACTTCCCAAACACATCACCAAATTGTCATTTTTTTAATAAGCACATCTATTATGTGGTTATAGTTACTAGATATAGAATTACATGCATTTCCATGCATGCATGTTCAAGTGTTTATCTAAAGTTGAGCGGAACGAAAAGACTAAACCCTTATTAACAACAAAGGGGGGTGCACATGATTCATGACTTAGCGTTAGCACAAAGTGGCGGAACAGGAAAAGGGCCTAGGTTCATGAAGCTCAAGATGAAAAAACAAATGAATGCCTGAAAGTTTTCTTCTCTTCTGTAAACCATGTAAATTCATAATTAAAAGAAATTTGGATATTAAGACAGGCCATACGTATCACTGGTTTTCGGCCTCTTGTTCCACTTCTGCCTGCGAGTCAGATGTCCACAGCTGGGGGGAAATAAAAAAGGTAAATACTGTTAACATGCAGAACAATTAACAAGACAAATAGAAATGAATATTATCAGCAAGATAGTACATGATTTAGTGGGTATCTACAGATGTCTTGTTTTCCCTTTTTATAGTAAGCTAAATGATGATTTGTGCCAAAAATGCAGCCTTCCAAAATGAAAGGTGATAGTGATTAGGTTATTGTTGATCAGAATCCACATCAATGCACTCTGGGCAAACCCATAGGTGCTCAGTCTCCCTCAGCACATGTAGAAGGGTATGCATGCTAATTGTTTCTGTTGCGTGCTGGTTGTATACAAGCCGGATGCATCCTCTCAAGACGTCCGTCTCTGCTGGTCTTACATTTGATGCCAAATTCCAGCAATCTTAGCCTTGATGATTATTCATCAATTGCAGTTTTATTATCTAATTGGCGATCATTATCTCTCCCTTATCCATAACCAATGCACCTTCTATGGGTGCTCATGAAACTAGCCTGTCTGCTCTTTCATTGCAGCGTACTCCAGCATGACCAGGACAGTAGATCCACACCAATTCCTGAAGATGAGGCTTCTATGGAGGTTTTCCATTCATGCCGGAGCCATCCACTTAGCACCTTCTGAGCATGGAATGTGAGTCTGATACAATAACTGCCCTTGTTAATAAAGTTTCAGACAGCCACCTTAAGGCTATAGTAGCTACCTCTACCTCCATTCTCATGCTGGAGGTTGCTATCTTTTAAGCCCTGCTATGTTCTGCCCTTTACTCTAGCAGAGAAGCCCCACCCAGATTTCTCACCATGGATTACAGACTAATCAGTGTACACAATGGCATCATCATTTATCATCTAATCAATTTCCAGCTCTGCCCTCCCATTGGCCCAAGTTCTGCACTCTCTACCAAAGCTGATGACTTGCTGGTAGTTCATCCAGTTCTCATCTGACTTACTCCACTCTTCAACCTCTTTACATGGCTCATCACATATCTGGCTCTAACTGACAGCAATCTAAGCATGTGCCGCCTCTCACAATGGGGGTATCTCGCCTACAGCCCAAGACTATAAGCATCCCTTCATTTTGAATGTATTCCAGCATGAGTATTCCCAGCCCATACTCAATAGCTGATACGACTAGCTGATGATACAGGAGAAAAAGTAATCTCTGCTCAAGTGCGCTGCGGCCATTGTTTTAAGGTCTGCCAGACCTCTCCTGCACTTCTGTTTGATGGGACCAACATAGTGCATATAAAATAGTGATTAGATATGTCTGTTAGGTAGCAGTAACTGCAAGCACCTGAGTAATTTGGAAGATGAACTTAAGGTACCATACTTTCAAATTTTGTGAGTTTGCTCTGATGTATGATCTGCAGCCATCTTTCATCACTTCTGTTTGTTCTACTGCCGTTTTGTCATTAATGAGGCCTCGTATATCATTCAAGACTTTGTATAGGTTCAACAATGTCTTCCCCCTTGAGACTGATCATTGCTGGACTCCTCAAGTTTGAAGCTTATTTTGTACAAGCATACAATATGCTCCAAGTCTGGTATTCATCTAATGTCAAAACTTTTGTGCCATCCACACATGCCTTGAGTGTGTGGCCTGTGACCACCTCTGTCAAGCTTTCTTCTTTGATCTTTAGCCACCGGATGTCAAAGCAGTCAGTGTGGCCATCACGCCAGGTGGCGTCTTATAGGGCAGCAACAAACTACTTCCACTTTGTTCGGTTGGTGGCCATACTTCGTGCAGTGCCCCAGCTCTGGTTCATTCTTTGCATCTCTGCCTCCACAGCTCTCCACCAAGTTGTTTTGTGTCGGCCTCTCTTTTGCTTTCCTTCAGGGGTCTATAGCATTGCTGTTCTTGTGATGGCATCAGGGTTTCTTCTGAGGATGTGACCAACCCAAGTCATCCTATATGACCACCAACTATGCACAATGCTACAATATACATATGTGGAAGTTAACCTTTGTCTGTGAGGCTAATTACACCCTCACGGAATCTTGAAATCATCCACACACTTCCAGGGATTCCCCCTGTGGTGAAACTTGTTGAGAATCCAGCATTGCACATTAAACTTGGAGAAGTCACATGAGCACCAGAAGTAATTCTTTGACCTGGTTGACTGCATTCAGGAAGATCTAACTGTGGACCCAGTGATAGGGTTGGACGTTTTACTTCCTTGTCCAGCTGACTGTACTGTTCGATATGTTTCCTTTAACATGGGGTACTTTCCTTCTATTTTCTTTCTTTTCATTACTTTTCTCAGCGCTATGGTGTTTAATGTTTCCGGTGTTATCCAATCGTTTCTTCCTTTCCTGGAATCCCTAGCATGATTTGCTGCTTTCCTTATATTTTGTTGAAATGGTGCTGAATTTCTAGTAAACATCATCAGTTGCTGTCTTTTCCCAGCTCTTGGCAATTTGATATCTTCATTATGTATAATCTATAAAAGCCTTTCTGGTAAGGGGATTCTTCCACTTGATGATGTCAAACCTTTTCTTTTTAGTTACAACTGGTCCAGTAGTTCTGAGTTTCACCTTCAATCTTGCTACTATTAAGTGGTGATCGCTTCCCACCTCTGTCAAGCTTTGGGCCTCTCACAATTCCTTCACCTGCACAGCCATCATCGGAGTATTTTTATAAAATGGTACATCCCATTACAATTCCAACTTGTAGGCCAAACCACTGCCACATACTCTCTGTTGAAAATCTGATAAATATCACAGTAAAATACAGCTTCAGCATTGATGTAATATTGTATGGCACATGGTACAAAATCTGGTGCTGAACCGATCAATTTGCATTAGCTAACCCAACCAGATTACAGGATCTGTTCTCTCAGATTTTGCTCTGTCATAGGTTTTCAAACTGTGCGTCGCGGCTCCCAGGGGCGTCTTGGCCCTCGGCTAAGGGCGTCACGATGGCTTGGGAAAAGTGTTGGGCTCGATATTAATATCTTTTTGGGTACAATTGCTTATATATAATATATAGTAGAGAGAGGAGCCGCGGCGATTTATGCACAGGTCGAGGGAGCCGCGGACCAAAAAAGTTTGAAAACCTCTGCTCTATGTATTCCTTACCGTACCATGCTCCAGACACACTCAGGTACCACTATTCTGAATGGCAGTGCCAACGCACTTGTACCTATTCTCAGATATATTTGCAGATATATCGATGATGGCATAGGTCTCACAGACATGTCTGAGACTGATTTATTTCGCTTCATCGACTTTGTCAACCACTTTCACCCCACCATCAAGTTCACCTCCCTTGTCTCCACAGTATCTGTCAACTTCCTTGACATTACTATTTCTATCACGCCCTCCGGCCTTAATACCTCAGTATACTACAAGCCGACAGATGCCCACAGCTACCTCCTGTATACCTCTTCTCATCCTCGGGCCTGTCGTGACTCCCTTCCTTTTTCACAACTTCTCCGCCTCCGCCGTTTGTGCCAAGACGACGATGACTTCCACTTCCGAGCAAATGAGATGTTGGATTTCTTCCGTAGCAGACTTTATCCGGAACATGTTCTCACCTCTGCTCTCCAACATGTGCTCCCCATCTCTCGTCAGAAGGCCCTCATACCTCACTATAAATCCACTTCAGATAGAGTCAAATTAATCTTGACCCATCACCCTCACAGCACTGCTGTCCAACGGATCCTTTTCCGCCACCTCCCTATCCTCCAAGCAGAGCCTGCGACCCAAGCAGTATTCGGTGAAGCACCTTTGGTGGCATATAGACGCGACAAGAACTTGAAGGATCTTCTTGTTCACAGCCGTCTCCCAAGGAGAATGCCACTCACTTTGGCACACTACCCTGTGGTCGGACACGATGCAACACGTGCAAGTATGTCATCTCAACCCAGAAGGTGTCCTTTCCTAAGGCTACGTACACCATCACTAGTAGCTTCACGTATAAATCGCGTAATGTCATTTATACGATCATATGTAAACGTTGCTGCAAAACCTATATTGGCCAAACAGGCAAACGACTTGGGGACAGATTCAGCCAGGACTTAAATGACATCTTAGTCCTGACCACCAGGGTCCCATTGACATCCAGGTCACTGCGATCCGATCCTGCTCCTCTGACACTGCCAGCCGAGAACAGCTTGAGAACCGTCTTATCCACCGCATGGGGTGTCTAAAACCAGCCGGTCTCAACACTTTCCACACCTTTGTCTGAGGTCACCCTTTCCTCTCTTGCTCTATTTGGACTCTTTCCACTCTTATCCTATTCTTCTATTTTTATGCCATCCTCCATAATATGTATGGATGTACACGTTTTCTAATTTGTCTTGATTTTTTATTTCATATTCATTTATCTCCTACTTATTCTGTCCTCTTCTATTTCCAGTCCCCACTTTTATTATATTTGGGTAGTTTTTTGTTCAGTTTCGTTTTTTAGTTTTTAGCTTCTTAGTATGTATTGTGTACTTCCGGGGTCAGAAGTCACTTCCTTTTCAGCCATGCTTCGCCTTCAGGGAAGTACCTAGATTTTATTATTATTATTATTTTTATTTATTTTTATATTTCTTTAAGTTCTTATGTCTCCTATCTAGCCTTCACTTTCTTTCTTTTCCTGATGAAGGCCTTGTGGCCGTAACGTAGACTACTTTCTTTGTCTTTTGTCCTCGTAAGACGAATCACCTTTTTTCGATTTTTTTTTCAAACCCACCCATTGTACCTATTCTCAAGGAGGTTTGTGGTGAATTGATCATTGAGAACAATATCTTTCCCTCATGTTTAGCAATAAAATTGGTCTGGACTGACTGATGTCTGTAAAATTGCTTTCTTTTGGGAAGTATACCCCATGTGCCATTTTTATGTGCTGGCTTTTCCCATGCATTTCTCAAAAGACTGTGCAGCTGCTTGAGCACCTCAGGACATCTCTTATACACAATGAATAGTAAACCAATAGGACATAAGCTGATATGTATCGTATTTTCTGAACAAAGTTTACTACTTTTTCATTGTTGGGTGCTTTGTGTTGAATTCAGTTCTTGGTTTACTGGACCCTATACAATGCATGTCATGTTAAGAGATTAGTGTGATGTCTAATAAGCCTTTCTCAGATGTCCTCCAGTTCTTTTTACAACACTCAGCCTCCTGACCTTGTTTGCTGAATGGTTCTATGAAGAATCATTTCCCAGTTTTCCATGTTTTTTTTCTCTATATAACTCTTCTGCTCTACAAAGTGCATTATGTTGGTCTTTCAAGTGCTACTATACCTGCCATAATGCTTTCTGATTTCTTCCGTTTGTTTTTGTCTTGCTCTTTTAACGCTGTTTCTTCTTTTGCCTCCATGATTACAACTTCTCTGCGATCGTGAAAATGAAAATGTTGCCACAGATTTTCAGCTGTCTTTCCAAGGTTGCTTGTTTCAGGTGTATGGGGGGTTCTGTGGTTCTTCATACAGTATTGATAAACTCAAACATTTTCTGCACTTTGAGCTGAACTCTGGATGAGAACATAACAGCTTATCTGTAGAATCAATAGATCTTTGATCTACCAGTAAAGAACTTCCACTCTTTTTTTTCATCCCATGAAATGTCACACTGTTTTGCGTTGAATGTTTGAGTATACTGCTGTCTGGTTTAAAGATTTACAATATTAAATAGGCCGGTCTAAGCCCGATTGAAAAAAGGAGGGCAGCCTGCATGGAGGTAGTCTCTCCATCATGCAAGGGCACAACAGGCCAATCACCTGTTTGCCTTAAAACCCAATTACATGAAATGCAAGAAACTTGAGAAACTAAGAGCTAGGGATCCAGACCTCCAGGATGACCCAGAGTCCGCTGGGAGGACAACATTAGACAATCTTTGAAGAACCGAAGACTAGAATGGAACCAGGCCAGGAGGAAGACAGCCAATAGGATAGCCTTGCGCTCTCTCTTCCAAACCTCTACACCTCATGGTAGAAGGGGAATGACTAAGTGAGTGAGCAAACCAAGAAGTAAGAAAAACATAAGAAGAGACAAGAGAAAATAGTATATTTATATAAGCTGGCATGAAGAGAAGACGCTGACACAAGATACACAATGAGAAAACCAGCCAATGGCACCAGAAATCAGGCTCCTAATTGTGGGTAAATTAAATTGAAATACAACAATTATCCTCATCGATCTACCTCTATTTCTCTTGCCCTTGGAAGTGAAATAGAGGGAGATTGATGAGAACAATTTTACTACTACCACTGTTGTATTTCAATTTAATTTACCCACAATTAGGAGCCTGATTTTTGATACAAATAAGCTGAAACAATACACTGAAGATATAAAAAAAATATATTCCTGTTTCAAGTGGTTCCCTGTGTGTCAAAGGGGAGACCAAAATAAACGACTTCCACCCCAATATGATCTGTGGTGATCATGGGATGGTAGAGAAATTATGACATACCACCTGTGCTCGCTTGCTTTAATCCAGAATGAAAATTATTTGGCAGAAATATGGGCCACACTTAGGTTACATTTTTATTTAGTGTTTTAGTTATGCAAAAAGACTGATGCAAATGAAAAGCTAAAAAGGAATCCAGAAGCAAGGTCTTGGTCTAACTTACAGTAAGATTGTCTCGCAACAGCTGCATTATCAATGTACTGTCTTTGTAGGATTCTTCGTTCAACTGATCTAACTGGGCGATGGCATCATCAAATGCCTGTAAGAACATCAAAGGCACAGAGTTACACAAAATGAAATGCAGCAAAATGGTAAACAGTTTCACAAATCCAACATACTATTATTTTCCTACAGTTTCATTATGTTATGCTTATTTTTTTTTTAAAGGTTAAGAGCAGGAAATCACGTCTATCAAAGTCTAATTTACGCAGCAACACAAATGCAACCACCTGTAATTTTCTCAGATATTTTTATCATTATTATCCTCTTATTAACACATTAACTACCGAATTGAAAAACACACTGTGGCCGAATTAAATTTTTTTTCCCATTTTCATCCTGTAGGTGTTTGCACAAAATAAGCTGTAGTTTTCGTAATTGTTTACATATTTTTATGAATTACACGTCATTTTAAAGATAAATGAATTGTACTATTACAATAAGCACCGTTTGTAACTCTAATAGAGGTTGTTGCTATTTAACGGCCCTCCGATGGCCGAGGACTTGCAATATTTTCACAATTATAACTGCTTGCGCCCCATCTCTATCAAAATCACAATTTCAATCAATGTGCACACCGTTTTCACTCTTATCCTCGTCGCTAGATCTATCAGTCAATTGTTGAAACACATTTCTATCCTATTCAGTCGTTAGACAAGATGTACACGCATTTTTTGTAGTCCTATCACTAGTTGCCATGGTAAACAGTTTTGCACGATTTGGTAACTAACCCAAAACGCTGAAAAATATGAACATATCAATTTTCTACAACAACCATGCTTTGGGAATTTGTTTTCCGGTGGCAACTTAAAATCTCGAACCAGATCAGAAAGTGTTTCAGTACATTTTTCATTCGTTTTATTACTAAAATTAGATTGGCGCTCTGAGCGGCTTGCGGTCCAAATGTGTTTATTTTGTGAGCCGCTGACAGCAGCTTGCGGTAGTTAATGTGTTAATGACAACATTTTAACAAATTGATCGGTGAAGAAGTAAAGCCAACGCCTTAATCTTTCAGCTTGTACAGCACATTTAGAAAACTAAGCCCTGTGCTTGAACTCATTATGTTGATTCTGAATGAAGTTTCTTTTTATTCTTTTATTAAATATCCCAGTCCTACTTGTTGAGCAAAAGTAATTCATCAAGAACTGATGGGAAAGAACTATGGTATATGCGCTCTGCCTCATGTACTGAGTAGGGCACCATTTCACTTGCGTTCAGTTTCTTCTTTTCTATCCTCTTCCTAACAAGCAAGTAAACCTGTCAACACACACAGACAATTTAGACGTCGTATTATGCTTGGGTACAAATCACTGCCTAAAGTGCTTTCCTTTTCAGTTGTGACAAAGCAAAAAGGTAAAAATTAACTTCAAAATAGCAGGTAAAAATAAAATATTTTTAAGGTTCTGGGACCAAGCTGTACTTGCAATCACTGTATTTTTCACCGCTATGTGCTCACAGTTAAAAAAAAAAAAAAATTAATAAATAAATAAACCCAGTTTTTTCATACAAGAATATCCTTGATGAAGTTGTTAAAGTCAATTTAATTAAATCTAAACATCTGAGTCCATGGCACTTTAATATTCTGTGACAAAATGGGATGCACTGATGTCTCGAGGGAGACACTGTGCACTAGGGCCGCAAGCTGAACTAGCTGCTTTTTTTTTTTTTTGAAACACCAGTTTCGTATGAAAGAACAACTGACAAACTATGGTTATGTTACATTGGGGTGTATATGTTAATTCAATTATAAGGCATATATGTTCAAGTTTCTTGTGTGTTTGTTTGTTGTATCATTCAAGTCAAGATACTGGTGTACTACCAGAGATAGTTGTTATTCTTGATGATGTTCGTACCCAAGTTCGTTCCAGAATTCCTCTGTGGTGTTTAATGTTTTGTGACAATCATTAGCATACTTAATATCCGCTATAAACTGCAAAACCTTCAACAGGAGGTAGTTAAGAAAGTCTTCAGTGATCCAGGAAAAGAGTTTATTATCTTGAACATAAAATCCAAAACAAAGTCATTTGCATACAATTACTATTCCTCATGAAAAGTAGTGTCTTGATATACATTTATTCTTCCTCCTTGTATTTCAATCCAATTTGGTACAAATATTTTACTTAGTTCCTTATTATGCTTCTCATGTTTATCCAACTTAGGGGTAACTGATAGTCGGGTCTCTACCTCTTGTATGACTTGAGAGTTAATTTGACATTAGAGAGCTCAGTTTTAATTTCTTATAAGTTCAGTTTGTTTTCCCAACATTTAGGCATTTCTGGCCTAATTAGGTTTTATTCTGAAAAATGAAACGTCTCACGAGGCATTTACTTACGTGAAATATGAATTCACAACTATGTAAAAATTATCTGCTTCACACACAGTTGATATCTTGATAATTTCAAGACCAGAAGTTAGGTGGCAAAGGACCACGTCCATGCAAACTGTCTTCTTTTGGATCAACTGACTTCGGATATGCAAAATCAGCTATTGCTGAGTGGTGTGCGATTTTACTACCTTTTGGTTGGTTAGTCTAATACTTTTAAAATTTATTTTATTGGGCATCATATGCTTACCGACGGAGGGTCTCAGCTATTCCGATTTACATCATCGGTTGCTAAGCAACCCCCGCCAAAAGATAGCGTTGAGTCGCTATTTAACCTAGTTTCAGTTTCAATCTGATACCAGCGTAACTTGAGTCTTTATTTCAATAAAACATCGTAACTGTTCTTCCTAATCTGATAACTACTAGCACGAATGATGCTATGGTATCAGTAGTAGGCCTTCCGGTGACAGCTGTTCTAATTGGGTATTTGGGATGCAAGGGAATTTAACACTGCTCTTGCGACACTTCCAGTGTCAGATCTCTAACCAAAACCCTGGATCACCTTCGAGTAGCTTGGCCAACGCTCCAGGGGATTGACTAGCCACACCAGTGGCCCAGCAACACAATCCCCCCTGTGGTAAAACATACTGAGAATCCAGCACACTCAGCTTGGGGAAGTCAATTGAATCTGACTTAGCACTGGTTTTTACTTGGTTGGCTGCATGCAGGAGGGTCTGTAAATGAATAGATGGCAGGCGAGGAGAGCTGAGAGGTGGCTCTTTGGAGGATGTGATGGTTCTTTTAAGTGAATGCCAAGCCAGGATAGAATACCCGGGAATCATGTAGCTCATGAATCAAAATGGCAGAAAAGCCACAATCAGCCTGTCACTCCAAGAAAACAACTAACAGTGCTTTTAAACGAAAATTAGAATTTTTGATAACTTGTACCTCTACACCTCACGGTAGAATGGGAACGACTAAGTAAGTAAGATAACTTGTATCCTCCACCGCAGGTGGCTCTTAACCCTGCACGCACTCCCTATGTATGCATGTGGACTAAAGTAAATTTGATCTAAATTATTTATGATCAATGAATTACGAGCAAATAGTCGCATTAAATTGTTGAAACAAATGAAATTAGACGATTTCTGGTGTGCTTAACTAGAACTATTTCCACAGCCAGCAAAGAGAGCACTGCATATTCTTGTGCAATTTGCTACAATGTACTTGTGTAAGATGGGTTTTCTTTGCTTGTAAATATAAAAATGAAGGCCAGAAATTGTTTAGATATGTGTGTGGCTATTTCAAACAGAGGCCCATTTAAAAAATATAACTGCAAGCAACAGTAAAAAAGTCTTTAAGAATTTATAATTAAATAATTTCATAAAGTAATATTTTATATAAATAGACGTGTATCTGGTGTCTCACATTAAAAAAAATTCAAACCATGATTACATTTCTATTTCGATAGTGATGAAAGTGCAATTTTCTATCTTCATAGTAAATAAAAATTAGATATTTGTTCATGGTGGTGAGAGAAAACTTTTTGAGAATTTAAGGGGTGCCAGCAACCGAAAAGGTTAACAACCACTGATCTAGGTTATCTGCATTCGCCCAGTACAAGCTGATAGTGGGCCCTGGCACCAGTCACTATCAGATCTGTGCTCTCGTAGATAGATTCTGTCACTTTCAGGATACGTTTCATCACATTCATGTTTGTTATCATTTGAAAACAATATATTTTTTAGTACCTGAGCAGACAGTGGTTAAAGCATTTTCGTAGCTCAAAACCGTATTATATTTTTTCACTATTTTGATTTCACAAAAACAGCTTGCTGACCTATCTTTAATTTTTCCTCAGTTGCTTACAAATTAGTTAATGGGATTATCCCTACCTATGGATTCTCAATGAGGTACGCCGTTCATCAAGGTTTTTACTGTCAACCAAACCCAAAGAATGCTCCAAAAGTAGGTTACTTACAGGGCATCAAGTAATTATTTTAATAACATTAATAGCTGCTTATATCTTACAACACATTAAAATGTTTAACTAATAGATAAATCTTCATCAATGTTGATATTTCTCCCTCCTAATTTTTTATCCTTCAGTTTTATCCAACAGTTAAATATCTGAGAAATTCTCATGTCATTCTTAGGGGACTGTAATACTGCATCTCTTGTTTTAAAGCTCGGACCAAACCCTTTATCCATTTTTTTTAAAATGGAGATTCTACGTGCCCCACCTCATGACTGTTCTTTCTTTATAATTTTTTTCTAGCTGCTACAATTTTCAGTGTGTTTATGATTTTCTGTTAGCTGCTTAATCTTAAAAAAAAAAAAAAAAAAAAACCCCCAAAAAAAGAAGAAAAAACTTATTGCTTTTAAGATAGTGTAACCTGTGAAACCAAAAGCACTCTATTCTCCAATTCAAATGTTAAAAATTTCATAATGTACCTAAACTCAGAAGGACTTGAACAATTACTTCTGTCCACCAAAAAACACAGCGAGGCCCAGAATCTATACCTAAACACCAAGAAGACTAAAGTATTGACAACAGACAAAGTAAAGACCAAACCAGAAATTGAAATTGATAACGAAGAACTGGAAAGTGTTAATGAATTCGAATACTTAGGATCAATCATCAACAGCTCTGGCGACTGTGCAGTAGAAATTAAAAGAAGACTTGCAATTGCTTCACATAAACTAATACAGATGAAAAACCTATGGCAAGGCACAAGCAAAGAAACAAAGTTACAACTGATCAGAGCATGTATATTCCCAGTGGCAACATACGGCTGCGAGACTTGGACACTCAATAAAACAGTTGCAAAAAAGATTACATCATTTGAAATGAAATGCTACAGAAGGATGTTGAGAATACCCTGGACAGAAAAAAAGACCAACAGAGAAGTACTGCACTCACTAAACGTACAGGAACATTGGCTCCTAAATACCATCGCAATAAGGAAGCTGAAATTTTTCGGTCATATAAAAAGACATAATAGCCAGGAAAAAACAGTGATGGAAGGCATGGTCCCTGGAAAAAGGGGAAGGGGTCGACCTAGACGACGGTGGACCCAGGACATCACAGAGAGTCTGAACTTGTCTTTGGCTGATGCAGGTCGACTTGCCCAGAATCGTGATGCGTTCAGAGCAGCTGTAATGGAGACAACGTTCTGGAAAGAATACGTCACATGATGATGACCTAAACTGTTTTATTACTATCTTTATCACCATTCCATTCAAGGTATGAATAAGAATTGTATTTTTTTTTCCCCCCACAAGTATCAAAATGTGTTAAGTACACAAAACAAAAGGCAGAACAATGACTATCTGTTCTGATGAAATTATGTTTTTAGGTTTTGAATAATACAAGAGGAAAAAGGAGCCACAATGTCACTTACTGATTTTGCCAGCTTACAAGCTTCATCAGGTTCGTTCATAATCTCATAATAAAACACTGAGAAGTTCAGAGCCAAACCTAGTCTTATAGGGTGTGTTGGCTGCATCTTTTCTTTGGCTATTTCTGTGGCCTTTCTATATGCCTCATTTGATTTGCTCACATTGCCTGTTGGGAAATAACTTTCATTAACAGTGATGACAAAAATACACAAAGACATTCATATAAGCTCACAATGCCAAGACTAATATAGTCAGTAGGACTGAAACCCCAATGTCTGTGGATCACAGAATAATAGCAAACTGATTAGAAATAATGTCAGCTTCATTATCAGTGTACAATGTGTTGTACTTTGGCAACAATCTTAACTTGTCAGTGTATGTGTGTGTGGTGGGGTGTGGGTGTGTGGGTGGGATGGGGGGGGGAAAGAACATAGCAAGTAATGTAGATTGAATCTGAGATTGTTATATTTCATGAAGCTTCAGATCCTCTGCTCTGAAACAGATGTGACTATTCAGAAAAATCAATATTATGTGGACCATTAACCCAGATTTGTTCTCAATTTGTGCTGAGCTTCAAGCATGCATAACTCTTCAGAACATTTTTAAAACTTTATATACTTTTGTTCACTATTACAAAGGTTTCAGACAAAAGTATTTATGTGATGGCAGTATCTCAGTATCTAACAATGCTGATATCATAGACATTCTAAAATCTTGGCACAGATACTTTTTTTTTTTACATCCTTCTACATCCGTTAGGTTACCTTTTCAATATGTATGTAGGTTGGGTTGTGCCAGCTTTCACAAGGATGTCCTTACATATCATTACTATGTGTCAGCAATGGCACATATGACATCTTTATCTGTGTGCACTACTGATAACAGCAGTTCTGCGTTCAGTATGTTAGTAACGCTAAATCCACTAGCTTGTCGTCAGGACGAATTCTAGCTTTTTCCAGGTCCATGCAGCAGCCTTATAGCTTCTGCCCCTGGTCTGCACCCTCTGCCTAGGTCTGATGTCGTAGGTCAAAGCAGACTGGGCAGTTATAGAGAAGTGTTAAAAAGTCTGGATTCCAGGCTGTTAACATATTCTTGGTTGTACCTCTTCTACCGTGAGGTGTAGAAGTTTGGAAGAGAGAGCGCCAGATTATCCTATCGGCTGTTTTCCTCCTGGCCTGGTTCCATTCTAGTCCTTGGTCCTTCAGAGATTGTCTAATGTTGTCCTCCCAGCGGACTCTGGGTCGTCCTGGAGGTCTGGATCCCTGGCTCTTTGTTTCCCATGCTTGTCGTGGTAGCCGGTCTTCTCCCATTCTGCAGACATGGCCAAACCATCTTAGTTGGGACTGTTCTACTTGGGTCTGCAGGGGGTGGGATTTTAGGCCTTGACGGATCGTCTGGTTGCGGACCATGTCTCTTCTTGTTACTTAACCACCTTTCTCAAATACCTCATTTCTGAGGTCTGGATCTGGCTTTTGTGGGTTGTAGTCATTGCCCATGACTCGCATCCATAAGTCAAGACTGGGACATAGGTGGAGCAGTATCCAGCCATCTTCGTCTTCTTACCAACTTCTCTCTTGCTGAGGAATCCTCGATTTATGGCCTGAAATAGTCTCCCAGCTGCTGCTTTTCGAGTTGCCAACTCTTCTTTGATGCCTCCCTTCCGGTCTATAACAGCTCTGAGGTATTTAACGTGGTCGACCTGCTCCAGGACCTGTTCTCCAAGCTTAATCTGATGCCTTCTTTCTTCTCGTGATATCACCATTGTTTTTGTTTTAGAGCTGCTTATGACCATCCTTCTTTTCTCCAGCTCTTCATTCCAGACTTGCAGGTTAGATTGGAGATGTGCCTCTGATTTAGCAATCAGGGCATCATCATCAGCAAATGCCAGCTCTGAAATACAGACCTGTCTCGTCTTCCAGCACCCCACTGAATACTTTCTTGTTCTCTCCTTACATGCCTTGATAACATCGTCCATGAGGAGTATGAAAAGATAAGGTGACAGGATATCAACCTGACTTACACCAGCGGTGGTCCTGAACTCTTCTGACTTATGGTTTCCTGTCCTCACATAATTTCTGCAAGACTTGTAGAGGCTCTGTATAGCATGAATCAGAGATGCTGGAATGTTGTTCCTTGCCAAACAGTCCCAAAGTTTGCTCCAGGGGACCCTGTCAAACGCCTTTCCAGATCTATGAAACAGAGATGGATCTCACTCTTATACTCAAGAGCCTTTTCACTCAGCTGTCTGATTGAGTACTTCGGTTTGCTCGGAATCCACACTGGACCTCATCTAATTGTAGCTTAGCTAGGCATCCGAGTCTCTGCTCTAGGATTCTAGAGTAGATTTTACCAGGGACACTGAGAAGGGATATGCCTCTATGGTTTCCACATTGTCGATTGTCACCCTTTTTGAAAATCAGTGTTATGATGGCAATCTCCCAATCCTTTGGTATGGTCTTGTTGCACCACTATGCCTGTAGGATCCTTAAGAGTAATAAGTCGCCTGCTGCTACCATGTACTTAACCATTTTTGGTGTTATACCATCATGCCCTGCTGCTTTGCCCATCTTGATTTTCTCCGGTGCTGCCTTCAGTGCTTCCATCTTCACTACAAATGGTGTTCTCTTCTGTGCTAGTGGTTATCATTTCTGATGCTTGAACTTGCTCACCATCAAGGAGTTCTGAGAAATATTCTTTCCATTACTTCCTTCGGAGCAGTAAGCAATATGCCTTGCTTGTCCTTTATAAATTTAAGAGGGCACTGTTTTTCCTTCATGTTCTTTGGTGTCTTATAGAACAATTTCTGGTTTTCTTGCGCATCTTTTTCTAGCTTTTCTCCAAATTCTTCCCAGGACTTCTGTTTTGCTGCTAGCACCTTGTTCTTTGCTTCTGTTCTGAGTATCACATATTCTCTATATTTCTCTGTTTTTCCTGCTGTGTTTTTAGCTACTAAGTATTGTTTCCATGCCATTTTCTTCTCTTATTTTCTCTTTAGCTTCCTCTGTCCATCAAGGTGTCCTCTTTCTCTTGTTCCCAAGTCAGACTTCACCACATGCTTCTGCAGTAGCTGTCTTTATGGTGTCCTTGAATTTAAGCCAGAGGGTTTCCAAGTCATCAGGTTTTCTTCTGTGTTGCTCACCGCTGCAGCAATAAGCCCCTGGTATCTGGTCTTCACTTCTGGCTCTCTCAGCTTGTAGGTCTATGCTCATTTCTCCTGTTCGTTTACTTAGTTTATTGTATGATGTTAGGTGTCACGGCATATTCTTTGATATAAGTTATTTAGGGCAACAGTGGTATAGTAGCCTTAGTGGTGAAGAGGAAGGTAGCTAGCACCTTATTCCCCCCTCCACCTTAGCTAGTATATAAAGGCTTGTGTGATATTAGGCAGTTCCTAGACTGAACAACTCTTTCAGTTGTTCTTTTGATGGTTAGCAGGTAGTGATCACTTCCAATCTCTGGCCCCCTCCAGACTCTAACATCCCGGACATACTTGAATGAGCTCCTCCTAACTATGTTAACATATTCAAGACCCAAAATCTTTATATTTATTCTTAAGTGATCTCATGAAAACAGGAAAAATGACTGGATGTCTGAACATTTCACAGTGGGGTACTGAGCCTGTAGTATAGAATGTCATCTCCTCGAACTTTTCCCCCCAACTGTTATTTGGTATTGTTATTTGTAATTAATATAGTGCTGAATGTTATATACTACTGGACAAAAGTTAAGGGCCGCCATTCAGTTTAGACAAGGTTTATATAATTCTTCGTGAGCAGGGTCGATTTTTCAAATGTCCGGTAGCTTGAAATCTCTCAAGAAGTCTCTGAATAGTAGAGTGGGACACTGCTAAACGTCTTGCAACATGACGAACAGATTGACCATCCTGAATCCATGCCATGGCTCGACCACGGTCTACAGTGCTGAGACTTCTCCTTGGTGGCATGGCTAATGCAGTGATCATTTCAACCACTTGTCATACTGATTTATTGCATACCAACGGTGAACACTCTTTACCGATGATCATTTTCCACGTGCATTCAAATTCAACTCACTTTTTCACCTTTTGAACTAGTGAGGTGTGTTGCAAAAACCACGAGTTTTTGCAGCAACAATGGCAATTTTCATGTGCGGGTTAAAGTGACCGTTTTTGGACATATGGCAGCCCTTAACTTTGGTCCAGTAGTATATTTCTCACATCTACTGCCATCAACAGTTGTTTGGCCCGGTAAAGAATGTTATCTTCCTTACAGTTTCTTAAATTGCCACTTAAATATATTATTAACATCTAAAGTGTATAATGCTATGATTCTTACTTTTTCTCTCATCTGCTACGGACACCTCAGACAAGTAGCGATAGTAGTCACCCTGCATTTTGAGGTAGAACACAAGACTATCATGGTGGGCAGAGTCTTCTTGGGCTTTAGGAATTAAATACTTGCTCAGCAAATCCTGGGTCAGAAAGAAAGAATAGAAAATCTGAGAAACTTCCACAGGTATTGTAAATGAGTATCCAACAGACAGCAAAATAAGCACGACAATACTTTTTTTTAAAAAATATAATTTTTTTGCAGACGAGTCCTTACAACCATAACAATACTGAAGATTATAATACAGCATTCCCAATCTGACTTTGTTTCCTGCCTCGCACAAAGCGCATACACCTTGATGGTGGAGTGGCAGGTAGGAACAAGTGAATTTTTAACTCACTTTCATTCAGTTTGCTTAGTGTGGGTGTGACAGTCTCATATTTAAGTTGGTTTCATTTTACTGTACTGTAGCTACAGAGTGGTCTTTTTTTTTTTTCTGTAAGAAAGAAGAATTTTTCAATAGCTGAATGGAAGATTAAGATTTGAAGCAAATTTTCAAAAGGAGAAAGTGGGTCTTCATTAGCCAAATTGTATAACGGTGGAAAGTCAGCCATGACAGATAATAAAACTTTTGCTAGAGAATGTGATGTCTGCGCATAGCTAACATTATGTAAGTCTGTAATCCAGAACTAAAAAAAAAAATAAAAAAAAATGAAGTATAACTATGACTATCATTAGTAGTATCGCTAGTTACATAAAATACAAGTTATATATATTGTGATGTTTTAGCATGTATGCACTCTCCACATGTAAGCCTACCTTGCCGTGGTTGGAGAGCTTGAGCGCCTCAATGATCCCGGGAGCTATGCCGGCGGGAGTTTTACTCCTGGCAGGGTCACCCAAGCCGGACAGGTCCTGGGTGAGGGGCCAGACTAAATGGGCTGAGGAGTGGGTGGAACCCTATAGGTGTAGATGCAGAACCCACCGGCGAGTGGTACATGCTCTGGTCTGCACCAATCCACCCCCACTTCATGGGTTAAATGCTTTCTTGCCTCATTCTTCACTGTTTGTCGTCTATCACGCCCATGGCGACCGTTGCCTCAATTGGCTGTGTGTGGTGTACCCGGAAACGGGGCCTCCCAGTACTGAGGCAAAGTTAAGTCCCCGATGTCACTTATCGGTGCAGAATTGAGAGAGATGGCTGAGCATCACAATCCCTCCTGTGTTGCAGCATGATGAGAACCCAGCATTGCACACTGAGCTTGGGGGGATCACTTGGGCACCAGACTTAATACTGGCTCTTGACTGGATGGCCGCATGCAGGAGATTTCTACAATGGAGGGTTGGCAGGTGGTGGGTATCGGGAAGTGGCTCTGTGCAGGACGTGAGGATTCCTTGGGAGAGCCCCGAACCAGAGCACAGCATTGTGCAAGCTCTGCATAGTTGGAGAGCCCCCTGGATGACGGGGAATGCACAGTGTGCTACCCCACCTATCCCCAACTGCTAACTTAGAACCAGAAGTGGGGTCCTCTGTGTGCGTGCCAGGCCAGGATAAAATGCCTGGGAAAGAGACTGGAGCTCAGAACTCCCTAACTCAAAGTTGCAGGATGGCAGAAAAGCCACGGGAAAGACAGGGCTATTTTGAAGATAACGCAACCATATTTTCACCATACGAGCTCGGACGCCGCCTCGGTAAACAAGGTCCGCGCAGAGCAGTGACACCCCCAGGCTGCTTGCGAATAGTCTACTACTGGGAACATAAACAGATTAGGGATGAGCCCACTCTCCCGTTGAACAGGTGCTAAAGTCGTAGATACTGGGCCAGAAGGCGCACCGGAAACCACAGTATCATGCAACTCGCTTTTTTTTTTCTATGGAGAGTACACCGTCAAATAAATCTCGTTCTGGTGCTCGCCCTGTGGAGCTCCACCAGGCAGGTGCAGTGCCGGGCTCTGAGCCTCGACAGAGCCCACCCTCAGCTACTGGAGGACCCTCTAGACCGTCTTGTGGAGTCAACAGACGGCGGAGGAGAACTACTGACCAAAACAAAACAGAAAAAGAGAAACCCAGAGTGCCACTTGTCATGATGCACTGGAATGCAGAGGGAGTGAACAGCAAGCAGGCTGGATACAGCAAAAAGACAGAGCTGGAAAACATCTTGTATGAGAAGCAAGTCAGTGTTTGCTGTATCCAAGAGACTCACTTGAAAGCAGATCAAACCTTTAAAATAAGGGGATATCAATGCTTCAGATCCGACAGACAAGATAGACGAAAAGGAGGAGTACTTACTCTTGTAAGGAATAACATTCCTGCACACGAAAGGAAAACCTTCATGGATGGAGCAGAATATCAGCTGCTGCAGATAAAGGTAGACAAGATGGAAATAGAACTCCTGAACTATTACTGTCCGAACAACAAACCCCTGAGTCTCAGCTCTATACAGGTACCAGCCACCAACTTTATAGCAGTTGGAGACTTTAATAGCCACTCCCAGAGCTGGGGCTATAACCATCTGGATCACAGAGGTGAAGAGGTTGAAACTTGGCAAGATGATCACTCCCTAATCCTAGTCAATAATGCCACAGATACTCCTACCTTCTACTCCAGAGGATGGCACACAACCTCAACACCAGATCTTGCCTTCTCCACACCAGATATAGCTGGATCTATTAGTAGAGAAGTAGGAGACCAACTAGGGGGAAGCGACCATCGCCCAATCTTTCTTACTGTCCAGAGTGCAACTCTCAGTACAGGCCCAGCCATTACAAGATGGAACTACAAAAAAGCCAACTGGGGTTTATTCAGGCATCAGGTGAACACGCTGCTGTCTACCCTCAAGGTACAGAACAGAGACATTAATGAAGTGGTAAAAGACTTCAACAGATGCATACTACAAGCTGCAAAAGAAACCATTCCCAAAGGATGCCGGCGTAACTACATACCATACTGGTCCAGCACACTCCAAGAACGTCAGGAAGCTATGGACAAGGCTAGAAAGGACGCAGAGTCTCAGCCTTCACTTGAAACTCACAACAAATGGAAAAAGGCTGTAGCAGAGTTTCAGAGAACAAAAACGGCATCGCTGAACCTTGAGAAAGACGGCAGGAAACTTTGGAGATTAGTCAAGTCTCTAAATGAAGAGCATTCCTCACCAAGGCAGACTATCACATTGGATGAAGGTGGCAAACTTTTCAGAGGAAAACAAGCTGCAGACTTGTTTGCTAGAAGATACAGTTCAGAAAGCAACTTACCCATTAACATAGACCATCAGAGAGAGATAAGAAAAGAAATACTGGCAACCATGGGACAGACAGATACTCCTGCCCCAATGAGGGAACCCATCACACTAGGAGAACTACAGAAGGCTATTTCCAAGCTTAAGTTTCAAAAGTCACCCGGCCCAGACAAAATCAGCAACGAAATGCTAGTAAATCTGAGCTCAGCAGCAAAGACAAAACTGCTTGAGATATTCAACCACAGCTGGTTGAAAGGAACGGTACCCCAAGTATGGAGAGAAGCCATCACAATACCCATACTAAAGAAAGGGAAATGTAAGACCGAGGCTGCAAGTTACCGGCCAATCAGTCTCACAAGCTGTGTTGGGAAGACTATGGAGCGAATAGTCAACCACAGATTGAAATGGTATTTAGAGTCTGAGCAGATCCTGGTGCCGGAACAAGCTGGATTTAGAGAATGCTACAGTATAGAAGACCAAGTTACTTACTTGTCTCAAGCAATAGAAGATGCCTTCCAGGAGAAGAAAAAGGTCCTAACGATCTGGGTCGACTTCAAGCAGGCCTTTGACAAGGTGTGGAAAGATGGCCTCATTGCAAAACTTAGGAGAAGTGGAATCCAAGGCAACATGATGAAATGGATCCAGTCATACTTGCATAACAGGAGAACTAGAGTCACTCTTGACGGTCTGCAGAGCAGAAAAGTGTTGCTCCATCAGGGGGTACCTCAAGGAGGAGTAATTTCCCCAACACTCTTCCTTGTTTACATCAATGACCTGGTGAAAGATCTCCCTGCAGGAGTTAAAGCTGCCTTATATGCAGATCACCTAGTACTCTGGTGCGCTGATGAAAATGTCACCACAGCAAATTATAGAATGCAGCGGGCAGCAGACATGCTAGTGTCATGGGCAGAGAAATGGCTTATCACAATAAACACAGACAAAACCTCCGCAACACTGTTCTCCCTCGCCCCCAAGGACAAATCAGCTAACATACACCTAGGGACAACCGTGATCAAGGAAGAAAGCTACCCCACCTATCTTGGGGTGACATTTGACCAAAGGCTTACATGGAATAAGCATATTGAAAATGCAGAAGGAAAGGCCCGAAGACGACTAGGCATACTCAGAAAATTAGCAGGTACCAACTGGGGAGCAAATGAACGAAATCTAAAGAAGATTTATAATGGAGTAATAAGACCACACTTAGCGTTTAGCTCAGCAGCATGGTCATCAGCTGCTAACTCACATCTGCAGTCTTTGGACAAGGTGCAAAATCAAGCTCTCAGGCTCATTACAGGAGCCATGAAAAACTACACCAATAACAGAGATGCAGAAGGTTGCTGGATTACAGACATTGTCCCATAGAAGAGACACAAAAACCATGATCCAGATGGAAAAGTACAACAGTATGCCAATGCACCCAATGAAGGCAAGACTAGATGATCTGGCATTGGGACGTCTAAAGCGTAGCAGCTTTGTGCATCGGGGGAAAAGACTTATAAGACAGCATCAAGAAGACCTATCCATGAAGACAACACCACTGAAGCCCACCCTATACCCTGTACCATGGGAGCAGGCCAGCAGTGCCCTCCAAATTAATACAACAGTCAGTGGTCTCACAAGTGGATGTGAGTATAATGATCTGCAAAAACGAACTGCTACATTGAGTATGATCCAAGAAAGCTATCCCGATCAATCATGGATACATGCCTATACAGATGGATCAGCAACTAATGCTGTTAGGAATGGAGGTGCCGGTATCTTTATCTCATATCCTGACAACCACTATGAGACTAGGCACATTCCCACTGGTAAATTCTGTTCCAACTATACAGCTGAGGTTCAAGCTCTAGAGCAAGCTGCAAATATGATTTATAACACCAACTCTGACTGCCACCAGGTAGTCATCCTCACAGATGCACTGTCTGTCCTGCAAGCTCTCAAGGGTGGTAAACTCCCGCATCTGAGAAATGAACTAAACAAGGTAGCTGCCAAAAAGAGAACCATACTTCAGTGGGTACCATCTCATTGTGGTGTACCCGGAAATGAAAAGGCAGATAAACTTGCAAAAAAGGGAGGAGAATGTGAACAAGAAGATAATGAAGTCACATACTTTGAGAAAAAGAGAGCTATCCAGACTATCAGAAGAGAACAGAACCAACCCAAAGACGACTATCACACTCTCGACCGGCAGGGACAGACAACTATTTTTCGACTCAGGACAGGGCATAACAAACTGAATAAACACATGCACAAGCTACGATTGTCTGCTTCACCACTGTGCACATGTGGATTAAACGAACAAACTGCTGAGCATGTTCTACAGGACTGTCCTCTGTATGACCAGTTAAGAAAGATATACTGGCCCAATGACTCAACACTAAACTCAAAGCTATATGGAGTTAAAGAGGAACTTCAAACAACAGTCGAATTCATCATGAGAACTCGTCTGACGGTGTAATCATCAAAGATGCGATCGCAAGAAGAAGAAGAAGCATGTATGCACAAGTTTACAAATTATGATTAAATTATGCAAATAAGCCCACCAAATGTGCATATCGCTACTGTTTAAACAGTATATTTATTCATAATACTGTCAGTCTCAAGCGCAAAATTACCTTCTTATTAAAAATACACGTATCTGTCCTAAGATATTTTCACAACTAAGTACTGTTTATAGAATGTACCGTTTATATTTAAACACTGTGAATAAATTTTCCAAACTACCAAGTATGAATAACATTGCAATTTTTAGTAAGCGGACTGATTCCTCTCCTCTAAATATATAAATATGCCAATTTTCACTAGCACTAAAACTCATTTTATGATTTTCTTAAGATATTTGAAATGTCAATGTCATTTAGGGCACATATCTTTTTTTTTTAATCACATTTTTTTCAACAAAAATGTTTTTCTGTTAACCAATTTCAAAACTTAAAAAAGATATTTTGTTCTAATTGTTCTTTGCTGTTTAATTGTACTTATTAATTTGAAATAAATATTTTTTTTTTAATGCTACATAATATTACTAACAATAATGATGATGCCATCTGTTAAACAACAGTAAACCCTAGTCAAAGACATGGGTCACATTAAATTATTTGTTACACACTCCTATCTGCAGCAGCATGCACTCCACAGTAATAGCTTTACTTTCTCAAAGAAACATGTACAAAAACTGTTGTATAAGTTGCACAAATGTAGAACACTATTATGTTGCATCACGAGCTTTAAAACTACAGAGGAGACCGTGACCCACTAACCCTAGCACGTGCCACTTCCTGGACAATAATGATCATTTTACCCTTAATTTAAGGTAAATGGTTCGTTGATCCTCACATTCATTGTCTATTGGTTTCTTTAGTAAAGCTATGAAAATGGATTTAAGTAGATCATCTGGTAAGTATCCACTGACCTACACCGCATTCAGGAGTTCTATTATGCTTACTCCAAACTCATCCAGGGCTACTAATTCTATTGTGACCTAGTAAGGTTCTGATTCCTCTCTGCATGTATAAAACAGCACCTTTGACATCCTACAGTATCCGTGGTCCTATCTGATCAATATCCTGTAGTTACCAAAGTAGAATGGGCCTTCAACAGTCCTCCAGTTACACGGCAGCTCAAGTTCTTTCCACATCTTCCTCATCATTTTCACTTCTGTCTCCAGTTCTCTGCTTCATGTGTTTTTAGTCTACCTCTACCTTTCTTACCCTGGTTGACTCCACAACATGGACTGCCTTATAATGCTATCACCAGGTTTCCTCAATGTGCTTCCTATACATCGCCAGCATCTTATCTCTTGTTCCATAGGTGGCTGTCATCAGTTCCAATTGGTGACCTTGTCATACCATTGCCATAACTGGTTCAGCCCCATTTTGTTTACAATACTGCATATGCTTATTTAACATTTACTCCTCTTGCTCATTTCTGCAGTTCCTTCTTGTGTCCATTAACTGCAGTACTACTTCTGCAGTTCTTTTATTTTTCAAATTCAATTTTTGATGTTCTCTTGCTGCTTGTTGAATTCAGTCTTTACGTAAATCCAATATTCATGTATAGTCTGTATTTCTTTGTTAGTGTTATGTTATATATTACTGTGTAACTGTACATTTGTCTCGTAGTTCTGTTGCTGCTTTTAAGTTTTGTCTTGTATGAAATTCCTAAGAAGACTAAGATGGATGTATACCACTACACCTACGCTTCAGCCTTGGCGTCCAGAGGTTTGGTTCTGGTTTTAAGGACTATCTTCATTGCACATGGACTACTCCACCAGAACTCCAATCTCCTCTCTTAGATCACACAGAGGATCTCAGCACAGTGCATGAACTCCGCAGCACCGGCGAGAATTCCAATGTGTGTATACACACATTGTCCCTGGTAAAATCTACTCTAGAATCCTAGAGCAGAGACTCCGACGCCTAGCTGAGCCACAATTGGATGAGGTCCAGTGCGGATTCCGAGCAAACTGAAGTACTCAAGACCTAATCTTCACACTCAGACAGCTGAGTGAAAAGGCCCTTGAGTATAAGAGTGAGATCCATCTTTGTTTCATAGATCTGGAAAAGGCGTTTGACAGGGTCCCCTGGAGCAAACTTTGGGACTGTTTGGCAAGGAAGAATATTCCAGCACCTCTGATTCATGCTATACAGAGCTTCTACAAGTCTTGCAGAAATTATGTGAGGACAGCAAACCATAAGTCAGAAGAGTTCAGGACCACCACTGGTGTAAGACAATTTGATATCCTATCACCTTACCTCTTCATACTCCTTATGGACGATGTCATCAAGGCATGTAAGGAGAGAACAAGAAAGTATTCAGTGGGGTACTGGAAGATGAGACAGGTCTATATTTCGGAGTTGGCATTTGCTGATGATGTTGCCCTGATTGCTAAATCAGAGGCACATCTCCAATCCAACCTGCAAGTCTGGAAGGAAGAGCTGGAGAAGAGAGGGATGGTCATAAGCAGCTCTAAAACAAAATCCATGGTGATATCACAAGAAGAAAGAAAACATCAGATTAAGTTGGGAGAACAGGTCCTGGAGCAGGTCGACCACTTTAAATATCTCAGAGCTATTATAGACCGAAAGGGAGGCATCAAAGAAGAGTTGGCCACTCGAAAAGCAGCGGCTGGGAGACTTTTTTTCAGGCCATAAATCGTGGATTCCTCAGCAAGAAAGAGGTTGGTAAGAAAACGAAGATGGCTGTTTATCGCTCCACCTATGTCCCTGTCTTGACATATGGATGCGAGTCGTGGGCAATGACTACAACCCACAAAAGCCAGATCCAAACCTCAGAAATGAAGTATCTGAGGAAAGTGGTTGAAGTAACAAGAAGAGACATGGTCCGCAACCAGACGATCCGTCAAGGCCTAAAATCCCATCCGCTGCAGACCCAAATAGAACAGTCCCAACTAAGATGGTTTGGCCATGTCTGCAGAATGGGAGAAGATCGGCTACCATGACAAGCATGGGAAACAAAGAGCCAGGGATCCAGACCTCCAGGACGACCCAGAGTCCGCTGGGAGGACAACATTAGACAATCTTTGAAGGACCGAGGACTAGAATGGAACCAGGCCAGGAAGAAGACAGCTGATAGAATGGTCTGGCGCTCTCTCTTCCAAACCTCTACACCTCACGGTAGAAGGGGAACGACTAAGTAAGTAAGTAAGTAAGTAAGTATACACACATTCTATAAATATTTTTGTGGTGGGTATGTTTCTAATTTTTAAATTTTGCCAGGGCAGCGGCCTGATAGGCCTACTCTTTACGATTTCAAACTACTGTGGGATTCTTAACGTGCGCAACTTGCACATTTTTTCCATCCTTACTCAAGAAGGCTAGCCATCCGACCTCACTACCCAGGAGGGGGAGTATGACATCATTAGGACCACTGGTTCTGAAAAAAATTTCCATAAATTACATTCCCTCAAATGGGAATCGAAGCCGGTACCTCTAGAACTCGAGGCAGACGCCAAACCTCTTAGCCACTCCGACCCCCTAGGTTACAGAGGCAGTCATGGGAAATGAAAGAACCCGCAACAGCCAGCTTCAAACCTCAGAAATGAGGTATCTGAGGACAGTGGTCTAAGTGACAAGAAGGGGTCCCCAACCTGACGATGCGCCATAGCCTTGAAACCCAGCCCCTGCAGACCTGAGTAAAACAGTCCCAGTTGCGATGGTTTGGCCATGTCTGCAGAATTGGAGAAGACTGGCTACCTTGACAAACACAGGAAACCAAGAAATAATGATGACAGAGTTCACTGGAAGGACATCAGATAATCTCTGAAGAAGCGAGGACTGGACCAGAACCAGGACAAAAGGAAGACGGCCAACAGGATAGCATGGGTGTTCTCTGGCTAACCTCTGCACCCGAATCTAGTGATGTAGATTCCTGTTCTGATGATTATTCAGAGGACTTGGAAACATCTGATGAGTCGGATGGCGAAAATACAGCTCAGAACAACTCAAATCACCAGCTGTACATGCAAAGGTAATGTTACTTCATTACCGAAATGATAACAGCCGATTTTGAAAAGCAGTAAAACAGTCGTTTTAGTGGGCTATTGTAATCAGTATAGCTGCTTTCTGTTTGTTTTTTGAAAAAAAAAAGAGAAACAAATATTTCACCATTCAAACAGTTAACAAAGAACTCATGGCACCAGGACATAAATATAAAGGGGGTCGGACGTAACCTGTGAATCAGCTGATTTTTCTGAACTCATTTGCCCTGTGTCTCTGCTTTTAAAAATTATTATTATATGACTTTATGATTGACAGTATTCCTTTGTACGGAAAATGTAATGTGTGTCAATTTTCCTGTGTACACTAAATTGTAACTTTGAATTATATTGTTGATTTGTAAAAATTAATTGGACTTGATGAAGGCCCACCTTCCAAGCATCCACCCTTTTTGCCTGAGAGGGTTTCAGGTCTGCAACTGTCAGAGGTCAGGACCAGAGAAAATACGAAGCAGTTTTTGAGGTCGAATGACTTCTTCAAACTGTATTTCACTACTGACATTGTTGGTTACCTGTGTCAGTTTACAAATGAATATGCACTGCAGAATGGACCTAACAAGCCTACTGTCTTTACTGGATGGTATGATGTTACTCCAGAGGAGTTTTATCGCTTTTGTGCTTTGCTAATGTGTGCTGGTCTTGTACCAGCCCCAAGTATTGATCGCCTCTGGTGAAGAAAAAGTATTTACAATGGACTGTGGGCCAGGGCATTTATGTTTAGAAACAGATTCAAACCTACAAGTTGAGAGAGCCAGAAATTAAGACCAGATATCAGGGGCTTATTGCTGCAGCGATGAACAACACAGAAGAACAACCTGATGACTTGGAAACCCTCTGGCTTAAATTCAACGACATCATAAAGACAGCTGCTGCAGAAGCATGTGGTGAAGTCCGACTTGGAAACAAGAGAAAGAGGACACCTTGGTGGACAGAGGAAGTCAAAGAGAAAATAAGAGAGAAGAAAACGGCATGGAAACAATATTTAGGAGCTAAAAACACAACAGGACAAATGGAGAAATATAGAGAATATGTGACACTCAGAACAGAAGCAAAGAACAAGGTGCTAGCAGCAAAACAGAAGTCCTGGTAAGAAATTGGAGAAAAGCTAGAAAAAGATGCGCAAGAAAACCAGAAACTGTTCTATAAGACCCTAAAGAACATGAGGACGGAAAAACAGTGCCTTCTTAAATTTATAAAGGACAAGCAAGGCAAATTGCTTACTGCCCTGACAGAAGTAATGGAAAGATGGAAAGAATATTTCTCAGAACTCCTGGATGGTGAGCATGGTGATGCATCAGAAATGATAACCACTAGCACAGAAGAGAAAACCAATGATGGTGAAGATGACATAAAGATGGAAGAACTGAAGCCAGCACTGGAGAAAATCAAGATGGGCAAAGCAGCAGGGCATGATGGTATAACACCAGAAATGGTTAAGTACATGGGAGCATCAGGCGACCTATTACTCTTAAGGGTCCTACAGGCAGCGTGGTGCAACAAGACCATACCAAAGGATTGGGAGATTGCCATCATAACACCAATTTTCAAAAAGGGTGACAATCGACAAATGTGGAAACCATAGAGGTATATCCCTTCTCAGTGTCCCTGGTAAAATCTACTCCAGAATCTTAGAGCAGAGACTCCGACGCATAGCTGAGCCACAATTGGATGAGGTCCAGTGCGGATTCCGAGCAAACCGAAGTACTCAAGACCTAATGTTCACACTCAGACAGATGAGTGAAAAGGCCCTTGAGTATAAGAGTGAGATCCATCTTTGTTTCATAGATCTGGAAAAGGCGTTTGACAGGTCCCCCTGGAGCAAACTTTGGGACTGTTTGGCAAGGAAGAACATTCCAGCACCTCTGATTCATGCTATACAGAGCTTCTATAAGTCTTGCAGAAATTATGTGAGGATAGCAAACCATAAGTCAGAAGAGTTCAGGACCACCACTGGTGTAAGACAAGGTGATATCCTGTCACCTTATCTTTTCATACTCCTCATGGACGATATCATCAAGGCATGTAAGGAGAGAACAAGAAAGTGTCAGCCCTATGCTAAAACCCCCAACCTGGAGGGCCAGGGTGTCTGCTTTAGTCTGACCCCTGCCTGCACAAACCTGTCCAGCTTGGTAGAACCTTCCATGAGTAAAACTCCCGCTGGCATAGCTCTGGGGGTAATCAGGGTACGCAAGCTGCCATACCTAGACATGGTATTGACACCGGTGGTGGCAGACTATAGTTATGGATCTTATGAAATCTTTGGTGAGACAAGGATATAGGGTTTATTTTGATAATTTTTATACATCCATTCAGTTACTGAATGACTTGTGGAAGTTAGGGATTGGAGCTTGTGGCGCATTTCTTAGAAACAGAAAGGGGTTTCCAGCTGCACTTTCAAATATAAAGGAATTTGAAGAAAAAAAAATAGTATCAGAGGTGCATAGTATCAGAGATGCAATGAGGTGGGTTAGAGATGAATTACTAGCACTGCAAGGGAGAGATAACAAAACTATAACACTGGTTTCAAGCATTCACAATGCAAATGGCCATAGGTTCGCTAAGCGTAGATCTAAGGTTAATGGGAATTTTTGATAACTTAATGTTAGACAGCCAAATCTTGTAAGGGATTACAATATATACAAGAAAGGAGTGGACAAGAGTGACCAGCTGATTAACAAGTACAATGTTTTGAGCAAGACCAATAAATATTGGAAAACACTTTTTTTTCACTTTCTGGATATTGCTACGGTAAATGCTTACATTTTATTTCAAGGCTGGTAGAAAAATCACCAAGATGTAGAAGAACTGAAAAGACCAGCCAGATAATGTCAGCTAGATTGTACAAAAGAACTAATCAGGGAATTGGGGAACATAGGTTTGTGTGTTACCGGGGCCCGAAAGGGGAGCAAAGAATAGTAACACTGTTCCCTGCGATGCATGTCGTAGAAAGCAACTAAGGAGGGTTGGGCATGGGGCTGGTTACCCCATCCTGTAAAAAATTTAAACTACAAAAAACTTCAACAAACATGGACAAGTCAATTAAGGAAAATAAAACACAGCCATCCAAGAGAGGGGAAGGTCCTCTCGCAGGGAGGCGTATGATGCAACACAGAGAAAGCCGAAAGGAGTCTGTGTTGCTGACTAACCTTCTTTCTTCTATGAGAACTTCCAGACTTGGCACCTGAAATGTTCGGACATTAATCGAACAAGGGAAAGTGGCACAAGTAGCAGCAGAAATGAGGGAATATAAAATCGAGGTTCTGGGACTGTGTGAAACAAAGTGGAAGGGGGTAGACAAGAAGAAACTCATCACAGGTGAATTGGTGCTATCCTCAGGACATGAAGACGAAAGTTCACACCACAGTGAAGGGTCTGCACAGAAGCACTCTTGAATGGAAGCCCTTTGTGATTGATCACATATGCATAAACAAGAAGTTTAGATCATCACTGCAGAATGTAAAGGTATATAGAGGAGCAGATGTGGCATCAGATCATCATCTGATAGCCAAAGTAAAAATGAAACTCAAGAGATATCCAACAATGCATAGTTATAGACAACAATTTAATGTAGGACATCTAAGAAATCAAGAAACAAATTTGCGGTCACAATGTCCAACAAATTCCTAGTGCTCCAACAGCTGGAAGATGTAGAGAATACAGAAGACTATTGGCAGCAAATCAAAACTGTATGGAATGAGATATGTGAAGAAATACTGGGGAAAAGGCAACGACAACAAAAAGCATGGATAACAACAGAAACCATCAATAAGATAAAAGACAGAAAAAACAAGAAAGCAGATTTAAACACAAGCAAAACCAGAAGTTCCAAAGCCAAGGCTCAAGAAATGTACACAGAAGCAAACAAAGAAGTATCAAAAGAGACAAGAGGAAGTATATTGAGGAGTTGGCAAGAGAGGCAAAAGATGTTGCAGCCAAAGGAAACATGAGAGAACTGTATAACAGCACAAAGAAGCTAACAGGGAAATACAAGCAAACAAGTTGCCTCATAAAAGACAAGAATGGAGAACTGCTCAGCAATATACAAGAGCAAATGAAGAGGTGGACAGAATATTTTGAGGACCTTCTCAATAGACTAGCTCCACAAAACCCCCCCGGACATCTAGCCAGCAGAAGAAAATCTACAAATTAACGGTGAAATACCAACGAAGGAAGAAATAAAGAAAGCCATAAAGCTTCTAAGAGATGGAAAAGCATCTGGACCTGATGGCATTCCAGCAGAGGCCATCAAAGCAGATATCGACATGGCTACAGAGATGTTATATAAAGTACTTGGTATAGTCTGGGAAAAGGAAGAGATACCAGCAGAATGGAAGGAAGGATATCTGGTTAAGTTGCCTAAGAAGGGAAATTTACAAGAGTGCACAAATTATAGAGGAATAATGTTACTATCAGTGCCAGGAAAAGTATTAAACAGGATTATCCTTATTTATGTAGGCCAAGATGGCGGCGTGGTAGGCCGCACTTTTGTGTTGTGCATTTCATGTCGTCGTTTTGGAGGCTGCATTAGTGGTAACAGCCCTTATTAAGGCTGTATGAGTTTGTAGTGTGTTTGGCTTTTTCTGGATTATGTTGCTAAGTATTTTAAAGATGAAAACATCAAGTTTGCCTATCATGTGAGTTCGCTGTTTGTGTTGATACAAGCAGCCAAGATGGCGGTTTTGTGATGTGTCGATCGGACAGTGTTTCAAAACATTACAGATTTATTGAGGGCTATTGTTACTGCTCCAGGTACATTTTTGTATGTACCTGCAAGGATACTTGGAGAGGAGATGGGCACCGCCAAGCAAACCTCTTGCCCACTGAAATGCTATGATGGAAAGTCAACTCAGTAATAATTTGCCGGATCGGCCGATGCCCGGAGTAACAACGACCGCGCTCTCATTGCCCCTTGAGAGTGATAAGTCAGCGAATGGGGTACAAACACCTGTTTTGAAACTTCCAAGAGAAAGCTTTGTTGTTGGAACTTGGAATGTACGCACGCTATATGCGTGTGGAAAAGTCAAAGAACTAACGCATGAACTTGTTAGATACTCGTGGGACATCCTGGGCCTAGCAGAAGTCAGATGGACAGGATTAGGTGAATCAATAACGGATGATGGTCACAAAATTTGGTTTAGTGGAGATGAGTCTAAACATCAGCATGGAGTAGGTTTTATCGTACATAAAGATAGATTGAACTCTGTCATCAGCTGCACCCCAATAAATAGCAGGCTTATCACCATTCGTATTGCAGCACATCCAAAGAACATCTCCATCATACAAGTATATGCCCCCACTACTGACTATGAGGATGAGGCAATTGATACATTTTATGACAATCTGGATGAAGCAATTAAGAAAATTCCAAAGAAAGATCTTCTCATCGTGTTAGGTGATTGGAATGCTAAAATAGGGCCAGATGCATACGGTCACTGGGCTGGTACAGTAGGGAAATTTGGGACAGGAGAAACCAACGATCGAGGACTAAGGCTACTAGAATTTGCCAGCAACTATAAACTAACCCTTGCAAATACACTATTTCCTCATAAGTTATCAAGAAGAACAACGTGGCATGCCCCAAAAACTGAGATACATGGCCAAATTGATTTTATTCTTGTATCCAAAAGATTCAAGTCCAGTATTAATAAAGCCAAGACTAGGACTTTTCCTGGCGCCGACATTGGTAGTGATCACGACATGGTATTGATGACGCTCAAGCTTAAACTTAAAAAGAACTATAATCAAAACAGATGTTCTCAGTTAAGATTCAATTTAGACAAACTGAAAGATCCAGAAATCGCGGGAATCTTTGAGGCAACTGTTGGAGGAAAATTCGCAGCTCTCAACTTTTTGGAGGATGATATCAACTCAATCACAGAGAACATGAAAGACGTGCTCATTGAATCAGCAACAGAAATACTTGGTAAAAGAAAGAAAATAAACAAACCATGGGTTACAGATGACATTCTAAAGTTATGTGATACACGGCGGGAAATGAAAAAGGTTAAGAAAGAGGTTCCTGAAGCAGCATGGCAATACAGTATGGTGAACAAAAATATTAGGAAGAAAATGAAACAGGCCAAAGAAAAATGGGTAGCTGATCAATGTGAGTCCATTAATACGGGGCTAATAAAAGGTAACAGCAAGGCAGCTTTTGACACATTAAGAAAACTATCAAAACCTCAGCAGCCCAGGGTAACTGTCATAGAAGATAGCAATGGGGCTCTGCTCAATGAAAAAAACAGCTGTAACGAGAAGGTGGACAGAATATTGTAAAGAATTATATAACTGTAAACTTGACACTGACTTAGGCATATTAAACAACATTAAGTGCGAAAACAGGGAACTCGGAAATGCAGCAATATTACGGGAAGAAGTGGAAGAGGCTATATGTTCGATGAAAGGAGGGAAGTCACCGGGTGTGGATAATATACCAGCAGAGCTCTTGAAATATGGAGGACCAGATATAGTAAAAATCATGACAACAATTTGCCAGAAGATATGGAATACAAAAAAATGGCCAAAAGAATGGACGCAGTCATTAGTAATACCGCTTCCAAAGAAAGGAAATCTAAAAATGTGCAAGAACTACAGAACCATTAGCCTTATTAGTCATCCAAGTAAGGTGATGTTAAGGATACTTATCGAAAAACATCTCCAACATCAACACGATTTATACCATAACTTCATCGATTTCACAAAAGCCTTCGATCGAGTCTGGCATGAAGGCTTATGGCAAGTAATGAGAAAATTCAATTTTGATACCAACATCATAGATATCATTGAAGCACTATACAAGGACGCAAGCAGTGCTGTTTTTGTAAGCAACGACATTGGAGAATTTTTCAAAACAACTGTAGGAGTTCGCCAAGGATGTATCCTGTCACCAGTGCTCTTTAATATATATCTAGAACATATTATGCAGGAGGCTCTCTACGATTATAAATCAACCATATCGATTGGAGGCCGACCTCTGTGCAACCTACGTTTTGCTGATGATGATATTGATCTGATAGCTGGATCAGAATCAGAACTTCAAGACCTTACCTCTAGACTGGAGAAAGTAACAAGAACGTATGGGATGGAAATTAATATAGAAAAAAGCAAGATATTGGTGAATAGCCATAAGAAACATGTTCCGACCAACATTACGTTAAATGGGCAAACGTTAGAAGAAGTTAACACCTTTAAATATCTCGGGTCCACTATATGTAGTGATGGAAGATCAATTAAAGAAATCAAGACAAGACTTGAGATGGCCTCAGCTGCCATGACAAGGTTGAATGTGATCTGGAAAAGTAACATCAGTTTTCCTGTGAAGATCAAATTATACAAATCACTTGTATTATCTATTCTCTTGTATGGGTGTGAGGGCTGGACACTCACTGCAGATACGGAGCGAAGGATTCAGGCTTTCGAGCATAAATGTTATAGAAGAATTTTGCGCATTTGCTATAAAGAGCACAAAACAAATGTCTATGTTAGAGAGAAGATAAACACCTATGCAGGCCACCAAGAACCACTTTTGTCAATAGTGAAACGTCGAAAGCTTGCCTGGTTTGGGCATGTAACTCGTCATGACTCCCTTTCGAAAACGATCCTTCAGGGAACAGTCGAAGGTAAACGGAGAAGAGGAAGGCAGAGAAAATCCTGGGCTGATAACATCAAAGAATGGGCAGGACACGGTTTTTCCACACTTGTACGCATTGCTGAGGATAGAGAGCAGTGGAGGACCCTGTCTGCTGATGCTTCCACCATGGCACCCCTACGACCCATGACGGGTTACGGGCTGAGATGATGATGATCCTTGAAAGATTAAAGGAGTCCATAGACAAGAAACTAAGAGATGAACAAGCAGGTTTTCGACAAAACAGATCCTGTACAGACCAGATAGCCACTTTGAGAATAATAGTTGAACAAAGTCTGGAATGGAATTCACTACTATACATCGGATTTGTGGACTACGAAAAGGCATTTGACAGTGTGGACAGAACGAACGAACGAACTTTATTTTCAAGGGGTTAAGAATTGGGCACGCAGGCCCATCTGACATTCTGCCCTTCCTCTCTCTCTCATCATATATACTATATCCTTTCATCCTCACATTTACTATAAGCATAATTAAGGCATTTATCATTATAAAAGTAATATTACATTTGCAATAATCATCATAATTAAAGTACGTTTTTAACGTTAAAAAAGAATAATAATAATAATAATGAATGTAAAAAAAAAATAAATAAAAATAAACATTAATAGATAGATAGATAGATAGTTTATGGTGGTATATAATAAGAACTCGTGACATTTTGGGAATCCGCTGCTGAATGACCTGGGACTTAGTGTGTTGTCAGCACATGCGGAAAATGTTCCCACAGGTGAGCAGCTTTGAGTCCCAAACAGATACTGCCACAGGGAGTGAATTGTTGACGCCTCCACTATACGAGATCCAGCTTTATGACCTATGCTCCTTAGGGAGGTAAAGGGTATTGACTGATAGATAAGAATCGTGCATATAGGCCCGTCTTACATTTTGCCCTTCCTCTTACTCATCTTTTATTGCTAGTTATTCAGACATTCTCCATACTTAAGGTGTTAGTTTAATGGCGATGCAACATTATAAGTAGTATAAAAGCATACATTTACAGTATTTGATTACAATTAAGAAGTAAGATATATTAAAATGAAAAACTAGATCATTAGACCCTCCATACAGTATATTAGATAATAATTCGAAATATAATCCCTTAGGGCGGCATATAATTGGCACTCATAATGTATTTGAACAGCCTACGATTATATGAGTAAGGACTGTGCATGTTTTTAAGATCATGTGGAAGATTGTTCCAAAAATGAGCAGCTGAGTAAGCCAAGCTCTTCTTGAACAAATCTAGCCTGGGCTTGGGTACCTGTAACTGGTTTAAGCGGTTACTACATTTTTCATTGAATTTTAAAAGAGGCCACAAATACGTTGGAGCATTCTGTGACAAGATTTTGTGAGCGAATTTAGCTTTGTTAAATAGGAAGCGCTTTCTAAGGGGTAATATTTTAAGATAGTTATATAAATCTATACAATGTGTTTGGTGTTTATCAGCAACTAGGCGCACTGCACGTTTTTGAAGTGAATGAAGCCTTTTTGTGTTGGATATGTAACAACCATCCCAGATTGTGGAACAATAGTCTAGGTATGCTTGTATATGAGATGTGTAGAACATTTTCCTTGCCCCCTCATCCAGGAAGTGTTTAATTTTGGCTAATTGGTAAACTTTTTGTGCCGTTAGCTTTGTGAGTGCACTTACATGTGAGTTCCAACTTAGGTGCTGGTCAACAGTTAGACCTAGAGTTTTATGTTCATTTATGTTTTCAATTAGTGATGTTCCAATGTAGAGCTGAAGTGTTGTTTTCTGCGAGTTTTGTAGTGTTTGTCTGGTTGATATTAACATACATTTCGTTTTACTAATATTTATTTGCATTCGATTTTCGTTGCTCCACTTAATAAGATTATGTGTATCAGTTTGTAAAGATAGTTCTAGTGTGGCGCAACTTTTGTCACTAGTTTAAACAGTACAGTCATCGGCAAACAGATCACAGGATGAATGTTTGATGTACAGAGGAAGATCATTAATGTATACGGCAAAGAGAAGAGGGCCGAGGATAGAACCCTGAGGAACACCGATATCGACAACAGTTGGGTTAGACAAAGAATTATTGTAAGACACCACTTGTTGTCTGTCTGTCACGAATGATTTAATTAACTTCACCAGCTTAAGATTTACTTTCATTGTTTCTAATTTTCTGATTAAAATAGAGTGATCTATCATATTGAATGCTTTTTTAAAGTCTACAAAGATTGCTCCACATAAGTTATCGTTATTGATGTTTAGATGCCAGTTCTCTATCATTTTTGTTAAGGCTGTGCGACATGAATGTTTTGGTCTAAACCCCGACTGACTATCAACTAGCAGGTCATTATTAGCTAGGTGTTCTATTACTGTTTTGTGTATGTGTTTTTCCAGTGGTTTGGACAGCGACGATATAAGAGAAATGGGCCTATAGTTACCAAGGTTGCTATTATCTGATGAACCAGGTTTAACAAGAGGGTATACTTTAGCGATTTTAAAGGCAGATGGAAAGTAACTCCTTGCGAGACATTGATTATATATGTATGTTAGTGTATCAGTAATAGCTGGTGCAGCATAACGCAGTATTCGATTACTGATTCCATCAAGTCCCGATGAGTTATTATCTTTAAGATCAATAAGATAGTTATAAACTTCATTAACTGTTATAAAAGGAATCACTTTCAGAGAATCACTTTGAAAATTGATGAGGCATTATGGAGTTCCCCTGAAGATCATTAATTTAATAAAGAAAACATAAGACATGAAATGCAGAGTTCTTCATGAAGGACAGCTTATAGAACCGTTTGGGATAAGAACAGGAGTGCGGCAGGGATGCCTCTTGTCTCCATTTCTTTTCTTACTAGCAATAGACATCGACAACACACAACAGAAATGGAATCCAGTGGACTCTGACTAAGAAGTTGGATGATCTGGATTTTGCTGATGACTTGGCTCTTCTGTCCCATAACCGTGATCAGATGCAGGACAAATTGAAAACACTCGATGAGAGGTCACAGCAATTGGGTCTGAAAATACACCGGGAAAAGACAAAGATAATGAGAATAAATGCATGTAATGAAAACAGGGTTGAACTTAAAGAAGCACCAATACAAGATGTAGAATCATACACATATCTTGGCAGCAATATAGACAAAGTTGGAGGGACAGACAGTAATATCAAAATAAGAATACAAAAAGCAAGAGGAGCTTTCATTGCATTGGGAAATATATGGAGATCAAGAGAAATCGGATCCAACACGAAAATAAGAATCTTCAACTCAAATGTAAAGTCAGTCCTATTGTATGGCTCTGAGACATGGAGAACAACAAAGACAACAACCAAAAAGCTACAGACTTTCATAAATGGGTGCTTGCGTAGAATAGAGGGATTAAAATGGTATGACAAGGTTACCAACATGGAACTGATGACAAGAACTAGACAAGTGCTAGTGGAACAAGAGATGAGAAGAAGATGATGGCGATGGACAGGACACACACTGAGGAAACCTGTTGATAGCATTACAAGGCAGGCAGTCCTTGTTCTGGAACCACCAGGGCAAGAGAGGCAGAGGTAGACCAAGAAGTACATGGAGAAGAGAGCTGGAAGCAGAGATGAAAATGATGAGGAGAACGTGGAAAATAATTGAGATGAAGGCACGTGACAGGAGGACTTGGCATGTGTTTGTTGAAGGCCTATGCTCCTTTGGGAGTAGAGGGTTATAGAGGGGTGTCAGCCCTATGCTAAAACCCCCAACCTGGGGAACCATGGTGTCTGCTTTAGTATGACCCCTTGCCCGTGCAAACCTGTCCAGCTTGGTAGAACTTTCCAGGAGTAAAACTCCCGCTGGCATAGCTCTGGGGGTAATCAGGGTACGCAAGCCGCCATACCTCGACAAGGTATTGACACCGGTGATGACAGACTGTAGTTATGAATCTTATGAAATCTTTGGTGAGACAAGGATATAGGGTTTATTTTGATAATTTTTATACATCCATTCAGTTACTGAATGACTTGTGGAAGTTAGGGATTGGAGCTTGTGGCGCATTTCTTAGAAACAGAAAGGGGTTTCCAGCTGCACTTTCAAATATAAAGGAATCTGAAACAAAAATAGTATCAGAGGTGCAATGAGGTGGGTTAGAGATGAATTACTAGCACTGCAGTGGATAGATAACAAAACTATAACACTGGTTTCAAGCATTCACAATGCAAATGGCCATAGGTTCGCTAAGCGTAGATCTAAGGTTAATGGGAATTTTCGATAACTTAATGTTAGACAGGCAAATCTTGTAAGGGATTACAATATATACAAGAAAGGAGTGGACAAGAGTGACAAGCTGATTACAAGTACAATGTTTTGAGAAAGACCAATAAATATTGGAAAACACTTTTTTTTCACTTTCTGGATATTGTTACGGTAAATGCTTACATTTTATTTCAAGGCTGGTAGAAAAAACAACCAGATATGGTCAGCTAGATTGTACAGAAGAATTAATCAGGGAATTGGGGAACATAGGTTTGTATGATGATGTACCACTCGCTTCAAAGCCTCCAGTTTTTTCTCTGCGTACCATGGACCCTGAGTTTACAAAGACAAAAAGAAATTGTACAGCTTTGCTATCAGACTGTAAAGATTGACAGAAAAACAAAAGTTAAATGTAAAATTGTTGATACTTTTTTAAATATTTTCATGCAGGTAGGAATTGTCTGTCAGAAGACCACAAGCCTTAGTAGGAAATATATAAAGATGTGATAAGCCTTTATTATGTCACCCTCATAACTGATTTTACTTATGTGTCATGGACCCTGAGTTAATAAAGACAAATAGAAATTGTAAGCTTTGCCATCAGACTGCAAAGATTGAAAGAAAAAAAAAAGTTAAATGTAAAATTTTTGATACTTTTTTATGTTTTCATGCAGGTAGCAATTGTCTGTCAGAAGACCACAAGCCTTAGTAGGAAATATATAAAGATGTGTTAAGCCTTAATATGTCACCTTCATAACTGATTTTACTTATGTGTTAGTGATCATACAGTGTTACACTAGAAATATGTCTACTGAAGTCATATTTCATTAATTTAGCTAAGATGTTGCAGCTACTTATAATAACTGTAATGTATTCAGTAGAAGATTTAAAAAAAATATATTTTTAAACAAAAAAGCCTAGTTACGTTACATTTAAAAAATTTGCATAATTTTATTATTTAATTAATGTTGAATTGTTTTGCAAATGTAACATTTGATGCATAAATGGTCAGACCACAATAAAATATGACTTGTTAATTGTTCTGATAATACTTTTTTTTTTGGGTCTTTGTGAAATATCATGTTTATGATTTTTGTGTATTTTTCCTGTCTTTCAAATTAAAATGTATCAATGAACATTAGAAGTCAGATATGTCAGAGTATGAGAAAATGATACAAAATATCAGGTCTGAAAAGAGTTAAATGGGAAAGGGTGCTAAAAGTCATAGAACTTGCAAAAGCCACGGAAATTCCAGTGTGGTGTGGGAATTCAAAATCGATGAAAAACTCGTTCAGCTTATTATTGGGTTTTTCTTTCTGGAAGCTTTGAAAGTCCTAAAGTCTAGGGGTCGACTTATAGTCGGATTGATCTATACTCATGTACTTACCACCAAGCACACCCCAGGATATACATGAAAGCGTGAACATACTTCAGAAACCATATTGAATATTAATTAGTTGTCAGTGTATCAAACCATTATGATAAACTCAACCACAGTATAGAGGCCTACAGAGTTTATGTGGTGATATGAATGTGAACAATCATCAAGAATCAGTGTTTTTGTTGATTTATTAGGAAAATTAATTTATGTTAATTAATATACAGTAGAACTCCATTTATCCGAACCCCATGGGACCGAGCATCGTTCGGATAATCAAATGTTCGGATAATTGGATTACATAATGTATCGAGTACATGTACACATATTTCTAAAAATAATTAACCATCACAAGGAAAATACACTATAAAACATATTTACATACTTGTACTGTAATAATAATACCCACACTGTATTAGATCACTGTATCACCAAAATCTTTTATTACACTGCAGTGCATGTACTACTTGTATTAATTATTTTTGTTAAGAAAGAGAAATGTTTTCAAAATAACATTACAAACGATTCAAAACCAGGCGCAACTCACGTATATATGTACTTGCACAGATGTAGCCCACTATTTAAAATAATGAGGAATCCTCTTTTGCACCAAACTGGATAGTCTCCTTTTGGCTGCTAAGTCCCGCATTCTCTTCAACAGCAGAAGCTGTGTAGGACAGCTGTCATCTTCTTGCTCATACCAAGCCATCGCTGTTTCTAGTGCTATAAAGGCCTCTTCAGGACTTGGTCGACGTTTTGGTTTTTCTTCATAATCTACAAGTACATCATGTACTTCTGAGGAGTCTTCATCATCGGTCACTACATGTATTTGGTTTTCTTCTTGCACAAAAGACAAAATTTCTTCGTCATTCAAAAACTGAAAACCAGAATCATTATCATCTTCTAGCCACATGTGTGCATCATCTTTGTCACAGTCCGAAAATCCGGGCATTGCTTGAAACAGTTTCACAACTTTATTTATACAATCATCATTTGTGTCCACTGCAGTAGTTTCATTTCCTCCTTTTTTCCCAAGCAATCTACTCCAAGCCTTGTTGAGATTATCTTGTGACAGGGTGGTCCAAGCATCAGCTAACATATAGCAGCAGTCTTTGAGATTAAGCTTTTTGGAAAACGCCACCACACTTTCTTCATCTTCAGCCAACAATAAACGACGCAGACTTCCTTCTTGTACATCTTTTTAAGCTTTGCTATAACACCCTGATCCATTGGTTGAATCAGTGCTGTTACATTGGGAGGCAGAAAAATTAATTTAAAATTTGCATCAACTGCATTCAATGTATCCGTCTCTGGATGAGATGGTGCATTGTCCAGTAGAAGAATTACTTTTCCAGTTTTCTTTTCTTGTTCTCTCAACCTCTTCACATTTGGGATGATTTATATACCAATCAAGAAATATTTTACTATTCATCCAAGCACTCTTCTGTGCTTTGTAACACAATGGGAGACATGTCACATTCTTTAAACAACGTGGTTTTTTGGCTTTGCCGATCATTAGCACCGGTAAACGATGACTTCCACTGGCATTCGCGGCTACCAAAATTGTTACTGTCTCTTTGCACTTTTTAAACCCAGGGGCAGCTTCTTCGCGCTGAGATGCAAGTGATTTTTGAGGCAATGATTTCCAGTATAAGCCAGTCTCATCGGCATTATACACATCATCGAATGAATAACCTTCTTCTTCCAAAAAAGCCAAGAATGTTTCTTTAAAATTTTTAGCGGCAGTTGCATCGCTAGATAAAGATTCCCCTTGAATCTCCAATTCTCGTATGCCATGACGAGATTTAAAGTTTCTTAACCATCCCTGGCTAGCCTTAAAGTCAGGAGGACCGTCAAGTTGATTGTTGAACTGAAGTGCCTTTTCACACAACAGAGAACCAGAGATAGGTTCCCTTTTGCTTCTTCTTTGCACAAACCATATATACAAAGCCTCTTCCAATTTCACATCTTTCGCATTTCTCATGGTTTTACGTTTCTTCGACCCATTTTCACTATCAAATTTCGATGCAAAACTCATAATTTTATCCTTGTTACTTTTGATGTCAGAGACGGTAGCTTTCCCAACATTGAAAATCCTCGCAAGTGAAGACACAGTTTCACCTTGTCCTAGTCTCTTGATAATTTCTGTTTTCGTTTCAATTGACAAAACATTGCGGTTCCTTTTATATGCTTTAGGCCTACTGGAAGATGCCATATCGCACAGAGAAATACTTGTACACCAAAATTATTCTGCTGTAGTAGCAGACACAGTTATTTTAAGTTGAACTGTCTGTTTAGCCAGTGTTCTACCTAGAACGCACTCGTACACTGGATTGGTAAACCAGATATTAACTGACTTTATGATCTAACTGACTTCCTGTACGTAAGCGACCGACCATTAGCCACCCCATTCTCTACAAATTGTTCGCACACATTTGAAGTTTGCCGCATCAAAAGATTCAGAATTTTAGTCTAACGTGACTGTGGCATCTGATTTTTTTTTTTTTTTTCTGGAAAAAGTGTTCGGATAATTGGATGTTCGGATAATTGGGGTTCGGATAAATGGAGTTCTACTGTATCCTGTAGCCTAACAATAATTAACATAATTTTACATATTACATGTAGGCCTATGAATGTTAAATAGGGTTACAATGAAGCACTGCTGGCAGTTTTCTCCATTTCACTTTAACCGATATCTACCCTCCGGCCAATTGAGTCGGCTGTGTCATTATGATCAAAGTTGGGTTTCGTTTTAGAAATGCTAAATCTAACACAAAAACCTAATCTTATAGAGTTCTTGTGCTAGGTTTTTCTAAATCTAAAACCAACCCTAACTGACACGGCTGACTCAATTAACCGCAGAAAAGACAACTATCTAGGCTAGATTTTTCACTCGTTATCTCTTTTTCATCTGCAACTCACCATGCACCCCTACCTTAAGCACTTTATGACGTTTCGCGTATGCGTAAAAATGCATGCGCAAAAATAGGCCAACCCGTAAGGGAATGCACAGAAACAAAGATGTCAGAAATCTAAACTCAACTCTGTTAACCCCTAACGACATGGCTGACTCAACTGGTGGCTATGCATGGAGGCATATCTGCAGTCATCCTTATATGACCACCAGCTATGCACAATGCTACAATATACATATGTGGAAGTGAACCTGTGTCTGTGAGGATAATTATTCTTATTGACTCTTAAAATCATCCTCACTTCCAGGGATTCCCTCTGTGGTGAAACTTGAGAACCTAGCACTGCACACTAAACTTGGACGTCACTTGATCCCCAGGCATAATTCTTTGACTTGGTTGACTGCATGCAGAGGGATCTAACTGTGGACCCAGTGATAGGCAAGGGAAGCTGAGAAGTGGCTTTGTGCAGGACGTGACAATTCCTTGGGAGAGCCCAGAACCAGAGTACAGTATTTTAGCTCTGCATAGTTGGAGATCGACCTTGGATGGCGGGGGATGCACAGTTTGCCATGCACTTCTTACTCCTAGCTTGGGACCAGATGTGATGATCCTTTATATGAAAGCCAAGCTGAAGAAAGTGGAGCTCATGACTTCAACTCAACACGTTTCGGAATAGCTGAAAAGCCACAGTAAAAGCCTAGATCTACAGTGTAGATAATACCAACTTGGTATTGGCTGCTAAAGAGCGACAAGCTCAGCAGCCCTAGTTAAACAACAACTGGCGGCTGAATAGATAGCCTAACTATCCGGGCTATATTTTTCGCACATCTCTTTTTTCATCTACAATGGTAACTCTCACCATGCACCGCTTCCATAAGCACATCCGATGTTTCGTCCATGCGCAAAAATAGGTCAACCCATATGGGAGTGCACATAAATAAACATGCTGGCTAACATTAACCCTAACCCTTTCCTCACCTTTATGGTACATAAATCTAAATTTCTTTTTAAAAACTGCAAGACAACATCGTACGTTAAAAAATAATGAACAATAGCCTAGGCCTAAACTTCCAACTTACCCATTATAATCCCGCAATTGATTTCTTACTGAAAAAATAGACATCTGGGCTAAAGGTTACACATGGCCCACATTGCTTTATTTCAACCATTAAATAACAGGCCGAGGGGAAGGACGGTGAACTGGACACTGCCATATTGTGACCCTGTGTGGTGTGTTTGCATGCAGTGCAGTGTGTTTGCACGTAACACAAATTTCGTGAGCATGATTTATTATGGAATTAGAAATTTGAGGCGTTATATATCATAACTGTAGGGCCTAACTTGTAAGATGTTGAAATGGATATTTTTCGTTCATTTTAGTTGGATTTTGTTTAGGCCCTAGTTTAATTGTGGGTGTTTTGCAAACTGACATCAGTCAAGTAGGCCTACTGTTGAAGTGCACTTTTCAAGGACTATCTCGATGTTTAAAAAACTGTCATTGTTGCTTCTCACTCATCTTAACCCTAACGTTGCCAAGCGTTCTCTTCATATCCTTGCACTGAAATAGTAATGCTTCCCGTAAAATCACAAACAAATGAAATATGAAACTAACACATTATCAGACGGAAGGTGTATGAATGACAGTAGGCCTAACGAAAGTGACTTACCAACACTTCATCGCATATTGTCTTCAGCTCTTCCTCTATCTTCTCACGGTATGTCCGAGCCATCTGGGCTTTCCTCTCACTGCTCTCTGTTTTAGATTCTATGCTTGAAACAACTCTCCAAGCTGATCTTCGAGCACCAACGACATTCTTGTAGGCCACTGACAATAGGTTACGTTCCTCGTTGTCGAGAGGCGCTCCAGATGACCCGGTATAGACACAATTTACACAATCTCTCATGGCTTCCGCCATATCATCATATCTTTCCGCTTGTTCTGCAAGCTTTGCTTTTTGCACATAGCCTTCCTTGCTACTATGACTTTGATTACTCATTGTAAAGCCTAATAATTTGTTTTGAGCAGACCACGATACTGCTGGAATGAAACAGAAATATTCCAAGATGGCGAACGACTTGCCCTACTTTTGGATATTACTCATATAATTTAATACCAACAATTAAGTAATATGTCCTGACCAGTTTGAAGCAGTTTCTTCACTAAACATGTCACAGTTATAATACGCAAATAAATTTCATAATAAGTATTATCTGAGCGACAATTCTTGGTAGAGATATGGGTTACTTTTCAGTGGGTAAATGCACTTCCGTCAAATTTGCAACAGTGTGATAATATTACTCCGCACTACGGGTGGGGGGAAAAGAGAGTAACTTACCCACATATTTTTACGTCACAGTTTCCATAGCAACAATATTTGACAATTATTTTATGATACAGTATATCTTTCCATTGCATCTTTTCCCATGAAAGTGCTAAAACTAGTGTAACAACTGTATAGTTATGTTGGCTGTGCCGCGTCCTAGTATGTTTTTTTTTTCTTCGAAACATAAAGTCAGATGAACGGTACATAACATGACGGTGTCGAAGTCAAGGGACACTAAGCATCACTTGGTTTAAATTGCACAGAGCGTTCGCGAAAATTATGCTTGAGAAGGCTATCAAACTGTTTGAATATGGGAGAGAGAACTGTGAATTTTAAATATTATTTTCATTCCTAGGAACCCTAATAAATTAAAAAATGCTTGGGGCGGGGGGGGGGGTGTATGGAGGAAATAGTGCGCAAAATGGTCGATGTCCAGCCCCCAAGGGTCGATAACAACTTCCACGGGGTCGGTAAAACCAAGAGGTTCGATTAAACTCTTGGGGTAAAAAGTTGACAGTGATCTCAATTTGACATCTAGAAATACAGCTACACAATACCCCAAACTTTGTGCAGCAGTTTACCTTCAGTGTTACCAAAGCAAAGGAACAGACTGAACATGGAAGAGCATGGTGACACAAGACTAAAACTCAGTACTCTCCAACCAAATATCAATGTTCATCAGTTACATCCTTCCCATTAATGAATTTAATAAGTTTAATGAAAAGATTCTGACATGTTCCGACCAACATTACGTTAAATGGGCAAACGTTAGAAGAAGTTAACACCTTTAAATATCTCGGGTCCACTATATGTAGTGATGGAAGATCAATTAAAGAAATCAAGACAAGACTTGAGATGGCCTCAGCTGCCATGACAAGGTTGAATGTGATCTGGAAAAGTAACATCAGTTTTCCTGTGAAGATCAAATTATACAAATCACTTGTATTATCTATTCTCTTGTATGGGTGTGAGGGCTGGACACTCACTGCAGATACGGAGCGAAGGATTCAGGCTTTCGAGCATAAATGTTATAGAAGAATTTTGTGCATTTGCTATAAAGAGCACAATGAAGACCAAAATGTAACCAGTACACTTTTTGCCTGGGGTCGATAAAGGATCAAGGATTTCGTGGAGGGGTCGGGACTCGCGCAATTTGGGGACCGCTGCTCTAAATATATGAAATAATACCTAAAGTGAGTACACGCTTGTGGTACCACTCGAGAAGTCCAGGAAACCGGACAGAGCGGCAGAAACACGTAATGAAACAGCTAGCACAGACAATACCAAAAACAATGCCAGGAAGTGGATACAAATAACAATGTACGGTAACGTACATCATTACAGTATGCCTTGGATAAGTCCAAGATGGCAAATTAGGGATATTACTTACTTAGTCGTTCCCCTTCTACCGTGAGGTGTAGAGGTTTGGAAGAGAGAGCGCCAGACTATCCTATCGGCTGTCTTCCTCCTGGCCTGGTTCCATTCTAGTCCTCGGTCCTTCAAAGATTGTCTAATGTTGTCCTCCCAGCGGACTAAATTAGGGATATACTAGCAATAAATGCTAGTATAAACTTGACGGGTTTTTAATTATAGTGTGCTGTTTCCGTTCCCGGATGAGCAGATAGAAGTACATTCTTAGACTGTTTTTGGTTTCTTTCCATTATTCAGTGTAATCAAACTGTTCATGAAAACCATCATTTGAACGCTTTTCTTTGTTGGTTGTAACTATTTTGGGAGAGTATATATAATGGAAACAATACAATTTTTCAATTAGGTTGCATTCCTCAGCTGTGACCAACGTACACACGGCGAGAATTATGTTATTTTAGATTCAGTTTAAAAGTCTTTGATGACAAACATAAAGGTATGTTTGTCTAATATTTATTTACTGTTTACAGGCCTCGGGTTTCCCTTCTTTATGTGTTATAAATGTTTATACAATACCAAAAACCTACCCTCTGTCCTGTACTTACTGTTCTTCGTCTACTATCATTTACTAGACACAGCATTAAGGTCTTTGTCTTGTGTGGACTGGCCTATACTGTATAAATAGGGGAACTACAGAAGTGATTGCGTCATTAATAGGCTGGTATGCTCATGGTAAATTTCCGGTGTTATGTCTTGCGGTTCGCACTAATGACCCGTCATCGAAGCATCATTTTTTGGTGATGCCTAGATGGCATGGAGGATAGTGTGATTCGCTTGCATAGCTAGGCGGTGTTGTCGCACGTAAGGTCCTGGGTTCGAGTCCTGGGTAAGCCACTCACGTCTGTTGTTTTTCTGTTGTCTAGTGTTCTACTTCTTTATTTCTTACGAGTGCCTGAAAACATACCTTTATGTTAGTCTAATATTTATTTCGTATGAAAGTGCTTGGATTGTTTTCAAAGAGTGTTCCCTGATAATAAGTGGTTTTAACAAAAACTTTCAAGTTTTCATGATTTGTACATCGGGTGAGGGCTCATGCACACCAATTTTTATGCACTTTTTCTTTGTCGAGCGCTATTAATTTCGTGAAAGAATTAAAAAATAAAACCAAAGTATTTGTTTTATTTAACACATACGCCGCGCAAGTTGCACACCGTGCGTTGCGCACTTTTTTTTCTGGCGCGAGTTACTATTTTGAGTGTGACCGACCGACGTAACATAAATCGGTAATTATGTTAGTTGGGATGGGATGGGATGGGGTATGTATATATACATATAGACAATTCCAACATGGAACAATGATCAAACGATATAGTATCACAGACAATGCTACAACTTTAACCACAGAGATGTTGGCAATACTATAAGCGCTACTAATCATCTCTAACAACCATCCTTAAATACAGTTTTAACGGACTCATCTTCAACCATTCAAGTTCTAGGTGAGAATGCAGTAGACCAGACGTAGCGGAAGATATATGTTTGATTAATGCCTACTTATTAATACAATTTATACATAACTGGTCCTGTAGGGGTTCTCTGGTGAGATAAAAATATCTTAGGAACTATTGCTCCCTCAAGCATCTCCTAACAGTTGGCTAATGTCAGGTTGTGGAAAGGGCTGGCAGCCCCTTCGTGTGAAAGAAACTGCTACAGAAAATACCATCGTAAGATCACATGAATGCTTTGGTGCAGACTTCCTACAAGAGGATCAGCAGCAGTGTTGACCCAGTGCTAAATCAGGGGCAAAAAGGGATATGATGATAATGAATACATACTTGTATATACCAGAGGATGGTCATGAATTGTAGATAAGTAAGCAAAGAAAATAAAGGATGGTACAGTTTTCTGTAACTAAGAAAATATTCACTCTCTCTGTCATACGTGGCCACATCAATCACGCTTACCCTATTCTTTGTGAAGAAATCTCTTGGACATCTAATGCCTAAATACGAGGGGCGTTCAGAAAGTAATGCACCACATCGTTTTTCTCAGGAGCTATTTATTAAAAAAAGCATGAAATTTATACACAATATACATGGATATGTCATGAAAACATCGGTATTATTCAACATAATCCCCATCAACTTGTACGGCTTTATGCCAGCGCGAAACAAGTGCATGTATTCCTAGCCCGTACCAGATTTTGTCTTGATCATGTAGCCATTTCTTCGCTGCATGAATCACTCCTGCATCATCTTCAAACCTTATCCCACGGAGTGCATTTTTAAGTGGACCAAATAGATGAAAATCAGAGGATGCCAAATCAAGACTATAGGGTGGATGGGGTAGTAGAGTCCAACCCAATATGGTGATTGCTTCCCTATTTGCCAGACTTGTGTGAGGGCGCGCATTGTCGTGAAGGAGAAGCAGGTCTGCTGGATTCTTGTGCAGCCGAACTCTGCGAAAACGTTGATTGAGTTTTTTCAATGTCTTAATGTAAGCTTGCGAATTGATTGTCTCTCCTCTTGGCTTAACATCCACAAGAATCACTTCTTCAATGTCCCAAAAGACAGTGATCATGATCTTTCCAGCTGAAGGAATTGTCTTCAATTTCTTTCTTCTTGGTGATTGCGGAAGATGCCACTCCATTGTCTGTCTTTTTGTCTCAGGTTCAAAATGATGTGCCCAGGTTTCGTCACCTGTAACGATCTTAGCCAAAAAGTTCTCTCCATCAGCATTGAAACGCTTCAACAATTCAGAAGAAATTGCTTTCCTTTGCAATCGGTGGTCATTTGTGAGACTTCGAGGAACCCATCTTGCGCAAACCTTAGAAAATCCGAGAGTTTTTATAACTGCATTTGCACTACCAATGCTGACTGACAGCTGTAAGACCAATTGTTGAGTAGTGATTCGCCTATCATTAAGAATAATGCCCTCAGCGCATTTCAACATTTCTGCGTTGGTGGCTGTGTCAGGACGTCCACAGCGCGGCCGATCAAGCAGCTTCGTATCTCCACTTCCTGATCCTTTTATTCTCTGAACCCAGTGACTGACTGTACTCCTGTCGACTGCAAAACTTCCATACACATCACGTAGACGCTTGTGAATGTTCACAACAGTTTCCTTCTCTGCAACGAGAAATTCTATCACAATTCGCTGCTTATAACGCAAGTTGCTAACACGCTCCATTTCAACGGTTTAGGGCAGCCGTATTATTTGGCCGGTTGCAGTGCAATTTGGTGCACACAATTGGCACATGCCATATTTGAAGTGTGCAAAATTTCATGCTTCTATCTTCATTATTAGCTGAGAAAAACGATGTGGTGCATTACTTTCTGAACGCCACTCGTACTCGTATTTCAAGTGTTTTTATCTCCCAAATTGGCCGCATTCCCTCCTTGTATAAATAAATTTTATAAGGGGAACGCCTAATTTGGTGGTTGATTCCTGGATAGACAAATGTCACTTCGAATAGTTAATGTAGAAAAAAACCCGCGATCTGATGTTCACAGTAAACAGTAGACAGTTTGTAGTGGATTTGATGGTATTGTATGATTGTGATATTACCTAGTGTGATGCATGAGGTCAGCTGTGAAGGCTCCTGAGATAAATGTAGCGGTGAATTTACAGAAGGCCCTTCTTGCTACCACTACGACCTCACACCTATCTTTTTTTCTAATGAATGTGGCTACGTTAAAATTCTAGGGTACTGATATGTAATGTGTTGTGGTAGTTTACATACACACACACAGATATTTAATAAGTCTAATAATATTAATAAAATGTTATAACACACTGAACTAACTCAAGCTGTGTAAAATTTTGATAGTAAATTTTCTTTAAGTTTATTTGTTCTGAACCAAGGTTTTATTTTGGTCAGAACATATGAAAGGTTTTGAAATTAGGAATGAAATGCATGAATATATGGCATAATCAATGAAAGGTGTGTACATATGTATTTTACAAGACTAGTTAATATTACTACTGTTTATAGTTGTAATTTATCTGGGAGAACGATTAATGGATGTGCTGTTGGGGTGGCCTCATCACTCCCTGTCTATGGCGACTAAACATTGTCCATTTATTGATGGGAATATAGTTGGTGTGTTAGAAACTAAGTTGGTGAATGTCCAGCAGGCCAGACGCTTACGTATCTTGAATGAGTAGTTCTGGTGCTGGAAACTGGTGGCCCCACCTCTCCGTGCTTGGGGGCAATATAAGGATGCTCTGCCAAAATATTAGACTGCACGGTCCCACTCTTGTATTATTCAACACATCATTTGACACCACATTGGTGCCAAATAAAAAAACTCACAGTTCAGAATTATGAATAGAGAACACAGTTATATGCTAGCAAAACTCAGCTGAGCTGCTGGCTCTAGTATGGCGTCCATCTAAATATTTCAATTAGCTTCTGGGAAATACACCACTGAATTATTACTGTGTCTACTACTGGACAACTTATGATGAATGGCAAAAATGCGCGTCTGAGCGCCGATAATATGTTTATCTGTGGCCAATCACCGCCTTTTTTCCTTTTCAAATTCAAACCTCCTACCAAAAGTCAATTCAGTCATACCTCAGTCAAGTATGTATTATTGTCTGTTGGTCCGTCTGTCTCTACTTGCGTTTCACAAAAAAACACACTTGTTTTTTGAACCAACTCTGCCGTCCCCTACACAATTTTGCCTTTAAAGTTATTTTTTGCCACCATTCTCCACCACATTCCCTCTCTTTCATTCCAACCAGATTTTAGCACTTGAGTCTCAAGGCCGCAGTTTTTGAAAATTAGTGACATTTTTTGTTTCAATGCAGTCGCTCGCTGATATGAACAACACAGTCTTTTGTCAATATCTTTCTTATTATCTATCCGTCTGTATAAATGAAAGCATATTAGTTCACTGCTCAAGATGGGCCATCCGGCCAGCTAGTTTTTATATTCCTAACATTATTATTAAGAAAAAGTTACTTTTCAAGGTTAGTTGGTTTTTTGAAATATTTTCGAGCATCTTCTGTAATGCGTTTGCCGCTGAATTCAAATAAACGGACTAAGTTATCGCAAAAGCGTCCAAGAAATGACTGTTGCGTATAATAGCTAAGGTCCCTTTTGTCGATTTCTTTACCTTGTGTCAACTTGGGGACGTGAATTTTTTTCCTTTCCCCACCAATTGCGTCTTTTTAGCCTTGCTAGTTTCAAGCACGTGTTCAGTCATATTTTTTCCTTTTGATCTCCGTTCTCATCCCGTTCCAAGGGTAAACGTTTTGCCTTCACGTCTAACAAGTTAGTTTCCATGGCGGGTGGTGACCCGCGGCGTGGGCGATCATGTCGTCTAGTAGCTTACGCATTATTTTTATCCCTACATTTTATCTTTGGAGATATTTTAACGTTGTATCACGGTTAATTTTATCACACAGTACTAACAGTATATGGAGAAAACACCTGGTTGCTAAAAACTGTTATTTATGGTGATGATAAATCTATCGGCTAGCTCTGTAGTGAGTGCCGATTTTGAAACAGCGTAACTTGCTGGATAAATCCGATGATACGACTGTCAAAAGTCAGATGGACATGTTAATTTTGTTACGCCACAGTGGGCTAATAAAATTGAATGAATATCTGGGTATTTGTAAGTCCAGATAACTTTTACTATTTAAAAATATTAATTTATCTCTTTGGTCGGTCCTGTTCACAACTAAACTTGGGGACGCGTAAGCAGGAAAGAGGACAACATTAATCAATCAGTAGATGAAGAAAAACGGACCAAATTAGATTACAATAGACCAAAATATGGACCAAAATATAGATCAAAATATAGACCAAAATCTAGACCGTTCTTCCGTCCTTAGCCACCAACCGTCAAAGCCGTCAGTGGCCATTACGCCTAGTGGCGTCTTAGGGCAACAGCAGATAGGTTTTCTTTGCCATTGTTTCCCATCACGCCTGGTGGCGTCTTTAGGGCAACGGCAAATCAACCCATTTGCTGTTGTTTCTGTAATCGAAGTGACTGGCAAACGGGTGATCAGCCCTATCCACATGCGCCCTTTAACAAATATCGCCTGTCGCTAAATAGCTATTAGAGGGTCGGCGTCGGTGGGTCGTCGTATGGTATTTAAACAACAGTCACTTACTAAAATTACACAAAATGAAATATAACGTGAATTCTATTCTGTCAATTATCCGTCGCGCCTAGTGTAATAAGTAGTCAACTAAAACGTCTCTTTCTGTGTGATAAAGCGGGTGGTAAAATTATCATTAAACTGAACAACTGGAAAACAAATAGCTACGCGTTATTTTCCACTGGTCTTTAACACCTAGAAAATCACAGTTAATTTAAGATGATACACTTTTAAAACTTTAACACGTTTAAGCATAAATTTATATTACCATAAATCAGAATGAAATCCCCACGAAACTATTAACTCATCTATTCACAATGGTTCTAGACTACGTGTTAAGACTCTCCGAAAAAATTCTGAGCGACAACTGATAACTTATTTGAGAAGACGCAGTTTATATACATCATGATATTATGATCTCTAGAGGATGTTAATTTTCACACTCTTAGAGTGTAGCAGAAACTCAGGAAACTGCGTTTCCCAGATGAAAGGTTTTCCACGGTCTCTCTGTTCGGCGTTGCTAATCGACAACAGAGACTGACAGCAGAGACTTAAACCGTGTAACGGGTTTCTGTAGATTTGCCCGCTTCTGGAGATCAAAGCGTTATCTCCCCTGTATGTACGAACATCACAGGGTCCGTCGGGAAATATTTCCGCCCGTGCGGCTACTTGAAAGAGGTCCGGTGTTTCCACGTGGGTCTGTCTGATATCTTGATGATTGACAGATCAGCTCGCATGAGAAACTCATGTAACCAAACGTGGTTCGCTCCCCGTTATTGCTGGCAGGTCGCGGAAGTAGTTAAACTTTGCATTAGCCCGTTTTTACAGAAAAAGAGGCGTAGATTAAAAGGTGAGTCAGACGCAGGCTGAAAAATGCTTGCTTTTTCTACTAGCACATCTTAGAACACTAGCGGAATTTCAGGGCTGTCAGATACTGTAGGCTATATTTCCATTATACGTTACAAGGATATTCAGCTGTAGTAGCGCGGGTACCTTTAGTTTAGTTTATTTTTAGGACCATGCACTTGAAAACTGATGTTTGATATGTGCCCTGGATACCCGGTTCAACCCCATTGTCGTAAAGTTGTTTAAACCCGCTGCTTTGTTAAATACACTATGTCGGTATACATATATGCACAGGAGTCACGCAAGATGGCTGGCATACTGAGACAGAATACATTACACGAAGTCACGGTCACGCAAGATGGCGGCTGACAGAATAAATTAGGCATAAAACACTGTTGGTTCGGAACTCTGAAGAACGAAAAATACTAAAACGCAACTAACCAATCCGAGTGCCCTTGCAATCGAAAAAGACGTAAACGCTGCTAACCAATCAAAAGGGTTCCTTACGCAATCGTTTTTACCTGCGTCTTCCTATATATATGTGTGCGTTTTATTCAAATACGATGTCCAATCAATACTTAAAAGATGTATACATAAAACAAAGAAAAACTTATAAGGTTAGTACTTCAGAAAAGACATTCAACCAAATAGAAATTAAGCAACAAGAACTAACAAATCATTAACAAAAAAACTTACGAGGGGCGTTCAGAAAGTAATGCACCACATCGTTTTTCTCAGGAGCTGTTTATTCAAAAAGCATGAAATTTATAGACAATATACATGGATATGTCATGTAAACATCGGTACTATTCAACATAATCTCCATCAACTTGTACGGCTTTGTGCCAGCGCGAAAAAAGTGCATGTATTCCTAGCCCGTACCAGATTTTGTCTTGATCATGTAGCCATTTCTTCGCTGCATGAATCACTCCTTCATCATCTTCAAACCTTGTCCCACGGAGTGCATCTTTAAGTGGACCAAATAGATGAAAATCAGAGGGTGTCAAATCGGAACTATAGGGTGGATGGGGTAGTACAGTCCAACCCAATTTGGTGATTGCGTCCCGTGCTGCAAGACTTGTGTGTGGTCGCGCATTGTCGTGAAGGAGAAGCAGGTCTGCTGGATTCTTGTGCAGCCGAACTCTGCGAAAACGTTGATTGAGTTTTTTCAATGTCTTAATGTAAGTTTGCGAATTGATTGTCTCTCCTCTTGGCATAACATCCACAAGAATCACACCTTCAATGTCCCAAAAGACAGTGATCATGATCTTTCCAGCTGAAGGAATTGTCTTGAATTTCTTTCTTCTTGATGATTGCGGATGATACCACTCCATTGACTGTCTTTTTGTCTCAGGTTCAAAATGATGTGCCCAGGTTTCGTCACCTGTAACGATCTTAGCTAAAAAGTTCTCTCCATCAGCATTGAAACGCTCTAACAATTCAGAAGAAATTGCTTTCCTTTGCAATCGGTGGTCATTTGTAAGACTTCGAGGAACCCATCTTGCGCAAACCTTAGAAAATCCGAGAGTTTTTATAACTGCATTTGCACTACCAATGCTGACTGACAGCTATAAGGCCAATTGTTGAGTAGTGATTCCGCCTGTCAGTAAGAATAATGCCCTCAGCGCATTTCAACATTTCTGCGTTGGTGGCTGTGGCAGGACGTCCACAGCGCGGCCGATCAAGGAGCTCCGTATCTCCACTTCCTGATTCTTTGATTCTCTGAACCCAGTGACTGACTGTACTCCTGTCGACTGCAAAACTTCCATAAACATCACATAGACGCTTGTGAATATTCACAACAGTTTCCTTCTCTGCAACGAGAAATTCTATCACAATTCGCTGCTTATAACGCAAGTTGCTAACACGCTCCATTTCAACGGTTTAGGGCAGCCGTATTATTTGGCCGGTTGCACTGCGATTTGGTGCACACAATTGGCACATGCCATATTTGAAGTGTGCAAAATTTCATGCTTCTATCTTCATTATTAGATGAGAAAAACGATGTGGTGTATTATTTTTTGAACGCCCCTCGTACTAACTACTCATAGGACAAGGAAAGACAACAAAGTATTAAAAAAAAAGTAACAACTCAAAAAGAACAAATACTAATACAAATTAAAATCAAGTGTAAAGGACAAAAGTTATCTATAAACAATACAAAAGAGAAAATAAAATGGACCAATACTAAAATAAATTAAAGTCACAACTGCAAAAGACAATAGTTATTTAAATTGAATACAAAATTAGTAAATAAAATGACACTAAATACCCAAATTATAACCAATTTTCAGGTTGAACAGGGTAGACCAATATGGAACGAGAAGAGGCAATAACGGTCAGCTGTTAAGTGCCCGCTCACCACCCATCACCTCTTCAAAACAACAACAACATCAAATACGATACAAGGCTGATACGTTCTTTTTAGGACGAGACACAGTGGAGAAATTCATCAAACTACTCAAGTTTTCAGATAAGTTGCTAAATTTTTTATCTATCTTTAGTATGAGCTTATTGCAGTTAGTTTTAGGTGACTAGGCAATTGGTAGCTAGAAGTATTATTAAAACTTCTTCTTCTTCTTTGATCCATAACCGCCAACCGCCAAAGCAGTCAGCGGCCATCACGCCTGGTGGCGTCTTGTAGGGCAGCAACAAATTGATTCCACTTTGCTCGGTCGGCGGCCATCCTTCGTACAGTGCCCCAACTCTGGTTCATTCTTTGCATCTCAGCTTCCACAGTTCTCCGCCAAGTTGTTTTTGGTCGGCCTCTCTTTCGCTTTCCCTCGGGGGTCCAAAGCATAGCTGTTCTTATGATGGTATCAGGGTCCCTTCTGAGGACGTGGCCAATCCAACTCCAGCGTCTGCCAGCTATGATGGTGTGCATGTCCTCCTGGTTACTCCGAATAAGTAGTTCTTGGTTGCTGATGGTGTTTGGCCAAAAGATTTGGAGAATTTTCCTTTGGCAGATTGTGTGGAAGGAGGACAGTTTCGACATTTCCTTCCCTGTTACTCTCCAGCATTCCGCACCATAGAGAAGCACAGAAAGCACACAGCTCTCATACAGTCTTAATTAGGTGTTTGTGCTGTACTGGGAAGACTTCCAAATGTTGTTGAGAACAGCAAAGGCTGTTCTCGCTTTATTCATTCTGTTGTTAATGTCCTTGCTTGTTCCGCTGTCAGGTGTTACTATGCATCCTAGGTAAGTAAATGTGTCTGTCTGTTCTAACTTCTGGTTCCTTACTGTTATTGGCTCAGGATTGCCCACATTTAGTGTCATGACCTCTGTCTTCTTCAGATTGATGTTCAGGCCAACCTGTTGGCTATACTTATTAAGTCTATCGGTTTTGTCTTGAATGTGTTGATGTGAATGCGCGAGTAGTGCAATGTCATCTGCATATTCCAGGTCTTTGTTACGCACAGATCATTTTTTCTAAAGTCATTGTATGATCATTTTTTTCTCAAGACATTGTATGATCATTTTTTGCTAAAGACATTGTGTAATTAGATTGACTGAAATGTACACTTTAATTTTTTTCGGTCAAAGCTACATAACTCTGGATAATTGAGATTATAATTTAATATGATGTTACCTCCTCTTGTGTCGAGACTCGGTCGGTCCATATTTTTTTGAACGAAGTGTGACCATTCTCCTTATTTGGTAGTATCGGTCAACTGTTGTTGGAATGTCTGAAACCTGTGTTGAGGTCTCTGTTCATGTCCATATAAGGCGCGATCTAGTATAAATCTGTATCTGGAATGTTCCTAGATCGTCTTGTTTGATTCTTCATTCTTGTGTATGGGTTCTGCGCATGTCCGGACGCGAGGCGTCTGGGAAGTTTCTTTATCTTTGGAGTTGATGAAAAGTTGTGAAGCAGAGAAGACGCGCTCCGGCGTCTCTGTGATTTTGTTAGGGAATTAGGAGCCTTTTTGTGAGTTAGTTAGCTTACAAGGTCCTTCCCTTGAGTATTCAAATCGCCAGGAGGCGTATTTTTTTCTGTGGTGTGGATTTTCGAACGAAGGTAATGCCTCATTTACATCCAATCTGTAACTTAACATATGTTTGACAATGGTCGATCTCTGCTCACGTATGTTTTACAGAAAGGAAGGTTCTTCTATTAGAAGTCACGCCCTAGGTATCTTCATACCTGAGATCTATATGTACACGGGTCATACTCAGCCCGAAGGACAGTTCTTTGTTCTATGAACGTCGCTGTGTGTCAGCGATTATGCCTACGTCAAGGTTAGACTTAGGAATGCCTGTAAAGGTCAGTTTGACCTGCACTCCTGGAATGCTATCCGTGTGCAACTTATGATTTGACTCATTTAGCACATCTGAACAGTAGGAGGATTTTTTGATGTACTTTTGTATTTGGAGCCAACAATATAATTCCTTGGCGCCATATCATCATTTTGAGAATATGCCAAATGCATTGATGAACTATGTATGCTGATATTCGTGAATGTCATGACTTTTCTCTATTGTGAACTGGATGTAACGTACCTGTGCTTGTGGCGTCAGAAATAAATGATGAAAACGTCAAGAGCAGTTTGCCCATTTATGACTTCACATGTCGTACCCTATGTGCTGTAACTCTACGAACTACATCACTATTATACACAGCAACAACAACAAAAAGGCAAGGCAGTTTGCAAATAAAAATAGATATCTACGACAACTTTGTCCAGGTGACAAAGCTCTCGTTCTACTTCCTTCAAGGGAGAACAGACTTCTTATTGCATGGAAAGGTCCATATGCAATATTCTCCAAGATTTCCGATGTCGACTATATAGCCGATATTGATGGAAAGCATAAAACTTTCTACATAAATATGCTCACGGAATTTCATGAAAGACCTGACTATTTGAAGCCTATTTTCCAGGCAACGGACAATTCTCAAGTACCTCATGGTCATTACTCATCCCTGTCAGTTATACAGGATGAGGAAACTACTTTTTCTGATGTCAATCTTCCACTTCCTATGGTCCCACTTCATTGGACGGAATCTTGGAAAAACGTTACCGTTTCTCCTAATCTTTCCGCTGAGGAACATCGACAAGTTTCTTCGATGTTGCAAACATTTCAGGATGTCCTTACAGACATCCCGGGACACACAAATGTCATCGAACATGACATTATACTAACTGACCATAATCCTATCAGAGTCAGACCCTATCCAATACCTATCCATTTTCAGTCACAAGTCGAAATGAATTGGATGAAATGATACGATTGGAAATCATTGAACCATCCACTTCAGCATACTCTTCGTCTATGGTTATTGTTCGAAAGAAGGATAATAACATTCGCATTTGCGTAGATTATCGCAAATTGAACCAAGTTACGAAGTTCGATGCTGAACCTATGCCTTCATTGGAAGAGCTACTAAATAAACTTTCTAATTCTAGGTTCTTTACCAAACTAGACTTGTCTAAAGGTTATTGGCAAGTTCCTTTAACTGAACGTGCCAAACCTTTTACAGCTTTTTCTACACCTAGGGGTTTATTCCAATGGAATTTCATGCCTTTCTGTCTTATGAACGCCCCTGCTACATTCGTACGCATGATGCGGCGAATTCTCGCATATCGTACAGATGTCATAGCATACTTAGACGATATCTGTCTGTTCAATGATTCCTGGGAAGATCACTATTTGGGTTTATACGAATTGCTGTCTACTCTTCGTGAGTATAACTTGACTGCAAAACCCTCTAAAGCCTTTATAGGATTTAGTGAGATTTCTTTCCTGGGTCATCGGGTTGGTCATGGTCTTTTAAAGACAGAGGACCACAATGTTTCAAAAATACTTAACATTTCTGTCCCTAAGACGAAGAAACAAGTACGGAGTCTCTTAGGTTTGATCCAATTTTACGGACGATTCATTCCGAATCTGTCCTCCATTATGGCACCGCTTTCTACTTTATTGAAGAAAGGATCGCCTAATCTGATCCGCTGGTCTCAAGAATGTCAATCCTCATTGGACCAGGTTAAAACTCTATTTTCATCTCCACCTATCCTTAGGTTACCTACTATTGAGAAGACTTTTGTTCTTCGAAGTGACGCCTCGTCAACTGGGATTGGGGCAGCACTTATGCAGGAGTATTCTGATACTCTGCATCCGGTGATGTATATCTCTAGGAAATTAAATGCTGCAGAAAAGAATTACTCGGTTTTAGACCGTGAATTATTGGCTATGGTATGGTCTATTCTGAAGTTACAAAGATTTCTTCTAGGCGCACATTTCATTGTGGAAACCGACCAGAAAGCACTTACTGCTATTCAGAGCAAAAACTTGAAGAGCTCGAGGTCCACTCGATATGCCATAGCTCTTCAACCATTTCATTTCACGGTGCGAGCTATCCGTGGTTCGGATAATGTGATGGCAGACATTCTGTCCAGGTGCCCACACGATTCCACATAATTCTTCTGTCATATATATTTCCCGATATATAATCCAATACTATAATGACATATTAGCATATATATTTTCTCACTTTTTGGGAATTTATAACATTGTACCATGTAATTTCCTTTTTTTCTGTTACCATTTGATCATAACAGAAGAAGGCTTAGTAAGCGATATATGGGCCAAAAGATCACATGGCCACATTTAGATATTGTATTTTAATGGTTGTATTAAGAGATTTAACAGTTGTCTCAAAGATTTGTGTTATTGATATTTTCGCAGCACATCAGTGAAGCCTGCGAGATTATGTCCATTGTGGAACTTTGAAGTTATCAAGTCCTGTCCTAGGTTGGAGCGGATGATGTCCACATCTTCTTGTATTGATTATATTTATGTCTACGAGGAACAGTGCATGTATTTGTAATGATTGATAATGCATTATATAATGTACTCTTTGTTTGAATATATGTAATATTATAGTGCGGTATATTGGTATATTACACCGCTGTTTGCATAACACTTCATTGTATAATACTATGATAATATATTTAATTTCATAGATTTGTATGAGTATAATTTGACTTTCATTATGATGTTGCCTTCACTATGGCGTGTGTTGGTGGCACCTTCCTGGAATATATGCGCGTATACTTAGATAAATTTTTTTTCTCTAAGGATCTGAGATATAATCTCAGTTTCGCTCCATGCGTCGAGCTACCCTCATTTTTAGGCAATATATCCGCGCATCATACGTGCGTTAGGAGCCTAGGTTTTTTTTCCCGGCTCCAGGATTCAAAAAAAAAAATGTTTCATTTTTTTTTCCCGGGAGGGTGCGGTAATGTTACGCACAGATCATTTTTTCTAAAGTCATTGTATGATCATTTTTTTCTCAAGACATTGTATGATCATTTTTTGCTAAAGACATTGTGTAATTAGATTGACTGAAATGTACACTTTAATTTTTTTCGGTCAAAGCTACATAACTCTGGATAATTGAGATTATCATTTAATATGATGTTACCTCCTCTTGTGTCGAGACACGGTCGGTCCATATTTTTTTGAGCGAAGTGTGACCATTCTCCTTATTTGGTAGTATCGGTCAACTGTTGTTGGAATGTCTGAAACCTGTGTTGAGGTCTCTGTTCATGTCCATATAAGGCGCGATCTAGTATAAATCTGTATCTGGAATGTTCCTAGATCGTCTTGTTTGATTCTTCATTCTTGTGTATGGGTTCTGCGCATGTCCGGACGCGAGGCGTCTGGGAAGTTTCTTTATCTTTGGAGTTGATGAAAAGTTGTGAAGCAGAGAAGACGCGTTCCGGCGTCTCTGTGATTTTGTTAGGGAATTAGGAGCCTTTTTGTGAGTTAGTTAGCTTACAAGGTCCTTCCCTTGAGTATTCAAATCGCCTGGAGGCGTATGTTTTTCTGTGGGGATTTTCGAACGAAGGTAATGCCTCATTTACATCCAATCTGTAACTTAACTTATGTTTGACAATGGTCGATCTCTGCTCACGTATGTTTTACAGAAAGGAAGGTTCTTCTATTAGAAGTCACGCCCTAGGTATCTTCATACCTGAGATCTATATGTACACGGGTCATACTCAGCCCGAAGGACAGTTCTTTGTTCTATGAACGTCGCTGTGTGTCAGCGATTATGCCTACGTCAAGGTTAGACTTAGGAATGCCTGTAAAGGTCAGTTTGACCTGCACTCCTGGAATGCTATCCGCGTGCGACTTATGATTTGACTCATTTAGCACATCTGAACAGTAGGAGGATTTTTTGATGTACTTTTGTATTTGGAGCCAACAATATAATTCCTTGGCGCCATATCATCATTTTGAGAATATGCCAAATGCATTGATGAACTATGTATGCTGATATTCGTGAATGTCATGACTTTTCTCTATTGTGAACTGGATGTAACGTACCTGTGCTTGTGGCGTCAGAAATAAATGATGAAAACGTCAAGAGCAGTTTGCCCATTTATGACTTCACATGTCGTACCCTATGTGCTGTAACTCTACGAACTACATCACTATTATACACAGCAACAACAACAACACAAAACCAGATAAGACACCCTACATCTTGAACAATAATACCAGGTGTCGATAGGAAAGGTATTGTGACGGGGCTAACGATTTTCCAACGAAATTGGACTTATACCTATAACGTCCATGGTGGTCAGTTCTGTCATTATCATTGTTATGGAAGCATCACAATAGCGGCCTTATCACCAAAGAGGAGCAAGCCCTAAATCCACCCTTATCAGTCTTCCAGTGTAGAAAACGTTGTCCATCTAATTCCTCTTGGACTGCCCTCTGTTGTCTGGCGCATCACCCAATCTATGGCTGTCAAAAATAATGTTGTTGATAAGGGGCATCCCTGTCGTACTCCTGTTTTCACTTCGAAAGTTATGGTACTCCATCCAACACTGCACGTAAAGTTAGAGTAGAGGCTTTTTATGATGGAAACAATGCGGCTGGGAATTCCATAAGCCCTCAGAATTGTCCATAGGCTGTCCCTGTGTATGCTGTCGAAAGCCTTTTCAAAATCAACAAAGCTGTCTTTGCTATTTTGAACACTGCTCAATAATGTTCCTGAGGGTAAATATATGATCTGCACATCTTCTGTTCTTTCTAAAGTCCGCTTGTTATTTCCTCAGTTTATGGTCAACTGCTTTTGAAATTCTCTGGATGATTATCCTGCCTAGTATTTTGCTGGGAACTGAGAGGAGGGTAATTCCTCTCCAGTTGTTGCAGTCTGTAAGGTCGCCCTTCTTGGGCAATTTGACAATTATTCCTTTACTCCACTCTGTTGGTGTTGTCTCAGTTTCCCAGACTTGTGCAAATAGTGGTTCTAATAGTTCTGCTGCTAGTTCAGGGTCTACCTTGAATAACTCAGCATTTAGATTGTCGTGACCAGGCGCTTTTCCATTTTTTAACCCTTTGATAGCTGTGATGATTTCTTCTTTTCGTGGAATGTCTGTATTTACGTCTAAGTCACTTTCAGCCTCAGGAACATTCAGCTGAGTCTCTGGTGGTTCATTATTCAGTGTTTCTCTGAAGTGCTCTGCCCATCTTGTTTCCGGCCCCTGTGCTGTGATGATGAGATTTCCTTGCTTGTCTCTTACTAACGTTATGTTGTTTGCACCTCGTTTTCCACTGATAGCTTTAGTTATTTTATAAACTGTGCATTGTTCATTTCTCAGTGCTGCCTCTTCTGCCTGTCTTGCAAGGTCATCCAGAAATGTCCCTTTGTTAGCACGGGTTTGGCGTTTTACTTCCTTGTCCAGCTGACTGTACTGTTCACTATATATTGCCTTTAACCTGGGAGACTTAGCTTCTGTTTTCTTTCTTTTCATTTCCTTTCTCTTCGCTATGGTGTTTAGCGTTTCTGGTGTTATCCACTCTTGGCTCTTTCTTTCCTGGAATCCCAAGCATGACTTGCTGCTTTCCTTGTATATTGTTGAGATGGTGTTGAATTTCTGGTCGACATCATCGGTCTCTGTTCTTTCCTGGCTTTTGGTAATCTGATATCGTCTCTTTACGTCGACCACGAACGCTTTTCTGGTTATGGGGTTCTTAATGATCGTGATGTTATATCTTTTCTGTTTGACTGCAACTGGTCCAGCAGCTCTGAGTTTCACCTTTAGTCCTGCTACTACTAGGTGATGATCACTTCCCACATCTGCGCCTCTTCTTACTTTCACGTCTTGTAGTGTATGTCTCCATCTGCCATTGATCATTATGTGATCTATCTGGTTTCTGTCTCGTCTCGTCCGTTTGGTGATTCCCATGTTAACTTATGAACTTCTTTGTGTTGAAAAAGTGTTCCTCCAATGACCAGGTTGTTAATACTGCAGCTTATTAATTTGTCCCCATTCTCATTTACTGTTCCACTGCCGCATTTCCCCATTACTCTTTCGTTATAATTATTGTGTGTTCCAACTTTCGCATTGAGGTCTCCCATTACTATAATAAGATCGTACCTGGGTACAGTTTCCATTTCCTTTTGTACCTGTTGATAGAACTCGTCCTTGACCTCAATTTTTGGGTTGAACAGGGTAGACAAAGATGGAACGAGAAGAGGCAATAATGGTCAGCTGTTAAGTGCCCGCTCTCCATCCATCACCTTTTCAAAACAACAACAACAATAAATGCACACACAAACACGAAGTCCAGCCAGAACGATAGGCTAGAGAAGAGGAAGCTGCCACGACTGATTCCTGCTTACCTGCATGCCGGGCAGACTTGCTTCACTAAGTCGGGTCAAAATCTGGCTTGTATTAATCTTAGAGGGTATGTAAACTTACTATAAATAATTGTGAAACTAATATCACTTTTAGGAGTTTTAATATGACTATATCATGTAGAATGATATGGGTAGCAGTGATTATGTGCCGGAGAGTTATGTTACTCTCACACACATAGAGAGAAGACACACTAACCAAGATGAACCTGAAGACACAACGTATCGACACCTTCATTCCCCCCACCATGTCAGATCCCACACCCACCCCCACGCCACCCCATAAGTCGAGACTATCTTGATGACACGCCGTTACCAGGAGGATACCCAGGTGATCAATACATCAGTCATAACAACGCGGAAGTCCAAGAATCCGAGCGATATTATCGAGCCGCAGAGATGAACCTGAAGACATATATTTAGATATTGAAAGAACTAAATACCTCCGTTATGCACAGGAAGTGGATCAAATAATAAGGAGAAAAGCATACGATGGGATATACAGAGGAACAGGCAACAGTGGAAAAGAAACGCATCATGTCAGTCTTGTTATGCACCATTTATTGCAAACCTCAGCAAAGAAAACAGGCCCTTGGTACAATAGATCACCTCCTCAGTATAGTGGACACTATAATCACAGATGCGTATAGAGACATTACTCCATGGCCTGGACAAAAACCAATACGAGGATACTCAGAACAAAACCATCACAGAACAGATGTAGAGCATACTCCATGGCGGAAACCCAATACGAGATACTCAGACAAACCACTGTGTTGGAGATATGAACCAAGATATCCAAAGCCCTTCGAATACTGCCGTAGTGAACGAGAGAGCAGACGTAAGATTCACAGAACGGATGTAGAAAATACATATGTTAAAATACCGTGGACAAACCAAGAGTCCAGATACAGGATCACACACCAGACCGGTTATCGCAGTTATTGGCGACACTGAACGTGGAAGATCAACATAAAACTAAATTTAGTGCGTTCATCACTAAACATCAAGATGTGTTCGCACTGATGGACATGGAGTTAGGCAGAACCAGTACGGTACATATGGACATTCAGACCACAACAGAGGAACCCATTAGCCTGAAACCCTACCACACCCCTTTGAAGAACCGTGTAATAGTGGAGAAGTCTATAAACGACATGTTGAGTGCAGGAATTATAGAAAGATCCAGATCAGCATGGTCATCGCCAATAGTGATTGTATCGAAAAAAAAAGATGGTACAAATCGACTTTGCTGCGATTCGGGGTCTGGATCCTTGGCTCGCGCATTGAACTTCTCCCATTCTGCTGCAGACATGGCCAAACCATCTTAGTTGGGACTGTTTACCAAGACTCGTTCTTTCATTGTTACTTCCCATTCCTCGACACATTGATTTACACGCCCATGACTCCAGATAGTGGAGTAAACAGCCTCTTCGTTTTCTTTCCACCAGTAATCAGTGCTTTTGAGGGAACGAACCCCATCTGATGTTTCCTCGTGATATCACCATGGATTTTGTTTTAGAGCTGCTTATGACCAACGAGTCATGTGCCTCTGATATTAGCATGGCTGAAATATAGACCTGTCTCATCTTCCAGTACCCCATTTTCTTCTCTACTTTCTTGTTCTCTCCTTGGTCCACCAAGGATTACACAACCGCTAGTTCGATATCACCTTGCCAGTGGTGGTCCAAACAACCCACACTGAATCACCAGTCTTCACAATCCAGCTCCAGATCTATGGAACAAGCGAAGATGAGAGGCCCTTGCATCCCAGCAGCATTGTGGCTCAAATAACTATATACCCACCACAGTCAGATGGCCCTACAAGAAGATCTTACAAAGATTCAAAGATTCAAGCATCACAACCTTCCGATGAGACACACAGCGAAATGAACATTGTTGATACGCCTTTAGCACCTTATGAGTCAGACATTGAGATAATATAACAAGAAGAAAGCGACACTACCAACACTGAGATACGTACAGCTACCAAGCGCCCTTACCGCCCCTCATCAGGAGATTCATCGTCACGAGCGAAGTTATTACGTCTACCACATGAGCATGTACGAGCCAAGTTCAGAAGAAATCATCGCCCAGTTCACAAGCCGATCTCAGTTTTACAACATCGTCCTAATATTCCATCGCCCTCTTTTTCCTGCACAGCGACTGCAAATACCACATCACAATCGATACCAACTTCGTCACATTACGACAGTCGTCTCTCCAGTAGAGAAATTACATTGTTAGAGCTTGCGAAAGAAGTCTCAAAATTTATGCAGGCAGTGTAATCAATGTAAAATACTTCCCCAGCAAAGTACTAATCGCAGCACTCCCCCAACACAGTGCTTATAGTTACTCTATCAACATAGTACCTACCAATAAGTCACTTTTTTATTATTTTTATAGTCTCCAGTGTTTAAGTTAGTTGATTTATTGGACACTCACACTACTCATGTAACTCCTTAAGGGACGATAGTATGGAACTCTGAAAAAAAAAAAAAAAAAAAGAAAAAAAAATAAGACTGTAAACTAGAGAAACACAGAGTCCTGATTATGTAGACTTATTCTAGATAAACTCACAGAGCTTGTCAGTGTATTCCCTAAGATATCGTATTCAGCACACCAGAGGATCGGGACTGATAATTATTGTTAGTATTGATAGTATTACATATCCACGACACATCTCACACCTTTTCCCCTTCACCACCCATAAATGATGTACCCCAGTTACCATTGCGCTGACTACATAGCGACACCAGGAACATGACATGCTTCGCAGTATTGCTGCTTTGAGCAGTAATGATAGCTAAGATATTATATGTGGCTACTTAAGAGATGATACTGATGACACAGCCACGTAGTCACGTTGACATTAACTTTAGCCCAGAAGGACCTTTTATACTTCATAAAGTTCTATACGCATATGACGTCTATAGTTTTAGACGGAATTAACGACGTGAACGGTGCATCCAAGGCTATGTTCAGTCGGGCACATTAAATTCTGACCTGATTAGCGACACATGTCTTTCACTATCGCCCCAGGACAGTTAACTATGCAAGTTTCGCCTGTCATTAAGTGTAACTCCGCCTATCTGACTGTTTCAATTCAGTAATGACATTGACGGCAGATATTTCAGACATTACGAGTGCTGACAAATCTCTGTTTCCAGAGACAGCTACCATGTCGACGTGTATAAAGATATTATATATTGCATGTATTAAATTATTATTGATGAGTTGTTGTACCTTATAAGGTACGTATTATACCCTTTAGTAATGGTTAATAGACACACCTATCCCACGTCGCGATACCTTATAAGTTAATTGATGCATTAGTTATTGGTAATGGAATGACATTACATTTATGGTTTTATCTTTGCGACTTTCCATATTATGACTCATAGTTTATAAATGTATATGTACAGGAGCAGGTATAGGATAGTACATTATAGTTAGGGATTAGATAGTTGTTGATAGAACGCAAATATAATAATAATTGCTACTGACAACAGTTCAAGATAACAGCTCACGTTTACTAAAAGTGGGTGATCATCTAGAGACGTAAATAGAATGTTAGAGAACAGCGAAGCTTGACAAATGAATTTAATCCAAAAGTATTGGGTTAACGAATCAGAGAGTGGCAAGGGGACACACCACGCTGAGATGACCAGAGGTCATTAGTGCTTAGGAGATTCGAGCAGCTGTGCGGACAGGTTGTATGTCTGTGGTTGTACAGACTGGCTCTCACGAGTATATACATATGTCCAGCTACTTCAAGCAAGTGTTAATCTATCAAAAGATAGATATTGATTCTGTGGTTTACAGATAGTGTTTATGTCTATAGGAGATCAGCGATTATGCTCTCTTGTAAGTATCTGATTGTGAGTATACATATTATGCATAAGACTGATTCTTGTTACTAGGAACGTTTATAGAGGCATGATTAACCAGTTCGGCAAGAAAATTCTATAAATATTTAAAAGAAACTGAATGCTACTGAGGAGCGTAAGTACCACAAGTATATAGTAGCAGATTTGGAAGACTAAGAATGTCTAAAGGAGATAAAGTTATAAAGAGGAATATGAAAATCTACAAGATATAGAACTCACGTAAGAAGTACCCGTAATGTCCAAGGATCCAATTTGTGACTATATGCGAGCTCCATTATTTGAATTACCTTGTCATGCTTGTTAACAGTATTGTGTTATTAAAAGTTTTAATGGATCAGCATGAATTTGATTTCGTCCTTACATGTTGCTGAACTTATGCCATTATTGTTCACACTACCACTATATGAGAAGTCACTACTGTCGTAAATTTATTTGAGAGAGTTCTTAGAAAATAGTGGTCCCGTTTAGAGGGAAGAATGATGATGGATGCGCAGTGAAAGAAAGGGTTAGAAAGTAAATAGTTGATTCACTGAGTGCTGGGGAGAGTGAGGACAGACTCTATACGACAATCGTTTTCTCTCACTCTACTCCGTAAACTCTCCTGGACATACAATTATTTGCCAGCTTCCAAACCCACATGCGCTCACACCGATTTGGTGCTTCAAGCACACGGACGTACGTGAATACAAACTACGAATATAACAAGTATGGGGTAAGTTTGGGCTTGGGCCTTCCAACACAATACTAGAAGTTTTACGTGTTTATTTATCATTAAAATCATATCACAACATTTATCAAAATACTGGAATAATCAATAGTTACAGCAAAATACGAATAACAAGATTGGGGGTGGGGTGGGGGGGGGAGTTGAAGAATGGTGTCAACTATGCCCTTCCCGCTTGAATAGACAAAGAAAAACAACCCCAGTCCAAAGACAGGTGTTTTATCAGAATAGATAATGTAACCCAACCCGTAAATTAAATTTACTTCAAAAAGAGAGGTGTTACAATACTAGGTCTGGTGGTGAAAAAAATCCGATCGTTCTCAAAACGTGTTTCCCTTTACTAAGCAGATATAAGGGAGGGGAAATAACAGAGTTTAAGAAATCCCGCTTAAAGGACAATGCAAGACATACAGTAAAAGGTATTTATCAGGTAAAGCAAATTAACAAGGTTTGCAAAATAAATCCCATTCATTCATGCACGCTCGTGATGGCCAACACTCAGTCTCTCACCCACACTTACCGATCGTGGAATCTGGCACTTCATAGAAAATACACAACAGCAGCTTAAACACTTGACATAATAAACAAATGTCTTTCCTTCATTTCTAGCCCTAGATTAGCGGGTGTTGTGTTGCACAGATTTGCCCGAGAATCGCTAGAAGATGAAGCCTCAGTGTTCTGTTGGTTTTATATCAAAAGATTTCTATAGGATGGCACAGTCACAGATACGGGGGTGTGAATAGTGTGGTCTCAGGTATTATTCACCGCTGGTGGTAGACAATATTCTCTAGCGTGATGACGAAAAAAAACTGTCAGTGTTCTTAAATGTTATTTCTTATTTCCACAGTAGAACAGTAAAATTATATGTATCGTTTCTGGCAATGTTCTGCTCCAGTTTTATCTTTAACAGACAATGTTTATTTTAAAACGTTCTTGGGGGGTGCTTTGTTTCTGGAAAAATTCAGTTAGCTGGATCCCAACAGAGGATCGCCACAAGAGTTAATTTAAAATGTTTATGTAATGACTGAAGGTAGAACCGAGTCTGGACTCTCTATATAATTTATTCTTTGCTGGGAACGCAAAGGTTGTATGATCATTCTATAGGAAAAGATAGAAAAACATGACAACATAATTTCCAATATTAATTATATACTGGCGCGTGATAAATTTACAGTCAAAACTATTTTAAGCACTCGCGTCTTTAATTATAACTTTAAATACCTCGGAGCTATTATAGACCGAAAGGGAGGCATCAAAGAAGAGTTGGCCACTCGAAAAGCAGCAGCTGGGAGACTTTTTCAGGCCATAAATCGAGGATTCCTCAGCAAGAGAGAGGTTGGTAAGAAAACGAAGATGGCTGTATACCGCTCCACCTATGTCCCAGTCTTGACATATGGATGCGAGTCATGGGCAATGACTACAACCCATAAAAGCCAGATCCAAACCTCAGAAATGAGGTATCTGAGGAAGGTGGTTGAAGTAACAAGAAGAGACATGGTACGCAACCAGACGATACGTCAAGGCCTAAAATGCCACCCCCTACAGACCCAAGTAGAACAGTCCCAACTAAGATGGTTTGGCCATGTCTGCAGAATGGGAGAAGATCGGCTACCACGACAAGCATGGGAAACAAAGAGCCAAGGATCCAGACCCCGAGGACGACCGAGAGTCCGCTGGGAGGACAACATTAGACAATCTTTGAAGGACCGAGGACTAGAATGGAACCAGGCCAGGAGGAAGACAGCCGATAGAATAGTCTGGCGCTCTCTCTTCCAAACCTCTACACCTCATGGTAGAAGGGGAACGACTAAGTAAGTAAGTAAGTCTTTAATTATATAAATTCAAGAAAAACTCCCTGCGAGTCTAATAGTTAAAACACAAACATCTATATATATATACAGAACTAAACTGTATTAAATAGTTAAAAATCCCTTAACGGCTTCCAAAATTAATTTAAGCATCTAGTTGTATTGGGAATTAACTTATAGCTATATCATTTAGTTTACAACTGGAACTTTGAAATGGGTTTATTTAATAAGTTTAAATTAACACACAAATCCAGTGAACTAAAATGAAATAACTTGACCACTGATCACTTTAACAAATATATTATACCGTCTGCACAGAACAGAATAGCACTCCAATATAGCCGACAATTCAGATGAAATCTAGCAGGATTCAACTATACGCTAGTGTATTTTAAAATCTCTGGCAAACGAATGATAAAATGCATTTCTTCAGGGTCTCTATATATAGAGTAAGTGGAATGTAAGATTAGGGGGACATGTTAGAATCTAACACCTTTCTTGAACTCAGGAGAAAATCGAGATTCTAGCCGCCCGTTCCTCGTCCGATTACTCACTTCCTGACCGGCTCGTTTCTCCTGTTCGTCTTAGTCTTTGAGCGCTTCAGCGCTCTCCTCTGGTTAACACGGAGATGCAAAATGCCGCTGAGACACTGCTTCGTCTGCTTCTGTGGACCATCACTGCTTTGATCGTAGCCACTTCTCTCGTTGACTTTGGCAACGCCCCACTGGGCAGGCGTACTGACCAAGGTAATGAAAATAACTGCATATAATTGCTCTAGAGATATCCGTGGGCGTGATTTAACCTCTCCTTAAATCAATGCGATTCTCTGAATGCACGGAAGATAGCAGTCTACATATTAAGTAGCAAACGTGCTGACAATCTACGTGGAAAGGTTGCATGCTAATGAGTCCACGTTTCTGTTGTGCATTGTTAATGAGCCCAGGTGGTGAGAATTCCCCGTTGAAGAAAAGTTCCAACAATACTGATGTTATACAAGGGACGTATCATCCTCTAACAATTCAGGGGTACTGATGTTATGAGAGGGTTCTTACCATCATCTAACAATTCAGGGACAGCTGAGTTGTCCGTCACACTACAATAACATCAAAGAAGGAACTGAACGAACCTGGGATATAATAAGATAGTAGTATCATCCAAGAATTACCACCTCTGGTGGAGTTAACCAGTGATAATATTATCTTTAACTTGGAAGATAAACGAAGAAGTTTATAAGATATAGAGCGCCGTCACATTACTACGCTCGCATATACGGTGACAGTATAATGACTATGTATGACTGTTGAAGAAGGAGCCCACCTGAAAATAACCTACACCTGAATATAATTAATATCACTTTAGGATTTTAGTTTTACTATGACTGTATCATGTATAATGATTATATTTTATGGAATCAGGTATAATGATTGTATTTCCTGGTATGAGTGCTGAAGAAGAAAACCAATCTGAATATAACTTAACAGTCCTTGTTAGGACTCATATAACTCCAACCTGAATATAACCTAACACTCCTTGTTAGGACTCATATAACTCCAACTTGAATATGACCTACCAGTCCTTGTTAGGACTCATATAACTACAATAGTATTGTTAGGATATATTTTACAAGCCAGTATAGCACTTATCAGAGATGGTCTGGTATATTATAGGTGGAAGGAAACAGTTACAGCATACTTAGGTGTACAAATTATTGTATGTATTCATGTATTGAATTATTAGAAAGAATGTTTTGCAAGTAGACACCTGTCTTGTCTCGCTATTGCTAAATCATACTGAGCCATGTTGTTATTCTTCCTACATGCAGACACCTGAGACACGCTCATCTCATATACACTAGGAATAGGTGGGCTTTGATGACAGAACTTAGCCCCTATCTATCCTTGTTACAGGTTTATTCGTATCATCAAACCTGAGGTCGTATGTTCAGGTTAATCCTGCTGCCTGGATTTCGCAGGAGCATAGTGGTTGAATCGGAACTACATCCTTAGTCCCCCTCAGTCTTGGGTTGGCTACAGGAACGATCATCAGCAAAGAAGTGTGGTGTGCATCAATTAAGAAGGACAGAACTGTTTTAAGAGATGAGTACACATTAGCACCATTTCAGTCGGCAAGTGTGAGCAATTAACAGTCTATGAAGAAAAAGTGATTTAGCGTAGTGAGAGACGAGATTAACAGCCCAGCTGATAAATTTTTTATAATAGATTAACAGCACAGCTGATATAATTTTTCTAGAATTGATTAACAGCACAGCTGATATAATTTTTTCCTATAATTGGAAGACTTGTAATATACATATTGTTATGAGTAAATTCATAACATGTGTTATTGCACTCGACATGGTTTGTGTACATACTTCCTTGTTGATACGCATTGCCCGGACTACTCCGGAAGTACGTTACATAGTCTGCTAATTTTGAGCAGACGATTCCTTGCCGGCTTTAAGTCGCAGATTTGAGCTTGAAGTCGGGCTCTTTCGATGTGTATTCTCTGTGTGAGAAAGACTGTTTTTGACGAGCTCCAGAAAGTGTACTCTTGTTACAGAGTTTTATGAATTATATCAGTTAGGTCGTCCTACAGATGGAGTCTAGGCTTGATAATATTTAAACGGAAAAGCCATCGCTGAATGGAGAGGAATAAGTGTGGAACTATTATATTAAAGAATTTCAGCAATATGCATCAGACATCTTGTCAGTAGTCTACGTGACGATAAACATCCCTTTTTGACAGATTTGATAGCAATAATTTGTTCAGTTCTAAAACCAGAAAAATATGAGCATCATGCTAGTTCATAAAGACGACGATTTTTAACTTCTCAAATAGGTAATATATTAGAAACCATAGTTACAAAGCACTGAGAATAATAGTGCAACAAAGTCTAGAATGGAATTCACCTCATTACATTGCATTTGTGGACTTTGAGAAGGCATTTGACAGCGTATCACAGATAAACACTTTGGAAATTGAAGAATTAGTTCCCCTGAAGATCATTAACTTAATAAAGGTATATGGAGGAGCAGATGTGGCATCAGATCACCACCTTCTGATAGCCAAAGTAAAAATGAAACGCAAGAGATATGCAACAATGCAAAATTATAGACAACAATTTAATGTAGGACATCTAAGAAATCAAGAAACAAGAGACAAATTTGCGGTCACAATATCCAACAAATTACAAGTGCTCCAACAGCTGGAAGATGCAGAGAATACAGAAGACTATTGGCAGCAAATCAAAACGGTATGGAATGAGACATGTAAAGAAATACTGGGGAAAAGGGAACGACAACAAAAAGCATGGATAACAACAGAAACCATCAATAAGATAAAAGACAGGAAAAACAAGAAAGCAGATTTAAACACAAGCAAAACCAGAAGTTCCAAAGCCAAGGCTCAAGAAGTGTACACAGAAGCAAACAAAGAAGTAAAAAGAAGTATTAAAAGAGACAAGAGGAAGTATATTGAGGAGTTGGCAAGAGAGGCAGAAGATGCTGCAGCCAAAGGGAATGAGAAAGATTTGTATAACAGCACAAAGAAGCTAACGGGGAAATACAAGCAAACAAGTTGCTTCATAAAAGACAAGAATGGAAAACTGCTCAGCAATATACAAGAGCAAATGAAGAGGTGGACAGAATATTTTGAGGACCTTCTCAACAGACCAGCTCCACATAATCCCCCGTACATCCAGCCAGCAGAAGAAGAGCTACAAATTAACGGTGAAAAACCAACGAAGGAAGAAATAAAGAAAGCCATAAAGCTTCTAAGAGATGGAAAAGCGTCTGGACCTGATGGTATTCCAGCAGAGGCCATCAAAGCAGATATCGACACGGCTACAGAGATGTTATATAAATTACTTGGTAAAGTCTGGGAAAAGGAAGAGATACCAGCAGAATGGAAGGAAGGATATCTGGTTAAGTTGCCTAAGAAGGGAAATTTACAAGAGTGCACAAATTATAGAGGAATAATGTTACTTTCAGTGCCAGGAAAAGTATTAAACAGGATTATCCTTGAAAGATTAAAAGAATCCATAGACAAGAAACTGAGAGATGAACAAGCAGGTTTTCGACAAAACAGATCCTGTACAGACCAGATAGCCACTTTGAGAATAATAGTTGAAGAAAGTCTGGAATGGAATTCACCACTATACATTGGATTTGTGGACTACGATAAGGCATTTGACAGTGTAGACAGAGAATCACTTTGGAAATTGATGAGGCATTATGGAGTTCCCCTGAAGATCATTAATTTAATAAAGAAAACATATGAAGACATGACATGCAGAGTTCTTCATGAAGGACAGCTTACAGAACCCTTTGAGATAAGAACAGGAGTGCGACAGGGATGCCTCTTGTCTCCATTTCTTTTCTTACTAGCAATAGACTGGGTTACGAGAACATCGACAACGCACAACAGAAATGGAATCCAGTGGACTCTGACTAAGCAGTTGGATGATCTGGATTTTGCTGATGACTTGGCTCTTCTGTCCCATAACCGTAATCAGATGCAGGACAAATTGAAAACACTCGATGAGAGGTCACAGCAATTGGGTCTGAAAATACACAGGGAAAAGACAAAGATAATGAGAATAAATGCAGGTAATGATAACAGGGTTGAACTTGAAGAAGCACCAATACAAGATGTAGAATCGAACACATATCTTGGCAGCAATATAGACAAAGTTGGAGGGACAGACAGTGATATCAAAATAAGAATACAAAAAGCAAGAGGAGCTTTCATTGCATTGGGAAATATATGGAGATCAAGAGAAATCGGATCCAATACGAAAATAAGAATCTTCAACTCAAATGTGAAGTCAGTCCTATTGTATGGCTCTGAGACATGGAGAACAACAAAGACAACTACCAAAAAGCTACAGACTTTCATAAATGGGTGCTTGCGTAGAATAGAGGGATTAAAATGGTATGACAAGGTTACCAACGTGGATAACATATAAGGAAGGGAAACCCGAGGCCCGTAAACGGTAAATTAATATGAAACAAACATAAAGGTATGTTTTCAGGCACTCGTAAGAAATAAAGAAGTAGAACACTAGACAACAGAAAAACAACAGACATGAGTGGCTTACCCAGGATTTGAACACTGGACCTTCTGTGCGACAACCCCACCTAGCTATGCAAGTGAATCACACTATCCTCCCTGCCATCTACGCATCACCAAAAAAATGATGCTTTGATGACAGGTCAATAGTGCGAACCGAAAGACATAACACCGGAAGTCCACCATGGGCAGTACGGCCTATTAATGACGCAATCACTTCCGTTGTTTCCCTAGTGTGATTATAGTGCCTTCCCTTCATTCATTCATAACCCTCCACTCCCAAAGGAGCATAGGCCTTCAACAAACACAAGCCAAGTCTTCCTGTCCTGTGCCATCCGTTCAAGTTCGTTCCATGTTTTCCTCATCATTTTCACCTCTGTATCCAGCTCTCTTCTCCATGTGTTTTTTGTTCTACCTCTGCCTCTCTTTCCCTGTGGATTCCAGAACAAGGAATGCCTTGTAATGCTATAACAGGTTTCCTCAATGTGTGTTCTATCCATCGCCAGTGTCTTCTTCTCAGCTCTTGTTCCACTAGCACTTGTCTGGTTTTAATTAACTAAACCTAATACTGTCTTATCATTCAAAGTGCATTTTTCCTTGTAACAGGTGACAATAAGCAAACACAGCAAAAATGACAAAACCTGGATTAAAATATGATGATAATTTATTATAAAAAGTCCAACAGCATGAAAGCTTATGGGATAATTGACAAATTATTTGCTCGATTTTGTGGAGATGACAACTTCAATTCAAGTGAAGTTCAAATGGGGAATTTTCAAAATGGCGTCTTTTTTGTTATTTAGTAAATTGTATAAAAGCCGGATATTTCAACACTTTAAAAAAATCTGGCCGGACGCACAGTTTAACTATGAAAAGCCGGACAAATCCAGACTCTGGTACCCTAGAATAAATGTAAGAAATGATATGATATCAAAATAAGAATACAAAAAGCAAGAGGAGCTTTCATTGCATTTGGAAATATATGAAGATCAAGAGAAATCAAGTCCAACACTAAAATAAGAATCTTCAGCTCAAATGTCAAGTCAGTACTATTGTATGACTCTAAAACATGGAGAACAGCAAAAACAACAACTAAAAAGCTACAATCATAAATGGGTGCTTGCGTAGAATAGAAAGATTGACATTGTATGACAAAGTCACAAATGTGGAACTGATGACAAGAACCAGACAAGTGCCAGCTAAGTTCAGGACCACCACTGGTGTAAGACAGGGTGTTATTCTGTCACCTTATCTTTTCATACTCCTCATGGACGATGTCATCAAAGCATGTAAGGAAAGGACAAAAAAGTATTCAGTGGGGTACTAGAAGATAAGAGGTCTATATTTCAGAGCTGGCATTTGCTGACGATGTTGCCCTGATTGCTAAATCAGAGGCGTATCTTCAATCCAGACTGCAAGTCTAGAAGGAAGAGCTAGAGAAGAGAGGGATGGTCATCAGCAGCTCCAAAAACAAAAACCATGGTGATATCACAAGAGGAAAAAGGCATCAAATTATGCTATGAGAACAGATCTTAGAGCAGGTCGACCACTTTGAAGACCTTGGAGCTGTCATAGACTGGAAGGGAGGCATCAAAGAAGAGTTGGCTACCCGAAGAGCAGCAGCTGGGAGACTTTTTTCAGGCTATAAATCGAGGATTCCTCAGAAAAAGAGAAATTGGCAAGAAGATGAAGATGGCTGTATACCGCTCCACCTATGTTCCAGTCTTGACTTATGGATGTGAGTCGTGGGCAATGACTACAACCCATAAAACCCAGCTCCAAGCCCCAGAAATGAAGTATCTGAATAGGGTAGTTGAAGTAACAAGAAGAGACATGGTCTGCAACCAGACGATACGTCATGGCCTCAAAGCCCAGCCCATGTGGACCCAAGTAGAACATTCCCAACTATGATGGTTTGGCTATGTCTGCAGAATTGGAGAAGTTAGGCGACCATGACAAGTTGGGAAACTAAGAGCCAGGGATGCAGACCTCCAGGACGACCCATAGTTCGCTGGGAGGACAACATTAAACAATATCTGAAGGACCGAGGACTAGACTGGAAAGTGAAAAGAAGGCTTGTATTGCTTGGCTCTAAACTGAAGCATGAATGAAAATTCATCTGCCTGGGATTTTGTGTATTGTTTAAAAATTCTGTCTTCTGTCTTTAGCTTTAACAGAATGTTAAAGTTAAATTTAAAAAAAATATGAAAAAGTATTGGGTGGCTCTTTTATTATGAAACTAAATTATTAAACTTCTCCATCATTTCTTGATGGGTTACTTGATTTCTTGATGGGTGTTCAAGGTAACTTTAACTCATAGCACAGTGCAATGCATGCAATTTCCCAAAAAAGCTGGCAGGAATGTTTCTTGACATACAGATGCAAGGATATAACAGATGCAGAGACATTTCATATCTCGCTAATAGTTAACGCCATGACTGCAACAAACAAAAAACCCCATAAAAACTAACAATATTATTTTCACAAGGACAGAATGGCAGACAAAGTGACAATAATGCCACCCTTATAGTGCACAGATCTTTCAGAATAATGATATTCATTGTGACATAGTTTCTTGCTAGGTAAAGTACTTTGCCTTAATACCAGAATATTCCAAACCGAGTCAAACGCCATGTTTCTCAAAGCATATTCTAATCAATAAATGTGTGCTCACTCACAGGAACAAACATGCATGAATATACACATCCATACCCACAAAAAAAACAAAGAAACTTGTAGAAATGTATATTTGTGCAGTTTGACAAGAAAAAGTCAACATATGCATCATCATCATTTTTTTCTCCATTTTTTTTTTTTTTTTTTTTTTGGCGTTCGCCCGCTAATACTCGAGGCGAAATCTCAGGTTATTATTTTATGTCTAACCTGACATTGATTTTACGTGAGTATCCCTTTATTTCTTGTACAGAGACAGGTGTCCCTCGCCATTCAGGCAAATACTCGCCGATTTCGGAGGTACCCATTGCAGCTGGGTCGGCTCAGGAGCCGCCAGTCCCTGGTCGACGACACTCCTTCAAATGTTCTCGCCAGGTCTCGAGTTAATCCAGTCCAAATCCCGGTCGACGAAAAATCCTCAAATGCCGTCGCCCGGGTTTGATCCTGTATCACCCGGTCGCCAGAGCGGTGTTGTAACCACTACGCTAGCGCGGCTCCCTTTTCTCCATTAATAATCACTCAAATTATCCTGGTTTCATAATATAAAAAAACAAAATTAATGTTTTGCTTCAGTAAAACTGATAAAGGAAGATAAAATCTATCAAAAATTAATGTGGCATTTACTTTTGAAAATACATCAGAAATAAAGATCACTGGGTAAAAGTAGTCAATACATACGCATGTAAAAAAAAAAAAACAAACACCTTTTTTTCTTTCTTCCTTTCTGTTATTGCTTAGAAGGAAGTAAAAAAGTGAGTGTTTAGTATCACTTCCATTCAGCATATATGGGCCAGGCTTAGTAATCTGTCACGTTGTATTTTTTTCTTATGCATATACAGTTTTACCTCACTTAGTGCCACTCCTTATAGCACTGTTTCATTTTAGTGCTCTTTAATTTGTAAGGCCTTTTTTTATTTCTTTTAAACGAAAAAAGAAAATCCATAATGGCAGCAGCGCTGTTTCATTTTGGGCTCAATTCTTCAGGAATGTATCTCGAGTGCTAAGCAGGATATTACATTACAGTATCTTTCCTTAGATTCCGTTACATCCTCCTCGTTTATCCTCTTGTCCTGGCCACTTTTGCACTAAGCTTAAAGGCCTGTACTAATGAATCAAGTTTTATTTTGGGTTTTTTGTTTGTTCCTGTATTTTTGGGTTTTTTTGTTTGTTCCTGTATTTTTCTTCACTAGTTCTGTTTGTTTCTAGTATTTATAGGAAAAACATGTTTCACTGACATTTATTTTACTTCATATCTTTCCTGCTACTAGTCTAAGATGTTTCATTTCAAGTGTGCTGATTTTATATTTCTATGGCATGAGATGTTTGTTTGACCCAAAATGCAGCACTTAAATATTGTGTTCAAAAATAAGTCAATTCAAAGTGGCTTTAGGACTGCATTAACTCTTTAAGTCCTGGAAAATGTTAAATCGGTTTTCCGTTTAGACCCATTTGATACGGTCAATGTTAAATCGTATTTCGTATCTTTTGCTCCTTTCTAGAGCTGTTTTCTAATTTTAACAACCCAGAACGTCATTTCTGGCAGGAAGAACCTTCTTTTAAATGCCTCGTGTGTTTAAGAGAGGACGTGTTTTTGTGGTCTCATATTAATTTAAGATTTTTTAAGCGCATATTTTATAAGATCAAATGGCCACGCCCACTGCTTGTGGTAGACGTTGAGATTAACGTCAGATCAAGCTACGAAGTTATTTGAAGACATTTTGGATAGTGATAATAATTGAGACTGTAGTATTTATTCACAGGATAGCGATGACAACTATGATTTTCAGCAGGAACCTGATATCGAGTCCTCGGAAACCGAGGAAGATAATAGAAGGTCTGATGTCGATAATGAAGTTATGGATATAGGAGCATTTAATCAGACTGTAATAAATTCAAATAATATATCTGAGCCAGAAAGAAAAAGAATCAGGAGGGATGGTAATGTTGCTTTTGTTAGTAGACCTAATACATACAACACGGTTTGGCATTCAGTGGCCACTAGAGAAACTAAAGCAAATTTTACTTTCCACCACACAAGACAGAACATAAATCCAGCTCTGTATAGCTTGCAAACACCTCTTGATTTTTAAAAATTTCACATGGATGATGCTGTTGTTAGCACTTTCATAAGCAGCATTTATGCCTATGCTGCAAAAGTTGTTGAAACAAACAACCCACACAGAAAGTATTCATTATTTGCTTCAGGGACACCACTCACTTATTATGAATGGCTCAAGTTTACAGCTGTAATTATTGCGATGGGACTGGATCGAAGACCAAAAATCAAGAACTACTGGCACACCGCAGGACATTTTTATTCACCTTGGTACCACGAGATGTTTTCGAGAAACCATTTTCAAACTATTTATCACAGCGAGAAACCATTTTCAAACTATTTATCACAGCATGCTGCATGTTTGTGAACCAGAAGATCAGGACGCAGCTAAAATTGAGCCATTTGTTGAGATGCTCTTGACCAAATTTCAAAACGCTTTCTATCCGTTTGAAGAGGTTTGTATAATGATGAAATGGTTATTGGATGGAAAGGTAGGTTTAGGCACAAACAGTTCAATGCAACCAAGCCCCACAAATACCATATCAAAACATTTGGACTGTGTGATTCAGCAACAGGCTGTTTTCAATTTGAAAATTTATTTTGGAAAAAATACAGCCTATGATCCTAGTCTAGATCCAAGTTCTGCTCATGCCGTGAAAGTGTTTGGCACTCTTTTGAAGCCACTGAGATCAGGACATCATATTTTTGCTGATAGATTTTATGCATCCAAAGCTCTGATTGAATATCTGCTTGCACACAATTATAATTATACAGGAACCCTGAATGTCAACCGCGTCGGCTTCCCTCCCGAAATACAAAATCTCAAGCTTGGCTATCAAGAGATACAATGGTTTTTGGACTCTGAAAATACAGCATTATGTGTTGCCTGGAAAGATAAAAAAGCCCTGCATACTTGTTTCAACTAAATCAGCTGTCGCAACAGATGAGAAGGCCAAGGGTCTATACAAAGTTACAAAGCCAAAGGTAGTTGATGACTACAATATGAGTATGAATGGCTGTGACCGGATGGATCAAATGGTTAGTTACTACAGTATGCACAACCATAAAACCAGAAAGTGGTGGAAGAAGATTTACCACTGGATGATTGAAGTGACACATGTAAATGCTCACATTCTATACAATTTGTATCAGGAAGGTGCGACAACAAAAAGGAAGATCACACTTCAAGATTTTAAACAGAGTTTGATTGAGGATCTGTCCAAAGAAGCTGCTCAGCTAACACCAGTCAGTGTAATAGATTGTCCACCCAAAAATTCTAAACACTCCATGAAAGGAAATGAAGTGGAACGGGTGATTGGAGTCAGACATCTAGTGGAATATGATGGAAAGGACAGAGCCTGTGTTCATTGTAGTGCCAATGGAAGGCGTCGCAGATCAAGCTTTGTGTGTATATGATGCATGGGCACACCCCACCTTTGTACAAAAAAATTGCTTTGTAGCTTATCATAAGCAAAAATATATATATAGGGTATGTATGCCTACGATCATTGAATATACATACCAAGCTTCGTCTGTTTAATTCAAATGTTATCTCAGTGTTAACATACGGCTGTGAGAGTTGGAAAATAACAAAATCATTGGAGAACAAGCTGAATACATTCGAGAACAAATGTCTTAGAAAACTCATGAACATCAGTTGGAAAGAATTCAAGACTAATCGACAAATAAGAGAAGACTCTAGGCAGAAATATGTCTCCGACTATATAAGGAAAAGACGATGGTCATATATCGGTCATGTCCTACGAATGCAAAACAACAGAATACCACTACAGGCGCTCACTTGGGTTCCTGAGGGTAAGAGGAAAAAAGGAAGACCAAAAGAAACACTCAGAAGAACAATAATAAGAGAAGGAAGAACGTTGGGCCTAAATAATGTGCAAGAGCTAAGAGGAGTGGCGTCACAACGAACAACCTGGAGAGCACTGGTTTCTGCCTTATGCGCCGTGTTTGGTGCTTAAAGAATTTATTATTATTATTATTGTTATGCCTAGATATGAATAAGCTTTGTAAATAAAATATTCTTTTCCCTTTTCTGATATGTTTGATACAATTTGAAATTTCCATTTTTTAAAATGCTAGGGACTATTTTTATGTTCAATTTTTTACTTAGGGTTTCATGTTAAGTAATGTTTATACATAGTTTGAATATATTTGTGAGTGATCTTTTGTGATTTCCTATGGATTATGTGTTTTCCTATGAATTATAAATGATCTTCAGAAGAGGACCAACTCTGAAAGGTAAGAATACATATATTTAAAAAAAAATTATCTACTGTGTCATCTGCTTCTTATTCAGCCTTCATTTTACATAGCATTTTACTAACTAATAATTTTTATTGATATAATTTAAATTATGCACAAGATGCAGTTACTAACAATCATTGTCATATATAACAACCACATCATTCATGTGTAAATAATAATATAATTCCCATCTTTCTGATGTATAAACTGAAATTTCCTCCTGTTGTTGCAATCTGTGAAATTAACAATTTCCTGAGTATTTATTGACTAAAAACTGATTGTGCTTTGTAAGAATACTTCTGTTTGTGACATTTTGAAACATTACCCTTGGATATTCTCCTGAGGAACAATTATAGAAGAATTTGAATGAATACTTTTGCTCTAATTTTTCACCGGCTTATTCTTTCAGCCTCCATTTTACCTTGGATAACTAATAATTTTTCAATGAAAGCTTTCATACTTGTAGCACAAGAGTAAAGTACATCCATTTACCTTCAGTTTCATATACAACTACAAAGTTATTTATGCACACAAACATTTTACAAAATTATTTCCAAACAACAACAATAAAAACACATTGGGGTGGCCATTTCCGCTTTATTACAACTATGTGACCTGTTGTTGCAATCTGTGAAATTAACAATTTTCTGAGTATTTATTGACTAAAAACTGATTGTGCTTTGTAAGAATACTTCTGTTTGTGACATTTTGAAACTTTACCCTTGGATAATCTCCTGAGGAACAATTATAGAAGAATTTGAATGAATACTTTTGCTCTAATTTTTCACGACTTATTCTTTCAGCCTTCATTTTACCTTGGATAACTAATAATTTTTCAATGAAAGCTTTTATACTTGTAGCACAAAAGTAAAGTACATCCATTTACCTTCAGTTTCATATACAAGAACAAAGTTATTTATGCACATGAACATTTAAAAAAACTATTTCCAAACAACAACAATAAAAACACACTGGGGTGGCCATTTTTGTTTGGGCCAAACCCACTTTTTTGCTTGGGACTGAAAGAGTTAAACAAGGCTCACCTAGCATATCTAGCTTTTGTTAGTTATAACCTAATGGCTTGGGATAACCAACAGAGTGGAAACTTAAGGAGGAACTAGTACATTTGAAAGCTCTAAATACATCAATTAATAACAGTAGTGAATGCTTGCCTGTGGTTTCACTCTGGGAACTCAGGAAGCCAGACACAGACTACAAGCTAGCAGAAATACTTAATAACAAAGCTAACACAGAAACTGAGCGTCTGATTGACAGAGTGGCTAGAGCGCTGGTTTCTCATGGCAAAGGTGACGGGTTTGATCCACAGTATCGACACACTTCAGTCTACCCAGCTGTAAATGGGTACATGACTGTGCACTTGAGTTAGGGAAGGGAAAGGCAGCGAGGAAGGGAACTGGTCACCCCACCTCTTGATGCTGAATCTAGTATTATGAAGTCTCTAACACTTCACTCCCCTGTGGCAGTATGTGCTATGAGACTACCTTTACCCTTTTTTTTAAAATACAGAAACTACTAAAAGGAAAGCCATGAAATATATACAATAATAATCAAAGGTCAGCGATACAGCTTACATGGTTAGATCCAAGGGAAAAGATGAAAAATTAGGGAAAATATCAATATGGAAAATGGTAAAAGGATATAAAAGGTAAAGGATCCCGTTACACGCCTATTGAGGCATTTTGGGAATACGGTGTTAGGCCCGTATTTTCTTGACCATCGGCACACTAGGGGTGATGTGGTTGTTACGGTATATGATATTAACGCCGTCTGCTAAAGGTTACCAGACGTGCAATTATAAAGGTTAAGACATTTAATATATTGCGATAGATGTTTCAATTAATGAACGCTTTATACACGATCGATTATGACGTGTATAGCGTTGTTTAGGACACAGTCGGTAACTAAGAAACGCTACCCTTTTCACATTGACCGTCAAGCTGTTAAGACGCGTCTGACTTTCCTTCCAATGTTGGGCATGGTATTGCCATACAGATATATTTTATGTAAGTACGGACATGGGTCAGTCCATTGCTATTACGAAGATTTCAAATGATTAAAGGTCAGTACGAAAGTAAAAATTAAGGAAGGATGAATTACAGTCCATAGTATTTGATTTTGCCAGACTCATAGACTCACTGTCGGCCGTTGGAAAACCCCAACCCTTAGATATCAAGGGACACAAAAAGATATTTCATATTAACATGCTCAAGCAATTTCATACACGTCCTGAACACTTACAGTCAATTTTTCATGAACTAGATGACAACACAGTATCCACTTGTCATTATACTAACTTATCTGTCATCCAGGAAGAAGAATCTTCTTTTCCTGAGGTACAGTTACCGTTACCTGTACCAGTAGTTCAACCTACTGAATCTTGGCGGGATGTAACCATCTCTTCAACGGTTACACCGCAACAGCGTCTACAGATTGCTAATTTATTACAATCTTATCCAGATGTGTTGACCGACGTTCCGGGTCGCACATCGGCTATCAGTCATGACATTACTCTCAATGACGATACACCTATTCGTGTACATCCCTATTCTGTTCCTTTACATTTCCTTGCTAAAACTACTAAGGAACTTGAACAGATGTTGTCTCTCGGAATCATTGAGACTAGTAATTCGCCATTCTCTTCTCCATTAGTGATTGTCCGGAAGAAGGACAATAACATTAGACTATGCGTTGATTATAGAAAATTAAATGCTAAGACTATAGTTGACAGCGAACCACATCCACTTATCGACGACTTACTGCCACGTCTATCCAACGCAACTATATTTAGTAAGATAGACTTAACTAAAGGTTATTGGCAGATACCACTGACCGAAAAGGCTAAGTACTACACCGCATTTTCCACGCCACAAGGTCTATACCAGTGGAACGTGATGCCTTTTGGGCTTGTTAATGCGCCAGCTACCTTCATTCGCCTGATGCGACAAATTTTATCAGGTAGACCAGACGTTATTACATATATTGACGACATATGCTTGTTTAGTTCGTCGTTTGAGGAACATGTTTCGGGACTTAGATATGTTTTTGACACTCTAAGGAATTATCATCTAACTGCTAAACCTACAAAGGTGCAAATCGCGTGTAATGAGATAACCTTTTTGGGACATATCATTGGATCGGGATATATCCGAACGTTACCTAGTACAGTCTCCAAAATTCTAAACATAGCAGTTCCTCAGACGAAGAAACAGGTCAGGAGTTTGTTAGGACTTGTTCAATATTACAGTAGATTCATACCAAACTTGTCATCCATCACGGCTGTATTGTCTTCATTGTAAAAAAAGATATGCCGGTGAAGGTGACATGGACTGGTACATGCAATGAAACTTTCAACAAAATTATAAATTTGTTCTCACATGAACCAATTTTAAGACTTCCCGATGCTTCCAAAAGATTTTTCTTACGAACAGATGCTAGTAACTACGGCATTGGTGCATGCCTGCTCCAGAACCATGATGGCATTCTACACCCCACCTTATATATATCAAGAAAGCTGAAGCCGGCTGAAACAAAATACTCAACAGTTGACAAGGAACTTTTATCGGTGATCTGGGCAATAACGAAGCTTGAAAAGTTTCTCCTCGGTGCTCCCTTTACCATACAGACGGACCAACGTGCTGTAGCATCCTTGCGTCGATCAAATCATACAAGCCAGAAACTTGCCAGATATTCAATCATCCTACAGCCATTCGAGTTCTCCATTGAACACATACCTGGCACTGAAAATTGTGTGGCAGACGCATTGTCACGTAATCCTATTGACGACGAATAATCAACATTGACACTCTTAAACTACATCAATCAGAACTACATTGGATTGAACGATGTATCAACTATAAAGGAACTAACCTTGCCTTCAATTTAGACTTTATAAACACTATACGCATCACAGAATTGAATTAAAAGACAATCAAGGTATATATAGACATTCAAACTTCGTCTAACGTCCATACACGAGATATGAATAGTCGTTGAACAATCATGAAACAATGTCTGACGACAAAACGAACTGATGTTCCTGTGTATACTTAATTCTTGGATGCTAGGATAAATGACATTTCTTTCCAACGTAAACGTTTGAACATTTTGCCTAAAAGAATTCATCAGGATCAAGACTACGGATGGATCATCATATCCTATACAAATTAATTAGTTAACTTAACTTCTTAATTGAATTATTATCAATAAAATGAAATGTGAGAAAAAAAATGAAATGAAAGAACAAAAAAAGAGAACGAAATACTAAAAGAAGAAATTATGAAAAGAGAAAATAAATCTCACACAAGTATTAGATTAATAATTTTTTTTTTAATGTACCTATACATTATTTAGTTAGTTAAATTAGATAGTTATTATTCACTAACACTTAACACACACAATTAAGTTAAAACTTAGATTCGAATTTCTTTCTATTTCTTCTCACTTATTTTGTTTTTTTTTTCTTCTTCTCTCATAACATTGCATTACATTAGAACCTTAATAATTTAACTCTTAATTTAATTAATTAATTTAATTTTAATTAGTCAAATTCATTCCTATATGACATACTAATACGACAGACCTTACTTTAATTTAATTTTATCATTCACTATTAACATTGGACATTTATTTAGTTGGTATAATAATATGTATAATATTGATATATAATGTGATTTATGATTAGATGACGATGACAAATAGTTAGTTGACACGACCGCAACACGGTTCTACTCAGAACATCGTCGGCCATATGTCACAATTGTCTTAAATTTTTTTGAAAAATTGTTAAGTCGGATAGATATTGAAAAAAAATCTATCGATTTTTTTTTCCCCGGTGTACAGGGAATTGTTACGGTATATGATATTAACGCCGTCTGCTAAAGGTTACCAGACGTGCAATTATAAAGGTTAAGACATTTAATATATTGCGATAGATGTTTCAATTAATGAACGCTTTATACACGATCGATTATGACGTGTATAGCGTTGTTTAGGACACAGTCGGTAACTAAGAAACGCTACCCTTTTCACATTGACCGTCAAGCTGTTAAGACGCGTCTGACTTTCCTTCCAATGTTGGGCATGGTATTGCCATACAGATATATTTTATGTAAGTACGGACATGGGTCAGTCCATTGCTATTACGAAGATTTCAAATGATTAAAGGTCAGTACGAAAGTAAAAATTAAGGAAGGATGAATTACAGTCCATAGTATTTGATTTTGCCAGACTCATAGACTCACTGTCGGCCGTTGGAAAACCCCAACCGCGCGTGCATACAGCTATGACAATCTGCATACAGTAATTTGATTATTGGACAAGGACTGATAGGATATCTGCATATCTATGCCATATATTTTCAAGTTATAATATGTACCTTTGTGATCAACATGCATGAATCATTTTGACGTGTAAACTGTATTAAATGTTGGTGGACTCAATGGAACCGACTTGTCACATCAATCGTATTCCAAGTCATTCAATTATTGTTCAGAATCTTCCACCCCTGCATTCGCGTAATCTTACATAGAAGGCACGATACACGATCACTCAAGAATATCAAGAAGATAAAACAATGGCCAGACATTTATAACTGTTTTATTAATATCACATGGAACATTATTCAGAGCTAACCAAACCACGCCTTGCAACAGACCACTTCCACTTGCAACAGTGGTGGCCACTTGCAACAGTGGTCAGTATCACGCCGGCTGCCTTAACCTTCCCAGAGCTGTTCTGGTACCCAATTCACGAGGCTGGGTCGACCCCGGAGCCGTTTGCGATCTAAAAAAAATCCCACCTCAACTGGGGATCGAACCATGGACCACCGAGCTAGGAAGCCAGTGCACTAACCACAGCGCTGCCGTGGCTCCTAAGAGCATATAGTTTCACAGAAAATGCAGTGATTTTCATAGCAAAGATGGCAACGCTTACAGCATTAGCAATCTTCTCTCACAAACCTCCCCAGAAACTGACAATTTTAACATTCTCATATTCAATAAAGAAGCCCTAAGAAACTAATAAGAATGCAACAGACTAAATGCAGCAAAGGAGATATTTCTGGCTAATACATATCTATATACAAAAGGATGTTCATTTTTAATAGTTTGAGTACTTTCACATGCTGGCAATATCCCAGATCTAAGGATCTTTTATATTTGGACATGTGCCCTAATATAACCGACTAGGTTGAACGGGACGCGCCTCACCAAAACTTTAAAAAAAACAAAACAAAAAAAAAAACATTCTGGCACAGAAAGAAATGAAAAGGCAGATAATGAAGCCAAAAGAGGAAGATCTGTCACAAACCAAATAAATCTAGGGATGTGCAGAACGGATATCAAAAGCTTATTAAGGGAATAATAACAGAAGAGTGGACAGAAGCCTGGGATAAAAATCTGAAAGGAAGATAATCATATAAGCTGTTCAAAGTTCCCAGCAACAATAAACTATTCTGACTACAACCAGGAATAAGCTATTTTAGAATCATACTGTGCAGATTGTCAACAAGACTATAATATAGTGCACTTCCCGCTATGATGTAAGACGTATGAACAATAGAGAATACCAATATTAAAGTTATTTATAACTGTTGAACACATTTTGAGAATAGACAGACCTGGGGATCGGCACGGTATAGTCAAACAGTGCATAACAATTAATAAGTAGTAGTTAGTGAAGTGTAATAAGAATGTAAAGAAAATATCTATACACACTATTAATACCAAACTAAGAGTAAATTAAATACAAACTCCCATACTTCCAGCTTCCCCCAAATTAAAATACAAATAATCCAAAGTATCCTGATTTCTTAATATCAAAATACAATACTAATGTTTTGCTTTAGTAAAATTTATAAATGAAGATTAAATATGTCAAAAATTAATGTCACATTTACTTTTGAAAATACATAAAAAAATAAAGAAGATGACAGGGTGAAAGTAGTCAATACATGTACAAGTAAGGAAAAAAAACAATTCTGAACTCTTCCTTTCTGTTACTGCTTAACACATTAACTACTAAATTGGAAAACACCCTGTGGCGTAATTAAATTTTGCTCCCATTTTCACCCTGTAGGTGTATGCACAAATTAAGCTGTAGTTTTCGTAATTGCTTACAGATTTTTATGAATTTTACGTCATTTTAAAGCTAAATGAATGTACTAATTATTTCCTGCCCCATTTGTAACTCTAATCGAGGTCTTTGCTATTTTATGGCCCTCCGATGGCCGAGGACTTGCAATATTTTCACTATCATCACTGCTTGCACTCCACTACTATCAAAATCACTATTTCAATCAATGTGCACACCGTTTTCACTCTTGTCCTTGTCGCTAGATCTATCAGTCAATTGTTGAAACAAATTTCTAGCTTGTTCAGCTGTTATTGGAGATATACAGGCATTTTTTGTGGTCCTATGACTCGTTGCCACGATAAACAGTTTTACACGATTTGGTAACTAACCCAAAACGTTGAAAAATATGAACATAATATCAATTTTCCAGTGTTCTACAACAACCATGCTGAGGCTATCACACCCTCGGTGACTCTTGAAATCATGGATACTCTTCCAGAGATTCCCCCTGTGATGAAACCTGTTGAAAACCCAGCACTGCACACTAAGCTTGGAGAAGTCACGTGAGCCCCAGACATAATTCTTGGCTTTGACCTGGATGACTGCATGCAGGAGGATCTCACTATGGACCCAGTGACAGACAGGGGGAGCTAAGAAATGGCTCTGTGCAGGACATGACAATACCTTGGGAGAGCCCAGAACCACAAAACAGTATTTTAGCTCTGCATAGTTGGAGAGCCTCCTTGGATGGCGGGGAATGCACAGTATGCCACACACTTCTTACTCCTAGCTTGGGATAAGAGATCCTTTAAATGCCAGCCAAGCTGAAGAAACTGGAGCTCATGACTTCAACTCAACACATTACAGAATGGCAAAAAAGCCCCAGGAAAAACCTAGATCTACAGTGTAGATAAAATCAATGAGTCTTCAACTTGGTATTGGCTGCAAAAGAGCAAGAAGCTCAGCAGCCCTAGTTAAACAACAACAAAACAAACCTTCACTGGTATTGTTTTAAATAAAAAAATTTTTACTTTTCATTATTATTTATGTCACTTCAGATCTTACATGTTACTTGTCTACGGTGTTTCATTTCAAGTATGTTGATTTTATATTCCTTAAACTCCAGGGAAAGAAAAGCAGAATGGTTGTCATACCAGAAGGGTCCCACAGGGAGGAGTACTATCCCAACACTCTTTATCATCTTCATAGACGACCTGCCAAAGCTATTCACACCATACATCCACAGGGCACTACATGCTGATGATCTTGCCTTATGGACTCAGTCTGAATACACAGGAGTTACAAAAGTCAGAATGCAGGAGACAATAAAGAAAGTTCAAGAGTAGGCCAAAACCTGGGGCGTCCAAATAAACAAGAACAAGACTGTCACTACACTCTTCTCCCTCTTCGCCAAACCTGATAACTAAACTCTCACACTGGACAACACTCCACTGCCAAAAGACGACAACCCTGTATACCTGGGATTAAAATTTGACAAAAAAATGACATGGGGATCACATATCAAAGAAACAGACAGAAAAGCCACATGCAAACTGCAGTTAATGAAAAAACTATCTGGGACCAGCTGGGGAGCAGATATATAAATCACGAAGCAAGTTTACGTAGGACATATCCGCCCAACTCTGGAATATGGAATGGGCACATATGCAACAGTAGGAAATACAAATCTCCAGAAGCTGGACAAAATACAGAATGCAGGAGTCAGAATCATTACGGGAGGACTAAGGAGTGCACCATTAACAGCAATAGAAGCAACAGCAGGACTGAAAAATCTAAGAGAACGCAGAGATGAGAAAATCACCACCATGACAGAAAAATTCAGACACCTAAAACAGTACCCCAAGCAAGAGAAAATAAAAGAACTAACCAAAAATCAATTGAAAAGATCAAGCTTCAACCACCTATCAAGACAGCTGATGGTTGCCAATTGAGAAGTAACCTCAGAAAACCCAAAGGAATGGGAGCAGCTCGTAGCATACTACAACATCACAAACACCATACCCACATACACTGTACACCTTACAATCCCAGGCATTGAGAACAGAACTGTGGAGACTCCCACTATTCTGAAAACGAAAACACAAGATCACCTCAACAACCAATACTCCAGTCAACAGTGGATTCATGTCTTCACTGACGGATCTTCAGAAGAAGCAGTAAGGAAAGGAGGAGAAGGGATCCAAATAATAATGCCAAATGCCCCAAAAATAGAACAGTCAGTTGCTACTGGAGAACTCTCAACAAACTACAGGGCAGAGCTACATGCAATCCTACCGGCTACAAAGATACTGGAGGAACAAAGACTCAAAGGATCAAAAATAGTCTTCTTATGCGACTGCATGTCAATTCTCCAGACTATTCAAAATGAACCTGAAGATCTCTTAACAAGAACAGCCACAGAACATCTGAACCAGCTGTCTGTCAACAACAAAGTTTCACTGCAGTGGATTCCTGCACACTGTAGTATTGCAGGAAATGAGGCAGCTGACAGACTGGCAAAAGCAGGCACCCAGAAGGAACAGTTTCACCACAGAGTCTCACTGAAGACACTCATCAAAAGAAAGTACAAAAATGCATGGAGCCAGAGAACAGGCAGCAATTACACACAAGACCCCATCCTAAAGCTAGACAGAACACAGCAAACCACCATTCATTTTTAGGCTCCGCACAGGACACTACAGACTACAAGCCCACCTAAATAAAATAAAAGCTGCCCCAACTGACCAGTGCACATGCAAAATGCCCCCCAGACTTCGGAACACAATCTGCAAACGTGCCCTCTCTTTGGTGACTTGAGAGCTCAAACCTGGCCCCAGGAGACGAAAATGGAAGAGAAACTGTGGGGCACCTGCGAGGACCTCCTGCTGACGACCAGATTCATGGAAGCAACTCATCTCCTTGTTTAATTGCTGAGCATAGGAAACTGATCGCAGAAGAATATTCCTGTGACATGAGATATTTGACCCAAAATGCAGCACTTAAATATTGTGTTCTTAAGAAGAAAAACATACTCATCTAAAGTACCCTGACCTCATAATATTAAAACAGGAAAAGCAAAATTAATGTTTAATTCCAGCAGAGCTGATAAATGAGTATAAAATCCATACATGCCACCCTTCGGAGATGAAAAACCTGTACAAAAAATCCAAAAAACCTGTATAAAGACCCACAAAACCTGTACAAAAGACTGAAAAATGTATCAAACGAGTTAATTTGTGTAAAAATATTTTCAATTACAGTAGGCTGCATTATAACTGAGACATGCAGACTTTGCCTTTTAAAGCAGGTCTTCACTTATTTTAAAACCTAAACAATAATTGTCTGAGTTTATTTTACACTGTAAAAATGCTGTCATTGTGTCATCACAGTCTATTTCTGCACTTAACTATGACTAACAGACTGGAAAATCCTGTGTTTGATAGGACCTTATAAAAGAGTTCTGAGAAACAGTTATAAGGGATATGGGCTTGAAATCCTAAATCTAACCCTGAACCCAAACCTTAATCTCAACTCTAAAGACAACTGCGATTTACAAGGATGACATCGAAGATGATGTCCCCCTGTTCTCACAACTAATTTAACTACTTCGTTATCATTATTATTACAAAGAGACAAATTGAACTAAACCATATTATCCTGTTATGTGATATGGAATGGGCAGGTTTTCTAGGTCGGTTTCGAATTATTTCAATAAATATCTGCAGTAATTTTAAAAATAATAAAATCACGTGACCATATTATTTTTTTTTTAACTAAAAAGCTCAAAACATGCAATGAAAATATAAAATGGCGCTAGCGCTATTTACTCTCTAAGGTGCGGCCCAAGATGATCTATTTATATATATTGGTATATTTAATAATTAAGCCAAAAAAATGTACATAAATTATGTACAGGGTGTACAAATCTGAAAACAAGAATTACTTGTACAGATTATGGGTAACCCGATGTACATGGCATGTATGAAAATGTTTTAAAAATCTATGCCATTTTCACTTAATGGCCTATTGTAGTGCAAACCATAAACAAATATCAAGTCTAGAAAAAGAATTATATGTGTAAATTTTAAGTAAAACGGGAATTTAACAACTTACATTATGAAAGGACACACTTTTGTTCAGACATAGTTAGCAAATGCAATGTTCAGGTTGCTTTATAACAAATATTAATTACTGTGTCATCATATGCTGGATACTCGGCTGCTTAAAGCAAATAAAGGTAAGTTGACTAATCTCACTGTTTATTACTTGTGTCTTATTCCATTCAATATCTTTTAATTCCTAGTAGTTCAATTTGTTTTCATTTTAATAAAATGCAGATATCCTAAATTCAAGGTGTTTAACTTGTATGCAAGATATTTAATGCACTTAAAAAGTTCAAATGGAATGCACTGACTATTTAAACAAAAATTAACTTAGTAAAAAATTAAAAATTTAGTTTTTAAAGCAGCTTTTTTTAAATTTTTTTTTTTATACCATCAGTTACAAAGTTTCTTGCTCTTGGACATCATGTTCAGATTGGCCTCGTTGCTGTTCCCTGTGACATTCCACGTTGTCTAACCATCTTGATCTCATAGGCCAACTGGCAGATTGTGCATGCTCCACAGCAGCAAACATGGCAGCAGTCATCCATTACACTGCCCTGTAAATGAAAATCATAACCAAAGGGATGCAGAATGTTAATGTCATCGCACAAGAAAGATGAAAAAAAAAAAAAAAACAATAACAACAATCAGGAAGTTGGTAGAATAAGATCATGCATGAACTGCACAGATAAAAAATGGAATGGTCTCACCACTTTATTTGAAAAGGTTCATTCTAAAATCAATCAATCAATTAGTACCCTTCAGCTCCATAAGAAGCATAGACCTTCAACAAACACATGCCAAGTCCCTTGCCATGTGCCATCAACTCAAGTTCTTGCTAAGTCCCCTTGCCATGGGCCATCAACTCAAGTTCTTGCTAAGTCCCCTTGCCATGTGCCATCAACTCAAGTTCTTGCCAAGTCCCCTTGCCATGTGCCATCAACTCAAGTTCTTGCCAAGTCCCCTTGCCATGTGCCATCAACTCAAGTTCTTGCCAAGTCTCCTTGCCATGTGCCATCAACTCAAGTTCTTGCCAAGTCCCCTTGCCATGTGCCATCAACTCAAGTTCTTGCCAAGTCCCCTTGCCATGTGCCATCAACTCAAGTTCTTGCCAAGTCCCCTTGCCATGTGCCATCAACTCTAGTTCCTGCCAAGTCTCCCGGCCATGTGCCATCAACTCAAGTTCTTGCCAAGTCCCCTTGCCATGTGCCATCAACTCAAGTTCTTGCCAAGTCCCCTTGCCATGTGCCATCAACTCAAGTTCTTGCCAAGTCCCCATGCCATGTGCCATCAACTCAAGTTCTTGCCAAGTCTCCTTGCCATGTGCCATCAACTCAAGTTCTTGCCAAGTCCCCATGCCATGTGCCATCAACTCAAGTTCTTGCCAAGTCTCCTTGCCATGTGCCATCAACTCAAGTTCTTGCCAAGTCCCCATGCCATGTGCCATCAACTCAAGTTCTTGCCAAGTCTCCTTGCCATGTGCCATCAACTCAAGTTCTTGCCAAGTCCCCATGCCATGTGCCATCAACTCAAGTTCTTGCCAAGTCTCCTTGCCATGTGCCATCAACTCAAGTTCTTGCCAAGTCCCCATGCCATGTGCCATCAACTCAAGTTCTTGCCAAGTCCCCTTGCCATGTGCCATCAACTCAAGTTCTTGCCAAGTCTCCTTGCCATGTGCCATCAACTCAAGTTCTTGCCAAGTCCCCATGCCATGTGCCATCAACTCAAGTTCTTGCCAAGTCTCCTTGCCAGTCTCCTTGCCATGTACCATCAACTCAAGTTCTTGCCAAGTCCCCATGCCATGTGCCATCAACTCAAGTTCTTGCCAAGTCTCCTTGCCATGTGCCATCAACTCAAGTTCTTGCCAAGTCCCCATGCCATGTGCCACCAACTCAAGTTCTTGCCAAGTCTCCTTGCCATGTGCCATCAACTCAAGTTTTTTCCAAGTCTTCTTCATCATTTTCATTTACAGTTCTCTTCTCTGTGTGTTTTTCAGTCTACCTCTAATTTTCTTACCATGGGATTTAAGAACATGCACTGCCTGGTAATGTTATCAACAGGTTTTCTCAATGTTTGTCCTATCCCTCACCAGCATCTTCTCATCTTTTGTTCCACTGGCATTTTTGTCTGATTATTGTCACCAGTTCCACATTGGTGAGTTTGATGTACCATTTCAATTCGTCTTTTTCATTCAGGTAACCATTCATGAAAGTCTGTAACTTCTTGTTTGTTATTTTTTGGTGTTCTCAATGTTTCAGGGCCATAAAATGGGGCTGATTTGACATCTGAGTTGAAGATCTCATTCAGTAACAATTACCTTTCTTTATTTATTACAAAACATAAGTCTTACATTTTGTTTCTGTTTCTATGATACAGAATTGAAGTACTGTGATGTTTGAAATGATAAAAACAAACTTTTTTTTAACGTAAATAGAAGCTCATTTGCATGTTTTTCTTTCAGTACCATAAACTGGCAGTAAGATAAGTGTAGGGGCAGGTGGCTGCAGTCTCTACAGTGCCCCGGTGAGAGAGAAATAGAATAAGATATGAGTTCAGAGACCCTTAAGAACTGCTTCTCTGTGGGCCATTCCTATCTCCTGTTGGTTCTGTACCTTTATGTGTGTATGCTTAAATTCCTATGGAATATAAACAGCTCTAGTGATGAATACATTTCTGGAACAAAAAGACCCCACCATCAAAGAGTTAAAAAAGCAGAAATTCATAGGAATGAAATTATGAAAATGGGAGGCTGTGAATCAGTGCGCAGTCAATGGTAACACACTTATTAAATTAGATCAGGTCATAATTTGGTCCATAAATTACATTAAAAAACCAGTCTATTCTATCCATACATCCTCCCTACAGGGGTTGGTCGTTTTCAGAACTGTGCTGGGCAATGTATTCTCTAATGCTACAGTGACAGGAAGCAGCTAGTGCAATGAACTGCTAAGATGTCGTGCACACAGAAAATGGCAACATCATGACACATGTGGATGTCAGGCACAGATACAAGGTAAACAGTAATGTCATCCATAAACTTGCCAGGGCAAGTACTGTCTTGATGGTTGCTATAGAGGACAAGGTGCAGACATAGGTGAAAAAATAAGAGAAAAATGAATGAAGTTCAAGGATGATCAGGAGCAGATGATGGTGGATGGGAGGAGATGGAGATAAGTGTGAGAAGAAGGAGGTGCATTGGAGGAAATGGAGGTGCATGGAAGAAGTTGGACTAATAAGTGAGGATGTGTAGGTGCATTAGAGGGGATGAAGGTTAAAGTGAGGGAATGGAGATGTAAAGACAGCATGGAGTAGATGGAACTGGATGGAAGAATAAAGAAGTGATACAAGTACACAGGAGAGATGGGGTCCATGATAGAGCCAGGTCATGTGGTGCATGGAAGTAGATGGAGGCATAATGGTGACAGGCGCAAGAATGAAGAAACTGAGGCACTTGGAAAAGACTGATGCTGTACAGGAGAGGATGGAGGTGCATGAGAAAAGAGGGAGGGGGGAACAGAGGTACAAAGAATGCAGGTTCAATGGATAGGATACTGATTCAGAGAAGATAACTGGAGTGCAAGAAAGGGAACATAATTGCAAGGCATGGAATGTAAATTTATAGGAAGGAATGAGATGAAGAATAAGATTACAATCAAATGCTTACAGAAATATTCTCTTGCAGCCTCATCTTAGTCCTTAAAGTGATAAGCCAGCCAGGAACACAGCAAGGCAGCATGCAGGACTCCCCCATGTCTTGTGCAACTTCAAACTCCAGGCAGCACATGCAGAACAGCCCGAAACAGCCTAAAAATGTGGACATAATGCCGATGATGAACATAATGTATATTTTCTTTGTTTAATTTAGAAAATTCATAAATGATAATAATAAGACACATATAGATGGTGTTTGAAAACTGTAGGCTGCAAGAACAAATGTTGCTGTTGAAGTTTTGAAGATGCTTGCACAGAACTTCTTCTTGGATCCTTGGCCCCTGACTGACAAAGCAGTCATTGGCCATCACGCCTTGTGGCGTCTTGTCCCCATTATGCTCGGTCAGTGGCCATCCTTCGTGCCGTGCCTCAACTCTGGTTCATGCTTTGCATCTCAGCCTGGAGGCTGTTCTACACCAGGTTGTCTTTGGTCTGCCTCTCTTTTGTCGTCCTTCTGGGGTCCATTGCATAGCAGTTCTGGTGATGGTGTCAGGGTTCCTTCCGAGGACATGGACAACCCAGTTCCAGCATCTGCCCGCAATGATTGTATGTATGCCTTTTTTACTGCATCATGTAAGCACTTCCTGGCTGCAGATGGTACAGAACTGAAGGACTGAATTGGTATGACGAGATTATCAATGTGGACCTGATGTTAAGGACCAGACAAGCAGTGGAACAAGAGGAGAGGAATTGATGATGGTGTTCACTCATTCATCACCCTTCAGCTTCTCAAGTAGTGCAGGCCTTCAACAAACTTATGCCGTCCTGTGCCAATAGTTCAAGGTTTTCATGTCTTCTTCAGCCCCTTCATGTTTCTCTCCATTTCTCTTCTCCACGTGTTCCTTGGTCTCCTTGTACCTCTCTTACCCTGGAGGGTTCCAGAAGAAGAACTGCCTGGTAATGCTATCAACAGATTTCCTCAGTTTGTACCCTATCAATCTCCAGCTTCTTCATCTCTTGTTACACTTGAATTTGTCTAGTTCTTGCCATCAGTTCCACATTAGTGATCTTGTTGGTGTTGGATAGAATAGGGGACCTCAAGACGCAGCAATAGAGACCGCAGTCAGCGACTCATAGCTTGACTGCCTGCGTCAGGACCAGCGAACCAGAGCTGGTCAAGACCGCACTCCACCTCCACGTGGTGGTCCTGGAAACAGTCTGCAGCTGTGCAGGCTGGCTGAGCGAGTGTGGATCAAAATGGGAAGGCAAACCCGGTCCTTAAAAATGCCGTGCAGAAGTCGGATGTGTCGACCGAAAGGTGCAGATATCACAGCTACGGCGTAAACAGACACAACGCAACCACCGTCCTTTTCAGGGCGAACGAAGAAGAAGAAGAAGAAGGATAGAATAGAAAAAAAAAGACATGGAAAGATCTTGAATAGATGGCATAGTAAAGGACGGTTTAACATGAATTTCTGGAAGGCCCATGCTCCACAGGGAACTTATGGGTATTGACTGATTGTAAGAACCAATGTTGTACAATCCATTGGAGCATTGTATAAAGTACACAGGGAGAAAACTAAGATAATGAGAATAAATGATGGAATTGATAACAAGTTTGTACTGGAAGAAAGACCACTGCAAGATGAACAAACATACATATACCTTGATAGCAATATAGACACAGTTGGAGGGACAGAGAGTGATATCAAAACACAAAGACAAAAGGCTAGAGGAGCTTTCAATACATTGGGAAATATAAGGAGATAAAAAAAAAAAATCGGGTCCAACACAAAAATCAGAATTTTAAATTCAAATGTCAAGTCAGTCCTATTGTATGGCTCTGAAACATGGAGAACTACAAAAACAACAACCAAAAAGCTACAGGTTTTCATAAATGGATGTTTATGCAGAATAGAAGGATTGAAATGGTATGACAAGATCACTAACGTGGAATTGATGACAAGAACTAGACAAGCACCAGTGGAACAAGAGATGAGAAGACCAAAGAACACATGGAAAAGAGAGCTAGAGTGAAACATGACGGAGATGAGGAACACATGGAAAGACCTTGAGCTGATGGCATGGGACAGGAAGACTTGGCATAAGTCTGTTGAAAGCCTACGCTCCTTAGGGATTGAAAGGTGAAAGAAGAAGAAGACTGTATAAAGACACGCAGACAACTGTGAGGACATTAGAAATAATGATATGCTCGTATAGAATACTCACAGGCATAAGACAGGTTTGGGACCCAAAGACGCAGCAATAGAGAATGCAGTCAGCGACCCATAGCTTGACTGCTTGCGTCAGGGAACAAGAGCTGACAAATACCCTACTCCACCTCCATGTGGTGGTCCTGGAAACAGGCTGCATCACTGCAGTCTGGCTGAGAGAGTAGGGATCGAAGAGGGAAGGCAAACCCGGTCCCAAAAAATGCCGTGCTGAAGTCGGATGTGCCGGCCGAAAGGCGCAGATATCACAGCTCCGCTGTAAACAGACACAACACAACCAACGTCCTGTTCAGGACGAACAAGGAAGAAGAAGAATAAGACAGGTTTTGTGTTAGCAATAGTACTATTTATAGTGTGTATGAATAAGATTATCCAGGAAGCTAACACAAGTCCAGAAAATGTATGATCCTATGGGATCATTGATCCCACATGGGTTCAAATCCCACCTGCGGTGAAATTAGTTAAATAATTTTTTTTAAGCTGATAAATTCCATGAATGGTTTCCAAAAGTTCTGTCAAATGGCACGTAATAAGCAGAAAATGATATGACTAAAGTGTGAATGTGTCATTAAGTCAATCATATTCATCATACATCCTCTGCCTGACATGTGTATGTGGGCAATGGTCCCCAGTTTGTGTTATATAAAACTGACTTGACAGGTTGTCAGAAGTCCCTGTCAAATGAAAACATCTATTTTCAGGCACGCTGGGAAATCCAGTAAACTTATGTTTACAGTTAAGTGTATTATCATCTCATCTCATCTCATCCCGTAACCCGTCATGGGTCGTAGGGGTGCCATGGTGGAAGCATCAGCAGACAGGGTCCTCCACTGCTCTCTATCCTCAGCAATGCATACAAGTGTGGAAAAACCGTGTCTTGCCCATTCATCAGTTAAGGCATAGGGCTCATGATCCTATGTGATCAATGATCATTCATGGGTTCGAATCCCATGACGAAAATTGTTTTTAAACTAAAAAAATTCATGGATGGTTACCATGAATTAATGTTTTTTAAAAAAAAAAAAAAAACTAAACCTTGAATGTGCCTCCTTTGTACGTTGGCTTCTTTCAGAACAACCAAATTCATTTTTTAGCTGTGCATTTAGGTGCATAACCCAGAATCCGAACACCTGAAAACCGAAATAGTCAGAAAATCAAGTCTTTTCTGTCGATTATTGGGTGATTTCTGAACTGACTTTTGGTCAACTTTGGCTACTTTTGGGGCCACTTGGGCTACTTTTGGCGAAATCTGAAAACACTTATTTCCAAAACACGGTTGTCCCTGAGCATTTCAGATCATGGGTTACGCACCTGTATTCTTACATTCTTGTGTAAAACCGCATCTCTGATACGCACAGGGATCGCTTTTTATTTACAACTGTCCATGATTTGCTTACATTTGAAAAGAACAGCTCTATGTAAAACTGAAGAACTCTCTTGCTTTACTTCACTGACAATGATGTGTAGCATAGGGTACTTTTCATTTTCTGGAACTGCCATAAACTATTTTGTTATTTTTCATTTCTGAGATGTATCTTACATCTAATGTTATCATTGTAATTAGGTATTTATAACTATGAACTTGTTTTTAAACATATACCATTTACTTCGAAGTTGAATCCTACAGCATTCTCCTTTTTCAAAATAATCATTACTTTAATCTTCTTGCTATGCAGGCTAAGACTATTATTTGTACATTCTACCATTATCATATCAATGGTTTCCTATAACTATTTTTTATTTCACCTTGTCCTCAGTAGTTCATTTTCACTTTTCACTATTAAGACTTGGTACTTGTGTCTTTTATCACCCATTCTGAAATTCAATGACCACACCGGTTTCCGTACATTTGCCTGCGCGGGGTTAGTCTATTTTGCAATTCGCAAGTAGGGGTGGCAGGATTATTGTGTCTACATTTTCCTTACATTTGCCTGCGCGGGGTTAGTCTATTATGCATTTTGCAAGTAGGGGTGGCAGGATAATTGTGTCAACATTTGACAAGGATCAGTGGGTAGCGAGGGGACCCCCTCCCCACCCAGCCCTCCCCACCCAGCGGCGAAAACAAATTAAGGATCAGTGCATAGCGATTTCATGTCAGGGTACAGTTTTGTTGGTTTTGTAGGCCATAAACAAGACCGTGGTGCAGTTTTGTGGACAGTTTTGTTGGTTTTGTGGGCCCTAAACAGGACCGTGGTGCAGTTTTGTGGACAGTTTTGTGGGCCCTAAACAGGACCGTGGTGCAGTTTTGTGGGCCCTAAACAGGACCGTGGTGCAGTTTTGTAGGTTTTGTGGGCCCTAAACAGGACCGTGGTGCAGTTTTGTGGACAGTTTTGTTGGTTTTGTGGGCCCTAAACAGGACCGTGGTGCAGTTTTGTGGGTTTTCTGGGCCCTAAAAAGGACCGTGGTGCAGTTTTGTTCTGGGCCCTAAAAAGGACTGTGGTGCAGTTTTGTGGGGGGAACAGATCACCAAGGATCGCTGAAGCTATGCACATATCAGGACATACACATGTTCGTTCGTAGCAGCACAATTTAAAGAGGAGGCCAAAATTCTGTAATGTCATGCAGGATACTGTCGAACGGGTCTGACTGACGAACTTTATTCCGATGTCGCCACAAAAAGTCACACATGTAGGAATCTAACATGTGTCTCTGTGTTCCGTTTTGACGTTTGTTGCGTTCTTTGGCAGCTTTCCACAACCTCTCTATTCGTTGTGTGTTTGCTCCTGTATTTGGGTCGACAAAATTTGCAGAATGATTCACCGTTTCGTGAGTTAAACCTGGCAAATTCTGAATGGTACTATATGCGCGCCATTGATCAGACACAACTGTCGTACCAGGACGAATGTTGGCTATGATAAAGGGCATTAGTGTAGCCGCTGAGCAGTCTGGCACTGGAACCAAGAAACACTCACTTGTTTCACGACAAATGCCACCGAATACCCACTGCTGTGGAAATACACGACCGACGTTATTTTTTCTGCGTGTGAACACACTTTCATCAATCTCAACCGTCGTATTGGGACCGCCAATTACAGCGGGATTAGCAATTAGTGAATTTGCACAAACCTCACGGAGGTTGCTGTTCCATTTTATGACAGCTTTATTGGCAATTCCTAGCTCTGATTTACAGAAAGCAATGCTAGTCATCTCTTTACTCCAACAGTAAATGAACAGAACAATCTGCCTGAAGGACAGATGTGTGCCCTCTAACCATGTGCCAGAATGAACAGGAAAGTCTTGCTGACATGTGCGGCATCTCTAACGATATTGGCGAACTGTGAGAGACAAACTCATGACATGATTGTTAGCACACAGTCGGACGGTGTGTATAATTCCTCGTTCCTGCAAAAACTGCACACAATTCTTTTTGTTGCGTGTAAAATCTGACAACTCCAAGAGATTCATCTTCCACGGCCTTGACACGGCAATTGAAAAAATGGACACGGTGTTAGATTTACCTAAGACGCGCGAAGTTTAAGTTAAACAGATATGGTGCTTCGTGTGGTTTTCCCTACAATATACTTCAACCACCCAGAGAACAGATCATGTGATAATTGAAGATTTAGTAACAGATGAATGGAGAGCAGAGCTGGATAAAAATCTGAAAGGAAGACATGCATTTAAGATGTTCAAGGCTCCAACAAGAAAATATCAGATATCTAGGGAATTGAAAATTCCCAGTAATAAGGAACTTCTCAGACTACAGCTGGGAAAAGGCTTTTCAGAATAGAAGAACCTTGCTGGGCAGGATGTCTTTTCAAGACAATAATAGAGCATTTCTCGTTAAAATATAAGAGGTATGAACAAATGAGAATACCAATATTATATTATTTGCAGGCATCAAATTTACCTATAAATATAGAAGAAGTGTTAAGAGCAGACAGACCTAAGGAACTGCATAAAATAGTCAAACAATATTTAACACGAACAAAGGTTAATATTTAGTAGTTAGGAATGTGAAGGTCTGATGCTGTTCTTACAATGCATATGACTTTTAACAGATGAAAGTCAAATATCTGTTAAAGTCAGTTATATAACTGGAGCCACAGGGCCTTAATATTATTCTTGTTCAGAGTTTCTGCTTAATTTTGTTTGTTTTTTTTTTTTTAACATACAAGCATAATTGGTAATTGTAATTTGCCCTATTTACAACAATTTGACAAGTGTGATGCCACTTTCCCATATTGGTAGTTGTTCATTTTATTTGGAATTGAAAACAATATATATCCTAATTATAACCCATCAGAGGTTGAACGGGATATTTTTCATCATTAATTTAAAAAAAAAAAAAAAGATCATGTGATAGTGAATATAGCAAAAAATACAAAATAGCCAAAACCCATTAAACAGAAACAACAAAAATAAAATTAACATACAAAATAAGAAAAAAAAAGAAATCTTCAGTAACAAAGAAGCAAAAAACTTAGCAAACATTAGATAAAGCTCATGTTTAAACAAACTCTTTGTAAACAGTAACAAGCATGGTCACTAATGGTTATGGTAACTAACAACTAAACTAAAACAGTCAGACACATTTTACTTACAAATAGACCAGTCTCTGCCACATTCACAGAGATCCGAGCTCCAGTTGCGAGGAGGCAAAAACTGAGTCTGACCTGGCTGTTGTATGATGACAGTGGTAGATGTGTTTGAAGCCTGAAATCCAGTGTGGCCTGGTGGAGGCATATAGGAGCCATGGGGAGGCATATAGGAGCCAGGCAGAGGCATATAGGAGCCAGGTGGATAAGCTGAGTTGGCTTGTGGTGGGCCTGGATATGGTGAATGTCGCTGGTTTTGGACTGGGTACGAGGGTGCAGTACCAATCATGGCATCATCATATGTTGCGCGAGATCTGGTAGAGGACTGAAACAGAGCATCTTCTGACCCATCACGCAAGAGTTCATGATCTGACTCTTGCTTTGGGCGACCAGATGCTGAAGCCTGCGCAGAAAGAAAAGCAAGTCAAGGATGGAAGTAATCAGGGGAAGGAAGTATTTGTTTTTTAACATAAAAATTAAAGCACACTAACCACTCTACCGCTGGTCTCTTGCGGCAAAGGTGCTAGGTTCGAATCATGATACCAACATGCTGCAGTCTACCCGGCTGTAAATGGGTACCTGACTCTTTGACTTAGGGAAGGAAAAGGCAGCAAAGAAGGGAACTGGTCAGCCCACCTCTCAATGCTGGACCTAGTATGGTGAAGTCTCTAACACTTCATTCCCCTATGGCAGTATTTGCTATGGGCCTACCTTTAACCACTCTACCAATCAGAAGCTCACAGAATTAACAGTACTTAAGTTAAATGAAGGTAAGTAGATGGATATTGCAAAACAGACAGTTAAGTACTTTTTCTTTGGTACTCTGAGCATGTATTCTTTTATATAAATGCATCTTCTTCTTTTCTGCTCTTGGCTGGTCTTGATTTCTCTTTTGCTAGATTATAACTTTTCCATTTATTTTATAAATTTTAATCCCCTTGATCTGGTTCTTGCATTTCATCCATAATTTCATTATCCTATTGCTCCCAAAGAAGCACAGGTCGTCAACAAACTTATGTGAAGTACTCATCAACAAACTTATGTGAAGTACTCATCAACAAACTTATGTGAAGTACTCATCAACAAACTTATGTGAAGTACTCATCAACAAACTTATGTGAAGTACTCATCAACAAACTTATGTGAAGTACTCATCAACAAACTTATGTGAAGTATTCATCAACAAACTTATGTGAAGTACTCATTGTTTGGTTCTTATCAGTTCCACATTAGTGATCTTGTCATACCACTTCAATCCTTCTATTCTAAGCAAGCATCCATTTATGAAAGTCTGTAGCTTTCTGATTATTGTTTTTTTATTGTTCTCCATGTTTCAGAGCCATACAATAGGACTGACTTGACATTTCAGTTGACGATTCATCTTATATGAATGCTGCTAATCAGCTACCAATGGAAGCCTCCAACAGCAGATTTGACTTTGGGGCATTATTACTTCTGAGATGACTTGGATAAACTGTATCAAAGAAACGTATATGATAGTCACTTTAAGTGTGTCATTTAATGATGCCTTCATTACCAACTTGTTTAGGAACTGTTTGCAGAAAATAGTAGTGTGGAAGTGCTAATATGGATTGACACTGAAATACATGAATGGATACATTTTCCTACCTTTCTATCCTCTTCATAACTGTCTTCCAGAACATCATGCTTTGATGCCATTTTTCTGTAAATGTATAAAATTAAACACTATTTGAAATGAATAACAACACACAATCATGAAATGGTGTTAAGGGCTTTTCCCTGATTGAAATGGGTTAGTCTAGTATTATGTTTCGTACACTTATTTGATCATCTCTTCTGTGTTTCACCCGGTATCGATATTGATTACAACCCTGGATTCATCTGATACTTCTTTCAAGTAATTGCATTTTAGACTTGCTTTCAATAAAAGTTCATATATATTTGAATGACCGTGTTATATCATTTCATTTCATATTACCAGTGTGACAACGTGTGTATTCATTTGAAGGTCAATGGTCATTCTTCATAAAAACAGTCATAACTAGAACCTTGAATACGTTATTGAATAAGACCAGTTTTTTGACGACATAATAATTTAATAAGGATTCATTCTTCCATCATGAATCAAAGACACTACTTAATATAATTTACATCAAGAGCACTGGATACATTATAGCGTAGAGTCTATATTTCACAGACATTGCCTGTCCGATACATTATCGTTATAATTAACGTTCGATTATATTTCCACCAAAACTGTTTGGCACAATTCTTGTATTTATACAGAATTAAACATTCTGCTAGTTCTATTAGATACACTGTCTAATATATAAATTTACTTAGGCATTCAAAGCCAGGATTAATCAGCCCTACATATTCTAACTGCGTTTCATATTTTACGACTTACGTTAATCATAAATTATTGCGGCTAATATTGCCGTCTTATATTTTAAGACTCAAGGGTCCTTATACATTCCTTATTTCTGCTTTAAATATAACTTACTAGTTATGCACTATCACACTTGAGTGGTTATACCACATCTTTAAAACACTCTGGTTAAGTGGCCATGCCACACATTCGAAACACTGCCGTAAGGCTCAAGGCCACACATAAGACTGTCATTACTATGTCTCACGCGTCATGCATAGATATATGCAATCTATGTCATATATATTTATTCAACCAAGGTGTTCCATGGTGCAACCATCTGAATCAAGCTCAAACCCAGATGTTTGCAAACCATGAAACAATCCTCAACAAATGGATTGAACATTATTAATACTGAGACAATAAAAAATATAATGATCATTATCAGAACAAACTACACTAAACAAAACCATAGATGGAGAGAAAATGGGAATAAATAAACAGAGAGAAACTAGAACATGTAAATGGAGAGAAAATGGAATATGTTAAGTTTCACAACTAACAAGAGAACATGTAAGTGAAAATAGCCATGTAATGGAACAAGTGAAGTTTCTTCTCAGACATGTATCTCAGTAAAAGGTAAAGAGAGTCCTATAATAGATACTGCTGTAGGGGAGTGAAGTGTTAGAGACAGCACTATACTAGATCCAGCTTCAAGAAGTGAAGTGTATGGGAGGAAAACTGTTCACTTTACTTGTTTAAAATGTTTTTTAACACATTCTTAATTTCTGCACACTTCGTCTTTTTTTTTTGTATCTGCTATTTCATTAGTAACGTGCATTCCTTGCAGCTCTTTCACTACACTACCACATATATTGGAGTACGTAGGAGTTCTCTGTGTATTCATGCTGTTGAACTTATAATAGTGCTTCTGACCAGCTGTCTGGACATATTGATGTTTCTAATTGTTCCTCATGGAAATTATGAATGATATGTTACTGCTGCCATTGCATGTGCTATTGTTAGGCCAACTAGGCAGCAGCCTATGGGATTGTCCACATATGACATCATGCAGTGTTTGGGGGGGTGGTGTCAACATTTTGTGATGTGTAATGGGGGTGGGGGGAGGGTTGGAAAAATGTGACGTCACCCAAAAATATACAGCCACACTCACTTCTTTCATAAAAAATGTTCCTACTTTTAACTGCAACAGTTAACATTCATCCACATCAGTTATCTTTTATCTATAATAGTTAACTTTTATCCACAATAGTTCACTTTTATCTGCAATAGTTCACTTTTATCCACAACAGTTAACAACTTCCTCGTGGATGACTTATATTAATATAATCTCAGCTGAAATATTGGATAACTGTGTTAACCTTTAACTGGTTTAAATTATTTTTAATTATATATTTCTTTTTTTAAATAGTGTAATACACATCTTAAAAAACAAAAAGCAAAACTGTACTGTATTAAATTATATTTTTTTTTAAAAACAGTCACAAGTTTTCACCATCCCAACAACAGTCTGATAAGATAAAGACAAAAACATTAAGCTAGTTGAATCAACTGTGGGGAAGTACTTGAGACCTAATCTCCACACTCAGACAGTTGAGTGAAAAGGCTCTTGAGTATAAGAGTGAGATCCATCTTTGCTTCTTAGATCTGGAAAAGGCATTTGACAAGTCATGGACAATGTCATCAAGGCATGTAAGGAGAGAACAAGAAAGTATTCAGTGGGGTACTGGAAGATGAGACAGGTCTGGATTTCAGAGCTGGCATTTGCTGATAATGTTGCCCTGACTGCTAAATCAGAGACACATCTCCAATCCAACCTGCAAGTTTGGAAGGAAGAGCTGGAGAAGAGAGGAATGATCATAAGGAGCTCGAAAACAAAAACCATGGTGATATCACGAGAGGAAAGAAGACATCAGATTAAACAGGAAGAATAGGTCCTGGAGCAGGTCAACCACTTTAAATACCTTGGAGCTGTCATTGACAGGAAGGGAGGCATCAAAGAAGAGTTGGCTACACGAAGAGCAGCAGCTGGGAGACTTTTTCAAGTCATAAATCGAGGATTCCTCAGCAAAAGAGAAGTTGGTAAGAAGACGAAGATGGCTGTATACCGCTCCACCTATGTCCCAGTCTTGACGTATGGATGCAAGTCATGGGCAATGACTACAACCCACAAAAGCCAGATCCAAACCTCAGAAATGGTCCTCAACCAGGTGATACGTCAAGGCCTAAAAACCCAACCCCTGCAGACACAAGTAGAACATTCCCGAGATGGTTTGGCCATGTCTGCAGAATGGGAGAAGATCGGCTACCACGGCAAGCATGGGAAACTAAGAGCCAGGGATCCAGACCTCCAGGACGACCCAAAGTCCATTGGGAGGACAACATTAGACAATCTTTGAAGGACCGAGGACTAGAATGGAACCAAGCCAGGAGGAAGACAGCCGATAGAATAGTATGGCGCTCTCTCTTACAAACCTCTTCAACTCTCAGTAGAAGAGGAACAACTAAGTAAGAATCAACTGTGGATGTGCATGTGTGGGATAATATGCAAAAGCATTAAGTTGAGTACTGCAGAGGTTGGGCCCTGTCTTGTGCTGGGATGCAGCACATGAAAGGGAAGATCTTTGTAAAAGCCTGATTAATTAAACACTATTTTACTTAAAAGATTATTTTGCATGCACTAGTTAATGCACAGTTAATAACTTTGCAGATGAACTGGCTCTTCTGTACATAACTGTAATCAGATGCAAGACAAAATGCAAATACTTGATGAAAGGTCACAGCTAGTGGGTCTGAAAATACACTGAGAGAAAACAAAGATAATGACAGTGAATGCATTAAACGATAACAATACTGCACTTGAAGACACACCATTACAATATGTAGAACCATTACATATACCTTGGTTGCAAAATAGACAGTGGGAGGAACAGACAATGATATCAAAATAAGAATAAGCTTTCAATGGAAAGGAAAATATGTGGAGGTCAAAAGAAGTCATTCAACACATAAATCAGAATCTTCAATTCAAATGTCAGTCAGTCCCATGGTATAGCTTTGAACACAGAGAACAACAAAAAAAAAACAACAATCAAAATGCTTAGACTTTCATAAATGGGTAAAAAAAGGAAGTCTCATAGCAGATAATGCCACAGGGGAGTGAAGTGTTGAAGAATAAGTCTAATGCCACAGGGGAGTGAAGTGTTGAAGACTAAGTCTAATGCCACAGGGGAGTGAAGTGTTGAAGACTAAGTCTAGCTTCGAGAGGTGGAGTAACCAGTTCCCCTTCTGGCTGCCTTTACCGTTCCTAACCCAAGAGCAGAGTTCGATATTCATTTACAGCTGGGTAGACTAGCGTGTCGCTGCCGTGTCTTCAAATCACTACCTCTGCAACAAGTGGCCTGCGGTCTAACCACAGACGCTCTCATAAATGGGTGCTTGCCTAAAATAAAAGGATTGTAGTGGTATGACAAGCTTACTAATGTGGAACTGATGACACGAACAAGACGTGAGAAGAAGACGCTGGAGATGGATAGGCCACACTTTGAGCAAACCTGCTCTTAGCTTTACCAGGCAGTCCTTGTTCTGGAATCACCAGAGTAAGAAAGGCAGAGGAATGTATGGAGAAGAGAACTAGAGACAGCAAGTAGCAGCAGAAATGAGGGAATACAAAATCGAGGTTCTGGGAATGTGTGAAACAAAGTGGAAGGGGGTAGACAGGAAGAAACTCATCACAGGTGAATTGGTGCTGTCCTCAGGACATGAAGACGAAAGTTCACACCACAGTGAAGGGGTAGCTCTTATGTTATCTAAAGAAGCACAGGAAGCACTAATTGAATGGGAAGCTGTTGGACCCAGAATAATAACAGCTTCTTTCAAAACAGCTAAAAAGAAAATTCATGTAAATGTCATCCAATGTTATGCACCAACTAATGACAAAGAAGAGTCTGTGAAAGAAGCATTTTATACTAAACTACAGGAAATTATGGATAAAGTAAAAAGAAGAGACATCACAATTTTGATGGGTGACATGAATGCAAAGATAGGTACAGTCAACACTGGATTCGAAGAAGTCATGGGAAAACATGGGCTAGGAGTAATGAATGAAAATGGAGAGCTATTCGCAAACTTCTGTGCTTCATATCAACTGGCTATAGGAGGAAGCATGTTTCCACATAAGAGAATACACAAGGCAACATGGATATCACCAGACCATAGAACAGAAAATCAGATAGATCATATATGCATAAACAAGAAGTTTAGATCATCATTGCAGGATGTAAAGGTATATAGAGGAGCAGATGTGGCATCAGATCACCATCTTCTGATAGCCAAAGTAAAAATGAAACTCAAGAGATATGCAACAATGCAAAATTATAGACAACAGTTAAATGTAGGACAGCTAAGAAATCAAGAAACAAGAGACAAATTTGCGGTCACAGTATCCAACAAATTCCAAGTGCTCCAACAGCTGGAAGATGTAGAGAATACAGAAGACTATTGGCAGCAGGTCAAAACAGTATGGAAGGAGACATGTGAAGAAATACTGGGGAAAAGGGAAAGACAACAAAAAGCATGGATAACAACAGAAACCATCAATAAGATAAAAGACAGAAAAAACAAGAAAGCAGAGTTAAACACAAGCAAAACTAGAAGCTCCAAAGCCAAGGCTCAAGAAGTGTACACAGAAGCAAACAAAGAAGTAAAAAGAAGTATCAAAAGAGACAAGAGGAAGTATATTGAGGAGTTGGCAAGAGAGGCAGAAGATGCTGCAGCCAAAGGAAATATGAGAGAACTGTATAGCAGCACAAAGAAGCTAACAGGGAAATACAAGCAAACAAGTTGCCTCATAAAAGACAAGAATGGGAAACTGCTCAGCAATATACAAGAGCAAATGAAGAGGTGGACAGAATATTTTGGGGACCTTCTCAATAGACCAGCTCCACAAAACCCGCCGGACATCCAGCCAGCAGAAGAAGAGCTACAAATTAACGGTGAAAGACCAACGAAGGAAGAAATAAAGAAAGCCATAAAGCTTCTAAGAGAGGGAAAAGCGTCTGGACCTGATGGCATTCCAGCAGAGGCCATTAAAGCAGATATCGACATGGCTACAGAGATGTTATATAAATTACTTGGTAAAGTCTGGGAAAAGGAAGAGATACCAGCAGAATGGAAGGAAGGATATCTGGTTAAGTTGCCTAAGAAGGGAAATTTACAAGAGTGCACAAATTATAGAGGAATAATGTTACTATCAGTGCCAGGAAAAGTATTAAACAGGATTATCCTTGAGACATTAAAAGAGTCCATAGACAAGAAACTGAGAGATGAACAAGCAGGTTTTCGACAAAACAGATCATGTACAGACCAGATAGCCACTTTGAGAATAATAGTTGAACAAAGTCTGGAATGGAATTCACCACTATACATCGGATTTGTGGACTACGAAAAGGCATTTGACAGTGTAGACAGAGAATCACTTTGGAAATTGATGAGGCATTATGGAGTTCCCCTGAAGATCATTAATTTAATAAAGAAAACATATGAAGACATGACATGCAGAGTTCTTCACGAAGGACAGCTTACAGAACCGTTTGGGATAAGAACAGGAGTGCGACAGGGATGCCTCTTGTCTCCATTTCTTTTCTTGCTGGCAATAGATTGGGTTATGAGATCATCGACAACACACAACAGAAATGGAATCCAGTGGACTCTGACTAAGCAGTTGGATGATCTGGATTTTGCTGATGACTTGGCTCTTCTGTCCCATAACCGTAATCAGATGCAGGACAAATTGAAAACACTCGATGAGAGGTCACAGCAATTGGGTCTGAAAATACACAGGGAAAAGACAAAAATAATGAGAATAAATGCAGGTAATGATAACAGGGTTGAACTTGAAGAAACACCAATTCAAGATGTTGAATCATACACATATCTTGGCAGTAATATAGACAAAGTTGGAGGGACAGACAGCGATATCAAAATAAGAATACAAAAGGCAAGAGGAGCTTTCATTGCATTGGGAAATATATGGAGATCAAGAGAAATTGGATCCAACACGAAAATAAGAATCTTCAACTCAAATGTGAAGTCAGTCCTATTGTATGGCTCTGAGACATGGAGAACAACAAAGACAACAACCAAAAAGCTACAGACTTTCATAAATGGGTGCTTGCGTAGAATAGAGGGATTAAAATGGTATGACAAGGTTACCAGCGTGGAACTGATGACAAGAACTAGACAAGTGCCAGTGGAACAAGAGATGAGAAGAAGACGATGGCGATGGATAGGACACACACTGAGGAAACCTGTTGATAGCATTACAAGGCAGTCCTTGTTCTGGAACCCCCAGGGCAAGAGAGGCAGAGGAAGACCAAGAAGTACATGGAGAAGAGAGTTGGAAACAGAGGTGAAAATGATGAGGAGAACATGGAAAGAACTTGAGATGATGGCACGGGACAGGAGGACTTGGCATGTGTTTGTTGAAGGCCTATGCTCCTTTGGGAGTGGAGGGTTATGAATGAATGAATTACACAAAAAAAGGTAGAAATAAAGGGAAAGGTGGGGGGGGTGTGTTGTAAGAGATTTGTGACTTGTGGGTTTTTGCGACAAAATGTGACAATGGGGAGGGGGGTTCAAAAATTGTGTGATGTCATATGTGGATGACCTCTAGGGCGCAGTAATGACCTCTGAGGGGCAGTTTTATACAAAGATATCACTAAATTAAAAAAAATAAAACAACATACAAAAAGGATAAATTAAAAAACAGAATATAGAAATTTTTCATGAGCTTTATAATTAATTATTTTCCATAGCACTGCTGTCGCCCATGTATTACCTGGGCCAGGAAGGGGAGCATAGAATAGTAACACTGCTCCCTACCAAGTATGTTGTAGAAAGCGACTAAGTAGGGTTAGGCACGGGACCGGGTACTCCATCTTATAAAAAATGTTAAACCACAAAAACTTCAACAAACATAGACAGGTCAACTACGGAAAATAAAACTGAGCCATCCAAGACAGGAGAAGGTCCTCTCGTAAGGAGGAGTATGATGCAACACAGAGAAAGCCGAAAGGAGTCTGTGTTGCTGACTAACCTTCTTACTTCTAGGAGAATCTCCAGATTTGGTACCTGGAATGTTCGGACATTGAATGAAAAAGGGAAAATGGTACAGGTAGCAGCAGAAATGAGGGAATATAAGATCGATGTCCTGGGACTGCGAGAAACAAAGTGGAAGGGGGTAGACAGTGAGGGGGTAGCTCTAATGTTATCTAAAGAAACACAGAAAGAACTCACTGAATAGGGAGTAGTGGGACCCAGAATCATAACAGTAACTTTCAACACAGCTACAACGCCCACGGCGACCGTTGCCTCAATTGGCTGTGTGTGGTGTACCCGGAAACGGGGCCTCCCAGTACTGAGGCACAGTTAAGTCCCCGATGTCACTTATCGGTGCAGAGTTGAGAGAGATGGCTGAGCATCACAATCCCCCCTGTGTTGCAGCATGATGAGAACCCAGCATTGCACACTGAGCTTGGGGGGATCACTTGGGCACCAGACTTAATACTGGCTCTTGACTGGATGGCCGCATGCAGGAGATTTCTACAATGTAGGGTTGGCAGGTGATGGGTATCTGGAAGTGGCTCTGTGCAGGACGTGAGGATTCCTTGGGAGAGCCCAGAACCAGAGCACAGCATTGTGCAAGCTCTGCATAGTTGGAGAGCCCCCTGGATGACGGGGAATGCACAGTGTGCTACCCCACCTATCCCCAACTGCTAACTTAGAACCAGAAGTGGGGTCCTCTGTATGCGTGCCAGGCCAGGATAAAATGCCTGGGAAAGAGACTGGAGCTCAGAACTCCCTAACTCAAAGTTGCAGGATGGCAGAAAAGCCATGGGAAAGACAGGGCTATTTTGAAGATAACGCAACCATATTTTCACCATACGAGCTCGGACGCCGCCTCGGTAAACAAGGTCAGCGCAGAGCAGTGACACCCCGAGGCTGCTTGCGAATAGTCTACTACTGGGAACATAAACAGATTAGGGATGAGCCCACTTTCCCGTTGAACAGGTGCTAAAGTCGTAGATACTGGGCCAAAAGGCGCACTGGAAACCACAGTATCACGCAACTCGCTTTTTTTTTTTTTTTTCTATGGAGAGTACACCGTCAACACAGCTACAAAGAAAATAAAGATAAACGTCATCCAGTGTTATGCACCAACAAATGACAAAGAAGAGTCTGTGAAAGAAGCATTTTATACTAGACTGCAGGAAATTATGGATAAAATAAAAAAGAAAAGACATCACAATTTTGATGGGTGACATGAATGCAAAGATAGGTACAGACAACACCGGCTTTGAAGAAATCATGGGAAAACATGGGCTAGGAATAATGAATGAAAATGAGGAACTATTCACAGAAAACATGGGCTAGGAATAATGAATGAAAATGAGGAACTATTCACAAACTTCTGTGCATCAGATCGACTGGATATAGGAGGAAGTATGCTTCCACACAAGAGAATACACAAAGGAGGAAAGGTAAAAGATCCCGTTACATGCTCATTGAGGCATATTAGGAATACTGTGTTAGGCCCATATTTTCTTGACCATCGGCACACTAGGGGTGATGTGGTCAGCATCACGCCAAGGATACACAAGGCAACATGGATATCACCAGACCATAGAACAGAAAATCAGATTGATCATATATGCATAAACAAGAAGTTTATATCATCATTGCATGATGTAAATGTATACAGAGGAGCAGATGTGGCGTCAGATCCCCATCTTCTGATAGCCAAAGTAAAGATGAAACTCAAGAGATTGACAACAATACATAGCTATAGGCAAGACTTTACAGTAGGATATCTAAGAAATCAATAAATAAAAGACAAATTTATGTTCACAATACCCAACAAATACCAAGTGCTCCAACAGCTGGAAGATGTAGCAAATACAGAAGGCAACTGGCAGCAAAGCAAAACTATATGGAATGAGACATGTGAAGAAATACTGGGGAAGGTCAATGACAACAAAAAGCATGGATAACCACAGAAACCATCAATAAGATAAAGAAAGCAGAATTAAACAGAAGCAAAACCAGAAGTTCCAAAGCCAAGGCTCAAGAAGTGTGCACACAAGCAAATAAAGAAGTAAGAAAAAGCTTCAAAAGAGACAGAGGAAATATATTGAGGAGTTGGCTAGAGAGGCACAAGTTACTGCAGCCAAAGGACATATGAGAGAACTATATATCAGCACAAAGAAGCTAACAGGGAAATACAAGCAAGCAAACTGCTTCATTAAAGACAAGAATGGAGAACTGCTTAGCAATATACAAGAGCAAAAGAAGAGGTGGATGGAATATTTTGAGGAACTTTCTCAACAGAACAGCTTCCAGCTCCACATAATCCCCCTGGCATTCAGCCAGCAGAAGAAGAGCTACAAATTAACTGTGAAAGACCAAAGAAGGAAGAAATAAAGAAAGCCATAAAGAATCTAAGAAATGGAAAAGTGGCTGGTCCAGATGGCATTCCAGCAGAGGCCATCAAAGCAGATATTGGCAAAAAAAAAAGATTTTATATAAATTACTTGGTAAAGTCTGAGAGAGGGAAGAAATACCAGCAGAATGGAAGGAAGGATGTCTGGTTTGGCTGCCTAAGAAGGGAAACTTGCAAAAGTGCACAAATTATAGAGAAATAATGTTACTATTAGTGTTAGGAAAAGTATTAAACAGGATCATCCTTGAGAGATTAAGTCCATAGACAAGCAACTGAAAGATGAACAAGCAGGTTTTTGACCAAACAGATCCTGTAAAGATCAGATGGCCACATTCAGAACAATAGTGGAACAAAGTCTAGAATGGAACTCACCTCTTTACATTGGATTTGCGGACTATGAAAAGGCATTTGACAGTGTAGACAGAGAATCTGGAAGTTGATGAGGCATTATGAAGTTCCCATGAAGATCATTAATTTAATAAAGAAAAGTTATGAAGACATGACACGCAGAGTTCTTCTTGAAGGACAACTTACAGAACCATTTGGGATAAGAACTGGAGTGTGACAAGGATGCCTCTTGTCTCCATTTCTTTTCTTACTAGCAATAGGCTGTGTTATGAAAACATCAACACTAATAAATGCAGGAAATGATAACAGGATTGCACTTGAAGAAATACCACAAGATGCAGAACCGTGCACATATCTTTGCAGCAATAGGCCTATAGACAATGTAAGCCTACATTCTTTAAACTTGGTAGTCAATAATGCCGCTAAGTGTTGCCTGGAAGCAACTAGATTCTTCAGTTTGGTTCAACAAATCTATAGGCTAATTATTTTGCCGCATCGACTCAGCGTTGGCAAATTCTAACTAGTCATGTATCAGACTTAGGCATAGGCTAACTGTTAGGTCATTGGGTGAAACAAGATGGGAGAGTCGGATCGATGTCTTGAAACCACTGAAATATCATCTTGGAAATATATATAATGTTTTAATAGAGATCTATGATGACATGCCTAAAAGGTTCATTTGGAAATAGGCCTACTTCCTGAATTGAAGCTAACGCCCTTTCTGATGCAATTTGTATGATCAAGTTTGTGGTATCCCGTGCCTTTTCGTAGCCTATAATGACATAATAAATTGCAAATATTAACAGTTAACTTACTGGTCAAGTTCGACTGCGGTTTCTCACTACCTAGTCTTCCTATTTTCAAATATTTATAGAAAGTTGAAATTCTGGAAGTCGAAAGTAAAATTAGCTCAATAAGGAAGTGGTAAAACTGCAACCACTTGCATGTCATTTGTTATGCAAGACTGCGTGCGCTGCCCTACTTAGCCACGGCGGTTTTTCAATAGACAAAGTTCACACGTTCTCCAAGTTATATTCCACCCCTTTCCCACCTCATTAGAAGGACACTTCTATACAGTAGATCCACTTCATATCCGCGATCAGAGTTGCCACTCGTATGTTTTTCCGTCTGGGTCTTTGGTATTTTTTTTGCTTTGGGTATCATCTATATTTCAATGTCTTCTCCCCCCCCCCCCAACATCAATTTTTTCCCATGCTTGAAACATTTTTAATTTAGAAATATTGACATGGTTATTTAAAAATCTTGTGAAAAATAGAAGGACCAATAGGCCGCAATATTGATACACTTGCGAATAGGTTGATTACCTTATTGGCCGTAAAGTATAACAATTTATGAACATGATGTTCCACTCAAGTCCACGTATGGAAGATGTTTTTTTTGTTTTTTTTTTTCTTACGCCCGCTATTACTCGAGGCGAAATCTCAGGTTAGTATGTCTAACCTGAGACTGATTTTACGCGAGTATTCCTTTTTTCTTGTACAGAGACAGGTGTCCCTCGCCATTCAAGCAGATACTCGCCGATTTCGGAGGTACCTATCAGAGCTGGGTCGGCTCAGGAGCCACCAGTCCCTGGTCGACGACACATCTTCAAATGTCTTCGCCAGGCTCGAGTTAATCCAGTCTAAATCCCGGCCGACGAAAATCTTCAAATGTCCTCGCCCGGGTTTGATCCCGGGTCATCCGGTCGGCAGCACAGTTTGGCAACCACTACACCAGCGCGGCTCCCTGGAAGATGTTGAGGCTGGCCATTGTCATAAAAGATAACAGTAAATGTAGTTCAACAGCAGATATTGCCGTAGGAGAGTGAAGTGTTAGAGACTTCACTATACTAGTTCCAGCTTTATGAGACGAGGTGAACTGTTCCCTTTCTCGTTACCTTTGGCTTCCTCAACAGAAGTTCAGAGCCAGGAACCCATTTACAACTAGATAAACTGATACTGAACTCAGAATCAGAAGCTAGTTCTTACTTTTATTGTGCATAATTTATATTAGAAAGATTTCTGAATTTCCCTAAACTAACAAATGGCGAACATTCTGTTTTGAGGACGTCAGTTGTTTGTAAATAACATTTCCTTAAATATATAATGATTTTTGCTACTTACTATGAAGTTAAATATCACATTCCGTACTCGTAAATCGTAAAATAGACATGAAATTTCTTGAGACAGTACATTTTTCAACGACTATGTTTTCCTGTGTTTTGTTTTTAAGGGTATTATCTACGTTTTTTAGAGATATCATCTATATTGTTTCCAATATTTAAAGTGGTTAAACCAGTGACGATCGGGAAAAGACCGATTGACTTCTGGAAAGACAGATGACACTGGGAAAGACTAGAAACCGGCTGACCGGGTTAGCACCCCGTAAGCTGTATTCAATTGCTACAGGACCCAAAAAAGATAGATGCCCCCAGGATTCACCGAAAGGGGGGGGGGGAGGATGATGAATCCACAGGCGCCTCAATGGAATCGACCAGACCCGATACACGGACTTCGAACTCTGAACAACGGCTGGAATTTCCATGTGCCTGTGGTAGGGAATTCTCTACTCAGAGAGGAATGAAAATCCACAGAACGAAAAAGGGATGTGGGAGGTCATCAGGGGGAGATCAACAGCTCTCTGTCTCGACGGATAAGACGTTAGAAGAACGCAGCCAGGAGTCAATCCACAGTGCTGAGTACATTCAAGTTGATCTGCCAGATGATGATCTCACACACTTCTTGGACGGGAAGAGAGATGCAATAAAGTTTCCACCTGCCAGTGCAAAAGGGCTTTGGGAACAGCTGGACGAAGCCTTGGCAAAAGAGTTGGATAACAGCCTGAAGCAGCTAACTTTGGAGAAGAAGCTGGAAATCTTCGGCGACATAATATATCTGCACTGTCGCAAAGTGTTCGGAGTGAGGGAGGCAAGGGAAGGTAACCACCACGGAAAAGTAGAAGACAAATTAAAATAGAAGAAATCAGGAAACAGAAGAAGCATGCCCGAAAACTGTTCAAGAACGCAGTTGCCACAGAGAAGGAAGGGTTACGGCAAGTTTGGGAGCACCTGAAAGACCAACATAATGCCCTTTGTAGAGCGGAAAGGTTGTGCAGGAAGAGAAGGAAGACTCGAAGGGATAGGGAAAAATTCTTTAGGGAGCCCTTCAAGTTTGCCAAAGAACTGTTTGAGCAGCCACGGTCGGGTACGCTAAACATCAGGAAAGAAGACCTGGAAGAACACCTTAGAATGACATATTCAGGTGGTCGCAAAGATGAGCCGCTCAGCAGCATGGCAGGCCTTAAAAAAGACTGGGACATAGGTGGAGAGGTATACAGCCATCTTCGTTTTCTTACCAACCTCTCTCTTGCTGAGGAATCCTCGATTTATGGCCTGAAAAAGTCTCTCAGCTGCTGCTTTTCGAGTGGCCAGCTCTTCTTTGATGCCTCCCTTTCGGTCAATAATAGCTCCGAGGTATTTAAAGTGGTCTACCTGTTCCAGGACCTGTTCTCCCAGCTTAATCTGATGTCTTCTTTCTTCTCGTGATATCACCATGGATTTGGAAAGTTAACAGCTTAAAACAAAATCATATGAACCTAAAAGCATATAATTTTATTGTTTTACTGTTACTATACCAAACTGAAATTCTTTATGTTACTAACCACATAAAAACATAAAAAAGCCAATAAAATAAAAACAAGGAAAAAACATGAAAAATATCACTTCATTTTTTTTACAGGTTCTGTGTCAAACTGAAAGTCCATTTCTAATACAAGCTGTCGCGCGCGAGCGCGCGCACACACACACACACACACACACACACACACACACACACACACACACACACACACACACACACACACACACACACACACACACACACACACACACACACACACACACACACACACACACACACACACACACACACACACACAAACACACACACACACACACACACACACACACACACACACACACACACACACACACACACACACACACACACACACACACACACACACACACACACACACACACACACACACACACACACACACACACACACGCAATGACACGTTAAAAATGCGACTTAAATTTTCACAGTTTATGTGCCAAACTGAAAATTTTATTTTTATTAACAACATAGTTTTTTATTAGAAAAAAAACACACACACACATACACAAAGACATACAATTACAACTGAATATTTGTAGTTTCTATGACAAAGTTTTTATTTAATGAGTTCAGAATTACAAAACACAATAAAAACCATGTGCAGATTAAAAAAAGAATGACTTTCTATTGTCTGCCAACAAAACTTTAAAAGCTGAAAAGCTCTTTTCCACTGCTACTGAAACCACATAAGCATACTTGAAATAATCAACGTCAATTGGTTCTAAGTCAGCTGAAAATTCACAAAGGGAAAAGTTTTTTTCCCAGATAGCCCACCAGAAATTAAGCACAGCTTTTCCTATTCCACATTTTTTTTCAAAACTTGTTCAAATTTTTTTTTGCACAGCTTTTCCAAGATTTCCATTCACACTAAGTCATTCACTATTTTCTTCATCAAATCTATCTGATCCACTAAGAGAACTTCCAAGGAAGTAATGGTACCAGGCAGAAATGGAAAAGTTGACTTCATGTATAAGGTGACCAGACGTCCCGGTTTTTCCGAGACAGTCCCGGTTTTCGACCATTTTTGATAATTTGTCCCGACTTTTTTTCGATGCAATCCGGGACGCAGAAAAGTTGACTTCATGTATAAGGTGACCAGACGTCCCGGTTTTTGTCCCGGTTTTGGACGATTTTTGATAATTTGTCCCGATAAATCTGCATCCGGGACGCCAATTTGTCCCGGTTTTGGACGAATTTGGCATAAATCTCACAGATTTAAAAAAAAAAATATTATTCCGTGGCTGACGAGGGAATTTTTAATTATTAGTGAACTGGCGCCGAAACAGCACAAGAGGTTGTCAGGACCGCGAATTAGTTTTGTAGTTCCAATGTGATATTCGCAGTTATTTGAAATTTTAGGTAGTGGTAAAGTACCAAGATTTTGCGTACGGTATACGTTTATTTAATTTAAACGGTGAACTATTTGTGCATATTTTGTTATTGTTGTAAGAAAATGGTACTAAAGCGTAAATGCAGTTTCAATGAAGATTTACAAAAGGAATATCCGTTTATTAAAAAGAGTACATCAAACTTCAATGTACGATGCAATATATGTGCCTCCGGGTTTTCGATAAGCCATAGTGGACGTGGTGATATTAAGAACCACATAAGCAGTGAGAAACATAAGAGAGCCGTCGTTACAGCTGCATCAAGCTCGTCGTTAACCACTTTCTTCAGAGCTGATAAAATTGGTGACCAAGAAGAGCAATTAGCTGCTATAGAAGGCGCCTTTGCATACCATACAGTGCTACACAATCACACTTTCAGGTCTATGGATTGCACATCAAAATTACTTCAGGTTACTTTAGAGCCAAAATTTGGATGTGCACGTACAAAAACAGAAGCCATTATTCAAAATGTCTTGGCACCCCATATTCTAAATGAGTTAAGGTGTGACCTAGAAAAATCTACATTTATTTCTGTACTGACAGATGCATCCAACCACAAAGAATTCAAGATTTTTCCTTTGCTTGTCAGATACTTTGATCACAGTAATGGAGTGAAAATTAAAATATTAGAGTTAAAGTCATTGCCAGGTGAAACATCTGATATTGTAAGTAGTTTTCTTAATGACTGCATAACTGAAAATGGTTTAGACAGGAAAGTAGTTGGATTATGCGCAGACAACACAAATTCCAATTTTGGAGGTGCTGAAAGGAAAAGACAGAAAATGTTTTAAAAAAACTTCAAGAAAACCTTGGACATGGTCTTATAGGAGTTGGGTGTGCAGGTCATATTTTCCACAACACTGTTCGAACAGCTGCAGATGTACTGCCTGTTGATGTCGAGCTGATTATTGCTAAAATTTATCTTCTCTTCAAATCATACACAGTACGAGTTGAAAGACTCAAGGAGTTTTGCCAGTTTGTGGAAACAGACTTCCAGATGATCTTAGGTTATGCTCAGACTAGGTGGCTTGCTCTGCTGCCTGCTGTTGAAAGGGTTCTTCAGATGTTCCTGCCTCCAAAATCATATTTTCAATCTCAAGACAGATGCCCAGTTTTTATACAGACATTCTTTGAAAATCTTCTATCTCAGGCAAGGCTTGTTTTTGTTCACAGTCAGGCCTCTCCATTCCACGAAGCAGTGCAAAAAATAGAGGGACAGACGGTCACTGTGTTTGAAGTCATTGACAGCATCAACAGGTTGAAAACTATTTTGAAGTCCAAACTGGAAGACTGTTTCTTGCCATCAAGAGTTAAGCTAATGCATGAAAAGCTGGAAATGGAAGGACTTCCAAAGGAGGATGTGAAAAAGTTTCATGCTAACGTTTCTTTGTTCTATGAAACAGCTTTCAATTATTTGAATAAATGGGCTGCAAAATAATTTCAAGACCTAGAATCCTACAGCTGGGTAACGCTGAACAGAATACCAATTTGGGCAGATATTGAGATATCATCATCACTAGTGATTCAAACATTACCTTCAGCCCACTTTACAGAAACTGAAATTTATGACGAATATGTCTATATGAAGCAGTTTGTTACTTCTCAGAAAATTAGTGAATGGAGTGCCAAAAAAACATTGCCACCACAACGTTGGATTGAAATGGTTTCCCACTTCAAAAACAATAATGTGACATTTTCAAATATTTTGTAGTTGGCAGGGTTTTTTTTCTGTATACCTGGAACAAATGCTGCCACAGAAAGAGTGTTTTCTTTGATGAACAAGCTTATGGGCAAGTGATAAAACACAGCTAGGTGTTGAAACTTTGAAAGCTATGTTGACAACCAAAGTGAACTGTGAGGAAGCATGTGTCGAGTTTTTTAAGATGCTGCTTGCAAAGAAGGACCTATTGATAAAAATCCACTCATCTGAAAAGTACAGTAACTCAGCTTCACCTTAAGTAAGGATTATTGATGTTTTTCTCTCTTATTAGTTTAAGTAGTTAAACTTATACAGTAAAATGTATGTTATTCAATGATATTCAAATGTATATATAAAATGTATATTATTTTAAATTGACATCAACTTGATTTTTCCGGGACATGTCCCGACTTTTGACCTTTTCTTTACCCTTTTGTCCCGATTTTTTGCATTGAAATAGGTCAAATCTATTATTTTGTCCCGGATTAGGGTTTTGAAAATATGGTCACCTTATTCATGTAGGACAATGTACCAGCAAGTGTTCGTAAATATAAGACGGTTATAGATTATTCTTCTTCTTCTTCTTCTTCCTCGTTCGCCCTGAAAAGGACGGTGGTTGCGTTGTGTCTGTTTCCAACGTAGCTGTGATATCTGCACCTTTCGGTCGACACATCCGACTTCTGCACGGCATTTTTTAGGACCGGGTTTGCCTTCCCATTGCGATCCGTACTCGCTCAGCCAGCCTGCACTGCTGCAGACTGTTTCCAGGACCACCACGTGGAGGTGGAGCACGGTCTTGACCAGCTCTGGTTCGCTGGTCCTGACACAGGCAGTCAAGCTATGAGTCGCTGACTGCGGTCTCTATTGCTGTGTCTTGAGGTCCCTATAGATTATTCAAAGTATGTGTAGTGAAGTGAATCCGTATGACAACACGCTCAAATTCCCCGCTCAAAAACAAACTAGCTATCGTATTTTTAAATCTATAAATAACTACAGTATTTGAAATTTGTCTGAGGGGACAGTCAAATTTACCGATAACAATTTATCTAGTGTATTTGAATTTTTTTTATAAGAAACAAGTAAAAAGTTACCGCCCACCCCAAAAATTATCGAAGAGCATAGTATAAAATTAACAACCAATCAAATCGTTTCCATATTTTGTAGTGGTAAGAAAATTTTGGTTGACGAGAAATAAATGCCTATTTTGTGTTTTTGACCGAACGTAGATAATTTATTTCTTAATAACTAAAGATAATTAAAATGAAAGGGATATCCCAAATTATAACGCTGATATTGCTTAACATATACACATAAAGATTCCCTCATAAAAATGTTTATGGTAGTAGAAAATTTAATTTAGTGAGATTTTCACATCAGGGTAAGGCCCAATTTAATTACAAAAAAATTACTCACATTTGAATGCAAAGGAATAACTAAAGGAAAACTATATAGAACGATAGAGAAAAATTGGCCGTTTAATTATCACTTTTGATAATTAAAATCGGTCTACAAATAACTATGATATATAAGATTCAAATTGAGTCAGATCATACAGACACGCTTAGAATCGCATAAATACTAGAATCAAAAATTAACTTTTTGACTTCTCTCTGATTGGCTGGGTGTATTGCTATAAATAGTAACAAACGTTTGTAGTTTTCCGCCATTGAAATCATAAAAATCACACTGAGCTGACGTATACAAAAAGACTGTAGACCAAGCCTTTGCCGGTTGGACTGGTAGAGCAGGCTAAGAACCCCTTTACAGCCAGTCAGCTTGAGTGTGTGTGAACTTATTTACCTGATGGTAAGATTGATAATTTTATTTGCATACTTTGTTAAAGAATTGACATGTAAAGTAAACAGGCTATGTGTGCCATATTTATTCGAAAGTGTAACTGACGACGAGATGTGTGGTGTCACGCTGACCTAAGTAGGAATGTGTGTAGTAAGTGCAGGCTGGTTCGAATTGAAAAAAGTGGTGTATAGTGTTTGCAAATTTACGACAGTGAGTGTTAGAAGCGATTTAATGTAGCATTTTCTTCTGGAGTGACACACTGTTCATAGATCATGTACTAAACATCTAGGGAAGGTTAGATTGAAGTAATCAACGGGTCACATGCTGTATTGTACTTGCCATGACTATTGTATGGAAGCCAAACATGGACGAGGTACCCAAGCCTTGATGAACCCAGAGAAAGAGTTATGGCATTGTCACGTGAAAGATAATTTATTTTACCATCTTGTCCATAATTTGATTACTCCCTTAAATGTTCTGTTTTCCGAGACATTTTGTATTTTCGTTTCTTTCATATTCTACCTACATTTTTTCACCTTCTCAACCCCACCCGAGGTTGTTTACGCTGGCCAGCTGCGGTCAGCTAACGCTAGACGTAATGTTATCTAAACGCACCTGTTCGACCAGAGAAACATTTCTCGGGTCCGCTTTAAGTGTTAGAACGAGCCAAAGACGGTTTCTGTGAAAGAAACGGTTCGTTAGCGGCGGGTACCCTCTGTGGTCCCAACAGGGGAATTTCTCTGGTCGCTTTAAAACGTTTGATGACGAGCGGCTGGTACCCTTTGAGGCCTGGGTAACGAGTGTGATCTGTTTCAGGGGAAGATAACAATCGCGGTCAGTCTTTGGGTTTTCGCCCCTTAGACAAGATAGAGCATAATGTTAGGCATTTCTCTACCTGGGGAACTTTCGCACGATTTCTTTTGTCTTACTCTAGATTACGTCTTTCGCCGAACTTCTGTAGAAATATGCAGGCCAAGTCCGGGGGGAGCGTCCCTTGTGATCTATAAGAGTAGACTGGTTTTAATAGACAAGGACATTCGTAGATTTTCCTGGCCCGTAGATGACCATCATGAGATAAGGCAAACTTTAACACAGTACTAGAATGTGTTTGCCTATGTTCTAGTCATTTCGGGGTGAGTTGACATATCTTATAATTATAATATTAGATTCATGTTAGCTTTTATATATATATCTGTTAGGGAAGTGAATTTATTTCTGAGGACTTCTCCTAGTAATTTATTCAGTGATAAGGTAGCGCTGTCTACGGCCTATTAAGTGGTGCTTAAACTGTTACGGTTTATCATGGGTTAAATGTTAAACTTACAATAACAGATATTAGGCGTAGAATCAGTCCACGAATGCTTACCATTGGGTTAAGAGTCAGCAAAAATTAACTGTCATTTCTGTAAGATAATGTCAGGTGTGGATTGTTCACTTTAAAACTGAATAGTGAGATGCAGGTAATAACTCTGGATTATAGGAGATAGTCACTTATTCCTTTTGATAGATATTTCTAGTGGCAAGGGAGGATCATTTTATGCTTACTTGTGTGGCTAGGCACTAGTCTATAACTTTCACCGAAAGCAGTCACCAGGCATAGATATAATTATATCTTATGATCTAGCCACAACTGTATTATTATAGCAAGAACATTGCATTTTCTATGTATTCATTTGTGGGATATTAATAGTTTGTTTCCCCAAAAGGGACATATGATTTATCTGTGTAATTTCAAATGCTGTAATCTGTTTAAGTAAATTCACTTAATGTTGTAAGATGAATAAGCATATCCATTCAGCTGTATGTTGAGATTGGGAGAAGAGGAGTAGATTGTTGCTGTCAGAACAGTTACTGACAGGTACCTGGGTGTGCAAAAGATATTGAGTCTATGCGGGCGCGTGTTGATGATTGATATTTTTAAGGAACATAAGACATGGTTAAAGACAGCCCTAAACTATCATAGCAATAACTACAATAAATTTAATCCCATAGCGGAGCGAAACTTTCTGTATAAAGTTAGTGTGATTTATTATTTGCTTGAAGTAAAAGGGTGTCTCTTTTTGGGTCTCAGTTTCAGGAAGACCGAATCGCTAGAGCAGACTTCAGTCAGGCGAAGAAAGTCATATACTCTTCGATCTAGAGGGTTTCTGTATACATCTAGCAACGAATCGTCAACCCCGTTCCTGAATCAAAACCCCTTTTTTTGTCAACGCCAAGTTAAGCTCACGCAGTGCAACGGAGCCAACGCTAAATCTGGAATCGCCAAACGCAGTAGTAGTTCTCTACTCGCCTATTGGATTACCAGCCAGAGCATTGCGGCTTCCAGAATATCAAACCCGCTCAGCATGCCTATAGCAGAATTCCATATCACCCGCCTTTTTTGTGCCTAAACGGGGCACTCAGCAAACCACAGCCAAACCAGTTTAAACAGGATTTACAGCCAAGCGGAGCCTTGCGCCGGATAAGTGCGCCTGGGTCTCTTTGTCCTCAAGTGACTTCTTCTGGTGTATTTCCTGGATACTTAAAACCTCGCACGTATGAGCAGCCATCTATGGACAGAGTTCCAGCCCCACTCACGCTATAAGGGGAGTCACCAACGTTTAGCACCAACAAAGAAAGTTTTGTAGGCTAGTCCCTCACGAAGGATCTACAAGTAATTCACTTCCTGGAGCTAGTACATTTGGTCCCCGAAAAGCGGACAGGCTGTCGCCCAGTTCAATCAGTTGGTCAGCAGGAGATAAACAGCGTCCCCCAGCCCAACTCGCGCCAGTAGGGGGGGTCACCAACGATAGCGCCTATACAGTGATGTTATTCAGGTTAATTCCATCACCGATGGAGGATATATACGAAAACACCACTTACTGGAGTTACTTCAGCTGGTCCCCGAAAACCGAAGGACTGTCACTCGATTATTTATCTCTTTGTGTTCTACAGGTTTTATGAATGGTGATCTGTGTGTGTGTGGTGGTTGGTGTATATGATTATTGATGAATATTTTGAGTATTGATGTAATTTTATGTTGTTGTGATGATATGCATTAATTCCATGCTTTTTCTTCTTTAATAAATTTTACACATTTATTAATGCGCTGTTCACGACCTTTCCATCCATATTTGTATTTTTAGCTCTTTACTATAATCTCTATGTATGATAAGAAAAGAGAGAGAGCAGGAGGTGCTTAGACAGACATAAGTGAGTTGAGGCTTGGAGAGAGAGATCATTTTGGTAAATCTTCTTCCAGGTTGTCTCAAGTCCATCTCCTATTTACACCTTATCTAAAGTGTAATCTATAACTCTGTCAGTCCACTATCCCTTGTCGATTTCACTACAGTTGTCCAACTCGACAAATACTCTACACTCTAACTCAACCACGACAGGCATGAAAACTGATATAGACAATGGAATTCAAGGTCTTGTGCAACTTGTTAGCACAAAGGACTGACCATGGTAGGTTTTAATATTGTTTAGGGGTGAATTGACTGAGGCAGATCTCTACATGGAAGGGGTTGTCCTTCTATTTCAGGTTATATCACGAATTTACCTCGTGGCTGCCGTTACTTGAGAAGAAGAGCGTGTGGGAGTTGAGAGCTCCATCTAAAGTCTGGAGATAGACCCCATCTTCTCAGCCAGGAGTCACAGAGTTGGTGATCCTGACTACTACTCAAAGAACTGAAGCAGCAACATTCTGAAGATAAGTCCTTTAGAAAGGCAATGGCGATTCATCCAACCTCATTCACCCAATAAAACTTAACCACTGTGGGATGATGACAGTAGTAGACCTTGCAGTGTAGGACTGGTAGCAGTATAAATATTAAAATCAGGAACAGTACGTGTAGTCATTCCAGTGACCCTTTAAAAGAAATGGAACAGAGTTTCCAAATTATTTATTTCATTATGTAAATAACCTTTCTTGATTTTTATAATTCCTGACCCAAAAGATTGAGGTTCAGGAACATTAAATTGTACATAAACTTTCATACAGCCTTGCTTAATTAATTTTATTAAGTTGAAGTTCTGTTTGAAATTAATCATTGAATAAAGTAAATACATTCCCCTAGACCCGTAGCTAAATCATTTGGGATCAGTAGAGGTAGCGGTTAGGGATTCATAGATCATCATCATCTACTCTGAGAACTTACATAGCTTGACCCCATCTTGATTGTCTATACACCCTTGCTCTTTTCAGAGAAGGGGGTATTTCTTATAAGACCAGTCTCTTATCTGGCACTATCCTGGTATCCTCTGATACACCTATTTGTCCAGGATAGCCTATTCATTTAGTAACATCAAAACCTCTTATGAAAGTATGGCGCGTTTAGCCAATCGATGAACTTATGCCTATATAAAGTGTGCATTATGGCACTGAATTAAGGGTTCTGATAACCCAGTTATATCAAAGCAGATATAAAATATTGTGCGTGCCTTAGCACGGAATTATGGCCGAAATCGCCAGATTATGATTATATGATACTGGAACATTGTTATCATTGAGAAGAATGATACAGAAAGAATTCTGCGTAGATTAATGTGGAACTATGGTCGAGAAGGCCCGATGAGAATTACATTATGTGAAGAATCCACTGTTTTATACTGAAGCCTCAAAATGAATTTTTATGATGAGAATGAAGTGTGTGTCAATTCTTTCATGAAAGTATTCGTTAATAAATTACAATTCATCAATGCAAGGCTTATGAGGTCTTTAATTTTAAGGACTTGCGTTTGTGACGATATTATGGGTGTCCTTTTACATTTTTCCTTCTCTCCTACATCATCCATTTATTTCTTCATTTTCCACACATGAATTCGTGCCATTATCACTCCTTTAATTTCTATACACGTTCTCACACTGCAATAATGTTGTTTCACGGGTAATTGACTATCTTGAGGATTAATTGTAATCGTTTAAGTGGTCGCGCCAGCGTGAATTGTCACGGAGACGTAGGTGAGGATTTATCAAAAGTCCGTTGCAATCGCCTATTTTACCAGAAACTTAACTCTAGCTGAGTCCTGCAGCTGTGGTTCATCAATTCTGTGATGACGAAAGCCTTCTCCACACTCTCTTCCACTTTAGGCGGTTAGGGTGGATGCTTTTCTCTCACACTAGCGGCGTTAGTACCACAAATCGTCTGATCGCTTGTAACCAAGAACTTTAGAAAAACATGGGCTGGGAAAAATAGAAAAACAAATGCCCTCTGCTTAGTACATTTGTTTGGAGCACTCTAACAGGCTCACGTTCCTGTTGTCCGCTCACCAATGTTAAACTCTCAGAAGAATTTAATTCTCGAGCACGCACAACGTAACTGCGAGAAGATGGTTAAAGTTAACCACTATTACTCTGATGATTAACGGGTAAAATGTGTCTGGACAGCGAGAATATGATTTGTGCCCGAATTAACATTAACAAGTTACATACATCTCAAAAATGATATTGCACACATGATGTAATCATCACTCATTACTGCTCCAGTCGGAGTCCTGGGGTCACCTCTCCTATTGGATTTTCCACACGAATAGTCAGAAACAATCACCAGCTCTTGCAGTAGTGGTTCATGCATATACTATTTTCATATGTTGAGGTTGCCAGCCTCATATATAGCCACTTAGCAAGAAACATGTCAAATTTACATTAGTAAATAAATTGTTTACACTTACCCCACAATTTTGGGAATACACAGTCTCCTTACACAGATTTAGACTGGACACAGCTCTGTATTAGATGCTTCGGAATCACTTAGGTCTGGAAGTTAGAGTTAATTCCTCTGACGGCGGGTGTTCTGCGAAATCACTGGCCTGGGAAAACTTTTGTTTAATTCCTCTATGACTTATGATCAAATTCCTAGGTTTCCAGTCTTGTATTAAAAATGTGGGTTTACTTGTAAATTCCTAAGTTGCCCATTACTCGATCTTTTACTTATAGTTGTGGAATTTCTAAGTCCAATGTTTCCTTTTTCTTTCTGGCTATTAGGAGTCGCTAGTCTGACGTTTGTGCTGCAGTGTATGTACTGACTTTGATTTCGTTTCATAATATTTCCAGTTTCCAAGTTCCAATTCCAGCTGTCTTTCCGCCTAATTCTCCAGTGAGATACATTGTATATTCTGGCCTCTCAAATCAACCAATTCAATCGAATCTCGTTCAGCACTACGTGGGTAGGGGTGTTTCAAATTAAAAAAATACCCTCATGTTTCTCAAAATATTAAATTTAACATCCACGCGTGACCTCTTCATATCGTTGCGTCAGACTTCCGCAGGCATCTTGTGCACAACTCATAAACACAATCTGTGAACTTATTTGATGCTCAGATGCTACTTATCGCCAATATTGCCTCTCCAGACAGATTATCGTGATAATCACACACATGGATGGTCCCGTGAAACGATAAACGCCTCTACCACCTGTGTAATCTGTCCACCTCAGACGGCTATCTCAGACAGACAATATTCGCTTCTATAGATGTTGATTGGGCGAGAGCGTCTTTTCATGATAAAAATCTCGCTCGCTGACCGGTGATAATGACTGGGTAATGTTACGATAATACCCCAGTTCACCTGGCGGAACATAAATAAGTCTGAGGTGTGATAAACAGGATAAAGACAGTCCCATAGCAAATACCTCCGTAGGGGATTGGAGTGTTAGAGACTTCACCCTACTGATCCAGCATAGAGAGTAAATAATGGTGCATAAAATATGCCACATAATAATGACAGGGGAGAGAAAAATAAGAAAATACCACTCGCACGGGAATGTAATGCAATCCTTGCTGGAGTGAACTTGAGATCTCACAAGGGGACAAACGAAGCCATATTGTCTGTCTGATGGAGCCGGCTGGGGTCCGCTACGTAAGGGATAATCTTTTCATGTGGAAGATTTGAGTACGCGTGATAATCACTTTATCATTTTTGTCCAGACATTATCGGCATCTTTATTTCCGATAAAACATGCCTGAAGAGACATTATGAGCAAGTTAATCATTAGGGATCACAACGGGCTGATCACCCGTTTGCCAGTCACTTCGATTACGGAAACAACGGCAAATGGGTTGATTTGCCATTGCCCTAAAGACCCCACTAGGCGTGATGGGAAACAATGGCAAAGAAAACCTATCTGCTGTTGCCCTAAGACGCCACTAGGCGTAATGGCCACTGACTGCTTTGACGGTCGGTGGCTAAGGATGGAAGAAGAAGAAGAAGAATCATTAGGGATGAGATTACAGATGTGTTGGCAAGTCTGTGTAATAGCAACGGAAGTAATCATGCCACATTTGAAAGATAGGTCATGGGTTTAAATTTTAATGTGATAATTTTAAACGCTCGGGGAAGAATTACAATTAACACACCGATCCCCTAGTTCTAAGAGCAAGTCTGGTTCAATCGAAAGCAGGAACATAACAATAGCTCTGATTGGCAAGTTTTTAGGAAACCAAATGTTGAACCTTGGAGGAAGAAATGAGAATATAAGCTAGCAAATTCGGAGACTAAGACAGACTGCATTACAACGTCAAAAGAGCAACTCCAGGAGCCAGAGAAGAATAAGTCATGATTCTACATTAAGTGACAGGACAGAGTACTTGGGCATCTTTGAAACTTAAAAGAAAACCCGACTTTCTAAATACAAAGACTGGAGACTTAAGGAATCAGGAGCACCCTTCATAAGAGGAATTCTAAATTTACCCCAGACCAAGTGTTCGAAGCATCTAATATAAGTTGCTGTGTCCATTCATCTGTGCCAGAATATTGTAGATTCCAAGTTGGGGTGAGTTGTACATATTTTTTACAATGTAAATTTGACATGTTTTTCTTGCTAAGTGGTTTTACAAGTCATACGGGGCTGGCAACTTCAACATATGAAAATAGTATATTCATAAACCACTACAGCAAGCGCTGGTGATTGCTTCATGCTAGTTCCAACTGAAAACCGAAAGCAGAAGTAACCCAGACTCCGAATGGAGCAGTGATGAGTTTTTTTTTTTTTTTTTTTTCGTACGCCCGCTAATACTCGAGGCGAAATCTCAGGTTATTTTTTAATGTCTAACCTGACATTGATTTTTACGTGAGTATCCTATTTTCTTGTACAGAGACAAGTGTCCCTCGCCATTCAGGCAGATACTCGCCGTTTTCGGAGGTACCCATTAGAGCTGGGTCGGCTCAGGCGCCGCCAGTCCCTGGTCGACGACACTCCTTCAAATGTCCTCGCCAGGTCTCGAGTTAATCCAGTCCAAATCCCGGTCGACGAAAAATCCTCAAATGCCGTCGCCCGGGTTTGATCCTGAATCACCCGGTCGCCAGAGCGGTGTTGTAACCACTACGCTAGCGCGGCTCCTGCAGTGATGAGTGATGATTACACACAAAAAAATAAAAAAAATGAACAAGTCAATTAAGGAAAATAAAACACAGCCATCCAAGACAGGGGAAGGTCCTCTCGCAGGGAGGCGTATGATGCAACACAGAGAAAGCCGAAAGGAGTCTGTGTTACTGACTAACCTTCTTTCTTCTAAGAGAACTTCCAGATTTGGCACCTGGAATGTTCGGACATTAAACGAACAAGGGAAAGTTGCACAAGTAGCAGCAGAAATGGGGGAATGTAAAATCGTGGTTCTGGGACTGTGTGAAACAAAGTGGAAGGGGGTAGACAAGAAGAAACTCATCACAGATGAATTGGTGCTGTCCTCAGGACATGAAGACGTAAGTTCTCACCACAGTGAAGGGGTAGCTCTTATGTTATCTAAAGAAGCACAGAAAGCACTCATTGAATGGGAAGCCGTTGGACCCAGAATAATAACAGCTACTTTTAAAACAGTTAAAAAGAAAATAAATGTAAATGTCATCCAATGTTATGCACCAACTAATGACAAAGAAGAGTCTGCGAAAGAAGCATTATATACTAGACTACATGAAATTATGGAAAAAGTAAAAATAAGAGACATCACAATTTTGATGGGTGACATGAATGCAAAGATAGGTATAGTCAACACTGGCTTTGAAGAAGTCATGGGAAAACATGAGCTGGGAATAATGAATGAAAATGGGGAACTATTCTCAAACTTCTGTGCTTCAAATCAAGTGGCTATAGGATGAAGCCTATTTCCTCATAAGAGAATACACAAGGCAACATGGATATCACCAGACCATAGAAAGGAAAATCAGATCGATCATATACGCATAAACAAGAAGTTTAGATCATCATTGCAGGATGTAAATGTATACAGAGGAGCAGATGTGGCGTCAGATCACCATCTTATGATAGCCAAAGTAAAGATGAAACTCAAGAGATTGACAACAATGCATAGTTATACTATAGGCAAGACTTTACAGTAGGATATCTAAGAAATCAATAAATAAAAGACACATTTATGTTCACAATACCCAACAAATACCAAGTGCTCCAACAGCTGGAAGATGTAGAGAATACAGAAGACTATTGGCAGCAAATCAAAACGGTATGGAATGAGACATGTGAAGAAATACTGGGGAAAAGGGAACGACAACAAAAAGCATGGATAACAACAGAAACCATCAATAAGATAAACGATAGGAAAAACAAGAAAGCAGATTTAAACACAAGCAAAACCAGAAGTTCCAAAGCCAAGGCTCAAGAAGTGTACACAGAAGCAAACAAAGAAGTAAAAAGAAGAATCAAAAGAGACAAGAAGAAGTATATTGAGGAGTTGGCAAGAGAGGCAGAAGATGCTGCAGCCAAAGGAAATATGAGAGAACTGTATAACAGCACAAAGAAGCTAACAGGGAAATATAAGCAAACAAGTTGCCTCATAAAAGACAAGAATGGATGATAACTCTCTTTTTTTCTTCTTGAGGGTAACTGTGTATACCAGGCATGCTGTAAAGTACTGCTTTCATTCTCCTCACGCAAACCAGTGGTGAATATGATGGAGGCTCCAGGGGGAGCAAAGGTCAACTCAACCGACGCAGGATTATGCAAATATGGAGTGTGAGTGTGAAGTCTGAGTTAAGCGAATGGTGGACTGTTCGTGTGTTGACCCGTATAAGGCACTCATTCACTCATTACGTTATGTCACCAATGCAGACCACTGTAGTCGTTTCAATAGTTTAATTGGACGCACACACTTGACAGATTGGGTACAGATACAGGAACATGAGTCGACATAGACAGCATAATATTGATCAATGGACTACCGTCCTAAATTAGCATTCATGAAGAATAATCTGGTAATGGAACATCTGTAAACACAAAGATTTCCATAGTTTATAAATACAGTCAGTAGACCTTACTGACCGAGCATGTCAATTAACGTCTTTCATTAATTGACATGCTCGGTCAGTAAGGAAAGACGTGCTCATTGAATCAGCAACAGAAATACTTGGTAAAAGAAAGAAAATAAACAAACCATGGGTTACAGATGACATTCTAAAGTTATGTGATACACGGCGGGAAATGAAAAAGGTTAAGAAAGAGGTTCCTGAAGCAGCATGGCAATACAGTATGGTGAACAAAAATATTAGGAAGAAAATGAAACAGGCCAAAGAAAAATGGGTAGCTGATCAATGTGAGTCCATTAATACGGGGCTAATAAAAGGTAACAGCAAGGCAGCTTTTGACACATTAAGAAAACTATCAAAACCTCAACAGCCCAGGGTAACTGTCATAGAAGATAGCAATGGGGCTCTGCTCAATGAAAAAAACAGCTGTAACGAGAAGGTGGACAGAATATTGTAAAGAATTATATAACTGTAAACTTGACACTGACTTAGGCATATTAAACAACATTAAGTGCGAAAACAGGGAACTCGGAAATGCAGCAATATTACGGGAAGAAGTGGAAGAGGCTATATGTTCGATGAAAGGAGGGAAGTCACCGGGTGTGGATAATATCCCAGCAGAGCTCTTGAAATATGGAGGACCAGATATAGTAAAAATCATGACAACAATTTGCCAGAAGATATGGAGTACAAAAAAATGGCCAAAAGAATGGACGCAGTCATTAGTAATACCGCTTCCAAAGAAAGGAAATCTAAAAATGTGCAAGAACTACAGAACCATTAGCCTTATTAGTCATCCAAGTAAGGTAATGTTAAGGATACTTTTGAACAGAATAAAACAGAAATCAGAAGAAATCTTGTCAGAGGAACAGGCTGGCTTTAGACCAAAAAGAAGTACCTCAGAACAAATCTTCAATATTAGATTACTTATCGAAAAACATCTCCAACATCAACACGATTTATACCATAATTTCATCGATTTCACAAAAGCCTTCGATCGAGTCTGGCATGAAGGCTTATGGCAAGTAATGAGAAAATTCAATTTTGATACCAACATCATAGATATCATTGAAGCACCATACAAGGACGCAAGCAGTGCTGTTTTTGTAAGCAACGACATTGGAGAATTTTTCAAAACAACTGTAGGAGTTCGCCAAGGATGTATCCTGTCACCAGTGCTCTTTAATATATATCTAGAACATATTATGCAGGAGGCTCTCTACGATTATAAATCAACCATATCGATTGGAGGCCGACCTCTGTGCAACCTACGTTTTGCTGATGATATTGATCTGATAGCTGGATCAGAATCAGAACTTCAAGACCTTACCTCTAGACTGGAGAAAGTAACAAGAACGTATGGGATGGAAATTAATATAGAAAAAAGCAAGATATTGGTGAATAGCCATAAGAAACATGTTCCGACCAACATTACGTTAAATGGGCAAACGTTAGAAGAAGTTAACACCTTTAAATATCTGGGGTCCACTATATGTAGTGATGGAAGATCAATTAAAGAAATCAAGACAAGACTTGAGATGGCCTCAGCTGCCATGACAAGGTTGAATGTGATATGGAAAAGTAACATCAGTTTTCCTGTGAAGATCAAATTATACAAATCACTTGTATTATCTATTCTCTTGTATGGGTGTGAGGGCTGGACACTCACTGCAGATACGGAGCGAAGGATTCAGGCTTTCGAGCATAAATGTTATAGAAGAATTTTGCGCATTTGCTATAAAGAGCACAAAACAAATGTCTATGTTAGAGAGAAGATAAACACCTATGCAGGCCACCAAGAACCACTTTTGTCAATAGTGAAACGTCGAAAGCTTGCCTGGTTTGGGCATGTAACTCGTCATGACTCCCTTTCGAAAACGATCCTTCAGGGAACAGTCGAAGGTAAACGGAGAAGAGGAAGGCAGAGAAAATCCTGGGCTGATAACATCAAAGAATGGGCAGGACACGGTTTTTCCACACTTGTACGCATTGCTGAGGATAGAGAGCAGTGGAGGACCCTGTCTGCTGATGCTTCCACCATGGCACCCCTACGACCCATGACGGGTTACGGGCTGAGATGATGATGATGTCAATTAAGCAATACTGTTCAAACTTGACTCCTAAACAGGATCTCTTTCTAGCGACGATTCCTTTAGGTAACTTACACCAAATCTCTGTGAAGATAATGTTAATTTCTTTATAATAATGATCTCTCAATCATCACCTGATAATAAGGAAGTTTTCCCGTTCTCTGCTAATGATTTACAATAAGTTCATAATTCATAACCCTCCACTCCCAAAGGAGCATAGGCCTTCAACAAACACATGCCAAGTCCTCCTGTCACGTGCCATCATCTCAAGTTCTTTCCATGTTCTCCTCATCATTTTCACCTCTGTTTCCAACTCTCTTCTCCATGTACTTCTTGGTCTTCCTCTGCCTCTCTTGCCCTGGGGGTTCCAGAACAAGGACTGCCTTGTAATGCTATCAACAGGTTTCCTCAGTGTGTGTCCTATCCATCGCCATCGTCTTCTTCTCATCTCTTGTTCCACTGGCACTTGTCCAGTTCTTGTCATCAGTTCCACATTGGTAACCTTGTCATACCATTTTAATCCCTCTATTCTACGCAAGCACCCATTTATGAAAGTCTGTAGCTTTTTGGTTGTTGTCTTTGTTGTTCTCCATGTCTCCGAGCCATACAATAGGACTGACTTCACATTTGAGTTGAAGATTCTTATTTTCGTGTTGGATCCTATTTCTCTTGATCTCCATATATTTCCCAATGCAATGAAAGCTCCTCTTGCTTTTTGTATTCTTATTTTGATATCGCTGTCTGTCCCTCCAACTTTGTCTATATTACTGCCAAGATATGTGTATGATTCTACATCTTGTATTGGCGTTTCTTCAAGTTCAACCCTGTTTTCATTACCTGCATTTATTCTCATTATTTTTGTCTTTTCCCTGTGTATTTTCAGACCCAATTGCTGTGACCTCTCATCGAGTGTTTTCAATTTGTCCTGCATCTGATTACGGTTATGGGACAGGAGAGCCAAATCATCAGCAAAATCCAGATCATCCAACTGCTTAGTCAGAGTCCACTGGATTCCATTTCTGTTGTGTGTTGTCGATGATCTCATAACCCAATCTATTGCCAGCAAGAAAAGAAATGGAGACAAGAGGCATCCCTGTCGCACTCCTGTTCTTATCCCAAATGGTTCTGTAAGCTGTCCTTCATGAAGAACTCTGCACGTCATGTCTTCATAGGTTTTCTTTATTAAATTAATGATTTTCAGGGGAACTCCATAATGCCTCATCAATTTCCAAAGTGATTCTCTGTCCACACTGTCAAATGCTTTTTCGTAGTCCACAAATCCGATGTATAGTGGTGAATTCCATTCCAGACTTTGTTCAACTATTATTCTCAAAGTGGCTATCTGGTCTGTACATGATCTGTTTTGTCGAAAACCTGCTTGTTCATCTCTCAATTTCTTGTCTATGGACTCCTTTAATCTCTCAAGGATAATCCTGTTCAATACCTTTCCTGGCACTGATAGTAACATTATTCCTCTATAATTTGTGCACTCTTGTAGATTTCCCTTCTTAGGCAACTTAACCAGATATCCTTCCTTCCATTCTGCTGGTATCTCTTCTTTTTCCCAGACTTTACCAAGTAATTTATATAACATCTCTGTAGCCGTGTCGATATCTGCTTTGATGGCCTCTGCTGGAATGCTATCAGGTCCAGACGCTTTTCCATCTCTTAGAAGCTTTATGGCTTTCTTTATTTCTTCCTTCGTTGGTCTTTCACCGTTAATTTGTAGCTCTTCTTCTGCTGGCTGGATGTCCGGCGGGTTTTGTGGAGCTGGTCTATTGAGAAGGTCCCCAAAATATTCTGTCCACCTCTTCATTTGCTCTTGTATATTGCTGAGCAGTTTCCCATTCTTATCTTTTATGAGGCAACTTGTTTGCTTGTATTTCCCTGTTAGCTTCTTTGTGCTGCTATACAGTTCTCTCATATTTCCTTTGGCTGCAGCATCTTCTGCCTCTCTTGCCAACTCCTCAATATACTTCCTCTTGTCTCTTTTGATACTTCTTTTTACTTCTTTGTTTGCTTCTGTGTACACTTCTTGAGCCTTGGCTTTGGAACTTCTGGTTTTGCTTGTGTTTATTTACAATAAGTAGAATTCCAAAATCAATCGAATTCCACAATGGCTGCTGGTTCCCGGTTGAGCATCACTCACTATACGGGTGTATAGCCAAATCTTCAATCGAAGCTTTGTTCATCAACAATAAATGATTCTACAAGGATCAGCATATTCTGTCCTCATAGTTGCTGCATATCAACATATTTAGTGCTGCTAGAGAATATGTCGTCCCGACATATTCATAGGTAAGTTCATGTAAACGTCTGCCCATCTTAAGCCTAGGAATGAACGAAGTCAGCAAAAGTACGTTTTTACCTGGACATAAGAAATACACTAGCAAGCCCGAAAACGCTCTCCCGGCGTTATAGAATCACAACTGGGGAACTCATGGACTAAACGATCCTGGAAGAAACTATCTTCGTCCCCAGAATAACTTAAAGAGATCACAAACTCTTGGGCATCTCTCCGACATGACTTCCCGCCCTAGGCCTACACAACCGAAGAACCCCCCCACCTCTCTTCATCCGCCGAAAACACCTGACCCCCTTCAGTACAGTACAAGAACAAATAGTTCCACTTAAACATACTAAGATATCAAGATATAAGACATACTCGTCCTACATAGACAAGCACTACACATAGATTCGGACCATAGACATTCTGAAGCAAGAACAATCTATTCCTAACCAAACACAGAATCATCATGTGACATATTCTTTCCAGAACGTTGTCTCCATTACAGCTGCTCTGAACGCATCACGATTCTGGGCAAGTCGACCTGCATCAGCCAAAGACAAGTTCAGACTCTCTGTGATGTCCTGGGTCCACCGTCGTCTAGGTCGACCCCTTCCCCTTTTTCCAGGGACCATGCCTTCCATCACTGTTTTTTTCCAGACTATTATGTCTTTTTATATGACCGAAAAATTTCAGCTTCCTTATTGCGATGGTATTTAGGAGCCAATGTTCCTGTACGTTTAGTGAGTGCAGTACTTCTCTGTTGGTCTTTTTTTCTGTCCAGGGTATTCTCAACATCCTTCTGTAGCATTTCATTTCGAATGATGTAATCTTTTTTGCAACTGTTTTATTGAGTGTCCAAGTCTCGCAGCCGTATGTTGCTACTGGGAATATACATGCTCTGATCAGTTGTAACTTTGTTTCTTTGCTTGTGCCTTGCCATAGGTTTTTCATCTGTATTAGCTTATGTGAAGCAATTGCAAGTCTTCTTTTAATTTCTACTGCACAGTCGCCAGAGCTGTTAATGATTGATCCTAAGTATTCGAATTCATTGACACTTTCCAGTTCTTCGTTATCAATTTCAATTTCTGGTTTGGTCTTTACTTTGTCTGTTGTCAATACTTTGGTCTTCTTGGTGTTTAGGTATAGATTCTGGGCCTCGCTGTGTTTTTTGGTGGACAGAAGTAATTGTTCAAGTCCTTTTGGGTTGGTCGATAGGAGGACTGTGTCGTCAGCATATCTGATTTCCGGGATCTGGTACCCGCCGATGTTAAATGAGTCAAACTCTGTGTGTTCTTGGTCATCTCTTACGTTTCTCATGATATTCTCGGCATAAATGTTAAACAGAATAGATTCAAGTAAGTCTAAATTCCTCCGCCGAGTTCTATTTTTAAGAACGCTACAAAGAGTGATAACTCACAGAATGACTACTTATTGCCCAATTTGAGTTTCGTCCCTAAAGACCAAAACATGCATTCAAAGATGAATATATCTTCATCAGACAATTAAAACATTTTACATGGTATGCGTAATCCGTGCGTCAAAAAATATGTGCGCAACAGATTACCACACCCCCCGGGAAAAAAAATGAAATCATTTTTTTTTCATCTGAGAGCAACATACAATAGGCTCCCACCGCATAAATACTGCGCAGATGAGAAATATCTGGAATTATTTAAGCCAGATTAATGCAAAATCTCAATCCCTCAGAGAAAGCATTTCTCTTAAGCATAAGTGTTTCCAGGGAGGTGTCACCAACGCATACTACTATACAATGATACAATGCATATAACAATTTAAGTTTAAGCATTCCAAGTACATGATTGACAAAAAAGAAAAATCATCAACGAGTAATGGTGACTATATATCAATGAACGTAGTGTCATTACGAATTACAATGTGTATCTATTTTGATATAGAAAAGAAAAATCTGTTGTCGAGTTGGAAGTGTTAAGACGTCCACTACTCAACAGCTAAGTGGAATCATGTGGGCATCTAGACAGAATGTCTGCCATCACATTATCTGATCCACGGATAGCTCGTACCGAAAAATGAAAAGGTTGAAGAGCAATTGCATATCGAGTAGACCTCGAACTCTTCAAATTTTTACTCTGGATAGCTGTAAGAGCTTTCTGATCGGTTTCTACTATAAAATGTGCGCCTAGAAGGAATCTTTGTAATTTGAGAATTGACCATACCATAGCCAACAGTTCACGGTCTAAAACCGAATAATTCCTTTCTGCAGCATTAAGCTTTCTGGAAATATACATTACAGGATGCAGAGTTCCAGAGTAATCTTGCATTAGTGCCGCTCCAATCCCAGTGGATAAAGCGTCACTACGAAGAACAAATGTCTTATCTGTAGTAGGTAACACTAAAATAGGTGCAGTAGAAAACATAGTTTTAATCTTATCCAAAGAGGATTGACATTCTTGAGTCCAATGGACTATATTAGGAGACCCTTTCTTTAGCAAGGTAGAAAGAGGTGCCATGATTGAGGACAGATTCGGAATGAATCGTCCATAGAATTGTATAAGACCTAAGAGACTTCGCACTTGCTTTTTAGTCTTAGGAATAGAAATGTTAAGTATTTTACTTGTATTATGGTCCTCTGTTTTTAGGAAACCATGGCCGACCCGGTGACCTAAAAAAGAAATTTCACTAAAACCAATGCAGGCTTTAGATGGTTTCGCTGTCAGGTTATACTCGCGTAGAGTAGATAGCAATTCAACTAGCCCTGAATAGTGATCTTCCCAAGTATCGCTGAAAAGACAGATGTCGTCTATGTACGCAATGACATCTGACCGATAGGATAGAATTCTACGCATCATGCGTACGAATGTAGCTGGTGCGTTCATAAGGCCGAAAGGCATAAAATTCCATTGAAAAAGGCCTTTAGGTGTAGAAAAAGCAGTAAAAGGTTTGGCGCGTTCAGATAGAGGAACTTGCCAATATCCTTTAGACAAATCTAGTTTAGTGAAAAAATGCGATTTAGAAAGCTTAGTAAGTAGCTCTTCTAGTAAAGGCATAGGTTCAGCATCAAACTTCGTGACTTGATTCAATTTGGGATAGTCAACGCAAAGACGTATGTTATTGTCTTTTTTACGGACAATAACCATCGGCGAAGAATACGCAGAAGTGGATGGTTCAATTATTTTTAACTCTATCATCTCATCCAACTCCTTTTCAACCTGTGCTTGAAAATGTATAGGAATAGGATAAGGTCTGACTCTAATAGGATTATGGTCAGTTAGAATAATGTCATGTTCAATGACATGAGTTTGTCCAGGAATGTCAGTAAGGACATCCTGAAATGTTTGTAACATAGACGAAACTTGTCGCTGTTCTCCTAGAGATAAATCGGGAGAAACAGTAACATTTTTCCATGATTCACTAGAATGAAGTGGAATCATCGGAAGCGGAAGATTAACATCCGAAAAACTTGTTTCCTCATCCTGTATTACAGACATGCTTAAGGAAAAGTCATTATTGAGTTACTTCCCTTGAAAGTTGTGTCGGCTCTTTCGATCGAACTCCGCGGATAAATCCAGTTTTCTGCGATTTATTCTTTGTTTGGGTAGTAATAGATTGTTCTTGCTTCAGAATATCTATGGCCTGAATTTATGTGTATTGTTTGTCTGAGTAGGACGAGTCTGTCTTATATTTGTATATCTTTACATATCTAAGTCGAACTATATGTTCTGTTGTCTCTAGGGAGGTCAAAGGCTATTCGGCGGATGTGTCGCTAGAGTGTGGTGTGATTTGGCTTCGTCCTGATAGGGACTGTGTTTTCTATGTCGGCTTGTCGCCGGGGAAAAAGTGATCTCAGTATTTGTGGGGAAAGTGATAGTCGTCTAGACCTATCGTGTATGCTTTACCCCAGTGTTTATTCGTATTGCCAAGGAATGGCAGAATCATATTTCTGATACCAAGGTAATAATAGACACTCTTATGAACTCTCGTACGAAGCCACCATTTTCGATAGGTACGATTTGAATGTCTAAGAGAATATATTTGACTCGATGAAAACGACTTCGATTCCTAGCAGCACTATATCCTGTAGATTGCAGTCAAGTGTTCATGATCAAATCTACAGAGCAATGAAAGATTTAATGAATGACTAACTTTAGGACAGATTCATTATCTGTATCCAAACGTGAGTGACAGCTCACGAGTGAAGCCATCTTGGAACCAAAACATGTAGTGACTTTCAAGAAGAGAAAAGGGATGCCCGTATTATCGCTTGATTAGTCCAGAGATCACTGCTACACATGAGAACCCATTGCTAGCGGTTCAATATTATTATATGAAAAAACTGTGCTGAACCTTATGTTAAAGAATCTTCGCTAGACGAGATGAGGTAGAAGCCATCTTGGATATTGTTTATAATCTGACGTGCTTTGTCAGTAAACTCAGTTGATATATATATATATGGGCAATACTGAATGCTTGGCTACTGACAGTCCATTATAATATTATTCTACATGAGTGCCCATGTAACATAACATTGCAAGACCAGTTATCCACTGTACCATGATGTATTATGCCAACCTGTGATTTGTCACTATCTGTGCTGTCGAGTGTGTACGTCCAATTAAACTTTAGTAAAGGTACACAGTCGTTGGTGTCGATGACTTCCAGCCATACATGAGTGTAAGAAAAGAACATTTGTCAACACCACGAACCCTTCCTATCATTCGCACATTATACACTCCATCTATGTCTACACACCACTGCGTAGGTCAAGTTGACATTCCATACTCGAACCACGAGCAACACAACAACACAGTATTTAACTCTGGTGATGTTCGAGCGAGCTTCAGTAATCAGAACACCAGAGGACTTTATCAACTCTTGCTCAGGGCAAGGGTCTTGTATTAAGAGTTTATCAACTGATGATGATGATGATGTCTGCTTCCATCCACTTATAATTATCTTTTGGTGGACATCATTAACGGGAATAAAATAACAACTTTATCAACTGGTGGACCAGCTTTCTGGGTTTGACCTCGCAGAAGTTCAGAAGTCAACAGATTACCGATACCAGACCGTTTCCTGTGGCTGATACGACATACTTGCAGTATTGGTTTGCTATTTGTCAACACTTTGTCACGTGACCTGTCAAGTGAATGCAGTATGTAGGTCAGCGTTGTTGACATTTTTACATTAGACATTACAGAGTTTCACAGAACAGTTGGATCAATTCTTGTCAATATTAACAGGAAGACAGTATTAGTGAACTAAGAAGTCCTATTTTCATCGATGGATCTTCTTGTTTTCTGTATATGAACTTTAATATTTAAGGCCAGAATGTTTAATTGAATAAAGTGGCAGTTTGTTTGTTTTCATAAAAATAACTTTGCCATTACTGTAAAACTGAGCCTATTTTGCAACACATACTATCATACACATATTTTATATATATTTATGTTTACATGTTATTTGTTTGTATAGTATGTTAGTTTCTATGTCAGCGGGTTGTGTTTAAGGTTGGGCGGCGTCCTCACAACAGAATATCCCACGTCATAGAGGGTCCGTTGTGGGCGTTTTCTATAGGTGCAATTTTCTTGATTGAAAATTTGCTGCGACAACTGTTGCTTTTGTGTTAGCTGTGAAGACTGTAATTATTGTTATTTTTGTAATATTTCTTTGTTCTTTAGTTTTGTTTTGATTTGTTTGTAATTTGTTGGTCTAACCTTTTCTATCTTTCTGTTCTATTCACAATTTATATTCATATACTGTGACGTCATTTGTGTTGTTATTCTTTGCAGATTCAGTGATTATTTTCATTGATTTCCCTATTTGATTTATTTTGATTTCTGCAAACGTTCTTGTATTGTCAGTCCTATTTGTACTTTATGTATTCTGTTGGTTGACATATGTTTTATATAGGTATATTTCATAAGACACAATTGCCTGTGCACTGCACTTGGATTATGGTATAAACCAGTACCTGATTATTATTACTATTATACAAGACCTTATTAAGGCTTGTGACCCACAGATATTGGGATAGTATACTGATTAATCAAGTCATTAAGAACTTGTGGTATTATTATTGGTTCAGGTGATTAGTATTATTGTTAGACATCATGTCTACATTAGAATACTTCATTACACAAGGGAAAGCCCTTGATAAGACTGGTCAACAATTAGAACAATGGGCTGTTGCTCAATATGACAAAGCATTAGCTGCAGAAGAGAAAAAAGCTGCTGCAGAAGAAAGAAAAGCTATGGCTGAAGAGAAAAGATTAGAAAGAGAAGCTGAGGCTGCTGCTGAACAAAAGAAATTGCAGATGCAGGTGGAGGAAAGGAGATTTGAAGCTGAACAAAAAAAATTAGAAAGAGAAGCTGCAGCTGAACAAAAAAAATTAGAAAGAGAAGCTGCTGCTGAACAAAAAAGATTAGACAGGGAAGCTGAACAAAAAAGATTAGACAGGGAGGCTGAACAAAAAAGATTAGATGCTGAAGAGAAAAAAGCAATAAGAGAACATGAATTTGAGTTAGAGAAATTGAGATTGACAAGTATGAGTAATGTTAATCAGGCATCTAGTGGTAATGGTAAACCTTCTACTTACAAGGTTAAGGTTCCACCGTTCAATCAGTCCAGTGACGATATTACATTCTGGCTGGATAGATTTGAACGTTCTTGTCGTACACATAATGTGGATAAATCACAATACGCTAATCAATTATCAGAAAACTTGAAAGGTGAATCTTTGACTAGATTATGCCTTGTAGGAGAAGCAGATAAGGATAATTATGATGTCATTAGGGCGGCTTTGATAAAAAAATATCAGCTAAGTGAGGAAGGCTATCGCCTTTTATTTAAAACGATGGTGCCTGAGACGGGTGTAGAATTCTCAGAATTCACTGCAAAGGCACGTCTCACAGTTGATCGTTGGATTGAGCTTTCCAAAACAGAAAAAACGTATGAAGGACTTATGGATTTGTTGCTCAGAGATAAGATTATGTCATGTGTGAACAAACCTTCCTTGAATTTATACATGAGCGTAAACCCAAATCTCTAAAAGAAATGGAAGAATATTGTTCCCAATATGTCACTGCACACCCCGACGTGACTTTTGGCAACACTAAGATTAAGGAGAGTATGCCAGTTGCTTCAGCAACACCATACAATCCCAATTATTCACACAGATTTCAGGGACCTCAAAACAGATTTGATAAAAAAGGTAACCATAATAGTTATCAAAACCAAGGTAACCAATCATTTCAGGGTTCTTCTTCAAAGAACTGGAGACGACCTGATAGCTCTCGACACAGGGGTGGTCATAATTATAGGAATTTCCGTAGAGGAAGTAATTATAGAAACTATCAGGGTTATCCGTCTTGGAGTCAACAAGATCATAATTACAGAGATACTCATTATAATGAATATGATAATGGTAACCAAGGGAACTATGACTCAAACCCAAATAGGGGTTACAATAGAGGTAACAATAACTACAGAGGTGATAATAACCGAGGTAGATCTCAAAACAAAAGACATAAACCACATTTTCAGGCAAACTCTGTACAACAAGAGTCCCATGAAGCCTATAAACAGAGTAAAGATAATAATGATGCTAGTAATATGGCATGTGCCGCTTTTGATTTTGGGAGAGCATCTCAGTGCCCCCAATGCAAAACGTTATTTGAGCCAACCACAGTGTCTACTTTAAGCTGTGGCCATCCTCTTCCTGCTCTTCCGGCATCAGTCGCGCATGATGGAAGAGGTTCTCTTGTCTTACATAAGGGTTTAGTGAATAACAATCCAGTCTCTGTGCTATTTGATTCTGGATGCACCACAATTGGTGTTAGGCAGTCACTCGTAGATCCTTCCCGTGCCACTGGACAAGTAGTCAAATGTGTAACATTTGGCGGCACATTAGAGAAATACTCTACTGCTATCATTAGGATTGCTACTCCTTTCTTTACAGGAGATGTACACGCATGTCTTCTTCCGAATCCGATCGCTGACCTCATCATCGGTCGCATTCACGGAGTCAGAGAATGCACTCCGCAACGAATTTCCACGTGGGAAAGGCAAAACATGCAGATTGCTAACGCTGTAGTCACTAGAGCTCAGGCTCTTAATATGCCTCAAACTTCATCTACTGAAGATAATGAAGTGCATAACCAAGATAATCCCTTGGTAATTTCTCGTGACTCGTTTATAAAACAGCAAGAAGATGATCCCACTCTGAAGAAATTCTTCATTCTTGCAACTAAAGGTGATCCGAATAAAGACACAAGTCGTAAATCGTGGATTACAAAGAAGAATGGCGTACTTGTACGTATGGTTCAAGACTCCATTACGTCAAGTCATTCTCAAATCCTGGTTCCCAAGAATTTGAGAGTTAAAATTTTGCAGCACGCTCACGACTCTCAGTGTGCTGGACACATGGGTTTTTCCCGTACTAAGTCAAGAGTCCTTGCGGCTTTCTTTTGGCCATTGGTAAACAAGGACATACGGATTTATTGTCGATCTTGTAAAGTATGTCAGGAAGTTAAATCCAAAGGTCCACGGCATGCTGCACCCATTCAGGCGGCGGACATTCCTATTCGGCCGTTCCAAAAAATGGCCATAGACATAATTGGTCCATTTAAGATCAAGTCTGCCAGAGGACATCAGTTTATCTTGACGTGTGTTGATATGTGCACACGTTGGCCAGAGGCTATTCCTCTGAAGAGCATTACTACTGCTGATATTGCAGATGCTCTTTGGCTTATATTTTCTCGTCTGGGGTTCCCCGGAGAGATATTGTCAGACCATGGCACCCAACTAATATCAGATACCATGTCTCAAGTAATGTCTACTCTGCAGATAGATAGATCTTTAAGTAGTATCTACCATCCAATGTCTAATGGTATGGTCGAACGCCTTAATAGAACACTTAAAAACTTACTGGGGAAGATAACTGAGGATCATCCTCAAGACTGGGACAGAGTTTTACCTGCGGCCCTCTTCGCTTACAGAGAGGTACCCAATGAACATACAGGATTTTCTCCCTTTGAACTCGTCTTTGGCGCGCGTCCGCGTGGCCCTATGTCGTTGCTTCACGATCTCATAACATCTGACAATATTGACGATGACACAAAGTCATCCTATGAATATGTCATCGCGTTGAGACAGAAAATTATCGAAGCATGCAAATTAGCAACTTCTTCTTCTGAATTTGCGAAACAGAAGGCAAGGCAATTTGCCAATAAGAAGAGATGCTTACGACAACTTTGTCCTGGTGACAAAGCATTTGTATTACTACCTTGTAGGGAAAACAGATTACTTATTTCTTGGAAAGGTCCGTACGATATAATATCGAAAATTTCCGATGTCGACTATATTGTCGATATTGATGGGAAGCATAAAACCTTCCACATCAATATGCTTACTGAATTCCATGAACGTCCGGATTATTTGCAACCCATTTTCCAAGCAACGGACAATTCTCCAGTACAACATGGTCATTACTCATCACTGTCCGTGATACAGGATGAGGAAACAAGTTTTTCAGATGTAAATCTTCCTCTTCCAATGATCCCACTTCATTCTAGTGAATCATGGAAGAACGTTACTGTCTCTCCTGATTTGTCTCTAGGAGAACAGCGACAAGTTTCAACTATGTTGCAAACATTTCAGGATGTACTCACTGACATCCCTGGACAAACGCATGTCATTGAACATGACATTGTTCTAACTGACCATACTCCTATTAGGGTTAGACCTTATCCTATACCTATACATTTTCAAGCGCAGGTCGAGAAAGAGTTGGATGAGATGATAGATTTGAAAATAATCGAACCATCCACCTCTGCATATTCTTCGCCGATGGTTATTGTGCGTAAAAAAGACAATAACATACGTCTTTGCGTTGACTATCGAAAATTGAATCAAGTAACGAAGTTCGATGCCGAACCTATGCCTTTACTGGAAGAGCTACTTACTCGACTCTCCAAATCTCATTTTTTCACTAAACTTGATTTGTCTAAAGGATATTGGCAAGTTCCTTTATCTGAACGCGCCAAACCTCTCACGGCTTTTTCAACACCTAGAGGTTTGTTCCAATGGAATTTTATGCCTTTCGGTCTTATGAACGCACCAGCTACATTCGTACGCATGATGCGCCGAATCCTATCTTATCGGTCAGATGTCATTGCATATCTAGACGACATCTGTCTTTTCAGCGATACTTGGGAAGATCACTATTCAGGGTTAGATGAATTGCTGTCTACTTTGCGTGAGCACAACCTGACAGCGAAACCCTCTAAAGCCTATATTGGTTTTAGCGAAATTTCTTTCCTAGGCCACCGAGTTGGTCATGGTTTCCTAAAGACAGAGGACCATAATACTAGTAAGATACTTAACATCTCAATCCCTAAGACTAAAAAACAGGTGAGAAGTCTGTTAGGTCTTATTCAATTTTATGGCAGATTCATTCAGAATCTATCCTCTATCATGGCACCTCTTTCAACACTTCTAAAGAAAGGTTCGCCTAATGTGGTCCACTGGTCTCAGGAATGCCAATGCTCTCTGGATAAGATTAAAACACTGTTTTCAACACCACCTATTTTAGTGCTACCCACTAAAGATAAGACATTCGTTCTTCGTAGTGACGCTTCATCCACTGGGATTGGAGCGGCACTAATGCAAGAGTACTCTGGAACTCTGCATCCTGTAATGTATATTTCCAGAAACTTAATGCGGCAGAAAGGAATTATTCGGTTTTAGACCGTGAGCTATTAGCTATGGTTTGGTCGATCCTCAAACTACAGAGATTCCTTCTAGGCGCACATTTCATAGTAGAAACCGACCAAAAAGCTCTTACTGCTATACAGAGTAAGAATTTGAAGAGCTCGAGGTCTACTCGATATGCAATTGCTCTTCAACCTTTTCATTTCTCTGTGCGAGCTATTCGTGGATCAGATAATGTGATGGCAGACATTCTGTCAAGATGCCCACATGATTCCACATAACTATTAGGGCTTAGACTTCTTGATATGTCTAGTTCTATAGTAGTTCCTTTTCTATATCATGATAGATACACATTTGTAATTTAATAATATAATGATTGTATCACTACATAGCGGTTCATTGATGTTTATTCACCGCTGTGCTTTGATGATTTTTTTCTTCATAAATCATAAATTTAAGATATCTAATACGAAATGATGATATGAATTTTTTAGGCATTGTGTAATTGCCAGAATTGTATTATACTTTGATGACACCTTCCTGGAAAAATATACTTGTAGAGAAATAATTTCTCTCAGTTTATGAGACACATTCTCACCAGTCGCTCCATAAGTCGACTTAGCCTCATATTAGGCGTTATAGGTATTCCTGATATTTTCATCTGCGCATTATTCATGCGTTGTGAGCCTATTGTACGTTGCTCCTAGATGTATTTCAAAAAAAAAAAAGTTCCATTTTTTTTTTTTCCCGGGAGGTGTGGTAAGACTGTTACGTGCAGTCTTTGATATCTTACAATATTATACATTGGTATACTTGTTATGTTCGCAAATATTTTGTAAACAAAATAGTGCTTAAGGAAAAGTCATTATTGAGTTACTTCCCTTGAAAGTTGTGTCGGCTCTTTCGATCGAACTCCGCGGATAAATCCAGTTTTCTGCGATTTATTCTTTGTTTGGGTAGTAATAGATTGTTCTTGCTTCAGAATATCTATGGCCTGAATTTATGTGTATTGTTTGTCTGAGTAGGACGAGTCTGTCTTATATTTGTATATCTTTACATATCTAAGTCGAACTATATGTTCTGTTGTCTCTAGGGAGGTCAAAGGCTATTCGGCGGATGTGTCGCTAGAGTGTGGTGTGATTTGGCTTCGTCCTGATAGGGACTGTGTTTTCTATGTCGGCTTGTCGCCGGGGAAAAAGTGATCTCAGTATTTGTGGGGAAAGTGATAGTCGTCTAGACCTATCGTGTATGCTTTACCCCAGTGTTTATTCGTATTGCCAAGGAATGGCAGAATCATATTTCTGATACCAAGGTAATAATAGACACTCTTATGAACTCTCGTACGAAGCCACCATTTTCGATAGGTACGATTTGAATGTCTAAGAGAATATATTTGACTCGATGAAAACGACTTCGATTCCTAGCAGCACTATATCCTGTAGATTGCAGTCAAGTGTTCATGATCAAATCTACAGAGCAATGAAAGATTTAATGAATGACAAACTTTAGGACAGATTCATTATCTGTATCCAAGCGTGAGTGACAGCTCACGAGTGAAGCCATCTTGGAACCAAAACATGTAGTGACTTTCAAGAAGAGAAAAGGGATGCCCGTATTATCGCTTGATTAGTCCAGAGATCACTGCTACACATGAGAACCCATTGCTAGCGGTTCAATATTATTATATGAAAAAAACTGTGCTGAACCTTATGTTAAAGAATCTTCGCTAGACGAGATGAGGTAGAAGTCATCTTGGATATTGTTTATAATCTGACGTGCTTTGTCAGTAAACTCAGTTGATATATATATATGGGCAATACTGAATGCTTGGCTACTGACAGTCCATTATAATATTATTCTACATGAGTGCCCATGTAACATAACATTGCAAGACCAGTTATCCACTGTACCATGATGTATTATGCCAACCTGTGATTTGTCACTATCTGTGCTGTCGAGTGTGTACGTCCAATTAAACTTTAGTAAAGGTACACAGTCGTTGGTGTCGATGACTTCCAGCCATACATGAGTGTAAGAAAAGAACATTTGTCAACACCACGAACCCTTCCTATCATTCGCACATTATACACTCCATCTATGTCTACACACCACTGCGTAGGTCAAGTTGACATTCCATACTCGAACCACGAGCAACACAACAACACAGTATTTAACTCTGGTGATGTTCGAGCGAGCTTCAGTAATCAGAACACCAGAGGACTTTATCAACTCTTGCTCAGGGCAAGGGTCTTGTATTAAGAGTTTATCAACTGATGATGATGATGATGTCTGCTTCCATCCACTTATAATTATCTTTTGGTGGACATCATTAACGGGAATAAAATAACAACTTTATCAGTAGCAAAACAAATGCTTTGTCACCAGGACAAAGTTGTCGTAAGGTTCTTTTCTTATTGGCAAATTGTCTTGCTTTCTCCTTAGCAAACTCAGAAGAAGAAGTTGCCAATTTGCATGCTTCGATAATCTTTTTTCTTAGCGCGATGACATATTCGTAAGAAGATTTTGTGTCATCGGTAATATTATCAGCGGTTATGAGATCATGAAGCAAAGACATAGGGCCACGCGGTCGCGCGCCAAAGACAAGTTCAAAGGGAGAAAATCCTGTATGTTCATTGGGAACCTCTCTGTAAGCGAAGAGGGCCGCGGGTAAAACCCTATCCCAATCTTGAGGATGATCCTCAATTATCTTCCCTAGTAAGTTTTTGAGTGTTTTATTAAGGCGTTCTACCATCCCATTCGACATTGGGTGATAGATACTGCTCAAAGATCTCTCTATCTGGAGAGTAGACATTACTTGAGACATGGTATCCGATATTAGTTGGGTGCCATGATCTGATAATATTTCTCCGGGAAATCCCAGACGAGAAAATATAAGCCAAAGAGCATCTGCAATGTCAGCAGTAGTAATGCTGTTCAGAGGGATAGCCTCTGGCCAACGTGTGCACATGTCCACACACGTTAAGATAAACTGATGTCCTCTAGCAGATTTGATCTTAAATGGACCAATGATGTCTATCGCCATTTTCTGAAATGGTCTAATAGGAATGTCTGCAGCCTGAATAGGTGCAGAATGGCGTGGACCTTTGGATTTGGCTTCTTGACATATTTTACAAGATCGACAATAGATCCGTATGTCCTTGTTCACAAAAGGCCAAAAGAAAGCCGCAAGAACTCTTGACTTAGTACGGGAAAAACCCATATGTCCAGCACACTGATAGTCGTGTGCGTGTTGTAATATTTTAACTCTCAAATTCTTGGGTACAAGAATCTGAGAATGACTTGCCTTGTTGGAGTCTTGCACCATACGTACAAGTACGCCATTCTTCATTGTAATCCAAGATTTACTCTTTGAATCTTTATTCGGATCACCTTTTGTTGCAAGAGTGAAGAATTTCTTTAGAGTCGGATCCTCTTCTTGCTGCTTTATAAATGAGTCACGCGAAATTACCAAGGGATCATCTTGGTTATGCACTTCATTATCTTCAATAGATGAAGTTTCGGGCATATTGAGAGCTTGAGCTCTAGTGACTACAGCATTAGCAGTTTGAATATTTTGTTTTTCCCAAACGGAAATTTGTTGTGGAGTGCATTCTTTGACTCCGTGAATACGACCGATGATAAGATCAGCGATCGGATTTGGCATAAGACATGCGTGTACATCTCCTGTAAAGAAAGGAGTAGCGATCCTAATGATAGCAGTAGAGTATTTCTCTATGGTGCCGCCAAATGTTACACATTTGACTACTTTGCCTGTAGCACGAGAAGGATCTATGAGTGACTGCCTAACACCAATTGTGGTGCATCCAGAATCAAAAAGCAATGAAACTGGATTGTCATTTACTAAACCTTTGTGTAAGACAAGAGAACCTCTTCCATCATGCGCGATTGACGCGGGAAGAGCGGGAAGAGGATGGCCACAAATTAAAGTGGACACCGCAGTTGGTTCGAAAAATGTTTCGCATTGGGGGCACTGAGATGCTCTCCCAAAATCGAAAGCGGCACATGCCATATTGTTAGAGTCATCATTATCTTTATTTTGTTTACAGGCATCATGGGACTCTTGCTGTGCAGAGTTTGCATGATAATGAGATTTTTGTTTTTTATGTTGGGGTCTACCTCTGTTATTATTACCCCTGTAATTATCATTGTTTCCTCTATTGTAACCCCTATTTGGGTTTGAGTCATAATTCCCCTGGTTACTATTATCATATTCATTATAATGAGTATCTCTGTAATTATGATCTTGTTGTCTCCATGATGGAAAACTAGGATAGTTTCTATAATGACTTCCTTTGCGGAAGTTCTTATAATTATGACCACCCCTGAATCGAGGGCTGTCGGCTCGTCTCCAGATATTCGAAGAAGAACCCTGAAATGATTGGTTACCTTGGTTCTGATAACTGTTATGGTTACCCTTTTTATTAAACCTGTTTTGAGGTCCTTGGAATTTGTGTGAGTAATTAGGGTTGTATGGTGTTGCTGATGCAACTGGCATAACTTCCTTAACCTTAGTATTGCTAATAGCTACATCTGGGTGTGCAGTGACGTATTGGGTACAATATTCTTCCATTTCTTTTAGTGTTTTAGGTTTCCGCTCATGTAGGAATTCAAGGAATGGTTTACTAATGCTTGACATAATCTTGTCCCTGAGCAATAAATCCATAAGTGCTTCATAAGTCTTTTCTGTTTTGGACAGTTCAATCCAACGATTAAATGTAAGACGTGTCCTTGCAATGAATTCTGAGAATTCTACCCCTGATTCAGGTACCATTCTTTTAAACAAAATACGGTAACCTTCCTCAGATAACTGGTATTTCTTTATCAAGGCTGCCCTAATAACCTCATAATTATCCTTGTCAGTTTCTTCAACCAAACTTAAACTCGTCAGAGAATCACCTTTTAAATTCTCAGACAACTGATTAGCATATTGTGATTTCTCCACATTATGAGCTCGACAAGCACGTTCAAATCTATCAAGCCAGAATGTTATATCATCACTGGCAGAATTGAACGCTGGTACCTTGACCTTGTAAGTAAAGGGTTTACCACTAGATGACTGATTGACATTACTCATGTTTGTCAATTTCAACTTTTCTAACTCAAATGCTAAAAGTTCTTTTTGATGTTCATGTTCTCTTATTGCTCTTTTCTCCTCAGCTTCAGCTTCTTTGTCTAATATCTTTTGTTCAGCTTCTCTGTCTAATCTCTTTTGTTCAGCTTCTCTGTCTAATCTTTTTTGTTCAGCTTCTTTGTCTAATCTCTTTTGTTCAGCTTCTTTATCTAATCTCTTTTGTTCAGCTTCTTTATTTTGTTTTTCCAATTCCATTTGGAATCTCCTTTCCTCAACCTGCATCTGCAGTTTCTTTTGTTCAAATTCTATTTCCATTTTTCTATCCTCACTTTTTTGTTTCATTTCCTCACTTTTTTGTTTCATTTCCTCAGCTTTAAGTGCTTTATCATATTGACTGGTAGCATACTCCTCCAACTTATCTCCAGTCTTGCCTAGAGATTTCCCTAACTCAATAAAGTGTTCCAATGTAGACATGATGTCTAATAATGGTAGCAATCAGTTGACACAAAAATGTAATCTATATTCCAAAGTAATGTAAACACAAGCTCCTAATAATTTGATCAATCAGATCCTTATCCCAAACTATGTGGGGAAACAAGCCTTTAGTAAGGTCTTGTATAATCAACTGTGTACCAACCAATTACTAAAAATCATCAGTTGACTTTTTCTTATAAATTTATATGATCAAATATATTTTAAATAGTGTATGTCGATCAAGAACACAACAAAACAATTATACAAGAGAACAGGAAACATTTGCAGAAATCAAATAAATCAAATAGGAAAAATCAAAGAAAATGATCACAGAATCTGTGATGATATCTGCAATAGAATGAACAAGACAAATAACGCCACAGTGTATGAACATAAATTGTGTATAAAACTGAAAGATAGCAAAGGGTAGACCAACAAATTATGCAAACAAACCAAAACAGAACTAAAGAACAGAGAAATATTACAAAAACAACAATAGGGACGGTTTCGTCACAGCTAACAGGTATTGCAACAGGTGTTGCATGCAAATTTCAATTAAGAAATTTGCCCCTACAGAACGCTAGTCCAAGACCAATGTGACTCGGTATATCTTGTCCTAGTCTCCTCCCAACCAGGCCCGCGACATAAATAACTATTACATATAAACATGTAAACATAAATATATATATAAAGCATAAATGCATATATCATCAATAAACTGTGATGTAGATAGAGTGTTGTAAAGAAGGCTGTTTTATAGAAATGGCACAGATATTTTAATCAAAATAAATAACTGCCACTTTATTGAACTACAATTTCTGGCCTTAAATATTAAAGTTCAACACAATAGCAGAACATAAGAAGATCCATCGATGAAAATAGGCTTCTAAGTTCAATACTTCTGCTAACACAGTTAATTTGCTTGCCAATGTTCTGTGTAATGCTGTGATGTCCACTTGTAAACAACTTGCCGTGCTACGCTGTCTGTTATATGAAATAATGCCTGTACCAAGCAAAATGTCAACAGCGGTGACCTAGATACAGTTACACTTGTCATAACAGGTCAAGCTGACATCGACTGGATAGTTGTCCTATAGGTGTTGATGTGTGTCACATTTGGCCAAAATAAATGTTCTTGAAACACTAGGTGACTTCCACTTTGTAGACTGCGAAGGCTGGACCCAGGAAACTGGCCTACCACGTTGATAACTCTCTTTTTTTCTTCTTGAGGGTAACTGTGTATACCAGGCATGCTGTAAAGTACTGCTTTCATTCTCCTCACGCAAACCAGTGGTGAATATGATAGAGGCTCCAGGGGGAGCAAAGGTCAACTCAACCGACGCAGGATTATGCAAATATGGAGTGTGAGTGTGAAGTCTGAGTTAAGCGAATGGTGGACTGTTCGTGTGTTGACCCGTATAAGGCACTCATTCACTCATTACGTTATGTCACCAATGCAGACCACTGTAGTCGTTTCAATAGTTTAATTGGACGCACACACTTGACAGATTGGGTACAGATACAGGAACATGAGTCGACATAGACAGCATAATATTGATCAATGGACTACCGTCCTAAATTAGCATTCATGAAGAATAATCTGGTAATGGAACATCTGTAAACACCAAGATTTCCATAGTTTATAAATACAGTCAGTAGATCTTACTGACCGAGCATGTCAATTAAGCAATACTGTTCAAACTTGACTCCTAAACAGGATCTCTTTCTAGCGACGATTCCTTTAGGTAACTTACACCAAATCTCTGTGAAGATAATGTTAATTTCTTTATAATAATGATCTCTCAATCATCACCTGATAATAAGGAAGTTTTCCCGTTCTCTGCTAATGATTTACAATAAGTAGAATTCCAAAATCAATCAAATTCCACAATGGCTGCTGGTTCCCGGTTGAGCATCATTCACTATACGGGTGTATAGCCAAATCTTCAATCGAAGCTTTGTTCATCAACAATAAATGATTCTACAAGGATCAGCATATTCTGTCCTCATAGTTGCTGCATATCAACATATTTAGTGCTGCTAGAGGATATGTCGTCCCGACATATTCATAGGTAAGTTCATGTAAACGTCTGCCCATCTTAAGCCTAGGAATGAACGAAGTCAGCAAAAGTACGTTTTTACCTGGACATAAGAAATACACTAGCAAGCCCGAAAACGCTCTCCCGGCGTTATAGAATCACAACTGGGGAACTCATGGACTAAACGATCCTGGAAGAGACTATCTTCGTCCCCAGAATAACTTAAAGAGATCACAAACTCTTGGGCATCTCTCCGACATGACTTCCCGCCCTAGGCCTACACAACCGAAGAACCCCCCCCCCCCCACCTCTCTTCATCCGCCGAAAACACCTGACCCCCTTCAGTACAGTACAAGAACAAATAGTTCCACTTAAACATACTAAGATATCAAGATGTAAGACATACTCGTCCTACATAGACAAGCACTACACATAGATTCGGATCATAGACATTCTGAAGCAAGAACAATCTATTCCTAACCAAACACAGAATAGATTCAAGTAAGTCTAAATTCCTCCGCCGAGTTCTATTTTTAAGAACGCTACAAAGAGCGATAACTCACAGAATGACTACTTATTGCCCAATCTGAGTTTCGTCCCTCAAGACCAAAACATGCATTCAAAGATGAATATATCTTCATCAGACAATTAAAACATTTTACATGGTATGCGTAATCCGTGCGTCAAAAAATGTGTGCGCAACAATGGAAAACTGCTCAGCAATATACAAGAGCAAATGAAGAGGGGGACAGAATATTTTGAGGACCTTCTCAATAGACCAGCTCCACAAAACTCCACTGAGATCCAGCCAGCAGAAAAAGAGCTACAAATTAACGGTGAAAGACCAACGAAGGAAGAAATAAAGAAAGCCATAATGCTTCTAAGAGATGGAAAAGCGTCTGGACTTGATGGCATTCCAGCAGAGGCCATCAAAGCAGATATCGACACGGCTACAGAGATGTTATATAAATTACTTGGTAAAGTCTGGGAAAAGGAAGAGATACCAGCAGAATGGAAGGAAGGATATCTGGTTAAGTTGTCTAAGAAGGGAAATTTACAAGAGTGCACAAATTATAGACGAATAATGTTACTATCAGTGCCAATATAAGTATTACACAGGATTATCCTCGAGAGATTAAAGGAGTCCATAGACAAGAAACTAAGAGATGAACAAGCAGGTTTTCGACAAAACAGATCCCGTACAGACCAGATAGCCACTTTGAGAATAATAGTTGAACAAAGTCTGGAATGGAATTCACCACTATACATCGGATTTGTGGACTACGAAAAGGCATTTAACAGTGTGGACAGAGAATCACTTTGGAAATTGATGAGGCATTATGGAGTTCCCCTGAAGATCATTAACTTAATAAAGAATACATATGAAGACATGACATGCAGAGTTCTTCATGAAGGACAGCTTACATAACCGTTTGGGATAAGAACAGGAGTGCGACAGGGATACCTCTTGTCTCCATTTCTTTTCTTACTAGCAATAGACTGGGTTATGAGAACATCGACAACACAAAACAGAAATGGAATCCAGTGGACTCTGACTAAGCAGTTGGATGATCTGGATTTTGCTGATGACTTGGCTCGTCTGTCCCATAACCGTAATCAGCGACAGGACAAATTGAAAACACTCGATGAGAGGTCACAGCAATTGGGTCTGAAAATGCACAGGGACAAGACAAAGATAATGAGAATAAATGCAGGTAATGATAACAGGGTTCAACTTGAAGAAGCACCAATACAAGATGTAGAATCGTACACATATCTTGGCAGCAATATAGACAAAGTTGGAGGGACAGACAGTTGTCGTGATTTAGTCTGTCTCACAACACGGTCTTCTGTATACTTAGGAGTAACTCTGACCCTACCGCACGCCATATGTTGAGAACTCTCTGATACACTAGCCAATGAAAACGCGTCCTTCTTGGTGTGTGTTGTGAAACGTACTATGCTTGAACACGGAGGCCCATTTTGTGTAACCGAAGGTACAATGCCATTTAATTTTGGAAAGAATAAAGAAGTATCACCGGGAAGGATTATATAATTCAATAACGGAAATGTTACGTTAGAGGTAGGTGTAAAACTTTCTCGAATAGTATTTTAGTAAGATAGAAATGTGATAGGGTGGGCGAGATGATGATGATGATTATATTGTGATGTGTGATCACTCTCTTGTCACACTCGCACCGACCCGAACAACAATAAAACTCTTGATTCTAGAGGCAGGGGCTATATTTTTTTTTACAACCCATTCAGTGACAAAGCAAACATTAAACAAATAAACTAGCGAACATCACAAAACAAAACTAAACAAAACACCCAACAGTGCCCGATGCTAATCTGAAGAAGCAAACAAAGCACAGAATAGTTAAAATCATAATATAATACTGAATGAGAAACACCACGCTCTCACCTGTCAAACTGTCCTACGCCGCCACCTGACACACTCAACTATCACACACACACACTCATGTGTGTCGTCCAATGCGACTAGTATGGTGTTGTGCATGAGGCTGGCAACCTCACCATGTAACACAGATTGCTACCAAAACCATACTGCCCGAGCATCTGAATGCTTAATATGAAGGCAAACCACACTGTTGGCCCCATGCTCCCTCAGGAGCGGAGAAGAGAAATATATATCTGAAGTGAGCCCACGTGCTCTCACAACCATTCCTCACATAACCATAATTAAATAATCATAAAATGGACATAAAATAATATTCTTCAACTACATGTACAACATTGATTTGCCGTTGCCCTAAAGACGCCAATAGGCGTGATGGGAAACAATGGCGAAGAAAACCTATCTGCTGTTGCCCTAAGACGCCACTAGGCGTAATGGCCACTGACTGCTTTGACAGTCTGTGGCTAAGGATGGAAGAAGAAGAAGAAGACATGTACAACAAATACTCTCAGTAATGAGAATAAGCTACTACCTCGTAACCGATCCACATCAGTATTCGTTACTGCATTCTGAAGCATGTCGTATGTGACGACTGGGGCGCCTGGCAACAAGCGTGTCGTATATGACCACTGGTGCGACTGGGAATCTCATCACATGAAACACATCGTTACCGAAACAACCACTGCAATAGCATAAAAATGCTTCTTGTCGGCTTGTGATAGACACCAGCCACATTGGTGTTTCCATGCTCCGCCGGGAGCAACCAGAGAAACACATGTCTCAACAAAGGAGTGGCCTCGCGCTCTCCAGAAATCTAAATACATATTCTCACCTCACAGTAACCCATTAAATATACAGTAGAATTATGATAAGTAGGCTATCGTGAAATACACTCAATTACTTTTACATTAAAGAAATAAAATAATTACTCTTGACTTTAACAAAACTGGCATTAACACGAAAACTATCTCTTTCCTTTACTGGGGAAAATTATCTTAATCTGCTTCCCACCCACGTGTCAATTCACACAATATAAAACTGGCGTCTTCTTTATACAATCACACATGGTGACGCGCCGCCTTTCATGACCACGTGGTTGCCATCCTGATAACAGTCAATATCATCTAAATTCAAGTAAAAAATCGCTTCTCTGTCCAGTTTCATGTATAAAACACTCTCCTACTAAATTTGCCCGGTCTGATGGATGAAATACTTGATACTAAACTCTTACATACGTGATTTGGTCTTAACACTAGTGAAATATATCCACACATTATCTCCACTCAATTATTTTTTAAGACTAAATTATCAGGTCCTGGAAACACATTCACTTTTTCATTTAAACATTAGAACAGACACGCTGAATACTAATAATAAAACTACAGAATATTAAAGCTAATTTAAATTAACTCACGTGCTGATTCAGACTTATAGAACACGAATGCTAAATTCTACAAACTGCGCTTAAGAATTACAACTCACGTGCTCTAGTCCATCTGCTACCTACACTGGTCACCTCGTCGTTTGCTCTCTCGTGCTGAATCTTCAAATCGGCCTTTTGCCGATCGCTATTTCTTTTTATAGGCACTAGGCTAATCACTCACTTTACTGCGCGCTAGGCGTATTAATCTTGGCTACTTAAATATCACACGCGATTATCGCTTTAGGAATAGCGAAAACACAAATAAAACCTACAGCTATTTAATATAACACACGAATATCAAATATGACTCACAACTATACACCACAATTAATTCTCAGGCTTTATTATGGCCTCATTACATATCTTCTACTTCAGACTTTTCACAACCCAGAATGCTTCGCGCACATCGAAAATAATCTGCCTAGAAACAGGTAGGGGGCGGGCGTCTCCTTTTCGGCCCCATCACATATCTCCCTCCTGATTTTGTTGTCGTCCCGACAACATCACTCACTCTGGCGCTTCAGTTGTAACCTCTCAGATCGTCTCGGGGCAGGACCGTCTATTGGCTGCAGGGCATACCAGCCTGGTTCGGGCATTAGACCATGCACGTCCTCCCCAGGATCTGTCTCATCTGGCGAAGCTGGTGCCTCAGGTAGGCCTAGTGTAGCATCTACCAGATTCGGAGAATCATCTTTGTCCTCACTTCGTCTCAGTTCGTGCGCCGCAACCCTCATCTTCAGATCTTCGTTGCCTGCTGGCCTTATCACATAAGGACCACCGCTTGCTTCTGGAATTGACGATACAATGAATTCGTCGTTGGACCACACGTCTTGTATTTTGGCCCTGTCAGTGTAGTGCACTCTTTTCCGCTCTCTTTCACCCACTCGCAATGGTGTGGGGCCTGGAAGCTGATTACTTCTCTCCCTCCTGTCAGCGGCCATTTTCTGCATTCTCTCTGCAGCTTTTTGGGCGAGCTGATGATGATGATTATATTGTGATATGTGATCACTCTCTTTTCACACTCGCACCGACCCAAACAACAATAAAACTCTTGATTCTAGAGGCAGGGGCTATATTTATTTTTACAACCCATTCAGTGACAAAGCAAACATTAAACAAACAAACTAGCGAACATCACAAAACAAAACTAAACAAAACACCCAACAGTGCCCGATGCTAATCTGAAGAAGCAAACAAAGCACAGAATAGTTAAAATCATAATATAATACTGAATGAGAAACACCACGCTCTCACCTGTCAAACTGTCCTACGCCGCCACCTGACACACTCAACTATCACACACACACACACACACTCATGTGTGTCGTCCAATGCGACTAGTATGGTGTTGTGCATGAGGCTGGCAACCTCACCATGTAACAAAGATTGCTACCAAAACCACTACTGCCCGAGCATCTGAATGCTTAATATGAAGGCAAACCACACTGTTGGCCCCATGCTCCCTCAGGAGCGGAGAAGAGAAATATATATCTGAAGTGAGCCCACGTGCTCTCACAACCATTCCTCACATAACCATAATTAAATAATCATAAAATGGACATAAAATAATATTCTTCAACTACATGTACAACAAATACTCTCAGTAATGAGAATAAGCTACTACCTCGTAACCGATCCACATCAGTATTCGTTACTGCATTCTGAAGCATGTCGTATGTGACGACTGGTGCGCCTGGCAACAAGCGTGTCGTATATGACCACTGGTGCGACTGGGAATCTCATCACATGAAACACATCGTTACCGAAACAACCACTGCAATAGCATAAAAATGCTTCTTGTCGGCTTGTGATAGACACCAGCCACATTGGTGTTTCCATGCTCCGCCGGGAGCAACCAGAGAAACAAATGTCTCAACAAAGGAGTGGCCTCGCGCTCTCCAGAAATCTAAATACATATTCTCACCTCACAGTAACCCATTAAATATACAGTAGAATTATGATAAGTAGGCTATCGTGAAATACACTCAATTACTTTTACATTAAAGAAATAAAATAATTACTCTTGACTTTAACAAAACTGGCATTAACACGAAAACTATCTCTTTCCTTTACTGGGGAAAATTATCTTAATCTGCTTCCCACCCACGTGTCAATTCACACAATATAAAACTGGCGTCTTCTTTATACAATCACACATGGTGACGCGCCACCTTTCATGACCACGTGGTTGCCATCCTGATAACAGTCAATATCATCTAAATTCAAGTAAAAAAATCGCTTCTCTGTCCAGTTTCATGTATAAAACACTCTCCTACTAAATTTGCCCGGTCTGATGGATGAAATACTTGATACTAAACTCTTACATACGTGATTTGGTCTTAACACTAGTGAAATATATCCACACATTATCTCCACTCAATTATATTTTAAGACTAAATTATCAGGTCCTGGAAACACATTCACTTTTTCATTTAAACATTAGAACAGACACGCTGAATACTAATAATAAAACTACAGAATATTAAAGCTAATTTAAATTAACTCACGTGCTGATTCAGACTTATAGAACACGAATGCTAAATTCTACAAACTGCGCTTAAGAATTACAACTCACGTGCTCTAGTCCATCTGCTACCTACACTGGTCACCTCGTCGTTTGCTCTCTCGTGCTGAATCTTCAAATCGGCCTTTTGCCGATCGCTATTTCTTTTTATAGGCACTAGGCTAATCACTCACTTTACTGCGCGCTAGGCGTATTAATCTTGGCTACTTAAATATCACACGCGATTATCGCTTTAGGAATAGCGAAAACACAAATAAAACCTACAGCTATTTAATATAACACACGAATATCAAATATGACTCACAACTATACACCACAATTTTTTTTTTTTTTTTATTTTTATTTTTTTATTTTTTTTTTTTTTTTTTCGTTCGCCCGCTAATACTCAAGGCGAAATCTCAGGTTATTATTTTTTATGTCTAACCTGACATTGATTTTACGTGAGTATCCCTTTATTTCTTGTACAGAGACAGGTGTCCCTCGCCATTCAGGCAAATACTCGCCGATTTCGGAGGTACCCATTGCAGCTGGGTCGGCTCAGGAGCCGCCAGTCCCTGGTCGACGACACTCCTTCAAATGTCCTCGCCAGGTCTCGAGTTTAATCCAGTCCAAATCCCGGTCGACGAAAAATCCTCAAATGCCGTCGCCCGGGTTTGATCCTGTATCACCCGGTCGCCAGAGCGGTGTTGTAACCACTACGCTAGCGCGGCTCCCTACACCACAATTAATTCTCAGGCTTTATTATGGCCTCATTACATATCTTCTACTTCAGACTTTTCACAACCCAGAATGCTTCGCGCACATCGAAAATAATCTGCCTAGAAACAGGTAGGGGGCGGGCGTCTCCTTTTCGGCCCCATCACAGAAATATCGAGTGAAAGGGCTTCGTTATATCACGTTAGTCCCAATTTAGCTAGTTAAAGCGTGCATATATTAAAATGCATTTTGCAAACTAAGCATTTAGTCATCATCATCATGTGACGTATTCTTTCCAGAACGTTGTCTCCATTACAGCTGCTCTGAACGCATCACGATTCTGGGCAAGTCGACCTGCATCAGCCAAAGACAAGTTCAGACTCTCTGTGATGTCCTGGGTCCACCGTCGTCTAGGTCGACCCCTTAAGCATTTAGTAGATAGATCAATACAGAATAATTCACAGTATAATTCAAGCTTTAGATGACCAAAATCGCCCCATAAATAAGAAAGATACTTGAAATACTAGTTTTTACTAATTGAACAGATAGATAAATTATGCCTCATTTTGAGATTTTTTCACCCCGGTATCCCCACTGCTTTCCGATACGGGATAAGTGGTGGTATATAAGACCTTGCCCTTGCAACCAAAATAGGCCATTCATTTTTGAAACACGGCGGGCAGATTTGACAGTACCGGTGTTAATGTTGTGTACCTTTGCCTCTATATCTGGAGCAGACTATTGATACCCATTGACTGCCCATGTGTGTGTATTGCCTGAGAGTAAGAATTAATATATATATATATATATATATATATATATATATATATATATATATATATATATATATATATATATATATATATATATATATATATATATATATATATATATATATAGATAGGTATTTTTCTTGTGATTAATCCACTTGTAAATTAGGAAGTGTGTAGCATGTGTTAAGAAAATTACAGGTCGAGTGTGCTGCAGGCTGAAATACAAGCATGTGTAATCTTTTAGCGGCAAAAGCCAGCCTTGTGAAATGTATAGAATAATTGAGAATGATGATCAAATTACGATTGAAAGTTTGATAAATTATTTAAAGGAGTATTTATTAAAGGAACGACACACTTATCCGGATCATAAGAAAGGATGACAGGAATGGTTGTAATGAATTGATTAAGGTATTACTTAGTATTTTATACTAGACCAAATCATTGTATGGAGGCAGATCCTGGACAAAGGGATCTAACTTGGGATTTATAAGGAAATTGTAGTCACAGTGAACTGGCTGTGAGTGGTAGTGAGGTAAATTGTCCTGTGCATATGTTAGCACAATGTCTGACACTGTTTGTTATGTCCATTGTATGTGAGGACAGAATAGTGCTGGACCATACAGGGGTTGTGATTATTTGTATTCCAGGTTTTATCCTGCAAACTACCAGAAGTATAGGAATCATCTATCTCTTTTGGACTCTGAGGTGCAAGTGCTCTTAAAGTCATTGGAGCCAGATACCCAGCTTCCACTGCCTGGCAATTCACAGACGTGTTAGTCCATGGCGGGAGTGTGATTGATTTCTACAATACAAGTTAAGTGGCAACACAAAGCCACTGGTCAGCCTATTCATCATATACTACTAGAAAATAAAATATAAAGTAATAAAAACACAGTGAAGGATGATTACTTATGGACAGAATGTATCTATTACTACCTTCACAGTTCAACATTAGTGACAAACCATATTAAATTATAATATTAATCTGTGTAGAAAAATAGAAACTTAAGTACAGGATTCTGTTTGATAATTAAATTTTCTATGTTTATTTATTTTATGTTGTAAATACATTTGAGTTTCTTCTAATTTACCTAACAGAAAAGAGAAACGGTATAGGTTAAATAAATTGTAAATATGTACCATCAGACTTGCTGAAATTATTTAAATTGAGTTCCAAGTTTTGTTGATACATATTATATATAGATAGACCATAATTAGTACCCCTAGTATAATTAGCCATAATAAATCATAATTATAAACCATAATAATAATAACACATAATATCAGGGGAGAATCTTGAGAAGAAGCAAATAGACTTTCAGGACATCCACTCTCATCACACCTGGAGGTTTATACAGCTGGATTCTACCTTTGATGTCAATACACCCTTATTCTTTTCAGAAAAGGGGGTATTTCTTGTAAGACCAATCTCTTATCTGGCACTATCCTGGTATCATCTGATACATCTTTTTGTAAAGGATATCTTTAGATTTCAATAACTTCAACACCCTTTCGTGACAACAGTGGTATCAAAATAAGAATACAAAAAGGAAGAGGAGACCCACACTGAGGAAACCTGTTGATAGCATTACAAGGCAGTCCTTGTTCTGGAATTCCCAGGGCAAAAGAGGCAGAGGTAGACCAAGAAGCACATATGCTCCTTTGGGAGTGGAGCGTCATGAATGAATATGATTGCTATTGGGTATACGCCGCTTTATAATCAGACCTTCACCCAGCCGGCCATACCATCGTCATTATGATGACGTATAGTTCCCAGGATCTCGGAAGAGATACAGAAGGAATAGGATGACTACACCCTAGTGCATGTTCCTCGGTGCAACAAATATGAAGATGTGCGTGTGGCTGGCAACCTAATCATGTCAAACTAATTACCACATAAACCACTACTGTAAGTGCATGTGAATGCTTAGGGCAGCCTTCCTGCAAGGGGCCCAGCTGCAGTTGGGTTCAATGCTCCGCAAGCAGCAGAAAGGAAAATGATAATGATAGCGTGAAGTTCTTTAGATATGTCCATTCTTAACACTTGTTCTATAGTTTTGGGTAAACTGATTCTTAACACTTGTTCTATAGTTTTGGGTAAACTAATTCTTAACACTTGTTCTATAGTTTTGGGTAAACTGATTCTTAACACTTGTTCTATAGTTTTGGGTAAACTGATTCTTAACACTTGTTCTATAGTTTTGGGTAAACTGATTCTTAACACTTGTTCTATAGTTTTGGGTAAACTGATTCTTAACACTTGTTCTATAGTTTTGGGTAAACTGATTCTTAACACTTGTTCTATAGTTTTGGGTAAACTGATTCTTAACACTTGTTCTATAGTTTTGGGTAAACTGATTCTTAACACTTGTTCTATAGTTTTGGGTAAACTGATTCTTAACACTTGTTCCATAGTTTTGGGTAAACTGATTCTTAACACTTGTTCTATAGTTTTGGGTAAACTGCATGCCTGTAAATAATCTAACATCTAACCCCCTAATAAGGCTTACGTCCAGGAAAGGTTTTGACCCAAATTTATCTCAGACTTTTACGAGATTATCCAGTTTGAAAATTATTTTGATTAAATGCAGTCATTAACAAATCAGCAGTGTTTAAATGGTGAAATATGGAAACAATGCGAAGAATCTACTACAGATTTATAGTAAAGTTTGTACATGCAACAAAAACGGAAAAAAACTGGTAAGCGGCACTGGAAATAGGAAGTAGAGGAGATACATTATCGCCCACGCCAGTCGTCATGACGCTTGAACAAGAGTGCACACATCAAACTATCGACGTCCGTTAATCCACTACACAAACTAAGAAGTTCTGCATTGGGCCAACTAGCCGCGTAGGGCATAGACCTCAGTGCTGACCTTTCAGGGGGCACAGTCTGCTTCTTCTGCGTTCAGTTTGCAGTCATGTTAAATCTGCAAGCCTGTCGCCATGTCAGCGCGTCAGCCCCCATAGCTTCTGCTTGAGCTCAGGACCCCATGGCCAGGTCAGTCGTCGTGGATCATCATGGGTTGGGCACTTTTGGAGATGTGATCGGTTGTAATATGATCGGGAGGTCTGGATTCTAGTATTATACAGATTAGTGTTTTTTTTTTAAACCCAAGTAAAAAAATGCAACTGACGATTTCTAATTTTTATTTTACGATAACCACAGAAACAATTCATTGGAACATAAAGTCTTGTGAAAAGTAGAGACCTAGGGAACTGCATAATATAGTCAAACAATATTTAACACGAACAAAGGTTAATATATAGTGGCTGGGAATGTGAAGGTTTGATGCTGTTCTTACAATGCATATGACTTTTAACAGATAAAAGTCAATTAAATATCTGTTAAAGTCCGTTATATAACTGGAACCACCAGGCCTTTACACCCCTCCACTTTAATATTATTCTTGTTCAGAGTTTCTTCTTGATTTTGTTCGTTTATTTTAGTGTTTTTTAATTAATTTTTTTTTTATATTTAACGTATAAGGATAATTGTGATTGTCCCTATTTACAATGATTTGACAAATGTGATGCCACTTTCTCATATCGGCAGTTGTTCATATTATTTCGAATTAAAAACAATATATATCCGAATTATAACCCATCAGAGGTTGAACTCGGATCGATGCTTTGAAACCATAGAGATATCATCTTGGTAATATATTTGATGCTTAAATAGAGATCTTTGATGACACAAGCCTAAAAGGTTCATCTGGAAATACTTCCCAATTTGAAGCTAAGGTATTAGCTGGTGCAATTTGTAAGTTCAAGTTTGAGGTATCCCTTGTTACATGGTGCCACCTTTTTGAAGTCAATCTTACAAGCAAACGACTTCAAAATAAAGAAGCTGATGTAAATTCAGCTACAAGCTAGTTCCAAGTGACCAAAAGTTACCTTGTGGGCTGCAGGTGTGATGAGGGTTTTCAACAAGTTTTGAAAGATGATACATTGCTACTGAGATTACAAAGGTGCTAGAGATGCTACCAAACTTTAAGACAGAACAAGTTAGAAAAAGCATAAAAAATTAGGAGTTTGAGCATGAGGCTCAAGAAGAGGCACCGCAAGAACAAAAACAGAAATTCAAAGTATGTTTATATTATGATGTTTAAGACATGGCCATACAACATGCTCACCCGTGTGTTACCGGGGCCCGAAAGGGGAGCAAAGAATAGTAACACTGCACCCTACCACGCATGTCGTAAAAGGCGACTAAGGAGGGTATGGGCATGGGGCTGTTTACCCCATCCCGTAAAAACTTCGCACAGTGGGCTGATCACCTGCTTGCCAACCAATCTGATTACAGAAACAATGATAGATTGTTTGGTCTGTTTTTGTTCCACAAAGACGCCACTAGGCGTGGTGGAAACAGCGATAGATTGATCAATTTGTTGTTGCCCTAAGACGCCACTAGGCGTACTGGCCACATACTGCTTTGCCGGTTGATGGCTAAGGATGGAAGAGAAGAGAGAGATACAACATGCTGAAGACATATTCCAACAGCTACAACAATATAATTCCCTATTTGGCTTCCTGTATGATATATACAACATCAACAAAAAATCTACTGAAGACGTGCTTAAGGCCTGCAAGAATTTGGAAAAAAATCATTGATGCACAATGGAAACAAAGATATTGATGCTGAAAATATGTGTTGTGAACTTTTAGCACTAGCTCAAATACTTTCAAGGTCTATGCTGCCACAAAGAATGCTTCTCTTTACACTACAACAAACACGTATGGTAAGACGCGTCAAAAGTGGAATGCGTCAGGGTCAGCGAACTAGAGCTGACTAAGACCCTACTCCACCTCCAAGTGGTGGTCCTGGAAACAGGCTGCATCACTGCAGTCTGGCTGAGAGAGTAGGGATCGAAGTGGGAAGGCAAACCCGGTCCTAAAAAATGCCGTGCCGAAGTCGGATGTGTCGGCCGAAAGGCGCAAATATAGCAGCTTCGCAACAAATGGACACAACGCAACCAACGTCCTTTTCAGGACGAACGAGGAATGAATGAATGAATATTTCTGTTGCTCTAAGGATCCTTCTCAAACTTCCAGTGTCAGTGGTGAACGCAGTTTCTCAAAGCCCAAACTTATAAAAACTAACATACGCGCAACAACGTTGCAAAAGAGACTAATTGGCTTGCGAATTATTTTAACTGAACATGCCCAAGCATCAGCACTTGACCTGGAGGAATTGGTGACAAAATTGGCACAAGAAAATGCACGCAAAGTGAGATTTTGATGTACCTCAAATTGAAAATGTTAAGAGATTTAAATTTGAACATCACAATTCACAATTATTATTCAAAATGATCTGTGTGCTAAAACATTTTCTTTTGTACTTGAAAAAGATAATCAAATATTGTTGTATTACTTATTCTTGCAATTTAAAATAAATTTAGCAGTTTCAAGTTTTAAGCTTTTAGTTTTTTCAATTTTAAAAAACTAAAGTTGGGAATTTTTTATTGTATTATTTGGGGGGAGAGGGGGGGGGGGGGCGGTTGCAAGTACTTAGTCTTGTCTAGGGAGCAAAATAGCATGGCAGCGGCACTGTATAATAATAATAATAATAAATTCTTTAAGCGCCAAACACGGCGCATAAGGCAGAAACCAGTGCTCTCCAGGTTGTTCGTTGTGACGCCACTCCTCTTAGCTCTTGCACATTGTTTAATCACAACGTTCTTCCTTCTCTTATTATTGTTCTTCTGAGTGTTTCTTTTGGTCTTTCATTTTTCCTCTTACCCTCAGGAACCCAAGTGAGCGCCTGCAATGGTATTCTGTTGTTTTGCATTCGTAGGACGTGACCGATATATGACCATCGTCTTTTCCTTATATAGTTGGAGACATATTTCTGCCTAGTCTTCTCTTATTTGTCGATTAGTCTTGAATTCTTTCCAACTGATGTTCATGAGTTTTCTAAGACATTTGTTCTCGAATGTATTCAGCTTGTTCTCCAATGATTTTGTTATTTTCCAACTCTCACAGCCGTATGTTAACACTGAGATAACATTTGAATTAAACAGACGAAGCTTGGTATGTATATTCAATGATCGTAATTTCCAAATGTTAGATAATCTATTGAAGGCGCTAGCTGCCAAAGCAATTCTAGTATGAATTTCTCTTGTTGTGTCACCATCCTGAGTCATTTTACTGCCTAAATAATTGAACGTTTATAGATTGCATTGTATAGATTGCAAAAATGTCTCTACCCCAACTTTGGCACTGAAGTTTTTCCAAATTTGATGGTAATTTCTTGTGATTTTTTATTTATTTGTTGGTGTTGTCACGGGTTGCGTCCCCTTGCTCTGCAGACGTGGTTCAACAGTGGCTCAAAACCCAGAGTATCTAATGTGGATCTTTAAAGGTGCCTACCTTCGCACAAGATTACTCTTGGCAGAGTTGTAGATAGAAGGATAATGATGCTTCTACCTCGAGATAGTTTCACGAGATATTTCAGAAGTCAAGAACATTGATGAATGTGTCTTAGCAAGTTAATTTTGTATTTGACCCGCCGCCTTTTGTGAAGATGGGTATAAATGATTTACTCGTTCCAGCCCCCAGCTGATTTAATTCGGCGAAATTCCTTTTATTAGCTCATATAGATATGAATATATATTAATGAATATATACTAGAGGTTCTGGATCATTCATATGCCTTTCCCTCTGTAATGATTAATTCAAATATGAATTTGTCAAAATCATCAATATACAAATTTAATGCTAAATTACTTTGAAACAAATGTAAATAAATATGAAATGGTAATTATGAGAAATTATGGTTCATCATAGATCTCGGTTTAGAAGATGAAAATATAGTCTTTTGAGTTGGCCTGCTAAACTTATAACTTAGCTTCAAAATTGCTGAAATGTTGATGCTGCTGGTTCCGTCACTACGTCTTTGTGGCAAGGGCACGTCTCCAAAGGATTCTGGAGGTAACTGCTTCCTGCCAAGGCAGGGATCTTCATCACCCGAGTGATGTATGTTTCACGTGTCGATCTCAAGCTTCGAACCACAGACTAGCGCAGCTGGTAACGTGGGTAGAACCTCAAATGGTCTCTCCAATCTGTACCACTAACTAACTTTAGAGGAAATAAAAGAACACATTCCGCTGCTAAGTATTTGTTTTTCTGATTTAGATCAGGCGCCTTTCCCTGCTGACCGTCACAGATTTTTTAAATCAGAATTTGTACTCTCCCTGAGTGTATATCATATAACTCAGGGGATGTGATAATAAAATCACCATTCTTTTAGTTAATGTAATGAAAACATTTCAACTGGACAGCGGCAAGTGGCTTGTGCATGAAGGAACAACTTTAAATATACCTACAACTCATTGCAAATGATAATTTACATATGATGTCATCATCAGCTACTTCCTTTCTCCACTTGGAGTCTGGGGTTACCTCTGTTTTTTGTTCTTGAGAACTAGCATGAAGCAATCACCAGCGCTTGCTGTGGTGGTTCATTAATTTATCCTTTTCACACGCTGAGATTGCCAGGTTCGTATGAATCTTTAACACTCCTAGCTAGTAAAAACCATTAAAATTCAAAGTATAAAATTATGTACAACTCACCCTAGTAATTAGGCAAATCTTAGACGTCTTGTTCAGGTAAATAGTCTTGGCAACTTAACACAGATGCCTCGAAAACAGGTCTGTGATATTATTCCTTATTCTAGAATTCCTCTGTGACGTGTGAGTAGTTTCTGTAGGAGTCCAATTCCGTACTAATATTGGAGAGTTTTCTTTACCAGTGGATAAAAGATGCTCTAATACGTTTTCCCGTTCCTAAAAATTCAGAATCTTGACTCTATTTTTTCCTGTAGCAAGGTCCTAGATGTCTACTTGTGACGATTTCTGGAATGCAGTGTCGTATGCGGGATGTTCTACGTTATATCGTAGCTCTCGGCCCACGCTTCCCGCATGGTGTTCAGACAAATCTTCCAGTCGCATCTTTGTTTATTGGCGCCTCAAGTGTCTGCCAATACATTCAAAGCTCATATTATGAAAACTTTTCCTCTAGCAGTATTCTGAATGACTCATGCGTTTGACAATTTCAAACAGTCATTTTCCGACAATTCTTGGTAATGTTTACTATTCCCACTCTTGCAACTCACTTCTTTATCAGTCTCCCAAGATTGTGTTTATCTATTATCACCTAACTCTGCCGTCGAGTCGGAAGTAAAATTATGCAATCTTAAGCAAACATTTCATGCTCGCATTTACCTGGAGTCGATGCGTTATTATCACGTTTTAGGGACAATTAATCTCTCAGGGATGGGCGATACGCTTGTCTGGCCCTGTCATGCATCGAAGCGTGAAACGTGAACAATGACATAGGGGAAAAGAGAGTGCTAACAAAAGAATAATGCACCTAATTCAGTACGCACAACAAATGTAGTTCAATACTGCCGGAGAAGAGAGCGCACAAATTATGTCCCATTTTTCATAGGTCATTTATGAATACAACTACGTACTCGATTTCTTTCTCAGCGCTGTCTTCTGTTGGAGATATTGCGTGAATGCTACTGGCACCAACAAGCCAGTCTTTCCCATTTAATCTGACTGATAAAACATGATATGGAATAACTAATTATTCTGTGATAGAGTTGGATATTTCCTTATCTACATCAATGTTACACCTCTTGAATTTGTTTCTTTTACGAAGAATTTTATTTTAGATGTTTTATTTTATTTTTTTAACTGGTCCAGTCAATTAGGTCTTGCAGGGTTATAATATGTTATCGTTCAGTTTCTTCAATTTCATTTGTAAATTACGTAATTTCCCACCTCTGTTCCATGTACAGAGTGCACCATCAAGATAAGAGACAGAAGAAGTTGAAGATCCATTGCAGCCGACCTTTGAGACGTCAGCTGAAGACGGTTATCTAAGCCAGTGGTTCTCAACTGGGCCATGCCATATGTCTTGTGGGCAACAGTAAGATGGTAAAGTACCTTTTTCCCCAGCTAACAGCGACTATGGGTGGGGGGGGGGGGTGCTACAGAGGTAAATGAGGCTCAGAAGGGGGCCGTGAGCAAAAAAAGTTGAGAACCCCTGATTTAAGATATCGTAGTTGATCACATGACTTATTGTGTGCTCTCATTTAAAAAAAAAGAAAGTAAAACCAAGTGTACCACGTGGAGTTGTTGTTTTGCGTTTTCTGGTTTTTTATTTTTTAAACAATGTTTTTCTGCTTTGTTATCTTACTGCAGGGTGTGTCGTCTGAGATCTCACTGCCTACTTTCTTACAATCTGAGATCTCGCTGTCTACTTTCTTACAATCTGAGATCTCGCTGCCTACTTTCTTCTTACAATCTGAACGTCGCAACATAAAAAACAAAACCTAATCTGAAGTTTTTTTTCGTTCATCTCTAAGATGTTTATAGCATGTGAATGTGTTTGCATGCATGTATTGAACTGCTCACGCTAGTATTTATTTGCAGATTTGTAAGCGTACATAAGCAACTGTTACTAGATGCAATTTTCTTTATTTGCGTTTTATTAGCAGAATTTGAGCTCATTGTTGTGCGTAGGTAAATTAATGTAATAGTGAAAACACCACCAGTAACTCACTGTTGTGTGTAGGTACATGAATTTAATAGTGAAAACACCATCAGTAACTCACTGTTGTGTGTAGGTACATTAACGTAATAGTGAAAACACCATCAGCAACTCACTGTTGTGTGTAGGTACATTAATGTAATAGTGAAAACACCACCGGTAACTCACTGTTGTGTGTAAGTGCACTAATGAAATAGTGAAAACACTATCAGTAACTCACTGTTGTGTTTAGGTGCATTAATGTAATAGTGAAAACACCGCCAGTAACTCACTGTTGTGTGTTGGTACATTAATGTAATAGTGAAAACACCATCAGTAACTCACTGTTGTGTTTAGGTGCATTAATGTAATAGTAAAAACACCACCAGTAACTCACCGTTGTGTGTAAGTGCATTAATGAAATAGTGAAAACACTATCAGTAACTCACTGTTGTGTGTAGGTACATTATTGTAATAGTGAAAACACCACCAGTAACTGTGGCAGAGAGATATTTATGATTAACAAATTTCAGATATTTATTCTTTATTCTTGTAGTTTTCCCAGTTTTCGTATAAAGTGTAGTAGTTTGTATAGCCTGTAGTTCTGTTTGGAGGTAAATAATATTGACTAGTATTGTCGAGTGATAGAATTGTTAGTTCGAAGTATATCTTCACTAGATTTATGTGCAGAGTGATTAAATGATAAGTCAGTTATATTCTTTAAGTTCACGACGTTACAGTGGAAAGCAAAATAAATTATATTTCTAGCTAAAAACTCATACAGCTATAAATAAATTTAATTAAATTGCTAGTAACCAGTCCGAGAACATTTTTAACTAACTAATTAATGCACTGATTCATCATTGAGTATTGACGAAATACGTATGTATTTCTAATTCATGATGATTGATTTTGTAATGACTAGAATATATATATATATATATATATATATATATATATATATATATATATATATATATATATATATATATATATATATATATATATATATATATATATATATATATAACATTTTATGCGAGGGTAGGATAGGATGTGTGTATAATATTATGGTTAAGTATTTTCAGGGCCGGCCCTAGGAATTTTGCCGCCCCGTGCAATACCATACCTTGCCGCCCCAGCCGAACCTCAAATTAACATTTGAAATTTTTAAAACCATTATGTTAAACAAGCTTCAACATTAATTTCATGACCATTAGTCTAATTTTAAATAGTACCATTAATAATAATGTATTGATAAATTGATGAAAATACTGTATAGTCATAAAATAAACCATTGACTTTATTAGAGACAATTATATGAAATAAATGTAGTTACATTACTTACATATAGGGGATGCTATTCTCATGTGGAACGATGAACTGTTGAGTCACAAACACTTAACTATAGTATGTGCATGTTATAGTGTTTAGCACTATTTTCACATTATTTGAATTTATATTGTTTGAAGTATGTACTGCTTAAAAAGACACTTTCCTTGCTTTCATATTTTGCAAAAGCAGAAATAAGGTCTGCGTAGTCTAATTTTTGACCGATTTCATGTTCAATTGAAATCATGGCAAGTCCTTCCAATCTAGTTTCGGCCATTATTGAGCGTAAATGAGTTTTAATAAGCTTCAGTTTTAAAAAACTACGCTCACCACTTGCTACCGTCACAGGCAAAGTTAGTAATATTCTTAAGCCTATAGCGACATTAGGAACAATGTTATTTTCAATAATATAACGAAGAACTTCAATTGGCGGTGTATTTTCTGGTACTAATTTGGATACTACTTTCAGTTCATCACATAGCTCAATGGCTCTATTTTCTTGATGTGTTAAAACGCCTTGTAGGTTTTTACATTTGTTTAAGAGCTCATTTGTCGTCTCAGATTTCAATTTAGGGATGTTATATAAAAAGGAATAATGTGAACTGTGATGTTCCAATTGCTCGAACCTTTCTTCAATAGAATTAGTTGCAGCATCAATAATAAAAAAGAAAAATTCAATTTTGAATTTAATTTAGGATCCAAAACAGGTTCATCTCTTGCTTCATAGCTGTGTTGCTTTTTCTGCCGACGCACTCTAGTACATTCAAACGTTGTTCCAGCAACATTAATTTCGTTTTAAACATAGTGCCATATAACCAGACAACATAAAAATTTAAAATCTCTGAGTTTTAGGGCAAGAGTTTCAGCTTCATGTCTCGCCATTTTGTCTACTGACTCGTCATCAGCAATTTCTATCAATGCATTATAAAATTCCTCAATATAATATCTTAAAGGACGAATGGCCTCGATTCTAGATTCCCAGCGAGTTGTACTTAGTAGCTTGGGCGTTAGAGTTGTAATATGTTTCTTAAGGATTCCCCAACGCAGTGTTGACGCTGAGAAAAACACATAAAATTTCTGAACCGTTTCAAAAAATAAAACCCCTTCTCTAGATGACATCGCGGCATCATTGACCACCAAGTTGAGAGAATGAGAGCAGCAAGGGATATAAAAAGCTCTCGGGTTCAAGTCCCTAATACGTTGTTGAACTCCTGAATGTTTTCCTTTCATATTTGATCCATTGTCATGCCTCTGGCCACGCATGTTTGCGATTGGAATATCCATGTCTGACAATTGTCTTAGAATGCATTCGGTTAACGCTGAACCCGTAGTGGCTTCTACAGCAATGAAACCAAGAAAATGCTCATGAATGTTGATATCATCTGGATTCGTATTAACAAACCTTACTTATTTAAGCCTGGACGATAATTCAATCCACTTTGTATGGGACTCCAAGTGGTTTTTAGATTTTTCGTGTTCATTAAGATACACATACAAATGACCTCAATCATTATAGCCATCAGTAGTGAGTGACATTTTATTACAGGAAAACAACTTACAGCAGAAACAAAATACAGAATCTTTTTCTTTTGAATACACTAACCAGATCTATTAATATGTTCTCCATTGCTTTGCTCCCTAGTGTAAAAATGTAGTGAAAATTTCCGACCATTAGAGCTGCGTGGAAAAACGAACTCATTTTTCAGTCTCTCTGGCAGGCCTTTTTTTTTAACGATTTCCAGTCTTTCGGTATCGCTTAAAGAAGGATTCCAACTTGCCGGATCAGTGTACCTCTCAAGTTCCTCACTTAAATCTCTGGAATTGGAAACGGTCAAATCAGTCTCATTTTCTACATTGTTAGTAATATCTACGTTACTGGGGTCCGAGTTAGAAGTACATGCCATGAGCTCAGAATCATTTGTTTCGGTACATTTGCTTATTTTCTTCTGTGCTACATCAGCTGTTTCAGTTTTTAAATATTTATCTAAAGCCCCGCTATGTTTTTTAATATCGCGTTCTTTTTCCAGTTCCCGTTTCCGATATTCGGCACCTGATAGTTTTTTTTTCTTTTATAGGACATTACATCTATTTGAATATTAAAACTGTTTTAATAAACCCTACAATAAAAAGTATTATTTAGTAATGAATGGAGGCTGAAGCACTGTACTAATTTCCATAAAACGTTTAACAAACTTATTTATCACTGTAACACATAGCACACTAACACTGAGCAAAATCAACTTCCTTGAATGCACACTCGAAAACAACTGAAACATTGGAGCCGCCAACATAGAACGGTCGATAAAAAAAAATTCCTGATTCCAACGCCAAGTTAATTAATTCCCGTCTCTCGTTCAGCCATGCCGGAAGATTTATCGTGGCGGTCTTCAGTTGACCACTAAACACGGAAATATAATCCTCTTGGAACCACTGTGGTTTCAACCAAGCGAATAAATTGTACTGACGTCCCAAAAGAAAAACCTTTTAGTGCCTTTTAGGAGAAGATAGCATTAGGATCGTATGGCAGAACTATTAGCGAAGACTTGAAAAACAGCTAAAGAACAGACAGCAGAACAGCAGGTGCAAATATTTCGTAGAGAAAACAGACAAATTGTGAAGGAATAGAAAAGTAAGGCATTTTAAAATAATCTGGACGAACCCTTCGAACACTCCGTAACACCATCCACAGAGGGTTTATTTCAGGAGCCGTTCAGGTTATTCAGTCAAAATCCCGGTTGATGACACTCCTACAAATGCTCGCGCCAGGGCTTGAACCTTAAACACCTGATAGCTAGCGCAGTGTGGTAACCATTACACCTGCGCGGCTCCCAGGCGGAATATTTTGGCGGGATTGTAAAAATAAGTAAAAATATTTTTTGCCGCCCTCCAGAGCTTGCCGCCCCATGCAAATGCACGTGATGCACCGTCGGTAGAGCCGGCTCTGGGTATTTTGTACTTTTCTCTTTCTTATACAGTTTGCGTCAGCCCAACCTCTACCAGCGGTTTTGTTTCAGTACATGAGAAAACCAAAGAAGAAACATTTTGTAATTTAAATAAGTGAGTTTCCAAGTTACCACCTGTCTGGCGTGGTGTTTGCATCCAGAAAGAGACAGAGTACTCATCTCACTAACTTTAATACTAAATGAACTAACTGGGCCTATCGAGCCAGATTATAATTCTTTCTAACAATCTCATTGTGCATTCAGCCCCTGTGGCGAGAGAAATTACCAACAATAACATTTCCGACGTTTTTTTAAACTAATTGTGGTGTGACCAAGAATTTTACATTTGAAAGTAGTTAAAAACCTGACATTTCCTAAAGTACTGGAAACCTCAAGATTCTGACACTGTAAGCTTTGTGGCATCTCTTAGCTGAACTGATTTCTTCCTAGTGACCTAACCAGTAGCCCATATAATAATAACCAAGGGAACGCTCCCCGGAACAGTGGATTTGATTCTGTCTTTTGAGGAGCTGGGGTTCTCTTGGCGAAAAATAACTGGCGCTGCTGTATGTGTGTATGTCCCAAAGATTGTTCCAGAAAGGAAAAAAACTCCAGTCTGTAAGTAGCAAGATTGTCAGTGGCCACTGTTGTATGAATAGAATGAGAGCAGGAATGAGTGACTCTTTTATTGTATAACAAGTTTCACCCACTTTGTATTTCTTATATGCAATTTGTGTTGCAAATGCTGATTCCCTCTTAGGATAGATTACTATATCAACTCTGTTCTTAAACTATAGAGGAGAAATCATAGAACATAGCGTATATATCTGTGACTCTTTGGAGGCTATAACTTTTCTGCTAACGGGATCGTGGGCTCTACATAGAGGGAAAGGATTACACCTATGAGTCTATTGTTCTTTTAGTAATTCATTAACCTATGTGTAATTATATGTGCTTGATAAGCAACCTTATTTGTTGTGGACAATTTTCTTTATGTTAATAAAATTTACATAAACTTATACCAGTGTGTCAGTCAGCTTGTCCCAAATATCTATATTTCATTGTTATAGTTTTCACGTCTGTGCGTCTAACTGTCGTCACTTATGTGTGTGTGTGTATGTGAGTGGAGATATGTATTAATATATATTATATTAGACTGTCTGACTCCTCTAGATCTGTTGTAGAAGATAGGCTGAAAGAGAGAAGATTCTCGATTTCAGGGACAGACTCTATTAATTTCTACCATCTCACTCGTGAAAATATATTTCTATTATCATCTCTCACTGTTGCTATCACTTGTTCTAATCTATTCAGAAGGGACCAATCTATGTCTTAATTACCCTATCAAAAATCTACGACAGTAACTCACTGTTGTGTGTAGTTGCATTAATATAATAGTAAAAACGTAATCAGTTTACATTTTGCAGGAAAGTTCAGCAAATGTAAACGAACTGCCTTGCAAGTTTCAGGGATATCTGAAAATAAAAACTGTGTGTGGTCAGCTTCTTATCAAAACTGAATGACTTCTTTTCTTGTTCAGTGCAAGTGATTTCTGCGTTCTAAAACGTAAAGGTTCTAGCTTTAAAAGTCATTTCGTGCTTGCTAATTTCTTGAAAGATTTGAAGATTTTAGTCGTGTTCTTCTGCCAGCTCTTCATATTCATAGACATTCTTTTCGTCCCATTCATCGTCTTCAACAATGTGTTTCATCTAGTAATCATATCAGAAAAAAAAGAGTTAAACATAAAAGAAGAGACGAAATGTAATATATGTCCAAATTAAGCAGCATTCCAGTAAAACATCAAGTAACAGAAATGGACAAAGAAGAATACAAAGAATTTCAAGGAAAACACGAAAAAGAAGACACAAAAGAAACAGATTTAAACACATAACAGTCGACCATATTCTAAATAAAGATTCCAAAACATTAAAGAGGCACTTTTAATCACTGTGTTTGTTTTGTGGAAATTACCTTATATGACCATAAAAAGAATCATATACCACTTCTATTGTGAACGGATTGGCATACTGAAGTGAAATAGTTATAATACAACAATTATACAATAAAAACAGTCTGCACAATTCTGGAATAACTATCAGTCCCAGAGGATTGTCATTCACTTAATTTGATTGTGGATAATCTATTTCAAATTTTACCTTGCCGGAAAAGTACTGGCTTCGTACTTGGCTCTGGTTAAATACTGTTTGACCATATTTTGTAGTATATAATGACTTTCTATTTCTAACACCTCTTCTATAACAATGGGGGAATCGAATGCCTAATCTGTAATATCGCGATTCTTTTACATTTTAGTAGGTAATGCTCTATATTATTGTCTTGCAGGTTCTTCAATTCTAAAATAGCCAATTCTCAGGTGTAGTGTAATGAAAGTATAATATAGTAATAAGTATAAAAAAGAATATCAAAAGTGTAAGTTTATTATAGTTTTAAAAAAAGTATAACAAGAATGTAAAGGTCTAATAAATATCTAATTATACAAATAACTAATGTCTAATTAAGATTAACTTAAATATTAACCCACGTACTTGAAGCTTTTTACCCCCTTCCCTTTTTTTCTTACATTGTAACAAGTATGAAGATTCTACCATTTTAGGACAATGGGGGACACACACACACAGATACACATTTGAAATCTTCATTTACGTTATATTCAGACACTAGGCAGGAGTGTTAATGCTAATTCCCTATACTATTCCAGGCTATAAAAGAGCAGTGTTATTTTTTCATGTTTCCATTTAGCCCTCTCTTTCTTTCCTTTCTGTTGTTTGTTTGGCTGTCCCTGACGAAGGCCTTATGGTCGCAAGCATAGGTTATTTTATTTGACGACTGGCATAGTCAAGCGTGTCACCATTTTTTAAACCCACTACTATATAAATAAATAGCGGCAATTGAACACACTATCTAAAATCATAGCACTATATATCCAAATGATTAAACCATCCTAGAGTGAACAATAAAAATAATTTAATAGCAAAAGGACAGAAGTAATGGTCGTCTGAAAGAAAAGGGCTTTCCCAGAATGCACTATCAAAGTAAATGGAACAGTTTTAAAACAGGTCAATAGATTCAAATACATTAGACACATTAATAACAACGGATGGAAGATGCATCCCAGAAGTGAAGAGCAGAATTGCTCAGGCACAAACATCATTCTATAAAATGAAGAATATTTATGCAACAGTTCTTTGTCATTGGAGGTAAGAAAGAGAGTTCTTCAGTGTTATATTAAACCAATCCTGACATATGGGAGTGCGTCATGGACAATTAGCAAACAGTAGGGAAGGCATTAGAAGCCACAGTGATGTGGTTTTACAGAAGAATTTTAAAAATACCATGGACAGCCAAAGAGAGTAATGAGAATGTCCTGAAAGAGGCCAATGCCCAATGGGAACTTATTTCACAAGTTAGAAAGAAGCAAGCCACTTTTTAGGGCATATTATGTATGAGAAGAGGAAAGCTGAAATAAATCGTAAAGAACAGGTAAGATTGAAGGAAAAAGAGACGGGGGAAGACAAAGAGAGCAAATACTGGACAGTTTGACATCGTGGAAAGGAAAGTAGTAAACATCAGAATCGATAAATTGTACTGGAGACAGGGAGTTGTGAAGAGATACGATCTCCTATCTCTGATACAAGGAGAACAACAAACAACCAACAAGCTTCAGACTTTCGTAAATGGGTGCTTGCGTAGAATAGAAGGATTACAATGGTATGACAAGGTTACCAACGTGGAACTGATGACAAGAACCAGACAAGTGCCAGTGGAACAAGAGATGAGAAGAAGACGATGGCGATGGATAGGACACACAATGAGGAAACCTGTTGTTAGCATTACAAGGCAGTCCTTATTCTGGAACCCCCAGGGCAAGAGAAGCAGAGGTAGACCAAGAAGCACATGGAGAAGAGAGCTGGAAACAGAGATGAAAATGCCATCATCTCATGGCACGTGACAGGAGGACTTGGCATGTGTTTGTTGAAGGCCTATGCTCCTTTGGGAGTGGAGGGTTATGATGATGATGATCTCCTACACCACTAGGCATGGTACTTGAAGAAGAAAACTGAACAAATTATTTTTCTTCTTTAATATTTAAAAACAAGAAGTTTATTGTTTCGAAACTTTGGACTTTAGTGAACTCTAAAATGTGGTTTCTAATCTTTTATTATTTCTTTGTTTGTTATCTAGTTCTGCATTTACGTGCTATCTTTTTTCAGAGCAATGTTTACCTACTCCGCTACTGATATTTATTTTTTGTGCATCTATGAAAGTGACTTATATGACATATTGTCTCTTCACCTTTAAAAAGGAAAAAGAAAAAGGAAACGTTTAAATATTCAATTAAAATAGGAAACGCGTCACATAATCTGTATACACAAGATATTTAAAGAAAAAAGGTGTGCTCTAGCTGATGGAAAAGCTGCATAATTTTTACTAGACTGTTTTGAAGTGTTCAGAATGCTACTTTTTGAATTGTTGTCTAGCATTCCCTCTTGTCGGATCAACGTCGTTGTATTGTTTGAAGGTACTTGACCTCACGTGCTAGTTGACATTGAGTACATGGACCGCAAAAAGTCGCCATGCAGCAGTCATCCATAAGCGAGCCCTGCAATGGACATATTATAGATGTCATCAATGTAAGACGTACAAGCAGATAACTACAGTTAATACATGCATGTAATATAATAGTGGAGACTACAGTTAATACATGCTTACTTACTTACTTAGTCGTTCCCCTTCTACCGTGAGGTGTAGAGGTTTGGAAGAGAGAGCGCCAGACCATTCTATCAGCTGTCTTCTTCCTGGCCTGGTTCCATTCTAGTCCTCGGTCCTTCAAAGATTGTCTAATGTTGTCCTCCCAGCGGACTCTGGGTCGTCCTGGAGGTCTGGATCCCTGGCTCTTTGTTTCCCATGCTTGTTGTGGTAGCCGATCTTCTCCCATTCTGCAGACATGGCCAAACCATCTTAGTTGGGACTGTTCTATTTGGGTCTGCAGCGGATGGGATTTTAGGCCTTGACGGATCCAGTTAATACATGCATGTAATATAATAGTGGAGACTACAGTTAATACATGCATGTAATATAATAGTGGAGACTACAGTTAATACATGCATGTAATATAATAGTGGAGACATAGCAATGCTGCTTCCTCAGATATGTCGTACAAGGCAACTAATACGAGGCAGTGCATGAAGCAGGCATCATCATCATGTATAACAAATTGCTAAAGCAAACTCCGCCGCTAGAGCTTCTAAATCTTTTTGGTGTAGGTTTCCTAAATGGGGAGCTGCTGCAGTGGTGGTTCCATGCTCCGTAGGGAGCAGAAATGATGATGATAATGATGATGAATAAATACATAAACACGTATTGGTTTGTTAGGTAAATAACCAGTTAGGTAGAAAGATACATCCATTTATGGGCAACTTGCATTTTTTCATGTGAATTATATGATATCGTATATGAAGACAATCACTGTGGCAGTGATACGTGCACTTGCAGTGATAGCACCCGCATCACATCATCATTACCCTTCAGCTTCATAATGGAGCACAGGTAAGGCAAGGGTGGTATCGTAGCAGATACTGCTGTAGGAGGGTGTTAGTGACTTTCTCTACAGTAGCTCTCAACACTGTGAGGTGGGGAGACCAGTTCCCTTTTCCGCCGACATCGCCTTTCCTAATTCGCGAGCAGAGTCAGGTAGCCATTTGTTTACAGCCGGGTAGACTGGAGAGTGACTCTAGCTGGTTTCGAACTAGATCACTTTGCCATGAGAAGCAAGCGTTGTAACCACTCTACCACTTTGACGCTAAAGAGCACAGGCTCTCCTGTCCTGCCCCCTTCGCCCAAGATCTTTCCAAGCCTTCCCAATTCCTGTCTTTCACATCTGCAGCTCTCCTCTTCATGTGATCTTTGATCTCCCTCAATCTCTCCCACCTCGGGGGATTCCACCATACAGTCAGCAGGTTTCCTCAACGTGTGTCCTATCCAACGCCGGCGGTCTCCCTCCCCTCCAGTCCCACCGGCACTGTCTGCTGCCTGTCATCAGTTTGATATTGATGACCCCCGTCACACCACCACAATCCTTCTATTCAACGCAAGTACCAATGTTTAAAAAAATCTGCAATAGTCTAACGTTGTTTAACGCTTCTAAAAAGAATACAAATGCATGACTTCCTGTGGCGTATCTTCAGTGTAAATGGCACCAGGCACAAATAAAGTGAGGCACTCCATGTATAATGGGCGGCAAATCTGTATACAAAATGTAGCTACTTACTTCTTCATCATCATAATAACCCTTCAGCTCCCCGAGGATCATAGGCCTTCAACAATTTTGTGCTAGGTCCTCCAGTCCTAAGCCGCCGGCTCAAAATCTGTTCATGTCTTGTTTCTCCCTATTATTTCTGTCTCTAGACTATGACGTTTAACTCAGGAACAGGGGAGATTATACGGATATATTGTATATCTGAAGGCGAAGGTACCGTCCGACCACTACTTTTCGGGGCCCACTCGGTGCTGGGGCCCCCAGGACGTGCCCGGTCCACCCTGGCGGTAGTTACGACACTGATGATTTTCTGTAATTCTCGTGCCCCATGCTCATGTTCATTCATTTTCTATGTTCTTCGCAGTCTCGATATTCTTTCTGACAAGTTGTAAGACTCTCTCTCTCTCTCTCTCTCTCTCTCTCTCTCTCTCTCTCTCTCTCTCTCTCTCTCTCTCTCTCTCTCTCTCTCTCTCTCTCTCTCTCTCTCTCTCTCTCTCTCTCTCTCTCTCTCTCTCTCTCTCTCTCTCTCTCTCTCTGTCTCTCTCTTTCTCTCTCATGCTCTCTCACTATCTATCTATCTATCTATCTATCTATCTATCTATCTATCTATCTATCTATCTATCTATCTATCTATCTATCTATCTATCTATCTATCTATCTATCTATCTATCTATCTATCTATCTATCTATCTATCTATCTATCTATCTATGTCTCCCTCTCTGATAATGTTTGTACTTTTCAACATATGTTATGTCATGCTTATAAGTAATTAATGTTAATATGAGTGTGCTATATTATTATTTTACTTTACAACGTTGAATTCCTTGAATTTGATATGTAAAATGCATATGAGAATAAATGAATTCAGTATGAAAGGTGAGAGAAAGGAAGGGCAGAATGTCAGACGGGCCTGCGTGACCAATTCTCAACCCTTTGAAAATAAAGTTCGTTCGTTCGTTCGTTCACTTTATTTTTTTCTTTAATCTCTCCGCTTTTTGCCGCTAAGAGCAGTTGGCAGAGATACTCCATTTAACTCAGTAATGTAAGTATTCACTACCGATTAGCATATCCGCTATAGTTAATTTTTTGTCATCGGCAGAAGTCGAACCTCAGTCTTCCATGCCAAATGTTGTGCTGTGTCACAAAATAGTTTCATGAGTGTGAAATGATTGGTGTTAAGGGTCACTGAACTGTTGTTAACACTTGGTTAAGTGTAACTCAGGTATTGAGTTAAGGTCTGACTTTATGTCAGCATTGTGGTGACTTGTGCATGCGCTGAGAGAAAGCGTTTGGTGAATACAAGTCTGGGGTGACTGAGTTAGTCTGTGTTTGGCAGCTGAGCTGTGCGCTCGAGTCTGTGATTAGTAGCAGAGCTGTGAGCTCGTATTGTGTGACTGTGGAAAACCACAGATGTGACTATTCTAAATGTGAGGATACATTTATTATATTGTGTAGGACCTACCTATTGTACAGGCGAAGATCATTGTACCGCCTGGAAGTGTTCCTGTTGGAACCATATTTATATTCCTGTTCGTGGAGAACAGTATAGGGCGTTGCAGTGTCCGCCCCTGGAGCTACTGGGAAGAAAGGCGACGCGTTTCCCGCCTTGTAGCTGCATCGGAGTAAATACAGGCGTTGTGGAATTCCCGCCTGGAGGAGATTCTGAGAGAATCTAGATGGCGATGATTAAATGCCGCCAACAACTTAGAATAAGTGAACCCCACCTGGATGGTGTTATGATTGTGCGAGGAGGGCATGCCGCACAAAGGACTTTATGTGTACTGTTAGTGTGTGTTCCTGTAAAGTCAGTTTGTGAACACGAGAGTTCAGAGTTATTTCCTGCAGGCAATGTCAGCCTGGATATGATGTCAGTATGCTTGCTAAATGTAATTGATTTCCACGATTTATCTGTCAGTCTAATAAATGTTACGGAACTGTACCAGTGGCGTTGAGTTAATTCGTACGAGCCATTTTTGATCTTTATCTACATACAACCCACACCCACCATAATATTGTTCCTGACAACTGGGGAGATCGTCTATACAGTGTCCTGGCATGCTGCTAACAGCAATACTGCCAAGAATTATAGGTCAAGGTAAAACAGGTACCGTAGTAGATACAGCCGTAGGAGAACGAAACATTAGATGCTTCATTGTACGTACTAGCTTTAAGAGGTGTGGTGACCACTTCTCGTCCTCGCTGCCTTTTTCCTTTCCTAACTCACGAACTGAGTCAGGTACCCATTTACAGCAAAGTAGACTGGAGCCTGACGTTATCAGGTTTCGAACGCTGAACCCAGTAACTTAGCCGCAAGAAGCAAACGCTCTAACCACTCTACCAATCTGCCGCCCACCAAGAATTATAGTTCGCACGTTTAACAGTTTGAAATCTTAACACTCCACATTAATATGACTTTCCAGACTTAATTCTGACACTCCATATTAATGAGAATTTTCAGACTGAATTCTGACATTCCACCTTAAATAGCAGTTCCAGGCTGAATTCTGGCACTCCACATTAATGTGAATTTCCAGACTTAATTCAGACACTCCATATTTATGAGAATTTTCAGACTGTACACTCTGACATTCCACCTTAATTAGCAGTCCCAGACTGAATTATGAAACTCCATATTAATGTCAATTTCCAGACTTGATTCTGACACTCCACATTAATGAGAATTTTCAGACTGAATTCTGACACACCTCGTTAATGAAAAGTGTCAGGCGGAATTCTTCAATTCTATTAAAAGATATATGCTTCTCGTTAGTTTTCTGATCAGCAGTCTTTGTGAAACTTTATTTATTTATGTTAAAAACTGGAGTTATGGGTGGAGGGAACCAGTGATGTAGACTGCATTGGAGGAATAATACACTGAAAGGTTCATCTCGTCGCACAGCTACTGGATTACGGGATCGAAACCTGGGAGCGTCACGTTCCAGTCTACCCAGCTGTAAATTGGTGGCTGACTCTGCTCTTAAGTTAGATAAGGCAAAGGCAGCCAGGAAGGGATCTAGTCACCCCACTTCCTAAAGCTGGACCTAGTATGATGAGGTTTCTTACATTACACTCCTCTAAGACAGTACTCAGCAACCTTGTTTACTTCGCGGTACACTTAATATATAATATATAAATATCCAAAGGCAAAACATTAATACAGTGCAAACCACTCGATATCTAGGAATGATATTGGACCAACAGCTGAACTGGAATAAACTTACTTACTTAGTCGTTCCCCTTCTACTTTTAGTCTCTTCTCCGCTATTTTATGAAAGCTGGCAATCCAAGAACAGAATTTATAGAACATTTATTTTCGGTATTTTTAGAGCATTTGGTAACAATAATAAACGTACTCGTAGATCATCAAAACTTGTCTTCCCCTTTATTTGTTTAACTATTATATTCTTTATCTCATTGGGAGTTGCAGTGGCTAAGAAATATGGCATCCGCTTATAATTCTAAAAGTACCGGGTTCGCTACCAGGAAAGGAAATATAATTGATGAAATTTTTTTTCTTCAGAACCAGTGGTTAGCAATGATGTCACACGCCACTCAGATCTCCTGGGTAATGGGATCGGATGCCTAGCACTTCTCGGATAAGGGTGAAAAACATAGAATGTCCCGTGTACAAGTTGCGCACGTTAAAAATCGCCCGGCAGTTGGAAATCGTCACGTGAAGGCCATACGGCCGCCGCCCTGGCAAAAATTTAAACATTAGGAAACCTACCCACCACAAACGTGTTTATAGAATGCATGATTCCAGTATACACACGTTGGGATTCTCGTTAGTGCTACGGAGTTCGTGCACTGCACTGAGATCCTTCTTGTGTGATCTAAGTGAGGAGATCGGAGCACTGATGGAGTTGTCCACGTGCAATGAAGATGTTCCTTAAAAGAAAATCAAGCCAAAACCATTCTTTATTACAAGATGTGCGTTTGTGTCACGCAAGGGTGAAATATATGTTTATGTTTTATCGTGTGTAAGGTGTTTTATTCTTTAGCCCTCCCGCTGTTTTATCGTGTGTAAGGTGTTTTATTCGTTAGCCCTCCCACTGTTTTATCGTGTGTAAGGTGTTTTATTCGTTAGCCCTCCCGCTGTTTGATCGTGTGTAAGGTGTTTTATTCTTTAGCCCTCCCGCTGTTTTATCGTGTGTAAGGTGTTCGTGTATTCGTTAGCCTTCCCGCTGTTTGATCGTGTGTAAGGTGTTCGTGTATTCGTTAGCCCTCCCGCTGTTTGATGTGAAAGCAGACTCACAGCAATGTTTTCTCTTGTTCTCATCAAGACTCTCAGATTGATCAGCGCTCCTGGCACACAGAAGGGTACACATTTGGACTCGCCCATGTCAGATGATATGCAACAAAGGTTGCAAAAGCCAAAGAACGTAGTACACAGACCTGTAGGATGTAAATATTGTATTGATTGTTAAGATCACATTATCCTCAATTGTGCCCAGGTATAAGAACGTGCATCGACATTATCATCAAATTATCGCCATTGCTCATCTCATCAACCTCACCATCACAGCAACAACTAATATTACTTGTTAATTACAGGTTGTTATTCTTCGTTCGAAGGTAAACGGAGAAGAGGAAGGCAGAGAAAATCCTGGGCTGATAACATCAAAGAATGGGCAGGACACGGTTTTTCCACACTTGTACGCATTGCTGAGGACAGAGAGCAGTGGAGGACCCTGTCTGCTGATGCTTCCACCATGGCACCCCTACGACCCATGACGGGTTACGGGCTGAGATGATGATGATTCTTCGTGCACTCTCAGACGTATGCTTGAATATTCTCTAAGAAAGCAGTAGTCAGCGTGAGGCTATTTGTATCTCCTTAGAGTTTTTCCAGTAAAAGTACTGGTGACGTTAATATATGTTTTCTCTGTTGTTCATATTACAGGTACACTACATTACAATCATTTTCCTTTTCGCTCCACATGGAGCATGAGCTCACACCTGCAGCTGGCCCCCTTTCAGAAAGACCTGCACTTAGCATTCATTGGCTCTTGCCGCCGTGGTTTATGTAACAATCTGTGTTACAGGATGAAGTTGCCAGCCGCAAGTATAACCTCATATTTGTTTCTTTATAGGACATGTCCTAGGGAATAGTAACCATATTAGTTTCTTTATAGGACATGTCCTAGGGAATAGTAACCATATTAGTTTCTTTATAGGACATGTCCTAGGGAATTGTAACCATATTCTTTTTTCTAGCAAGAGACACCACCCCACCGGAGCTACATAAAACAGAACTACAATTACTTTTACAAAAGTAACAACAAATACAAAAACATCAACTGTTGCTACAACTGCCTCGTTCACGTCACTAAGCACGATTTTGATTCAGCTTCTGTCACTACTAAAACAACTACTTTACTACTATTAACGCTGCAACATTTGTTATTTTTATTGACGCCACTAGTACTACTATCACCTCATCGTGTAAAACATATTGCTTCATAAACTACCGCTGTAAAAGCACGTGCGTGCTTGGTGCAGGCTCGCTACAATGGGACTAGCAGCAGTGGGGACTCTATGCTCCACTAGGAACGCAAAGGGAAAGTTCCTACCACAACTTCTACTGTAACCTCATCATCTCAATTACCACTATTTCTACTCCATCCATATTTGCCATCACTATTATTACTGCGGCTTCAACTGCCACCATTATAACTCTTCTTCAGCTGCTGTATTCACTCCCCCCATAGTACTACTTCCTCTATCAATCACCACTGCCACTGTTAAAACTACTTGTGATAATCTTTAGTAGCAGAGGCGTATTGAAAGTTTTTGTCGCCCTTGGCAGAACCCGCCATCCCCCCCCCCCCCCCCCCCCCCCTGTGAATAGCTGCAAAATTGTGCACATTTTAATTAACTTGTTTTCTCATTTTGCATTAAACTGTTGTCTGTATGACAAGATGACTAATGTGCAACTGATGACAAAAAAAAACAGACAAGTGCCAGTGGATCAACGGATAAGATGAAGACGTTGGAGATGGATAGGACACGCATTGAGAAACCTGTTGATAGCTTTACCCAGCAGTCCTTGTGCTGGATACTTCACGATAAGAACAGTACAGGGAGATCTAGGAGCACACGGAGAAGAGGACTGGAGAAACGCACGAATGGGATGAAGAAAACATGGAAAGATCTTGAGCTGATGGCACGGGATAGGAAGACTTGGTATACGTTTGTTGATGACCCATGCTCCATGGGGAGCTGAAAGGTGACGGTAATATTAACCATTTCCGGTAAGTATAAACAAGTATCTCCATCTTATATTTATATAATTAGCCGGAGAAGCATTATTACTGATCATAGTTGAAGGTTAAATGTTTCTTTCGTGCCACTCTTTGCGTGGCACTGATTTACTTCTGAAGGAGAATAGAAATCAAAGGAACGGAATGATCACAGGAGAATTAGTGCCGCCATAAAGTCATGTAGCAGAAAGAGCACAACAAAATTACTTCTAGTCATGCTTAGGTAGGTTACTTGCTCATTTATTACCATGTTTAATACATCGATATATGGGTTGTTAATTACACTTTTATACACACATTTTGGTGCCTTAAATTTTATAGCTGTTCTTGGGTAATTTTGGGTTGCTGATTCCAAAAATGTAATCAGATTTTTTCTATCAGCTCTAGTTTTTGAGATTACTAAGAATGACTATATTAGTAGGGCAATTGTTACGTACAATCCTAGAGTTAGGTGCTATCAGTGGCATTTTGACTTTAGTCTGCATTCATATTATATGTAATTACTGTGCATATATTACCAAAAATGTAATAAAACTTTATCACTAGCACTTGTTTAGTCAACACGCAAAAAGGATCTTTTCGAGGACTTCCTGGAATGTGATATGCCCGGACAGTCACGCTTAAGGGTCCAACAGTAATCTGCCATCATGTGGGCATCCCAAAGTCCCTGATATCTCTCCTCCATTGTTTTTATATCTTGGTGAAATCTTTCACCTTGCTCCTCACTAAAGTCGCCAAGATTCTCCGGAAATAAATGTAAATGGTTATGGAGGTAGTGCAATTTTATGCTCATGTTGCATCCAAGTTCACAAAAACTTGACAGTATGTTTCCAACTAATTCAGAATAATTGTCTGCTTTAAAGTTACCCAGAACGTTTTGCACAACTAAAACAAATGAGGACCAGGCTGTGGACTCTGTTTTGTTCATGGAATCAATAAAATTTGGATCGTTTATTAACTTTCTAAATTGAGGTCCATCAAAAATTCCAGCTTTAAGTTTGTCTATGCTCAATTCTGGAAACTTTCTGCATAAGTAATTAAAACAGGTACCATCTTTGTTCAGTGCCTTAACAAATTGCTTCATCAAGCCAAGCTTTATATGTAATGGTGGCAGTAGAACTCTTTTTTGATCAATGAGAGGCTTAATGACAATATTTTTTTCTCCAACTTTAAATTCATCCCTCAACGGCCACTGTTTCTTTGTCCAGTGCATATATTTTGCCCTGCTATCCCACAAACATATAAAGCATGGATATTTGGTGAATCCCATTTGCTGGCCAAGCAAGAAGTTCATCATTTTAAGATCTACACAAACCATCCAGTTATGTTCTAAATACTTCAATTTTTCCAGAACTGTGCTTATTGTAGCATACTCCTCCTTCATTGAAGTAGAATGAGAAATTGGAATTGAGCCATATTTGTTACCATTGTGTAAGAGAACACCCTTCAAACTTCTTTTAGAGCTGTCAATGAAAAGTCGCCACTCATCTGGTGTATAACTTACATATTTTGTTAACAAGACCTCCTACATTAGTACAAAACACAAGGTTGTTTTCTTTACAAAAGAATGGAATAAAACCTTGCTCTCTGCTGCGATAAAATGTAACCTTTGTTTCAGCAGTCAGTATTTTTTTTTCTTTCAATCTTGAAGTCAAAAGTTCTGAAGATTCCTTGGAGAGATATAGATCTCGGATTAGATCATTTAGTTCAAGCTGGTCGAAGCGTTGAGCATCTGAAAAATCATCTTCGAAATCACTATCACTGTCACTTGTCGTTCCACATGCCACTGCTGTCTCATCTTCTAGCAGGGAATCCGAAATCTGACTGAAAGTTGGAATTGGTATGTCATCTCCGTGTGGAACAGGTCGCCTAGCAGAATCTAAATCTGGATATTTCCACTTTTTGTGATTTTTTTTCCATTAATTCCCTTAATATTCACAACACAGAAATAACAGTCATCATAGTGGTTCTTGGGCTCTCTCCAAACCATTGGAATTCCAAATTTTAAACATTTTCTTTTCCCACAAGTCCACTGTTGCAGGTGTTCAACACATGTTTTGCAAACAATATGAGGAGCCGAAGACTTGTCCTGGTCACCTAGTTTTACTTTAAAGTAAGCAAAGTATGCCTTTTTCACAAAAACAGTAATATGCTTCCTATGGTCTTCTTTGAAAGTGTACTTTCCACAAATATAACAAAATAAATGCGGTGAAAGAAAACATGCTCTTCTTGAAGATGATGCCATTCTCTGTTAGAAGTGTAATAAAATAAGTAGCATACTAACATGCATGCAGTGGCTTAAAATCTAAAAAAGGCAATTCTGGGAAGATTCTTGGAAAACTGAACCTGAGAGTAAACAAGCAGTTTTCTTTTGTAAAGGACTAGACAGCAATAGTTTTTTTTTACATAGCCTTATATAAATAATATTGTAATAATACCAAAAAAAAAAAAAACGGGCCCGAGCGCGCACAAATAGTGCGCGCGCGGGCCCGTTTTTTGGGGTCACCCTGTATTAATGAAATACAAAAATGTCTGTATCTCAAAAACTAGAGCTGCTACAGACAAGTAAATGTGATATTTGGATTGAGCAGGCCTCATTTATGTACAATCAAGAGTAAAATGTTTGGCACCAAAATTTTTTTTTTTTTTGGGGTAGGGCTGTGTTATTTCTTAACTGACACTCGCACTAGCTTCCCAGCTGGGCGGTCCTGGTTCGATCCCCAGTTGAGGTGGGATGTTTTAGGGTCGACCCAGCCTCATGAATTGGGCACCAGAGCAACTTCTGCGAAAGTTAAAGGCGACCGGCGTTGACCACATCACCCTAGTGTTCCGATGGTCAAGAAAATATGGGACTAACACCATATTCCCAATATGCCTCATGTATCTTTTTTTCCCCCCCGTGACACCGTCTTTAATATATGAAGCTTCATCACATCTGTGTTCCGTTGGTCACTCTCATCTTGTGTTTTGCAGTTTGTTTGCTGATTATACAGTTGTGTTTCAGAATCCCAGTAGCCATTCATAATCTCATAATACTGTTTTGTTCATGCCGTGGACATCGTATAAGTTGTTTTAATGATTTATTGCCACTTTGTCACTTCTCGTGTGCCCTGTGTTGAATGAATGGTAAGATACAACTTCCTTTCTTGCATGAGGTATGTTTTGTATGTTAAAGCGAGCATTACAAGACATATATAATACATAAGGAAGGGAAACCACGAGGCCTATAAACAGTAAATTAATATGAAACAAATATAAAGGTATGTTATAAGGCACTCGTAGGAAATAAAGAAGTAGAACACTAGACAACAGAAAAACAACAGACATGAGTGGCTTACCCAGGATTTGAACCCTGGACCTTCCGTGCGACAACACCGCCTAGCTATGCAAGCGAATCACACTGTCCTCCCTGCCATCTCTACGCATCCCCAAAAAGGATGTTTCAATGACAGGTCATTAGTGCGAACCTCTATACATAACACCGGAAGTTTATCATGGGCAGTTCAGCCTATTAATGACGCAATCACTTCTGTTGTTCCCCTATATATCAGTATTGGTCAGTCCAACAAGACAAAGACCTTAATACTGTGTCCAGTATGATAGTAGACTTAGAACAGTAAGAACAGGACAGAGGGTAGATTTGGTATTGTATAAACATTTATAACACATAAGGAAGGGAAACCACGAGGCCTATAAACAGTAAATTAATATGAAACAAATAACAAATAACAAATACTGATATATAGGGGAACAACAGAAGTGATTGCGTCATTAATAGGCTGAACTGCCCATGATAAACTTCTGGTGTTATGTATAGAGGTTCGCACTAATGACCTGTCATTGAAACATCCTTTTTGGGGATGCGTAGATGGCAGGGAGGACAGTGTGATTCGCTTGCATAGCTAGGCGGTGTTGTCGCACGGAAGGTCCAGGGTTCAAATCCTGGGTAAGCCACTCATGTCTGTTGTTTTTCTGTTGTCTAGTGTTCTACTTCTTTATTTCCTACGAGTGCCTTATAACATACCTTTATATTTGTTTCATATTAAATTACAAGACAGAGCATGTTATAGAAACCTGTAAATAGCATTACAAGACAGAGCATGTTATAGAAACCTGTGGATAGCATTACAAGACAGAGCATGCTATAGAAACATGTAGATAGCATTACAAGACAGAGCATGTTATAGAAACCACGGGTTAAGAAATGTATAGGGTGACCGAAATGTGATAGGGTGGGCGAGATGATGATGATGATTATATTGTGATATGTTTGATCACTCTCTTGTCACACTCGCACCGACCCGAACAACAATAAAACTCTTGATTCTAGAGGCAGGGGCTGTATTTATTTTTACAACCCATTCAGGGACTAAGCAAACATTAAACAAATAAACTAGCGAACAAAACAAAACAAAACAAAACAAAACACCCAGCATGTGCCCGATTGCTAGTAGCTCACGTGCTCTGGTCCATCTGCTACCTACACCGGTCACCTCGTCTCGCCTGTTCTCTCGTCTGGGCTGATACTAGGAAAGCTCGCTGCTGGCTATCACGCGCTTTATATAGACCGCTAAGCCTAAACTCTCAACCCAGTCCGCGCGCGCAGTAATTGCGCCCCTCAAACAACACTCGCGATATTTGCTCTACCAGGCATGAAAACACAGATATACACAACTATTTCTAGATCAAAAACACCACTATCAAATATAACACACAACTATGCACCAAAACTAATTTTTAGGCGTTATTATGGCCTTTTCATCAATCTTGAAGAATTTACATCCCAGCATGCTTCGCGCACATCGAAAATATGGGCGATAAATGTGCCACTCACAATGAAGGGGGAAGCTGGGGTGTCTTCCCGTGAAGGGGTAAGCCGGGTGTCTTTCCGGTCCTATCACAGAAAGATATACGGCGAAGAGAGCTGGAGACAGGAATGAAAGGATGAAGAATGTCACGGATTGCCTCCCCTGCTTTGCAGTAGTAGTCCACCATTGGCCAAACGCAAGAGTATCTAAAATTGGTTGTCAAAGGAGTCTACCTTCGAACAAGATTATTCTTGGCAGAGTTGTAGATAGAAGGGTAATGACGCTTCCTTCTCAAGGTAGTATTCACAAGATATTTTCAGAAGTCAAGAACAATGCTGCATAGGGTAGAGCAATTGTTAACTTAGATGTGATCCGTCGCCTTTTGTGAAGAATTAAGCAATGGTTTTAGCCCGTTCAAGCCCCCAGCTGGTGTAAATCCAGAGAAATTCTTCTCTAAGAATTAGCTCTATATATGTAAATATATGTCTAGATGTATATATATAAAAGAGTCTTACTCATACATTTGCTTTCATACGTATAATAACTGAATCAACTATGATTGTTTAGTTTTAAAATAACATGTAACAAATTTAATAATCAATTAGTTTTAACAGGTTAAAATATCAATGAAATGATGGTGAATTTTAGATGTAATTCAATTTTTGAATTCATTGAGACGTAGGTGAGGATTTTAAAGAAAACATATTGTCTTTTGGCTGTTTCCTTGTAATCAGAACTTAACTGATCTAGGTGAGTCCTACAGCCGTGGTTTCGTCAATTCTTTTGTGATGATGACACTTCGCAGTCTGATAGCTTTGTTCTACGAATAGTCTGATAGCTTCGTTCCACGAACTGTCTGATAGCTTCGTTCCACGAACTTTAGACAAAAATAAAAAGAACATATGCCTCTGCCAAGTACATTTGTGGGCTGCAAATTAACAGGCGCATTGTCTCGGTGTCCACCCACAAATGTTAGCCTCTCTGAATAATTATATTCTTTTGAGTATACACAGCGTAACTCAGGGAAAATGATTAGAAATCACCAAAATTCTTCTGGGCATTAAACTGGGAAAATATGTGATTGGACAGCGCGAAAGCAATGATTTGCCTGAATTACAATTAACAAGGTACACATGTCTCACAAAATAATATGATACACTTGAGGCACATGTGATGTAATCATCACTCATCTCTGCTCCAGTCGGAGTCTGGGGTCGCTGCTGCTTCTCCCTTTCTGAGCGCATTCGTATAAAACAAACACCAGCGCTTGCTGTAGTGGTCATTAATATATATTAATATACTATTTTCATATGTTGAGGTTGCCAGCCTCATATATAACCACATAGCAAGGAAAATATGTCAAATTCACATTTGTAAAATAAATGTTTACACTTACCCCAAAGTAACTTTTGGGAACACAGTCTCTTAAGATGCTTTCGAATCACTTGGTCTGGACATTTTTTATTCCTCTTATGACGGGTGACCTGATTCCTTAGGTCTCCAGTCTTTGTATTTAAAAAATGCGGGTTTACTTTTTAAAATTTTAAAGTTGCCAAAATTCTTCGATCTTGATCCTTTAAGTTTCCAGTCTCTGTATTTTAAAATGCGGGTTTACTTTTCAGTGTTAAAGTTGCCCAAATACTTCGATCTAGGTCCTTTACGTTTCCAGTCTCTATATTTAAAAATGCGGGTTTACTTTTTTAGATTTAAAGTTGCCCAAATACTTCAATCTGTCACTTATAATATTGAAATCTGTCGTAGATTTGTGACAGGTGAATTAAGACTCAGATTGGTCCATTCTGAATAGACTAGAACATGAGGTGACTCAGTGAGAGAAGATATAAGAAAATAGTTTTCACGAGTGAGATGGTGGAAAAATAAGTAATTCTGTCCCTGAACTCGAGAAAATCTCTCGCTCAGCCTATCTCTCTACAACAGAAAAAGTATGTCAGACAAGTTACTCAGTGTGATATATATATATATATATATATATATATATATATATATATATATATAGATATATATATATATATATATATATATATATATATATATATATATATATATATATTCTATATAAACCACTCACAGACACGCACACATAACTGACGAACGTTTAGACGTACAGACGTAAAACTGTATCTATGGAATATGAATATTTGTTTGGAACAAGCTGACCGACGCACTTATGTAAGTTAAGCAAATTTTATTTCATAAAGAATTTCACAACACAGTAAATAAAGTTAGACTATCAAATCAATACACAAAATAAACATAAGTGAATGCATCAAATAACAGAGTTAACCTTTAGGTGTAATCTTTCCCCCCTCTGTGTAGCCAAGATCCCGTTATCAGAGAAGTTATTAGCCCCAAAGAGTCACAGATTTATACACTATGGTCTAAGATTTCCCTCTACAGTAATTAACAGAGGTTATGCGGTAATCTACTCTGAAACAGATAGCATATGTAATATTTAGGAAGAAAACAATCAAATAGCAGAAGTATATCATTCCTGCCTTTTTCTCATTCTGACACACCGGTGATCACCAAAAAAGAAAACACAGTCACGGTTACCTACAAGTTACGTTCACCACCTTCTGGAACAATTATTCATGGACACCCAGCCCATCCAAAGTTGTGTTTTGACGAAGCAAGCCCCAGTTTTCTCCAAGGATAATGAATTCAAATCTTGGGAAAAACGCTTTCTTCACAATGGTACGTAAGATGCTATTAACTGTCTCTTCTAATTTTGTCCAGGTAGTAAAACTAAGTAAGCGATCTAATGTTCACAAGGGTACAGTAGCTTGAAAATATCGATAGTTCATCGAGGGTCAGGTAAATAACTCTGTTCAGGATCTATCTTCTTCACAACGCAGTGGTTGTTATTCAGGTAATGTCACAAGTTTGATTATGTCAAATGTTAGATTAAGTCGCCACCACGGGCCGACCGTAAAACTTTGATTACGGAAAGGAACTCTGGAACTATATGCCAGTTAAAATATAAAGTTCAGAAATTGTTCTTTCGTCTAGTTATTCTCTGCTAGACATAAACAGAAACCGCTGGTAGGTTTAGGGTATGACCCAGATACTGTGTAAAGGAAGAAAAACATACAAAATACTTAGCCATAACAGTATTCACAATCCTATTCTACCCGCGTAAAATATAACATAGTTATCCACTTCGGTTATAACTTAAATTATAAACTGCAAGCTTAGAGCTTGTCTCATCGTTTAAACTTTCGTGAAATAAATTCTAATAATTGAAAAAAATAAATCATCATGAATTAGAAATATATATATAAATATATGTCGTCAATACTCAATGATGAATCAGTGCATTTACTAGTTAGTTAAAAATATTCTCGGACTGGTTGCTAGCAATTTAATTAAACTTATTAATAGCTGTATGAGTTTTTTAGCTAGAAATTATAAGTTATTGCTATCCACTGTAACACGGTACTTAGAAAAAATATAACTGACTTTCATTTAATCGCTCTACACATAAATCTAGTAAAGATATAATAGGCGATTTACCACTAAATCACTCACAAATACTATCAATATATTTACCTCAACACAGTACTACTAAGAACTATTTCCAATTCGACCAACTAAATGATGCTTCTATTAACAGAGATCTTAGGAATCGAAAGCTAAATGGCAATCGACCAACTAAATGATGCTTCTATCAACAGAGATCTTAGGAATCGAACGCTAGATGGTTCTAGTCTTGACTGCGGAGTACTGAATGAATGAGAATCTAAACCGCTCCAGTATAAATATCTCTCTGATGAAAGGAAAATGGTTACGTCTAAAACCCGAGACAGACTCCAATTCCAGATGTTTACACCTAGGCAAAATCTACATATTCCTTAAACTCGTTCTGCGCATCAAACAAATTTCTTCGCTCTCATGCCGAACCAGATTCACTCTGTTGCGTACGGACTCATTTGAGAACCGACGTAACGTAATAGACCAGACCCCCGTGCGAAAATTTCCTCGACTTACAGGATCACACGAATACTGCCTGCAGACTATGGCCATAAAACGTAATATAAGCGAACTCGTCTTAGATCTAAGATTCCCTTATACCACTTGTCTAGAACGAGTTAACACGATTCGGTCTCTGGCGTTTAAAATTAACGTGAAACCCACTCGCGTTACTCATTTCGTCTGCTCGTAAACCTACATCAAAGAAAATTCAATTAAATGCTAACAGCCATAAACTGCTTGCTAAATTAGAAAGGAAATGACAAAAGTTAGAATGGGAGAATTTTGTCCCAACGGGCGTGGGTGATGGAGACAAAAAAGACGAAAATAAAGACAAAGAGAAAGATATAAGAAATCGATAACATAACCTCTGTCACATAATCCTTTGTCCGATCCTTCTCTCTCTGGCTCTGTGGAATTGCTAGAATTGACGGGGCGATGCAGTCTGATTTGTGACTCCGATTTCGCGAGAGTATATTTCCAATTCTCAGTTCAAAATCCCAGATTGTACTTCCCACGAATTTGCCAGTGAGAACCATTTTTGTATTCTGGCTCTCACTTTACACCAATCCAATCTCTTTTGAACTATATGGGTGGGGGCGTTTCATTCATAATCTCCCCCGCGTGTTTTAAAATATTACATTTTAAAATTCCAACGCGTGACCTCTTTCTTATTTCTTGTCTAGAAGCTTTCTCACCAATATTGGCTCCCCAGACATTCATTCATAACCATCCACTCCCAAAGGAGCATAGGCCTTCAACAAACACATGCCAAGTCCTCCTGTCACGTGCCATCATCTCAAGTTCTTTCCACGTTCTCCTCATCATTTTCACCTGTTTCCATCTCTCTTCTCCATGTGCTTCTTGGTCTACCTCTGCCTCTCTTGTCCCGGGGATTCAAGAACAAGGACTGTCTTGTAATGCTATCAACAGGTTTCCTCAGCGTGTATCCTATCCATCGCCATCGTCGTCTTCTCATCTCTTGTTCCACTGGCACTTGTTTAGTTCTTGTCATCAGTTCCACGTTGGTAACCTTATCATACCATTTTAATCCCTCTATTCTATGCAAGCACCCATTTATGAAAGTCTGTAGCTTTTTGGTTGTTGTCTTTGTTGTTCTCCATGTCTCAGAGCCATACAATAGGACTGACTTCACATTTGAGTTGAAGATTCTTATTTTCGTGATGGATCCGATTTCTCTTGATCTCCATATATTTCCCAATGTAATGAAAACTCCTCTTGCTTTTTGTATTCTTATTTTGATATCACTGTCTGTCCCTCCAACTTTGTCTATATTGCTGCCAAGATATGTGTACGATTCTACATCTTGTATTGGTGCTTCTTCAAGTTCAACCCTGTTATCATTACCTGCATTTATTCTCATTATCTTTGTCTTTTCCCTGTGTATTTTCATACCCAATTGCTGTGACCTGTCATCGAGTGTTTTCAATTTGTCCTGCATCTGATTACGATTATGGGACAGAAGAGCCAAGTCATCAGCAAAATCCAGATCATCCAACTGCTTAGTCAGAGTCCACTGGATTCCATTTCTGTTGTGTGTTGTCGATGTTCTCATAACCCTGTCTATTGCTAGTAAGAAAAGAAATGGAGACAAGAGGCATCCCTGTCGCACTCCCCAGACAGATTAACTGTAATAATGAAACAGAGATGGGCTAGCGGAAACGATTATTTAATTATCGCCTGGGTTGGCGTGGATCCCCCAGACGGATCTCTCAGACAGACAATATGGCCTCCCTACATCAATCGTGCGCGACCATATTGTACAAACACAGAACTCCCCTATCAAAGGTGGCTAGGCAACTTACGTGATAAAAGTATTATCCGCTGCCCGGTCTAATTAACCTGGTATTATTACGGTTCACCTGGCGAAACGTAAACAAGTCTGGGAGTGGTCACAGCAAAAATATGAATGAAAGTGCATAAAATATGCTAAATAAAAAGCGGATGAAGGAGTGTGAGAGGAGCTTAAAAGTACATTTACAAACGTTTTGTCACAAAGAAGACCTAGAAAGACCTGGAATTGATCTAACGGGAAAGGAAGACTTGACAAGAGTTTGGTGAAGGTTGATGCTCCTTGGGGACCTGTAGATTATTAACAACGTTTGTGTGCTTACATATATTCATGTCACTGCATATGTCGCATAGACCACTGCTCCATTCACGTTGCTGTACAGCTCCTTGCCGTCCGGGTTGTTGAGTTATGGGATACGCTTGATTGTAGTGACCTCCAGATGACGCCTGATCCGTCTTTCCGGGGTGCACCTTTTCAAAGCAAACATTTTAGAAATACGCTCACATTGCATATAATCTTTTATGTTGGTAAAACTATTTATTTCAGCAAATATTGTTCAATGCACTTTGGAAACAAGTAAAAGCTCTAATGTGTAAAAATATTTTATAGACGGACAAGAACAAAAACGCCTTCTGAGTCAAGTTAATCTTGACCTATCAGCACCGTGATGTTACTGTTAAAAAGATCTTTTTTTCGCAATCTGCCTCTTCTCCTAGACGATTCAGTGTTCCTAGATTTGTTCCCTTACTGCACTTTTTGCTGCCTATAAATGCGACAAAAACTTGAAGGTCGTCCTGGTCCATTGCCGTCTGAAAACAATGTAACCGGAAGCGGTATAAGATGTGCCAGTATGTCATCTAATAATGTAAAGTGTCTTTGTTTAAAGCCACGTCCTCCATCACTTAAGGTAGTCGCGTAGCAGATACAGTCGTAGGGGAGTGAAGTGTTAGAGACTCCACTTACCACTCTGTCCATTTAACGCTCACCATCACTAATGGCTGTAAATGCCAATCACGCTACGTCCTTTAAGCCATCTGTCACGAAGTGTATTCGCCTTCTTTTCTCTCTGTCAATCTGTTCTCATACCAAAACATTCCTTTTCTCTAAATTCTCTGGAATATCGACCTCTCATCAATACACATCAGGAGATCTCCCATTTGCTGCGGGAAATAAATTCCTTTGTTCTACGTTTGACTGGCAAAACCACTGTGACCTTTTACCACTGTGAACTTTTACACCGCGCCCTGAATAATTACAGTTTAGCCAATGGATAGGGAGCGCGGATTAGTCTTTTGACCTTTGACCTCAGCAACCAAACTGAAACCTGGAGAAATTAGGCACGATTTTCAAGGCATAGTCTGGTAAGCCCATTCTCTCGCTAGGCAGCGACCGGCCTGGACAAGATAGTCTGGTTAAGAAATACCAGTCATTTTAAACAGCGGTGGTTATGAGCGCAGCGAGTAAGTGATCTATATTGTTATATGAATAACATGAATTAATCATATGTTTATCTACAACATATCATGTCAGTATCTTTTGTTTTTCACTGTGACAGAAATTAATATCCTTGATTTTGTACAGGAGACAACAACATTATGTATACTGAAAGTTTCATCTATGAACTACGCTTGTCTTGTTTTATACTGAATGATTTCTACTAATTCTACTGTATGATTTCAGCCCTGATTATTCTTGTCATATTTTAATCCTGAACTGATTTCTGCAAATATCCTTATTATGTTTTAATGTGTTATGTGCATGTATCCTGTGTTATGATGGTATTATCAAGGTATATGAATGCCTATCACATAAACATAGAACTATGTAGGGATGGGCAACAGCACTATAGCCGAATTTCATAAATGAATATGTTGACTGACTTGTAATTCAGTGGTTCTCAAACCTTGGCAGCAATGACCCCCCCCCCCCCCACCATGTTACAGATGAATAGAAAACTATTACCCAGTGGTTCTCAAACCATTGTTGACAGTGACCCCAAATTGATTTTATTGCTCTGTGGGCACAAGGTAGACCAGTGGTTCTCAAACTTTTGATGACCACTGCCCCAAACTTCACAGTTGGTGAAGCTAACAGCCCATATGTTGAAAATCACTGCGGTAAACAAGCTGGAAGCCAGATATAGGTTTAGATCCACCTGTTTGCTTATAACATCAGTTATGCTATAGTACTTTATAGATAATAAATAGTACTTTGTTATTGATGTTAGCTATGAATGTTTGTTAGATTTCTGATGGACGATTAGCGTCCAGCAGATATGGGAAATGACTTCTCTGGCAAGATTACTAATGGCGCTTCAATCGTTTGTCAATCCAGTCCTACCAGGTTGTCATACCAGGTTGTCATACCAGAAGACTAAACCATAAGCAGTGTTCTCAAGGGCAGACTTAATCCATCCCAGCTGGTGATGCGCCCTGAGTCAAGACGGAGAAAGCAGCTTGCCATCCTCCGAAACCCTAAAAAGACCTTGCTGGACCTGGAGTGCTTTGACATATTGACTACATAAATTCAGCATCTGAGATGAGTATCTGTACATGCCAGCAGAACCACTGCAGAATATTCCCATTGTCCTATGATTAAAAATTAATTCTGACATGGATCAGAACCATTCATAGATTAGGGAACATATCATATAGTTGTATATTTTAATATATTGTGAGATTCTATTTTCATTTTTGAAAACTTTACATAACAGAGTCTGTTGTTATTTTCTTTGTAATATTTAATTGGGTTGTATAGTTTTAATAACATAAATCTACACCCTGGGGGCAGAGCCAAAATTAATAAACACTATTGGGTCAGGATATTTTTAATGTGGCTGGGCACCAAATCTCTTATCCATCTATATGTACTATACATAGTCCTTTATAGGATCTCGGATAAAGAATTTATCGCCTAGAGAATATCCTGTTTAGTTTCACCAGAATTCTCTTAGAAAGTTTTTTGAGTGGACTAATTCCCGAGGAGAGACTGTGCATTCAACTTGCAGTCTGGGAGAGTTTCCTCTAGAGATTATCTTTTATTCATTCCATTCAAGCTGTCCTATCTCCTCAAAACCACTTACACTTTCTCCCTCAAAACAATAACATTTCGCTACACTGGGACGCTCGTGTCCGGGATTTACTTTTTTCATATTTAGACACTTGTCTGAGATATGAAAACTCTTATCTTTCCTAGACCACTACTGCTGTAGGTAATTGTCACTTATTGGTGTCCAAGTCTAGGATTAGATTAAAGAGGGGACATATAAATTACCCTAGACTAAAGTACACATAAATTTTTACAAGAAAAACAGATTTTAAGTTATGTTATGAAAACTATTCTTAGTGGTACTGCTGGTTATTAGTTACATGTTGTTAACTAATATTTAAGTTATATTTTATGTATGCTGGTTTTAAATAACATAGGTTGTTAAAATACTTTAGTTTAGTTACGGCTATAGAAAGTATTTAGGCCTGTATTTATTTGATAGTGAGTTAGAGATCTCATACTCGCTCAGCAAAACCACTGCTGTTAAAATGGATGAGATAGAAGGACTGAAGAAATGGACAGCGCAATCATATAAGATTGGAACATTATCTGGCTTCTCGGGAAGTTTGCTGGAAAATTATGTCTCGGAACAGGTAGAATGTTTCATGAGCATAATGGGGCAACAGAACGAATGGAAAGCAAAATGCAAGGAAGAGAATGTGGAACATGAGAGACAAAGACAAGAAAAATCCCTCCAGTGTAAGGAAGAACTGCAAGAAATGGAAACTCAGTTTCAACCTACAAAAATGGAATCCAGGGATAAACTTGAATCTAGGAATACTCATCATGCCACTCCTTTGCCAGTTGCATCACCACCCTCAGCGGTAAATATAACTGCATCACATGAAGCCAAGTCTATGTCTCAGAATTCAGGCTCAGACAGAGCAGAGGCTAGGATATCTAAACAGAGACCTCTAGACTGTCCTGAAAACAAGATTAAGCACAGCTGTGCAAATAATCTGAAGAGACCTTCCTCATCCTCAGCAAAAACTCACAACAGGCATACCAAAAACAACCGCACCAACAACCTGGTAAATAGGATCGCTCAAGTAAATAGGATCGCTCAAGTAAATAGGATTGCTCAAGTAAATAGGATCGCTCAACCAAATAGGATCACTCAACAGAAAAGGATTACGCAACCCTATGGGAAGGGAAGGGATGTTCTAGAGCATCACCTGTCGGCCACCCTACATCAGTTAGACTGTAGGCGCCGAGACCCAATCCCAAAGACTTCATACAAAGCTAAGGTCCCTACCATGGATGGGAACTTGACGAAGGCCCGGAGTGGATACAGGGATTCTCAAAATGTGGAGACTGCCACAGTAAATGGAGAAGAAATCACCTGTTTGTATTATCAAGGTCTTGGGTGTGATGCCCTTGTCTCAGCCTCAGTTGTCGACCCTGATCAAGTCACCGAAGAGGATGTTGAGGTAACAGCACCCATGATAAACAACAGAAGGATGATTTTGCCTTTAGCTTATGTAGAAGTTAGGTCGAACTTTGTAAACGGCAAAGTAAAGGCCGCAATATTGGATGAGCGAATTTACCCGATACCTCAAGGAGGGAAATATATCATCTTAGGAGACTCAGCACGATCCAGAGATGGCGTGGCTGAACAGGCTATGGAGACTCCAATGCCTAACTCATCTTCCAATATTTTCACTGAAAAGTTGGAAGAGTGCAAAGGGATTGACCACCCCAGTGCACTTAATTCTGAACAAGTTTTGATAGTCTCACCCACTAACTGCGTGCAGAAAGTGAAGCCGGGCCAGAGTTTCTTGGTACCTGGTGGGATGAAACATGTTTCAGAAATATCTTCCTTTAACATGGGAGAAGCAGCTGTAGAGGAACAGGAACCTCAAGCACTTAGTCTTCAGTCAGTTCCAATAACCTCACCCACTCTCTGGGATCAGAAAGTGAAGCGGGTCCAAATTTCCTTGGTACCTGGTGGGCAGGAACAAATGATAGACTTATCTTTCTCTGTCACTGGAGAAACAGTGATAGAAGAACATACACGCTCTCATACCTGGGGAGATAGGTATGTGTCCTTAGGCAGGTCAAGCAATATGACTAAAATAAGGTTGTGTATGAGGCTGGCAACCTCATCACGCAAAACTATTTGCTATAGATCCAATTGTAAGCAGAGTGTAGGCTTTAGGGCAAGCTCTTTGCCAGGAGGCAAGCTTCAATGGAGGATCTATAAGGAGGAAAAGAAGAGGGGGATATTTTTGCGAGCAGGCTTGCTCACCCCACCTCGACTACTTATTGAAGAGGAAATGGATAGAGATGTGTGGATTACAGGCATACCGTTCGACAGAGGAAAAATGGGATTGAATTAACAAGAGATATGAGACAGGAAGGTATTAGCAGCAGACAGAAGAGAATAGTCGGCTCAACTTAAGTTAGCCGTAGGCATAACTTTTAAAAGGGGGCCTTTGTCACGAAGTGTATTCGCCTTCTTTTCTCTCTGTCAATCTGTTCTCATACCAAAACATTCCTTTTCTCTAAATTCTCTGGAATATCGACCTCTCATCAATACACATCAGGAGATCTCCCATTTGCTGCGGGAAATAAATTCCTTTGTTCTACGTTTGACTGGCAAAACCACTGTGACCTTTTACCACTGTGAACTTTTACACCGCGCCCTGAATAATTACAGTTTAGCCAATGGATAGGGAGCGCGGATTAGTCTTTTGACCTTTGACCTCAGCAACCAAACTGAAACCTGGAGAAATTAGGCGCGATTTTCAAGGCATAGTCTGGTAAGCCCATTCTCTCGCTAGGCAGCGACCGGCCTGGACAAGATAGTCTGGTTAAGAAATACCAGTCATTTTAAACAGCGGTGGTTATGAGCGCAGCGAGTAAGTGATCTATATTGTTATATGAATAACATGAATTAATCATATGTTTATCTACAACATATCATGTCAGTATCTTTTGTTTTTCACTGTGACAGAAATTAATATCCTTGATTTTGTACAGGAGACAACAACATTATGTATACTGAAAGTTTCATCTATGAACTACGCTTGTCTTGTTTTATACTGAATGATTTCTACTAATTCTACTGTATGATTTCAGCCCTGATTATTCTTGTCATATTTTAATCCTGAATTGATTTCTGCAAATATCCTTATTATGTTTTAATGTGTTATGTGCATGTATCCTGTGTTATGATGATGGTATTATCAAGGTATATGAATGCCTATCACATAAACTTAGAACTATGTAATAATGGGACTGTAGCAAATTTTATAAATGAATATGTTGACTGACTTGTAATTCAGTGGTTCTCAAACCTTGGCAGCAATGACACCCCCCCCCCCAACATGTTACAGCAGAATAGAAAACTATTACCCAGTGGTTCTCAAACCATTATTGACAGTGACCCCAAATTGATTTTATTGCTCTATGGGCACAAGGTAGACCAGTGGTTCTCAAACTTTTGATGACCACTGCCCCAAACTTCACAGTTGGTGAAGCTAACAGCCCATATGTTGAAAATCACTGCGGTAAACAAGCTGGAAGCCAGATATAGGTTTAGATCCACCTGTTTGCTTATAACATCAGTTATGCTATAGTACTTTATAGATAATAAATAGTACTTTGTTATTGATGTTAGCTATGAATGTTTGTTAGATTTCTGATGGACGATTAGCGTCCAGCAGATATGGGAAATGACTTCTCTGGCAAGATTACTAATGGCGCTTCAATTGTTTGTCAATCCAGTCCTACCAGGTTGTCATACCAGGTTGTCATACCAGAAGACTAAACCATAAGCAGTGTTCTCAAGGGCAGACTTAATCCATCCCAGCTGGTGATGCGCCCTGAGTCAAGACGGAGAAAGCAGCTTGCCATCCTCCGAAACCCTAAAAAGACCTTGCTGGACCTGGAGTGCTTTGACATATTGACTACATAAATTCAGCATCTGAGATGAGTATCTGTACATGCCAGCAGAACCACTGCAGAATATTCCCATTGTCCTATGATTAAAAATTAATTCTGACATGGATCAGAACCATTCATAGATTAGGGAACATATCATATAGTTGTATATTTTAATATATTGTGAGATTCTATTTTCATTTTTGAAAACTTTACATAACAGAGTCTGTTGTTATTTTCTTTGTAATATTTAATTGGGTTGTATAGTTTTTAGTAACATAAATCTACACCCTGGGGGCAGAGCCAAAATTAAATAACCACTATTGGGTCAGGATATTTTTAATGTGGCTGGGCACCAAATCTCTTATCCATCTATATGTACTATACATAGTCCTTTATAGGATCTCGGATAAAGAATTTATCGCCTAGAGAATATCCTGTTTAGTTTCACCAGAATTCTCTTAGAAAGTTTTTTGAGTGGACTATTCCCGAGGAGAGACTGTGCATTCAACTTGCAGTCTGGGAGAGTTTCCTCTAGAGATTATCTTTTATTCTTCCATCAAGTCTGTCATACTTACACTTTCTCCCTCAAAACAATAACATTTCGCTACACCATCATATTTAAACTTTGCAGTAAAATTTATATTGGCGAAACGGGTAATCGAAGTATTCCGCTAATATCTTTACGACATCTCTCGGATGGCATGTATACCTATAGCCATCCACTTTAATGGTCCTAACCACCATGCCACTATGTTCACCCAGGTCTGTCACCAGATTCTGTTCCTCTGATGAAAAATAAGGTCGACTTCATCTCTAGAAAACATCTCATCTAATTTTATGGGGCACTGTACACCAGACCGTATAAACAACCCCACATTCTCTTGTCTTACGGGTTCGGTTATACTTATAGTATAGAAAGGCAAGCTCGTCTCGTCGGCAAAATCTATGTTGTCTGAGTCGACTGACTATCATTTCCGGTAATTGATGTCTTTTTCATAATCCAAGATACTGGTAGTAAGAAGAGAGATGGTGAACAGAAGCCTCTTCCGCTCTTGATTTGTTATTCCAAAAAGTTTTAAAAATGGTATTTCATGAAGAATTATGTATTTAATGTCTACATATATTTTCCACAACACGTTAATAATAAGCTTAATGGGAGACTCCACATGGCCTCATCAATTTCCAATGTTATTTTCTGTCTAAATTGTCGGAAGCCGTCTCTTAGTATCAAAAGTCAACTTAAAGATGTCAATTCAGTTTCAAGTTCTGTTTTACTGTTATCCACAGTGTGGTCATCTGATGTGTGCAGAATCTTTCTTCTCCTTCTTCTTTGATCCGTAGCCACAGGCTGTCAAAGCAGTCAGTGACCATCACGCCTGATGGTGTACTCGTAGGGCAGCAACAAACTGCTTCCACTTTGCTCGGTCGACGGCCATCTTTCATGCAGTTTCCCAGCTCTGGTTCATTCTTTGCATCTCAGCCTCCACAGTTCTTCGCCAAGTTGTTTTTAGACGGCCTCTCTTTCGCTTTCCTTCAGCGGTCCATAACATATCTGTTGTTGTGATGGCATCAGGGTCCCTTCTGAGGACGTGGCCAATCCAGCTCCAGCGTCTGCCAGCTATGATGGTGTGCATGTCCTCTTGATTGCTCTGAGTAAGCAGTTCTTGGTTGTTGGTGGTAGTCGGTCAAAAGATTCGGAGAATTTTCCTTAGGCAGATTGTATGGAAAGAGGACAATTTCGACATTTCCTTCTCAGTTACTCTCCAGCATTCCGCACCATAGAGAAGCACACAAAGCACAAAGCGCTCATATAATTTTAATTTGGTGTTTGTGCTGTACTGAGAGAAGTTCCAAATGTTGTTTAGACTAGCAAAGGCTGTTCTCTTTATTCATTCTGTTGTTGATGTTTTTGCTTGTTCCGCCGTCTGGTGTTCCTATGAGTCCTACGTATGTGAATGTATCTGTCTCTTCTAGCGTCTGGTTTCTTATTGTTATGGGCTCACGATTGCAAACATTGAGTACTGTAGTTTGTGCACTTCTGCACATATCTTTTATTTGGAGACTTGAATATTAAAACATTTCTTTATCCTGGGGTCGGAGTGGCTAAGAGGTATGGCGTCCACCTCAAGTTCTAGAGGTACCGGGTTCGATTCCCAGTTGAGGGAATGTAATTTGTGGAAATATTTTTTCAGAACCAGTGGTCCTAATGATGTCATACTCCCCTGGCCTCCTGGGTAGTGAGATTGGATGCCTAGCTTTCTCGGACAAGGACACAAAAATAGGAGGTCCCATGTGCACGTTGCACACGTTAAAAATCCCACGGCAGTTAGAAATCGTAAAGAGTAGGCCTATCAGGCCGCTGCCCTGGCAAAATTTAAAAATTAGAAACCTACCCACTACAAAACTATTTATAGAATGTGTGAATCCTATATACACACATTGGGATTCTCGCCGGTGCTATAGTTGGGGTAAGAGATTATCTTACTTTTGTGATAGAAAGCATCCTCGTACCACATCATGGGGCCGAGAATAAAGTTTTTGAAGAGGGTACAATCTTTTATGGACACCCTGTAAAGTACATATAAAAACAAATATAAAGAAGGAAGTAAAAACAGTAAAACTGCTGCACATGCGTATAATTTCATTTAAAAATAAATAACCAGAAATTGTAGATGATCCATTAAAACATGTACCTATCAGTACGAGATTGGCTTATATAGTATAGAATTGGAATTAAATGAGACAAAAATATACAAATAATTATATATTATAATATATCGAATTTTCCAGTCGACTCCTCCAAGAACCTGTCACGTCACCTTTAATATTTAGGGGAGGTAATTTCAGGAAAACAGCCCATTGCTTGTCAGTTCACAAATCCTTGAGTCACAAAAGAAAAGTGAGCATTCACTAAACAATTGTCTCGGAACATTTACTTGAGTGTGTTAATTTGCAGTTAATAAGAATTATGAATGATTAAAACAAACACATTTTTACAGCGAGTAATTTTTTTTTAAATCGGCCCCAAAAATATTGGGGGGGGGGGGGGGGGGGGGGGGGGGGGGTGAGCTATAATCTGATACACGCCTTACCTCATTATCGCGCCTGGCTTTCGACATTCTTGGTGCTGTGAATAAAAGAGGTTATTATGACGATAAAGATTGTAATGAAGATTGATATGAAGATTAATGATAACAATAATTGGGAATTTAGTCAAGATACTGCTACAATGTGACGATACTGATGATGATAACTATGATTGTGCTAAAGTTATCAAATTGGCTTGCATCATACATTCTGTTCCAGTCGAGGGTATAATCAAACAAGCGATATGACCGAGAGAGAGAGAGAGAGAGAGAGAGAGAGAGAGAGAGAGAGAGAGAGAGAGAGAGAGAGAGAGACAGACAGACAGACAGACAGACAGAGACACAGAGAGAGAGACAGAAAAAAGGCAGAAAGAAAGAGAAAGTCAGAGACACAGACAGACAGATAGATAGATAGATAGATAGATAGATAGATAGATAGATAGATAGATATTTAGATAGATAGATAGATAGATAGATAGATAGATAGATAGATAGATAGATAGATAGATAGATAGATAGATAGATAGATAGATAGATAGATAGATAGATAGATAGATAGATAGATATTACACGAGCAACACTGTTTTACTGTTTGTAAACTTGCTGTCGTCTCCAAACACCTACTCAGGTAAACTACAGCAAATGCCGACTACAGACATACTTTTATAGCAATTGACAAAAAGTGGACTTCCTTATTACTGCTTAACTCCCCTGGTTAACAAAAATATACCATGACAGCGTGTTCATTTTTGGCAAACAGAGATACGTCACATTGGGTTGTCGACCCTGTTGCTATAAACAAGTGAATTCATATGTAGAATACGGGACCTAAGACGCGTCAAACGTGGAATGCGGTCGGCGACCCATAGCTGACTGCTTGCGTCAGGGTCAGCGAACCAGAGCTGACCAAGACCCTACTCCACCTCCAAGTGGTGGTCCTGGAAATAAGCTGCATCACTGCAGTCTGGCTGAGAGAGTAGGGATCGAAGCGGGAAGGCAAACCCTGTCCTAAAAAATGTCGTGCCGAAGTCGGATGTGTCGGGCCGAAAGGCGCCGATATCGCAGCTTTGCCGTAAACGGCGACACAACGCAACCAACGTCCTTTTCAGGACGAATGCAGAAGAAGAAGATATGTAGAATTCCTGGTATTCGAAAAGCTATATCATGAATATCCACTAATTTTCTTCCTTGGATATATCACGTTTGGTGTCGACTTGGTTACTATAAACAAACAATATTTGTTAATATATCAGACCCCCCCCCCCCCGGGTGTAGTTCCCGGGGGGGGGGGGGGGTCTCTAAATGAGACAAAGAAAGAATAGGCTTACTAGTCCTTCAAGTATACCGTAGAAGGTGACTAATATGAGGTTGTGTATGAGGTTGTGCATCAGATTGTGTATGAGGTTGTGTATGAGGTTGTGCATGAGGTTGTGCATCAGACTGTGTATGAGGTTGTGCATGAGGTTGTATATGAGGTTGTGCACGAGGTTGTGTATGAGGTTGTGTATGAGGTTGTGCATCAGATTGTGTATGAGGTTGTGTATGAGGTTGTGCATGAGGTTGTATATGAGGTTGTGCACGAGGTTGTGCATGAGGTTGTACACGAGGTTGTGTATGAGGTTGTGCATGAGGTTGTGCATCAGATTGTGTATGAGGTTGTGCATGAGGTTGTGTATGAGGTTTTGCATGAGGTTGTGCATCAGATTGTGTATGAGGTTGTGTATGAGGTTGTGCATGAGGTTGTGCATCAGATTGTGTATGAGGTTGTGTATGAGGTTGTATATGAGGTTGTGCACGAGGTTGTGCATCAGATTGTGTATGAGGTGTATGAGGTTGTGCATGAGGTTGTGCATCAGATTGTGTATGAGGTTGTGTATGAGGTTGTATATGAGGTTGTGCATCAGATTGTGTATGAGGTTGTGTATGAGGTTGTGTATGAGGTTGTGCATGAGGTTGTGCATCAGATTGTGTATGAGATTGTGTATGAGGTTGTGTATGAGGTTGTATATGAGGTTGTGCATGAGGTTGTGCATCAGATTGTGCATGGGGTTGTGTATGAGGTTGTGCATCAGATTGTGTATGAGGTTGTGCATCAGATTGTGTATGAGGTTGTGTATGAGGTTGTGCATCAGATTGTGTATGAGGTTGTGTATGAGGTTGTGCATCAGATTGTGCATCAGATTGTGCATGGGGCTGGCAACTTCATCGTGTACAGAGTAATTGAAAAGTCACTTTCTATTTTTTTTTAAAATGTGTATATTCTCTCGTGTAGCCATCGAATCTCATCATAATGTAGCATGTCCTTTGCAGAACGTCGCTCATCACAGCCCGCCTGACAGACTCTCGATCTCTAGCCAGCCTTCCCTCCTCCTCCATTGTCGTAATCAAGGTGTCTTCAATGTCATGTGTCCACCACCGTCTTGGTCGGCCCCTGCCTGGCCTTCCAGGTACCATATCCTCCATCACTGCTCTTTCTGAACCACTATGACGTTTAATGTGGCCAAAGTATTTCAGTTTCCGGGACATGATATTGTTTATGAGCCAGTTTTCCTCGATGTTCAGGTCGTGCAGGATGTCTATATTTTTCTTCTTCATGGTCCAAGATATTCTGAGAATTTGTCTGTAACACTTTGCTTCGAAAGATTCGAATATAAAGATCCACCAAATATAAAGATCCATCGAATATAAAGATCTATCAAATATAAAGATCCATCGAATGTAAAGATCCATCAAATATAAAGATCCATCGAATATAAAGATCCATCAAATATAAAGATCCATCGAATATAAAGATCCATCGAATATAATTGTAGTCCTATAGCAGAGACAGCCGTAGGGAAGTTAAGTGTTAGAGACTTCACTATACTAGGTCCAGCGTCGAAAGATGGGGGTGACCAGTTCCCTTCCTCGCTGCCTTTTCCTTCCCTAACCCAAGTGCAAAGTCGGGTACCCATTTACAGCTGTGTAGACTGATGCGTGTCGATACCGGGAATCGTACCCGAGAGAGACAAGCGCTCTAACCACTCTGTCAACCGGAAGCTCACATCAAATGTCACAACAAGGTCCATTAGCTGCCACTTGACAAATAAGTTTGTTTTTTTTGTATTCCGAGAATCAAAATGAAACGAAACAAAATCTAAATTAGTAAATAAACTTTTGTTACAAAAGACAGCTAACGTGCTGCCCGTTAACAAAATTAGGGCTCGGAGTGGCTAAGAGGTATGGCGTCCGCCTCGAATTATGGAGATACCAGGTTCGATTCCCAGTAGAGGGAATTTAATTTATGGAATTTTTTTTTCAGAACCAGTGGTCCTAATGATGTCATACTCCCCCCTTCCCCCCCTCCTTTCCACCCCCAACTGGTCTCATGGGTAGAAAGATCGGATGCTTAGCCTTCTTGGATAAGAGCGAAAGATTTGGAGGTCCCGTGTGCAAGTTGCGCACGTTAAAAATCCCACGGCAGTTGGAAATCGTAAAGAATAGGCCATGAGGCCGTTGTTCTAGCAAAATTTAAAAATTAGAAACCTACCCATCAAATATATTTATAGAATGTGTGATTCCTAATTACAAACATTGGGATTATCGCCGGTGGTACGGAGTTCGTGCACTGTGCTGCGATCCTCCTTGTGTGATCTAAGGGAGGAGATCGGAGCACTGATGGAGTTGTCGGTGTGCAATGAAGATAGTCCTTAAAACCACACCAAACCAAACCGTTAAGAAATCATGTGTTGAACAAGCCGTATCTCACACTGAGAAGAAATTTAAACGTGACATAGCACTTTACGTCATAAGGTGGCAGTTAACTGTTTTTATTTTCACGTTTGTTTCATGTAAATTTGTTGGTGTCAATACGTTATCGAGGTATGGCGGCTTGCGTACCCTGACTACCCACAGAGCTATGCCAGCGGGAGTTTTACTCCTGGAAGGTTCTACCAAGCTGGACAGGTTTGCGCGGGCAGGGGTCAGACTAAAGCAGACACCCTGGTCCACCAGGTTGGGGGTTTTAGCATAGGGCTGACACCCCTGTCTATGTAAAAAAAAATGAAGTTACGGAAACAACAACAAATGAACAAACTTTGCTGCGGGATGGACATCCGGAGTCTGAGGCTCGTATGACTGTCAGTCGTGAAAGCCGAAAGGAAGCCACTGACATGAAAACGGACGTCCTGACCGCAAAACATGATACAAGAATAGGATTTTGGAATGTCAGGACAATGAACGAGACGGGTAAACTAAAACAGGGCACGGCAGAAATGAGAAACTATAGGTTACACATTCTAGGGATAAGCGAGAGCAGATGGACATGGGCAGGAAAAGTTAAAACAGCAACAGGAGAAACAGTACTTTACTCTGGAAGAGAGGATGGACAGCACAATGAAGGTGTAGCCATTATTCTACAGAAAGGAATAGAAAGGGCATTACTGGAATGGAAACCCATCAACAACAGACTGATAAGATTAAGATTGAGAGGTAGATTCACCAATACTACAATAATACAATGCTACGCACCAACGAATGACAGCGATGAAGAGGTCAAGGGTGAATTCTATCAACAACTGCAGAAAGAAATGGAAGACACACCAAGATATGATCTTATTATAGTAATGGGAGACCTCAATGCGAAAGTTGGTACACCCAATACATATAATGAAAGAGCAATGGGGAAATGCGGCAGCGGAAACGAAAATGAAAATGGGGATAAATTAATAAGTTTCTGTAGCATTAACAACCTGGTCATTGGAGGAACACTTTTCCCACATAAAGAAATTCACAAATTAACATGGGAATCACCATGGTCGGACAGAAACCAGATAGACCACATCATGATTAACGGTAGATGGAGACATGCATTACAAGATGTGAAAGTAAGAAGAGGTGCAGATGTGGGAAGTGATCACCATTTAGTAGTAGCAAAACTGAAAGTGAAACTAAGAAAGGCTGGACCAACTGTAACTACACAGAAAAGGTTTGACATCAGCAAATTGAAGGACCCCTTACCAGAAAAGCTTTTGCGGCTGACATAAAGAAACGATATCAATTTGCCAAAGGTCAGGAAAAGACATTGACTGATGATTCTTCTTCTTCTTTGATCCTTAGCCGCCAACCGTCAAAGCAGTCAGTGGCCATTACGCCTGGTGGCGTCTTGTAGGGCAACCACAAATTGATTCTACTTTGCTCGGTCGGCGGCCATCCTTCGTACAGTGCCACAACTCTGGTTCATTCTTTGCATCTCAGCCTCCACAGTCCTCCGCCAGGTTGTTTTTGGTCGGCCTCTCTTTCGTTTTCCTTCAGGGGTCCAAAGCATAGCTGTTCTTGTGATGGCATCGGGGTCTCTTCTGAGGACATGGACAACCCAACTCCAGCGTCTGCCAGCTATGATGGTGTGCATGTTCTCTTGCCTGCTCCGAGTAAGCAGATCTTGGTTGGTGATGGTATTCGGCCAAAAGATTCGGAGAATTTTTCTTAGGCATGTTGTGTGAAAAGAGGACAATTTCGACATTTCCTTCTCTGTAACTCTCCAGCATTCCGCACCGTAGAGAAGCACAGAAAGCACACAGCTCTGATATAATCTTAATTTTGTGCTTGTGCTGTATTGAGAGGACTTCCAGATGTTGTTTAGGCTAAAAAAGGCTGTTCTTGCCTTATTCATTCTGATGTTGATGTCTATGCCTGCCCCGCCGTCTGGAGTTACTATGCATCCTAGGTATGTGAAGGCATCTGTCTGTTCCAGTTCCTGATTCCTTACTGATATGGGCTCAGGGTTGCTCACATTGAGCGTCATGACCTCTGTCTTCTTTAGGTTGATGTTCAAGCCCACCTGCTGGCTATACTTATTAAGTCTATCCGTTTTTTCCTGGATGTGTTGATGTGAATGTGCAAGCAGTGCAATGTCATCTGCATATTCCAGATCTTCCAATGTAGAAAATGTAGTCTGATGATATAGACCAGAAATTCAACACCATTTCAACAATATATAAGGAAAGCAGCAAATCATGCTTGGGATTCCAGGAAAGGAAGAAGCAAGACTGGATAGCACCAGAAACATTAAACACCATAACAATGAGAAAGGAAATGAAAAGAAAGAAAACAGAAGCGAAGTCCCCCAAGTTAAAGCAACTATATAGCGAACAGTACAGTCAGCTGGACAAGGAAGGTAAACGCCAAACCCGAGCCAACAAAAGGAATTTCCTAGACGATCTTGCAAGACAGGCAGAAGAGGCAGCGCTGAGAAATGAACAAAGCACAGTATACAAAATTACAAAATTCATCAGCGGAAAACGAGGTGCAAACAATATTACATTAGTAAGAGATAAGCAAGGAAATCTCATCACGACAGCAGAGGGACAGGAAACAAGATGGCAGAGCACTTCAGAGAAACTCTGAACAAGGAACCACCAGAGACACAATTGAATGTTCCTGAGGCTTAAAACGATCTAGATGTTAATACAGACATTCCACGAAAAGGAGAAATCATCACAGCAATCAAAGGGTTAAAGAACGGAAAAGCTCCTGGCCATGATAACTTAAATGCAGAGCTATTTAAGACAGACCCTGAGCTAGCAGCAGAACTATTAGAACCACTCTTTGCACAAGTCTGGAAAACAGGGACAACACCAACAGAGTGGAACAAAGGAATAATTGTCAAATTGCCCAAGAAAGGAGATCTTGCAGACTGCAATAACTGGAGAGGAATAACTCTTCTCTCAGTTCCCAGCAAAATACTAGGCAGGATAATTATACAGAGAATTTCAAAAGCAGTAGACCACAAACTGAGGAAAGAACAAGCAGGATTTATAAAGAACAGAAGATGTGTAGATCATATATTTACTCTCAGGAACATTATAGAGCAGTGCTCAGAATGGCAAAGACAGCTGTACATTAATTTCGTTGATTTTGAAAAAGGCTTTTGACAGTAAACATAGGGACAGTTTATGGAAAATACTGAGGGCTTATGGAATTCCAAGATGCATAGTGTCAATCATAAAAAGCCTCTATGCCAACTTTACGTGTAGTGTTGGGCAGAGCAACCTAACCTTTGAGGTGAAGACGGAAGTACGACAGGGATGCCCCTTATCAACCACTCTATTTTTAACAGTCAGAGACTAGGTGATGCGCCAGACAACACAGGGCAGTCCGAGAGGAATAAGATGGACTACATTTTCTACATTGGAAGATCTGGAATATGCAGATGACATTGCACTACTAACACATTCACATCAACACATCCAGGAAAAAACGGATAGACTTAATAAGTATAGCCAGCAGGTGGGCTTGAACATCAATTTAAAGAAGTCAGAGGTCATGACGCTCAATGTGAGCAACCCTGAGTCCATATCAGTAAGGAATCAGCAACTGGTACAGATAGACACCTTCACATACCTAGGATAAATAGTAACACCAGACGGCGGGGCAAGCAAAGACATCAACAACAGAATGAACAAAGCAAGAACAGCATTTTTTTTAGCCTAAACAACATCTGGAAGTCCTCTCAATACAACACAAGCACAAAATTAAGATTATATCAGAGCTGTGTGCTTTCTGTGCTTCTCTATGGTGCGGAAAGCTGGAGAGTTACAGAGAAGGAAATGTCGAAATTGTTCTCTTTTCACACAACATGCCCAAGAAAAATTTACCGAATCTTTTAGCCGAATCCAATCACCAACCAAGATCTGCTTACTCGGAGCAAGTAAGAGGACATGAGTAGTATGTCAAGCACGTTTCGGTTAGCATTGTGCAGGTGGCGCGTGACTTTTATATAGTAAAATATACCGATCGATAGTGCAGGTGGCGCTTAAACGGGGACCCAAAGACGCAGCAATAGAGAATGCAGTCAGCGACCCATTGCTTGCGTCAGGGTCAGCGAACCAGAGCTGACCAAGACCCTACTCCACCTCCACGTGGTGGTCCTGGAAACAGGCTGCATCACTGCAGTCTGGCTGAGAGAGTCGGGATCGAAGAGGGAAGGCAAACCCAGTACGAAAAAATGCCGTGCTGAAGTCGGATGTGTCGGCAGAAAGGCGCAGATATCGCAGCTCCGGTGTAAACAGACACAACGCAACCAACGTCCTTTTCAGGACGAACGAGGAAGAAGAAGAAGAAGATCAATAATGGCGGCGTGTGTTAGTAGGTTACTAAGGGGATTTTTGTGTGTGATGGTATTTTAAGTGTTGTGTATAACTCAGCAGTGTGTTGTTATGTTTCTTTATTCAGGTGTTACAACATAATAATAATAATAATCAATTCTTTAAGCACCAAACACGGCGCATAAGGCAGAAACCAGTGCTCTCCAGGTTGTACGTTGTGACGCCACTCCTCTTAGCTCTTGCACATTGTTTAATCCCAACGTTCTTCCTTCTCTTATTATTGTTCTTCTGAGTGTTTCTTTTGGTCTTCCTTTTTTCCTCTTACCCTCAGGAACCCAAGTGAGTGCCTGCAATGGTATTCTGTGGTTTTGCATTCGTAGGACATGACCGATATATGACCATCGTCTTTTCCTTATATAGTTGGAGACATATTTCTGCCTAGAGTCTTCTCTTATTTGTCGATTAGTCTTGAATTCTTTCCAACTGATGTTCATGAGTTTTCTAAGACATTTGTTCTCGAATGTATTCAGCTTGTTCTCCAATGATTTTGTTATTTTCCAACTCTCACAGCCGTATGTTAACACTGAGATAACATTTGAATTAAACAGACGAAGCTTGGTATGTATATTCAAGGATCGTAATTTCCAAATGTTAGATAATCTATTGAAGGCGCTAGCTGCCAAAGCATGTATGTTACAACATACATACAATATATACAACATATATATATATATATATATATATATATATATATATATATATATATATATATATATATATATATATATATTATATATATATATATATATATATATATATATATATATATATACATTTATAAAACATACATACAATATATATTTTACAACATGTAGAAAACATTTATACAAATGCCAAAGATTTTTAATATAGTTTGTAATAATTATATTTAATGATCTCTTTTAAAAGAATACGAAATGTCAATCTAAAGCTCTAGTACCAGGCGCTTTGTGTCTCTTTTCTTCTTCGGTGGTGGTGGTTGTAGATTAAAGACATCATTATCGTCCGGGTGATTGTCTATGGAATAGTGGTTGATAACAACTGGAGTTGTTGTAGTGGCACAAGCGGGACTGGGGTTGTTACAAGTAATAGGACAGTAAGAAAATATAAAAATTGATAAATTTTATAGAGGAAGATGGCTAATGAGCGTGGTGTGGTGCGGGGGATTGTGGTTTGTCTGGTGTTTTGTGTGTAGGTATTGATGAGAATATAGGGGTGAGAGAAAAAAAATCATGTAAGAGAGAATACAAATGTACATGAAGCGAGACAAATTGTTTTTTATTTATATATTTTTATTTATATAATAAGGGGGGTGTGTAGAGGTGGTCAGCCGGCGAGGTTAGTCTGGTTGACATGGTTAAAATAAAAAAGAATTAAAAAAATGGTTTATATAAGGAAATATGACGTCAAAACACCGATAAAATGGGGGAGCAAAGGCTAATTATTGTCGTTAGTTGGTCGGTGGGGTTTTTAATGGAGAGGGTATTGATGCTGACTGGCGGGGGTGATGACTCATAGGTGTATTGGCGCCGGAGTAAGACAATGTATAAGCACACCCCACACAGTACACAGGTCGGTTCTCACTGAGGAAATCTAAGAAAAACATTATACGAACAATGCACATAATGGAAGAGAGATATTTTTAGATGGAAAGAGGTGAAGTGGTGACATTCTCGGAGGCAACTATTCTTTTTATGTAAAAAAAACGATAGGGAGTTGCGGTGTTGTTCGTATATTGAATTTGAAAAGACCAACCTGGCTCAAGATTGTTCATCAGATCGGGAAATCCCACAAGAGCTGGCGTATTTTTTTTGTTTGGTTCTTATTACAACGACTAACTGTTTTACCCTCACTAGCAATAAACTCGGATCGATGGTCGGCGCAAACTTCGCGAGGAAACCATTGATCGTAGATCTCGTAAAATTCCTTTAGCCTTGCCGTCTGTTAAATTAACTCGCGTATAAAATTTTCCTTAAAAAAAGAGTGAGTAAATGTGTTGAGCTGTATTCCACACAAAATACTCTTATTTCTTATCGGGGAACCGCAAACGCAATGTTATTCTGCTTCCGAGTTTTAGCAAACAGAAAATTAATAAGACATATTTTCCCTTTCCGACCAGGCAAACAAAGATTCATCCCTTTTAACCTATTTACTACTGGTTTTCGTAACACGTTCTTTTTTCAAACATAAAAACTATTATTATATTATGTGATTCATATTTCTAATATAAAAGACCGAGTAATGTGTTGAGCGGCATTTTTAAATAAACGTTTCTCTTTTCGGGGAGACGCGACTCGTTGAACCTAGACACACAGATGACGTCGGTTAAATTAGGACACATGTCCTTTCGTTCTGGTTTATTGATTAGTTCTCAGATAAGTCTTTTTTTAAATAAACAAATGTTGCCGCCTTTTGCCATTTTTTTTTGGCAAGGCGCGTCAATTTTCAACCTAGACACATGTTCCCAATTAAGGCGCATGTCCAATTGTTTTTCCTGTAAGAGCATATTGATTTATACACGGTTATTTTCCAAATCAATGTGTCATTCCACTGGCACATGTTCAATAAGACAAGACCTTGCGATCTGGGTGTACATATACAACATCAATGTTGCTTTTCATCTCTTGTTCTTTCGAGTATACAATTAAAATCCGCCAGCTAAAATTAATTATATTAAACTTAAATATAAAAAAAAAAAAACAGAAATGCTACATACAACTTCACTTTTCTTTTAATTTTCGTGTAAAGTTTTAAAGTGTAATAAAAAAAAATAAAAACAATTGGCGTAGTTATTTGCAATCAACGGAAATTTAGTACATTAAATAAAAGTAACTAAGTATTTGTTCCAGTTATCAAACGGTTATCTACTTTTTTGTCCTGCAATTTTCAAACTTTAGTGAAAACTTTTCTTCCAATCAGCAAAGATGGTCTCAAAATTTTATCCCACTCCTGCTCAAATGTTCCAACCTACAGGTAAATATCTATTAACCTGTTTTTAATTTTGTTATTTTTGCACGTGCCAAATATTTCTTTGAATAGCTCTTGCATGTGTCAAATGTTTCTTACAGTTGTCAAATATTTCTTACAGTTGTCAAATATTTATGCAAATGTTTTTTCCAACTGTTAAATATTTTTTCAAATGTTTTTTCCAGTTGTCAAATATTTCTTCAAATGTTTTTCCAAGTTGTCAAATATTTCTTCAAATGTTTTTTCCAGTTGTAAAATATTTCTTCAAATATTTTTTCCCGTTGTCAAATATTTCTTCGAACATTTATTTCAACTGTCAAATATTTCTTCAAATGTTTTTTCCAGTTGTAAAATATTTCTTCATATGTTTTTTCCCCGTTGTCAAATATTTCTTCAAATGTTTTTTTCCAACTGTCAAATATTTCTTCAAATGTTTTTTCCAGTTGTCAAATATTTCTTCAAACGTTTTTCAAGTTGTAAAATATTTCTTCAAATTTTTTTTCCAACTGTCAAATATTTCTTCAAACGTTTCTTCCAACTGTCAAATATTTCTTTAATTGTTTTTTCAAGTTGTAAAATATTTCTTCAAACGTATCTTCCAGTTGTAAAATATTTCTTCAAATGTTTTTTATAGTTGTCAAATATTTCTTCCGTTGGTTCTTGTAATTGCAAATATTTCATTAAATAATTCATCCATTTGTCAAATATTTCTTCACATGTTTCTTGAGGTTGTCAAATATTTATGCAAATGTTTTTTTCCAATTGTCAAATATTTCGTCAAATGTTTTTTCCAGTTGTCAAATATTTCTTCAAATGTTTCTTGTCCAGTTGTAAAATATTTCGTCAAATGTTTTTTATAGTTGTCAAATATTTCTTCAAATGTTTTTTTTCTAGTTGTCAAATATTTCTTCAAACGTTTCTTCCAACTGTCAAATATTTCTTCAAACGTTTCTTGCATGTTTCAAATATTTCTTCAAACGTTTTTTCAAGTTGTCAAATATTTCTTCAAATGTTTTTTTCTAGTTGTCAAATATTTCTTCAAATGGTTTTTCCAGTTGTCAAATATTTCTTTAAATGTTTTTTACAGTTGTCAAATATTTCTTCAAACGTCTTTTTCAAGTTGTCAAATATTTCTTCAAATAATTTTTACAGTTGTAAAATATTTCTTCAAATGTTTCTTATAGTTGTCAAATATTTCTTCAAATGTTTTTTCCAGTTGTCAAATATTTCTTCAAATGTTTTGTCCAGTTGTCAAATATTTCTTCAAACGTTTTTTTCAAGGTGTAAAATATTTCTACAAATGTTTTTTTTCTAGTTGTCAAATATTTCTTCAAACGTTTCTTCCAAATGTCAAATATCTCTTCAAATGTTATTTCCAGTTGTCAAATATTTCGTCAAACGTTTCTTCCAACTGTCAAATATTTCTTCAAATGTTTTTTCCAGTTGTCAAATATTTCTTCAAACGTTTTTCTAGTTGTCAAATATTTCTTCAAACGTATCTTCCAGTTGACAAATATTTCTTCAAATGTTTTTTGTCCAGTTGACAAATATTTCTTCAAATATTTTTTCAAATAGTTCTTGCAGTTGTCACATATTTCAGCAAATGACTAATCCGGATGCCAATATTTCTTGCAGCTGTCAAATGCTTCATTAAATATTTTTTCATTAAATATTTTTTTCCTATTGTCAGTACTTGACACTTCAAATAAGTCTTGCAGCTGTCAAAAATTTCTTCCAGTTGCCAAACATTTCTTGTAATTGCCAAATATTTCTTCAAATATTTCTTCAGTTTGTTCTTGTAATTACAAATATTTCATTAAATAATTCATGTATTTGTCAAATATTTCTTAACATATTTCTTGAGGTTGTCAAATATTTAAAAAAATATTTATTCAACTCGTTCTTGCAGTTGCCAAATATTTCTTCAAATGTTTTTTCCAGTTGTAAAAAAATTTCTTTAAACGTATCTTCCATTTGACAAATATTTCTTCAAATGTTTTTTGTCCAGTTGACAAATATTTCTTCAAATAGTTCTTGCAGTTGTCACATATTTCATCAATTGACTAATTCGGTTGCCAATATTTCTTGCAGCTGTCAAATATTTCTTCAAATATTTCGTCAAATAGGTCTTGCAGTTGTCACATATTTCATCAAATGACTAAGCCGGGTGCCAATATTTCTTGCAGCTGTCAAATACTTCATTAAATATTTTTTCATTAAATATTTTTTTCTGTTGTCAGTACTTGACAATTCAAATAAGTCTTGCAGCTGTCAAAAAGTTTCTGCCAGTTGTCAAACATTTCTCGTAATTGCCAAATATTTCTTCAAATATTTCTTCTAGTTGCCAAACATTTTTTCAAATATTTCTTCTAGTTGCCAAACATGTCATAAAATATTTCTTCTAGTCGCCAATCATTTCTTCAAATATTTCTTCTAGTCACCAAACGTATCTTCAAATATTTGTTCCAGTTGCCAAATGTTTCTTCAGATATTTTTTCTAGTTACCAATTATTTCTTCAAATATTTCTTATAGCTGCCACATATGTTTGTCGAATATTTCTTCCATTTTCACATATTTCTCAAAATTATGTTCTGAGTTTAACAAATATTTCTTGACACGTTTTCTCTATCAATCTAATTTTTCTCAATGTTCTACATTCTGTCACCAAACGTTACCCAAACATTACATCCATTAATAAAATATTTTATCAGATCTCTCTTCCTATCGTCAAACTGTACCCAGACATTTCTTCCAACCATCAAAGAAGGTCAAAATCGTGTTTAAGGTTATTGAGGAACTGGAAAAAACATTTGACGAAATATTTGACAATTGGAATAAAACATTTGCATAAATATTTGACAACCTCAAGAAACGTGTGAAGAAATATTTGACAAATGGATGAATTATTTAATGAAATATTTGCAATTACAAGAACCAACTGAAGAAATATTTGAAGAAATATTTGACAACTAGAAAAAAAAACATTTGAAGAAATATTTGACAACTGGAAGATACGTTTGAAGAAATATTTTACAACTTGAAAAAAAAAAACATTTGAAGAAATATTTGACAGTTGGAATAAACGTTTGAAGAAATATTTGACAGTTGGAAAAAATTATTTGAAGAAATATTTTACAACTTGATAAACGTTTGAAGAAATATTTGACAACTGCAAAAAAACATTTGAAGAAATATTTGACAGTTGGAAAAAACGTTTGAAGAAATATTTGACAACTGGAAAAAACGTTTTAAGAAATATTTTACAACTGGAAAAAACATTTGAAGAAATATTTGACAACTTGGAAAAACATTTGAAGAAATATTTGACAACTGGAAAAAAACATTTGAAGAAATATTTGACAGTTGGAAAAAACATTTGCATAAATATTTGACAACGGTAAGAAATATTTTACAACTGTTAGAAATATGTAACAACTGTAAGAAACATTTGACACATGCAAGAAATATTCAAAAAAATATTTGGCACGTGCAAAAATAACAAAATTAAAAACAGGTTAATAGATATTTACCTGCAGGTTGGAACATTTGAGCAGGACTGGGATACAATTTTGGGACCATCTTTGCTGTTTGGAAGAAAAGCTTTCACTAAAGTTTGAAAATTGCAGGACAAAACAGTAGATAACCGTTTGATAACTGGAACAAATACTTAGTTACTTTTATTTAATGTACTAAATATCCGTTGATTGCAAATAACTACGCCAATTGTTTTTATTTTTTTATTACACTTTAAAACTTTACACGAAAATTAAAAGAAAAGGGAAGTTGTATGTAGCATTTCTGTTTTTTTTTTTAAATATATAAATTTAATTTAATTAATTTTAGCTGGCGGATTTTAATTGTACACTCGGAAGAACACGAGATGAAAAGCAACATTGATGTTGTATATGTACACCCAGATCGCAAGGTCTTGTCTTATTGAACATGCGCCAGTGGAATGACACATTGATTTGGAAAATAACCGTGTATAAATCAATATTCCCTTAAAGGAAAAACAATTGGACATGCGCCTTAATTGGGAACATGTGTCTAGGTTGAAACTGGCGCGCCTTGCCAAAAAAAATGGCAAAAGGCGGCAACATTTGTTTATTTAAAAAAATACTTATCTGAGAACTAATCAATAAACCAGAACGAAAGGACATGTGTCCTAATTTAACCGACGTCATCTGTGTGTCTAGGTTGAATGAGTCGCGTCTCCCCGAAAAGAGAAACGTTTATTTAAAAATGGCGCTCAACACAATACTCGGTCTTTTATATTAGAAGTATGAATCACATAATATAATAATAGTTTTTATGTTTGAAAAAAGAACGTGTTACGAAAACCAGTAGTAAATAGGTTAAAAAGGATGAATCTTTGTTCGCCAGGTCGGAAAGGGAAAATATGTCTTATTAATTTTCTGCTTGCTAAAACTCGGAAGCAGAATAACATTGCATTTGCAGTTCCCCGATAATAAATAAGAGTATTTTGTGGGGAATACAGCTCAACACATTTACTGACTCTTTTATTTTAGGAAAATTTTATACGCGAGTTAATTTAACAGACGGCAAGGCTAACGGAATTTTACGAGGTCTACGATCAATGTTTTCCTCTGGAAGTTTGCGCCGACCATCGATCCGAGTTTATTGCTAGTGACGGTAAAACAGTTAGTCGTTGTAATAAGAACCAAAAAAAAAAAAAAAATACGCCAGCTCTTGTGGGATTTCCCGATCTGAGGAACAATCTTGAGCCAGGTTGGTCTTTTCAAATTCAATATACGAACAACACCGCAACTCCCTATCGTTTTTTACATAAAAAGAATAGTTGCCTCCGAGAATGTCACCACTTCACCTCTTTCCATCTAAAAATATCTCTCTTCCATTATGTGCCCTGTTCGTATAATGTTTTTCTTAGATTTCCTCAGTGAGAACCGACCTGTGTACTGTGTGGGGTGTGCTTATACATTGTCTTACTCCGGCGCCAATACACCTATGAGTCATCACCCTCGCCAGCCAAAATCAATACCCCCGTGCTCTCTCCATTAAAAACCCCACCGACCAGCTAACGACAATAATTATCTACACCTACCATTACCCACTGATCGAACTTATCGATTTTATATTTCCCTCCATAAGCCTTTCCTCCTCCATTTTATCGATTTTATGACGTCACATTTCCTTATATAAACCATTTTAAAAATTCTTTTTTATTTTAGCAATGTCAACCAGACTAACCTCGCCGGCTGACCACCTCTACACACCCCCCTTATTATATAAAGAAAAATAAATAAATAAAAAACAATTTGTCTCACTTCGTGTACATTTGTATTCTCTCTTACATGATTTTTTTTTCTCTCACCCCTATATTCTCATCAATACCTACACACAAAACACCAGACAAACCACAATCACCCACACCAAACAACGCTCATTACCCATCATCCTCTATACAATTTATCAATTTTTATATTTTCTTACTGTCCTATTACTTGTAACAACCCCAGTCCCGCTTGTACCACTACAACAACTCCAGTTGCTATCAACCAATATTCCATAGACAATCACCCGGACGATAATGATGTCTTTAATCTACAACCACCACCACCGATGAAGAAAAGAGCTACAAAGCGCCTGAAACTAGAGCTTTAGATTGACCTTTCGTATTCTTTTAAAAGAGATCATTAAATATATTTATTACAAACTATATTAAAAATCCTTGGCATTTGTATAAATGTTGTCTACATGTTGTAAAATATATATTGTATGTATGTTGTACATATGTATATATATATATATATATATATATATATATATATATATATATATATATATATATATATATATATATATATATTTATTTATTTATATTTATATGTATGTTGTATATATTGTATGCATGTTGTAACACCTGAATAAAGAAACATAACAACACACTGCTGAATCATACACAACACTTAAAATACCATCACAAAAAAAAAAAAATCCCCTTAGTAACCTACTAACATACGCCGCCATTATTGATCTAATATTTTACTATATAAAAAGTCATGCGCCACCTGCACTCTCGATCGGTATATTTTACTATATAAAAGGCACGCGCCACCTGCACAATGCTAACCGAAACGTGCATCACATACTACTGACATGCACACCATCATAGCTGGCAGACGCTGGAGCTGGGTTGGCCATGTCCCCAGAAGAGATCCCGATGCCATCACAAGAACAGCTATGCTTTGGACCCCTGAAGGAAAACGAAAGAGAGGCCGAGCAAAAACAACTTGGCGGAGGACTGTGGAGGCTGAGATGCAAAGAATGAACCAGAGTTGATGCTCTGTACGAAGGATGGCCACCGACCGAGCAAAGTGGAGTAAATTTGTTGTTGCCCTACAAGACGCCACTAGGCGTGATGTCCACAGACTGCTTTGACGGTCGGCCGCTAAGGATCAAAGAAGAAGAAGGAAGTGAAGAAGTAATAATTTAAGAATAGGAATGGATGTGTCAATCAACCTGTAAAGCGAATTGCTACAGAAACCAATGCTCCAAGAACATGTAAATGCTTTGTGCTGGCACAAGTTACACGTACTTAAAATCAAGGTTTCGCTATAGGCTGTTGAGGTTTGTCAGCGTGACATCTTAACTTGCAAATTTGCCTTCTTCCCCCAATAGTTTCAACGTTGAAATTTTTGGCAGACAACTTTTAAAAAATCGATATTTATTTTACACATTGTATGAAAACATACATAGTATCACCTCATTTTGAGAGTGTTATAGGTTTGGGGAGGGGTGGTTTAAGGGTGCAAAATGAGCACGCTTTTCAAACATATTCATGTGACCTATTAAATTCAAACTTGTAAACTTCAATCCCAAAGAGCGATTTACCTGTACGATTCTTATACACTTGAAACAACAAGGGAACTTATGTAAAGGAACTTATCGACTTTCCTTTTTTTTATTTCTTTTTCTAAAATCCGAAATGAAAGCAGAACGCATTTCTACTGGTGTCGCGGGTTGTCTACCTTGATCTGAAGTAGTGGTCCCCTAATGGCCCGACAGTGGATAAAAGGATGAGTAACCTTCGCTCAAGATTACTCTAGGCATTGGAGGGAGTCTCACAGGCGTTTTAGAATGGCAAGTTCAACAACTGCGTATTCTCAATTTGTTGTTAACTTTTGAATTCCTTGCCCACTTCTGTGAGATATATATTTTTTGACTCGCAAATCAAGAGCACCTAGTTGTAGGTAATTCAGCAAAGTATTAATTGTATTGTTAGCTCTGTGTATAAATATTGTTTTAAAACGTCATTCGGGTGCAACCCTCATGTTCACTTATCCAAGTTATTAACTCCACTGAGGATTTATATTTACATAGGTAACAAGAAATTTGTTTCTGAGATATGAGATCAACAGGGTTAAAATGAATAAAGTTAATTGGTCACGAATGATAGTTCACTGGCTGTGTATCTTCTTCGGGATATATTACTGTATGGTAGGGTGCAAAGAGTCTATACGTTTTACCAGAACTTTGTACTTAACTGGCTAGGTAGTGACAGCGATTTGTTATTGAGTTCTTGCTCATTCACTGCTGGTTCTCAGTGAAGTCTTGACTGTTCCTTCTCAAGTCAGGAGTCGAATGGCTTGTGGGAGGATGTTAGCTGCTGTGCCGAAGTAATTTCCAAAAAGTGTCCTTTAGAACGTCTCTTGTGGATGGTGTCCAGCGTTGCATTATGGTAACTGATATCAGAACCTGAGAGAAAATAAAAAATCGTATCTCCCTTACGTCTTATGTATCCTGATGTAAGCATGAAGCAGCCTCCATTTTCTTCCATAATTTCATCTTCTTCTGAATGTTTCTGATGTACCTGAGAAAAAATACTCAGGCCGCCGAAACAGATGAAAGAGTTTTCAAGAGAGCAAAAGATAACAAATCTGAAATAAGATTGCCAAAAAAAAAAAATACCAAAAAAAAAAATATATATATATATATACTACTCGTCAAAAGTCAAGGGCCACTTAGAAAAACCTTGGTTGAAACCATAAAACAAATCTGATATAAACGTAATTGGTATCAGTCAAAACGGCATTTATTGAATACCAAATTGACATGTCACGTAAAGAAATGGAAACACACATTCAAACGCAATGAAGCTGTGAAGTGTGTCACCCATTTTTCAAAAGTCACACAATAGATGTTGCACAAATAGACATTTCAAAATCGGGTATGACCACCGTTTGAAGCAAGGCATTCAAGACAGCGTAGACGCGTCGAGTCCACAAGGGTCCGAAGAGTATCCTGAGGAACAACTTGCCATTCCTGAAGCAGAAATGCAGTCAGCTGTGCAACATCCATTGGCAGGGGGTGATTTGTTGACAATCTTCGACCAAGGACAACCCAGAGGTGCTCAATCGGAGAAAGGTCAGGTGAATGAGCTGGCCACGTCATCCTGATGATCCCATGTTGCCGAATAAACTCATTCACCACACGAGCTCGATGGGGTCGAGCGTTATCGACTTGGAGGATGGCATTACCACCTATGGCCTCCAGAGCAGGCTGAACAATTGGTCTCAAGATTTCGTTCTGTTATCTTGGGCCGGTCAAGTTGCCTTGGATGATGTAGAGTGGGGTCCTGCCGTGTCTGTAGAAGCCTCCCCAGACAATGACAGAACCCCTACCATAACGATCCACCTCTCGAATTGTGTCATCAGTAAATCGCTCTCCTGGTCGTCTCCAAACTCTAATCCTGCCATCATTGAATGACACAGTGAAGCGAGATTCATCAGTGAAGAGAACTTGACTCCATTGTTGCGTTGTCCATCGGATGTGCTCGCGACACCAAGCAACACGGGCTCTGCGATGAGCAGGAGTAAGAGGGATTCTGACTGCAGGACGTCGAGCAGCCAGTCCAAATTCATGTAAACGTCTGCGAATGGTGCTTTGACTGACAATAACGTTTACAGTTTGTCTCAGCTGACATCTTAGAGTAGAACAAGTCACTGTTCGATGGCGCAGGGCTGACAACAAGACGTACCGGTCATCATGTCTATTGATGCATCTAGGGCGACCTGGCCGGTGGCGATCCTCCACACTTCCTGTGGCCTGAAATCTCTCCAAAATTCTTTGGATAGTAGAGTGTGACACTGCAAGCCGTCTAGCAACCTCACGGACAGATAAACCACTTTCAACCCACGCTATAGCGCTCATTCTGTGTAAGGTGTCAAGACTTCTTCTCGGTGGCATGGTTTTTGCAAGTGATGAAACTACCCTAAGTCTGCTGATTGTAAAACAAATTAAGAGTGAACTCTGTTCACGAAAAGTCGCCATTGCACGTGGAATGTCAATCAGCACGATTACCTCACTGTTACGCACGGATCATTATTATTTTTCGTTTGTATAAACATTTTTCATATGTATGATCATTTTTTTGACTGAAGTGTGTATTATGTTTTCTATGGTCAAAGGGACATAATCCGAGTTATCGAAACTACAATTTTTTTAGGAGTTTGCCTTCTCTTGTATAGAGACACGTTCGGTCTATAATTTCTTGAACGAAGCGTGACCACATCTCCTTATTTGGTAGTACCAGTCAACTATGGTAGATGTCTGAAACCTTTCTTAACGCTTCTTTTCATGACCATAAAAGGCGCGACTGTGTAAGACTTTTATCTCGAATGTTCTTAGAATCGTCTTATTGTGAACGGCAACTCAGAGATTGTCGTTCTGCGCATGTCAAAAGCTGGGAGTTCGTTCTGTGTGTTCCGCCCAGTTCGGTAGTTGAGAAATGGTTTAAGAAGCGAGCAGACGCAACTGCGTCTTGTGATTTTCTGAGGGAAATACAGTGTCTTTGTGAGTTAGTTAGCTAACTAGACTATTTCCCAGTATTATTCACGCCTGCCTGGAGGCATATGTTCATGGTTGATTTTCCGAAATAAGGTAATTCCTCTTGTATCGAACTTTATGCTATCATCTAGAGGTTCGTCATTTTGTCGCCTATTTGCTCGCCTGCGTGATGCAAAATGGAGAGGTACTTTGACTAGGATTAAGTCACCGGTATCTGTATACCTGAACTAGTTAAATATATATGGGTCGCTCTAGGCCAACAAGACTATTGTCTGTGTTCCAGGATTCGTTATATCAGAGATCACGTCCAAGTCAGATGGTTAGACTTAGGAACATTATAAAGGTCGAGCTGACCTGTAGCCCATGTATGCTATTCACGTGCAGACAGTGAACGGACTTATTGTATACAACTGATCTGCTAGCATCAGAATGGGAGCATTTATTATTGTTTATGAACATTGAAGATCTGTAGCTGACACTGTTGCAGAAGTTATAGAAATTATTATTATTTATACAGCTTCACGAACTAGAACTCTATGATTTATGAATTTCTGAATCTATTGAACTGTGATGTCTTATGACGCATATATACAACAGCTGTCATTGCTGACTACAGAAATTGTTTTCAATGTGCCATATCATCTTGCTGAACTCGTTAACTATGTTGATGTCATAAGTATCATGACTGTTTTGTGGCGTGCAATAAATGGAAGAAACTTATACAACGAAGTTACCCTTTCTATGACTCTACACGTCATGTTGCCTGTGTGATAACCCTGTGAACTGTTCCACTACCACATACACAGCAACATCCTAAATCAGAGAAGACACCTACATCTTACACTTTAATACCAGGTGTCGATAAGGGTGGCAAGTTACCACTTCAGCGCAAATCCACCCTTATCATTTTTGGTGTTGCCATCATTGTGGCGTGTGTTGGTGGCACCTTCCTGGAATTTATCAGCGTATACTTAGATAAATTTTTTCTCTAAGGATCTGAGATATGATCTCAGTGTCGCTCCATGCGTTGAGCTAATTTGTTAGGTATATATCCACGCATCATACGTGCGTTAGGAGCCTAGATTTTTTCCGGCTCCAGGATTTAAAAAAAAAATGTTTCATTTTTTTTTTCCAGGGAGGGTGCGGTAATGTTACGCACGGATCATTATTATTTTTCGTTTGTATAAACATTTTTCATATGTATGATCATTTTTTTTGACTGAAGTGTGTATTATGTTTTCTATGGTCAAAGGGACATAATCCGAGTTATCGAAACTACAATTTTTTAGGAGTTTGCCTTCTCTTGTATAGAGACACGTTCGGTCTATAATTTCTTGAACGAAGCGTGACCACATCTCCTTATTTGGTAGTACCAGTCAACTATGGTAGATGTCTGAAACCTTTCTTAACGCTTCTTTTCATGACCAAAAAAGGCGCGACTGTGTAAGACTTTTATCTCGAATGTTCTTAGAATCGTCTTATTGTGAACGGCAACTCAGAGATTGTCGTTCTGCGCATGTCAAAAGCTGGGAGTTCGTTCTGTGTGTTCCGCCCAGTTCGGTAGTTGAGAAATGGTTTAAGAAGCGAGCAGACGCAACTGCGTCTTGTGATTTTCTGAGGGAAATACAGTGTCTTTGTGAGTTAGTTAGCTAACTAGACTATTTCCCAGTATTATTCACGCCTGCCTGGAGGCATATGTTCATGGTTGATTTTCCGAAATAAGGTAATTCCTCTTGTATCGAACTTTATGCTATCATCTAGAGGTTCGTCATTTTGTCGCCTATTTGCTCGCCTGCGTGATGCAAAAATGGAGAGGTACTTTGACTAGGATTAAGTCACCGGTATCTGTATACCTGAACTAGTTAAATATATATGGGTCGCTCTAGACCAACAAGACTATTGTCTGTGTTCCAGGATTCGTTATATCAGAGATCACGTCCAAGTCAGATGGTTAGACTTAGGAACATTATAAAGGTCGAGCTGACCTGTAGCCCATGTATGCTATTCACGTGCAGACAGTGAACGGACTTATTGTATACAACTGATCTGCTAGCATCAGAATGGGAGCATTTATTATTGTTTATGAACATTGAAGATCTGTAGCTGACACTGTTGCAGAAGTTATAGAAATTATTATTATTTATACAGCTTCACGAACTAGAACTCTATGATTTATGAATTTCTGAATCTATTGAACTGTGATGTCTTATGACGCATATATACAACAGCTGTCATTGCTGACTACAGAAATTGTTTTCAATGTGCCATATCATCTTGCTGAACTCGTTAACTATGTTGATGTCATAAGTATCATGACTGTTTTGTGGCGTGCAATAAATGGAAGAAACTTATACAACGAAGTTACCCTTTCTATGACTCTACACGTCATGTTGCCTGTGTGATAACCCTGTGAACTGTTCCACTACCACATACACAGCAACATCCTAAATCAGAGAAGACACCTACATCTTACACTTTAATACCAGGTGTCGATAAGGGTGGCAAGTTACCACTTCAGCGCAAATCCACCCTTATCACTCACCTGTATGGTTGTACGGAAGTTTGAAAAAACAGATTAAAAATGTGAATTTATGGTCAGCAAACCAAATTGCACGTGATCACCATGGTTGTCGGTGAGTTGTTTTTATGCTTAACGTGCATAGAGGACTGTCAGAGGAAGATATTGCACCCATTTTTACTAAAAACTTCCTTCATTTAATCATTCTATGCGCTTATATAAAAGTGTATTGAAAATAATAGGGTGGCCCTTGTCTTTTGACGAGTAGTATATATATATAACTTTTTTTTTCTCGATTAATTATGTATCATTAAATATGTCGTTAAATCTTATATAAAGCTTAAGTAGTATATAGTCAAACTCTGCACAACTGCTACGAAATGGCTGAATTAGTTAAAATAAGATTAGCTATTGTGCAGACGGGAAAGGAATTGAGTCTGAGCGGTGATGCACTCATGCACTATGTCTCCACGGAAATTAACACGATTCATGACAGAAAGGAAACGAGACTGAATGAGAAAGCTGAAATAGAGCAAAGAGTCTGGAAGCTTAAGCTGAAAGAGAAGCAAAGAATTAAAAGAAAAAATGCTTATAGATGTCGTGAAACATTCTAAATCCACATATCTAAATTAAAAAGTAAATGTAAAGCCTAACGAATTAATTCAATAAAAGGAAAGAGGAATGGTAAAAGAACAGTGCTGTCTCAATGGCGTACAAAAATCCCCCTTTTTCTACTTCGTCTGCAAAATTGTAATGCTTTCACGTTTGATAGTAAAGCCTACAGCAGCATACACGCCTTTCTAAAAATAAAACGTGTACTGTATTTCTTAGAAAACCTTAAGATACACACCCTGCTTAATGACCTAGATAAAATACTAGCATTAATGTCATTATATACACTGCGTAATGAAAAGACAGACGGACTTAGAGAGAGAGAGAGAGGGCTGAACGGAGGAACGCATACAATACTACCACAGTCTCGCGATATAAAATTAATGCCATCACGTGCGAAAGGCATGAAGCATTAACTTTTTGTTCAAATAGACAGTTAAAAAAACACTACCAATACGAGGTTAGGTTTTAAAAAACATGTTTAATGCTTATTAGGAAACATGACACAATACTGTTTTACGTTTGAAATCCTGACAGTACAGAAGACACCTCATCGTATCGAAGTGAACGGGTGGTAGAAGAAAATACATATTTTGAACGCAGCCACTTAGCTCCATTAAATTTACATATTTGGGTTCCTTAGGACTTGCTGACAAAGAATATGTTAAGTGTTACGCAAATAGTCTAGGAATTAACAAATTATAGCCAAAATAAAATAGTGAGGTTGTCTGACAGCACCAGATCATATTTGCTCAGTGGCATGTTTTAAAACCACTATTTTACGGGAAATAGGCCAACAAGTTAAATCCGATTTGATTGGCTAGAATAATATGTAAGGCGAAACATGATTAGTCGAATGCAAATACTATTTTTGGTTGTTAAGGGAAACGGTAGGAAGGGTACTTTTTTTTCAAATGCTTTTGTAAACATGGTCTTATTGGTTAGACCATTTGATATAGTCAATTAGGAGCGTCAGTTCAGGGCCACATTTTGAAAATAAACTTACTGAGAAGCAAGTGCGTTGAGATCCAGCTCACATTTTTCTAACGAAAGCCTGGGACAGAGGCAGATCGGAATTGTGCCATAACCCATCGCCAGTCAACGTATTTGTTTAATATTTCCTTGAAATTGTGGTAAGCTAGACATATTTGATATCTTTTTGATGAAAATTGAATGTGAATTGATAATTTATGTCTGTATGTGTGTGGTTCAGTAGCAAACATGAGGCAAAGCCTAGATAATTGCTCCACCATGAACAAAACTTGTCGGAGAGGAGTTTAACTGCCTAGGCCTATATGGAATTGCCAAATAGTACTATGACACCTATCTTATTGAATAGAAGGAAATAATGATGGAATTGCAGAGGCGTTGTAACCATTAGGGAGAGGAATACTGGTGTATACTGTTACATGAGAAGCTAGCAGTTGGCCTACCGCGCTGAACTCTGTGTTTGTTATGTATTGTGCTTCAGTGTGGAAATAGATTATAAATTAGTTCTGAAGTAGGAGGTACACCCTTCTTGTTTCAGGGACTGTGGTACTAACATATTAAAGCAGCACCTGGTCTGAGTTTTGCTGAATCCAGAGGCTGGTAGCATACTCCTTGGTCAATATATCGACCAGTGTTGGTTCTCAAGAACACGGTGAAGCAAGCGAGCAGTGGAGACTGTTTCCTGCCACCCACACAGAAGTTAAGAGTTCGTGGCCAGAGCAGCTCAATCTTGTGTATACTCCCTCTAAAAGTGACTTTACCTAAAATCAAGAGGGACATTATTTGTTTCAAATAAAAAGAAACTGTGAACCTTTCCAATATTATTTCCACGAGAAACAAACACTTGAAGTCATGATGACACACAACCACCTAGCTTGAAAAGCCAGTATTACCTCATAGTACTACAGCACAACTTACACACAAATTGCAATAATAATATATGGCAATACAAAGATCCTATCTATAAATTGTGTACATACAACTTGTGATTACATTTGATTGTGATTCCTGGTTCACTTTGTAGTTGAATCAGGATATCTATATTTGACAGGAATTAATACATATATTTTTACAAGTTACCAACTGACTCATTTAAGATAGTCTTATAGAGTGTTCTATGTATGTGAGTGTTGTAAAGTATTGTTGATTTTAATTAAATTGTTTATCTGTCTGTTGGTTGTTGTGAACATACACTTCATCACTATCATAACCCTAGACATTCAACGAAGTCATCACAATATTCCAGAATAAGTCTGACTGAGGCCTAAATGTGGTAGCAAAGTAAGGTCATCTGTAATACACCACACTCATTAGATACAGATAACTTCACAGCTGACCTCAGTCAGTACAATAAGTCCCCTATAAATATTTATAATATCCCACTTTACCACATATATTGGGGTCCTGTCCGGGATTTGAATCTTCTCCTATTATATATATTGGGGGGTAATTCACTTCAGGGAATAATAAAAATTTAAAAGGTATCCTTGGGTGAAAATAAATAAGGTTGAGCTCTCAGTGCCTGTGGTTGTCCTTAGATAATTATTTATAGCTTGAATTGTTTACATTTGCCTGTTAGAAAATTGCCGACCTGGCAAAATTTCGATCTGCTGCTATGCAGGCTGCTAAAGAGTTAGGAATGGACGGGCAAGTTATGATTGCCTATGTCACTACTGAATGTGACAAATTTATTGAACGCGAAGAAAAAAGATTAGAAAAAGAAGCTGAACGAAAGTTAGAGGCTGAAAAAGAACTTAAGAGGTTGCAGATTGAGGCTGACAAAGAGGCTAAAGCATTGGAGGCAGATAAAGAGATTAAAAGGCTCCAGTATGAAGAGAAGAAGCTGGAGGCAGAAAGAGAAGAAAAAAGATTGACTGCCGAAAGGGAGGCAGAAGAAAAAAAAATTGGCTGCTGAAAGGGAAGACAAGAGATTTGGCTGTGGGAGAGAAGGTACTGCTTCTTCTACCCGGTAGTCAGAATAAGTTACAAATTGGATGGCAAGGTCCATATACAGTTCTAGAGAAGGTGTCTAGAACAAATTATAAGATAGATAAGAAGGGGAAAGAAAAAATCTATCATGTGAATCTCCTGAAGAAATATTTGGAAAGAGAAAATCAGGAAGAGACACACTTGTGACCTTGTCCATTGCAATGGAGATGAAAAAGGAACCACTTTCATCATTTGAATATCCATTACATCCCTGTGAGACAGCGGCACAGGTGAAAATCAGTACACATTTAACGAACGATCAGAAGGAGAGAGTGCAACAGGTTCTAGATGATCATACAGAGGTGTTAACGGACCGACCAGGGCATACAAACTTATTGGAATATGATATGAAACTGATAGACCCCACACCTGTCTGTATGAAAGCCTATTCGATTCGTTTTGCTAAGGAGAAAGCCTTGAAGGAAGAGATAGACTATTTGTTGAAGGAGGGAATAATTTCACACAGTGAATCTTCGTATAGTTCCAGTGTGGTACTCTTAAGGAAACCCTCTGGAGAACATAGACTCTGTATAGATTACAGGAGACTGAATGCTATCACAGAAGGTCAGGTGGATCCATTGCCGGATACAAATCAGTTGTTTGCCAGGCTAAATAAAGCTAAATATTTCTCAAAAGTGGATCTGAGTAAAGGATACTATCAGATTCCAGTAAAGCCTGAGGTTAGACCATACCTAGCTTTTAGTACCTCAGAGGGACACTATGAGTTTAACAGATTGCCATTTGGATTGAAGAATGCGCCTAGTGTCTTCTCTAGATCGATGAGAAAATTGTTGGATCCTCTGAATAATCCATGCATCACAAATTTCATGGATGATATCCTTATAGCAACAGAAACATTTGAGGAACACATTGACTCGCTGAACATGCTGTTTAATCGACTTAGATAAGCAAATTTGACAGCCCGACCAACCAAATGTTGCGTTGGATGTAAAGAATTAGAATTCTTGGGACACACAGTCCATCAGGGAAATATGACCCCTGACCCCAAGAATTTAGAGAAACTAAAGAAAGCCCCGAGACCACAAACCAAGAAAGACGTGAGATCCTTTGTCTCATTATGTGGTTTCTACCAAAAGTATATCAAAAACTTTAATTCCATATGTGCACCGTTAACTGATTTGACACGCAAAGGAAATCCAGAACGAATTACATGGACAGCACAGTGTGAATTGACATACCAGGAATTGAAGGAAAAGCTCACAAGCAAACCTATTTTGAAATTACCTGACTTAAGTCAAGAATTCATTGTGAGAACGGATGCAAGTAATATCGGGTTGGGCGCGACCCTGTTACAGAAATCAGATGCACTGGATGGGGAATTAACCCCAGTGGCATATGCTAGCAGAAAGTTGAATAAAGCTGAAACCAATTATTCAACTAGCGAAAAAGAATGTCTTGCAGTAATATGGACGATAAAGAAATTCAATATTTATCTGTATGGGAAGGCATTTAAGTTGCAAACGGATCACAAACCCTTGTCGTTTCTAGCGCAGGGTAGACATGAAAATTCGAGGTTACTCAGATGGTCCTTACTTTTGCAGCCATTCCAATTCAGCATAGAGTATATTTCTGGAAAAACCAACCTGGGAGCGGATTTTCTAAGCCGCCATCCGTGTGATGAAAATCACCGTAAGCCCCAGAAAGAATAATAAATTTCTCTATGTGTATATAGAATTATAGACTGACATATAACGTCTGTTTTAAGTGGGGAGAATTTGTCGTGAAACATTCTAAATCCACATATCTAAATTAAAAAGTAAATGTAAAGCCTAACGAATTAATTCAATAAAAGGAAAGAGGAATGGTAAAAGAACAGTGCTGTCTCAATGGCGTACAAAAATCCCCCTTTTTCTACTTCGTCTGCAAAATTGTAACGCTTTCACGTTTGATAGTAAAGCCTACAGCAGCATACACGCCTTTCTAAAAATAAAACGTGTACTGTATTTCTTAGAAAACCTTAAGATACACACCCTGCTTAATGAGCTAGATAAAATACTTGCATTAATGTCATTATATACACTGCGTAATGAAAAGACAGACGGACTTAGAGAGAGAGAAGGCTGAACGGAGGAACGCATACAATACTACCACAGTCTCGCGATATAAAATTAATGCCATCACGCGCGAAAGGCATGAAGCACTAACTTTTTGTTCAAATAGACAGTGATAAAAAACACTACCAATACGAGGTTAGGTTTTAAAAAACATGTTTAATGCTTATTAGGAAACATGACACAATACTGTTTTACGTTTGAAATCCTGACAGTACAGAAGAAACCCATCGTATCGAAGTGAACGGGTGGTAGAAGAAAATACATATTTTGAACGCAGCCACTTAGCTCCATTAAATTTACATATTTGGGTTCCTTAGGACTTGCTGACAAAGAATATGTTAAGTGTTACGCAAATAGTCTAGGAATTAACAAATTATAGCCAAAATAAAATAGTGAGGTTGTCTGACAGCACCAGATCATATTTGCTCAGTGGCATGTTTTAAAACCACTATTTTACGGGAAATAGGCCAACAAGTTAAATCCGATTTGATTGGCTAGAATAATATGTAAGGCGAAACATGATTAGTCGAATGCAAATACTATTTTTGGTTGTTAAGGGAAACGGTAGGAAGGGTACTTTCTTTCCAAATGCTTTTGTAAACATGGTCTTATTGGTTAGACCATTTGATATAGTCAATTAGGAGCGTCAGTTCAGGGCCACATTTTGAAAATAAACTTACTGAGAAGCAAGTGCGTTGAGATCCAGCTCACATTTTTCTAATGAAAGCCTGGGACAGAGGCAGATCGGAATTGTGCCATAACTCATCGCCAGTCAACGTATTTGTTTAATATTTCCTTGAAATTGTGGTAAGCTAGACATATTTGATATCTTTTTGATGAAAATTGAATGTGAATTGATAATTTATGTCTGTATGTGTGTGGTTCAGTAGCAAACATGAGGCAAAGCCTAGATAATTGCTCCACCATGAACAAAACTTGTCGGAGAGGAGTTTAACTGCCTAGGCCTATATGGAATTGCCAAATAGTACTATGACACCTATCTTATTGAATAGAAGGAAATAATGATGGAATTGCAGAGGCGTTGTAACCATTAGGGAGAGGAATACTGGTGTATACTGTTACATGAGAAGCTAGCAGTTGGCCTACCGCGCTGAACTCTGTGTTTGTTATGTATTGTGCTTCAGTGTGGAAATAGATTATAAATTAGTTCTGAAGTAGGAGGTACACCCTTCTTGTTTCAGGGACTGTGGTACTAACATATTAAAGCAGCACCTGGTCTGAGTTTTGCTGAATCCAGAGGCTGGTAGCATACTCCTTGGTCAATATATCGACCAGTGTTGGTTCTCAAGAACACGGTGAAGCAAGCGAGCAGTGGAGACTGTTTCCTGCCGCCCACACATAAGTTAAGAGTTCGTGGCCAGAGCAGCTCAATCTTGTGTATACCCCCTCTAAAAGTGACTTTACCTAAAATCAAGAGGGACATTATTTGTTTCAAATAAAAAGAAACTGTGAACCTTTCCAATATTATTTCCACGAGAAACAAACACTTGAAGTCATGATGACACACAACCACCTAGCTTGAAAAGCCAGTATTACCTCATAGTACTACAGCACAACTTACACACAAATTGCTACAAAAATATATGGCAATACAAAGATCCTATCTATAAATTGTGTACATACAACTTGTGATTACATTTGATTGTGATTCCTGGTTCACTTTGTAGTTGAATCAGGATATCTATATTTGACAGGAATTAATACATATATTTTTAAAAGTTACCAATTGACTCATTTAAGATAGTCTTATAGAGTGTTCTACGTATGTGAGTGTCACAGTGTTGTAAAGTATTGTTGATTTTAATTAAATTGTTTATCTGTCTGTTGGTTGTTGTGAACATACACTTCATCACTATCATAACCCTAGACATTCAACGTAGTCATCACAATATTCCAGAATAAGTCTGACTGAGGCCTAAATGTGGTAGCAAAGTAAGGTCATCTGTAATACACCACACTCATTAGATACAGATACCTTCACAGCTGACCTCAGTCAGTACACTAAGTCCCCTATAAATATTTATAATATCCCACTTTACCACAATAGAGAGGAGAAGATACTGCAAGCTGAAGCCGAAAGAGCGGGAGACTAAAATAAGAAGCTGGGAGAGAGGAAAAAAGAACGGAAGCTGATGCTGAGAAAAATATACTACAAGCTGAACGAGAACATGAACTGAAGTTGAAATAATTGGAGATCCAGGCTGCTGCATAGTGAGTGGCAGGTGAAGCAGCAAGTGCCAATGGGAGCAGCTCACCTCACTCTGACAACACCTCCACTCAGATTGCTTCAAATGGAGCTATTTCGTGAGTTGAAGGAGATTATCTGTCATTTTCTAACTGTTAGTACCAGCTCTCTATTACCAGGGATTTTATCTCCTCCCATTTTTTTTTCATCTTAAGCATCCACGAGCGTAATTCCTGGTGTAGCCATGTCATTTCTTAATCTAGACAGGCAAACCCCAACTTCTTACACGTGCGTAGGTATGCTATTTTTGTGCCGTCGCTTAAAACTCTTTCATTTGGTGACTGCAAAACCTACTTGTCCTTTGAGTCATGGGAAAGCGGACATGAGTGAGAGGCATTGCTTTTCAAGTGACCGAACGTTCTCGTTCCTGTAGACCTTTGAGTTCGACGACATCGGAAGTCTTCGTTTCTAATACGTAATCGCTTTAATTAAAAGTCGTAGGTGACAAAATTCCTATTTCCCTCATGCTTTTGTCACCGTGGAATTTTGCCGACCTCTGTGCAGGTGCAGGCCATGAGTGACGCTATTTTGTAAGAGATTCTGGCTATATATAATAGACACCCCAATCTCTCTGTGCTTGCTGTTCCCACATAAGAACTATAGCCTGCAGAGTGGAATAAGTGCTGTAGCCAGTACAAGTTGCACGGTTATAAAGGTTTTCTTAAACTTATTGGCAAGCACACTTATTTAGCTAATAGCCGCCCAGAGGCTTTTTTCTAAACTTATATAAGCGCATGACCATAGTGCACCTTCTTAGAGATTAATTGATTTTCTTAAAGTTACTTTTCGTTCTGGGGTAATTTTATTTTATCAAATTTGCCATAAACTCAAATCACTACGGTGTTAATCTTCTTGTGTTTTTCCTGGATGGTGTGTGTGATTGTAGTTATACTAAATTTAGTAACTGCTATTTGTTCATATATATATATATATATATATATATATATATATATATATATATATATATATATATATATATATATATATATATATATATATATATATATATATATATATATATATATATATATATATATATATATACGAGGGGCGTTCAGAAAGTAATGCACCACATCGTTTTTCTCAGCTAATAATGAAGATAGAAGCATGACATTTTGCACACTTCAAATATGGCATGTGCTAATTGTGTGCACCAAATTGCACTGCAACCGGCCAAATAATACGGCTGCCCTAAACCGTTGAAATGGAGCGTGTTAGCAACTTGCGTTATAGAATTTTTCGTTGCAGAGAAGGAAACTGTTGTGAATATTCACAAGCGTCTATGTGATGTGTATGGAAGTTTTGCAGTCGACAGGAGTACAGTCAGTCGCTGGGTTCAGAGAATCAAAGAATCAGGAAGTAGAGATACGGAGCTGCTTGATCGGCAGCGCTGTGGACGTCCTGCCAAAGCCACCAACACAGAAATGTTGAAATGCACTGAGGGCATTATTCTTACTGACAGGAGAATCAATACTCAACAATTGGCCTTACAGCTGTCAGTCAGCATTGCTAGTGCAAATGCAGTTATAAAAACTCTCGGAGTTTCTAAAGTTTGCGCAAGATGGGTTCCTCGAAGTCTCACAAATGACCACCGATTGTAAAGGAAAGCAATTTCTTCTGAATTGTTGAAGCGTTTCAATGCTGATGGAGAGAACTTTTTGGCTAAGATCGTTACAGGTGACGAAACCTGGTACATCATTTTGAACCTGAGACAAAAAGACAGTCAATGGAGTGGCATGATCCGCAATCACCAAGAAGAAAGAAATTCAAGACAATTCCTTCAGCTGGAAAGGTCATGATCACTGTCTTTTGGGACAGTGAAGGTGTGATTCTTGTCGACGTTATGCCAAGAGGAGAGACAATCAATTCACATGCTTACATTAAGACATTGAAAAAACTCAGTCAACGTTTTCGCAGAGTTCGGCCGCACAAGAATCCAGCAGACCTGCTTCTCCTTCACGACAATGCGCGCCCTCACACAAGTCTGGCAACACGGGAAGCAATCACCAAATTGGGTTGGACTGTACTACCCCATCCACCCTATAGTCCCGATTTGGCACCCTCTGATTTTCATCTATTTGGTCCACTTAAAGATGCACTCCGTGGGACAAGGTTTGAAGATGATGAAGGAGTGATTCATGCAGCGAAGAAATGGCTACATGATCAAGATAAAATCTGGTACGGGCTAGGAATACATGCACTTGTTTCGCGCTGGCATAAAGCCGTACAAGATGATGGGGATTATGTTGAATAATACCGATGTTTACATGACATATCCATGTATATTGTATATAAATTTCATGCTTTTTGAATAAACAGCTCCTGAGAAAAACGATGTGGTGCATTACTTTCTGAACGCCACTCGTGTATATATATATATATATATATATATATATATATATATATATATATATATATATATCCCTACACAGAGATAACCCTACTGTGTATGTATCATAAATTCCTAAGTTCGCTCCGGGCAAGTAAATGTCTGAGCGCACGAGTAGGGAAAACTCCCACAAGCAATGCATAATTATGCATGTGTATATACTGACCTGTTGAAAACCGCGACATTGGAAGGTGATGATAGGAAACTCTTTACAGAGCGATACAACAGGAAGCAATCTGATCATCAGAAGCAGTCCCCCCGTCCGACAAGTGTTTCGGCCCTATATACTCCTTTACACTCTAAGGGGGGCGGGCCCACTTGGGTCATGACTCCCAAGCGTCTCAGCCTTCTGTTGTCTTGCATCGAAAATGAACCCATTTCACTTATAGTAGCAACTTTAAATTCCACAACTACGCCAGCCGTGGAGGCAATTGTGAAAGTAACAAAGAGAAGACAAATTATTCCGTTCGTTCCGTCGCACACACTGAGACACCAGCGCGAAGTCAACGAGTCGCCACTGCGCGTTCCCCACTGGACTTTTGATACTGACACCCCTTATAGTATACACCGCTTGTCGCCCCTGAGTCGCAGCCCGTTCACTAGTCCACCACAAACCTCAGCGTATTGTGGACTTAGAAAAATTCCTGGTGTTTTCTGTACCGCAGCGTTTATTGTTACGATCTCCATTCCCCATTGCGGTTGTTCCACAGCCAGCCTGATGCCTTTTCGGCAGTTTCACTAAGCCTCTTCAGGGCCCTTGTTCTCGACTGTCCCCTCAGCCCCACAGTTTCAATAGATCATACACTGATGCAGCCACAAGCCCTCTTGCGCCCACTTCAACAGCCATGACCCTTGCAGTGAACCCATCGTGTCTCAGATCCGCGGCCAGATCACTATACTTGGCCGCTTTGAACGAATGTTGCTCATCTAATCTGGATTCAAATGGCACGGTCAGTTCAATCAGTATGACCTGAAGCGTTGCTGCAGAATGAAGCACTATATCCGGCCGTCTCCGCGATTTTCGGATACTCTCTGGATATGCCCCTCGTCCAGGTAGGTCTACCGCCATCTCCCAATCATTTGCACAATCAAGAAGAGATGGTAAACTGCTACCAGGTTTATTCGGTTTGGGGTGTGCTGACTTTCCTGCCCTCAGAAAGTATGTGTTTGCGGTGTCTGGCCGGACTTTGCTATTCGCCTTCATTCTTGCCAGATCTATTGTCGCAGCAAGCTCATTTAGCACTTTGTTATGGCGCCAAGTGTATCGCCCTTGCCCTAATGACACCTTACACGCTGAGAGCACGTGTTCAAGTGTCTGCCTCCCCTGGCACAGGGGGCACTGCTCATCATCCGACTTTCCCCATTTCACAAGGTTGGTGGCCGATGGCAGCAGGTCATACAGTGATCTGACAACGAAGCTGAGCCTAAGAGGTGCCATATGCCATATATCATTCCATGTCAAGGACCTCTGCAGGGCTCCTTCCCATGTAGTCCATTGGCCTTGTTGGACCTGCTGCACTGCTTTTTGCAACCTCTTATCATTCTCAGCTTCTCGTATCTCCTGAACTACCATGTCTCTGCGCTCCCTGCTTGATGCCTTGGACCATCAGCGGATGTCTCCATGACCAAATCCCCGTCTATTCGTTTGTGTGTATCCGATTACCTCCCTCAGTTTTATATATATAAGTATATATGTTGCTATTAGGGTAATACTGCTAGCCTTTTTCGCAGAGAAATATCTACAAGGTTCGTACAAAAAAAAAACAGCACCTGTAGTATAATAATCCTGCATAGAATACCAGTTTAGTGGATACTACTTGTTTGTTGGATCCCAATTTTATTGGATCCTCTTCCTGGAACTTCAGCTTGGGTTTTGTTTTGTTGAATAAATCTTGCTATCTATAATCTCGCGACTTCAGAGCTCATTATCCCTTGCAGTACCTGTTAGAGATCATACGTTGCAGCTCCACTGCAAACGGGTTGCGCGTCATACTTGACTAAGCCCACCTTTTTTTCCTCAGTCAGTTTAGACTGTAGTTTGATGGACACAGTCTATCCAAAATCGGTATTGTCCAAAGAAAGAGGTGTATATACCTCGGAATTTAACGAGACAGGGGCAATAGTCTTCATGATTGTTTTTGTTTTCTCTCCTTGAAGACTGGGGATTGTCCCCGGCTAATTAGAAATTACTGTGTGATTCACTTGATCTACCAACCTTTCCATTTTGTTAATTGTTCTATTTTTGTGATACGCTAGACAACTCATATCTAGCGAGTTATTTTCTATTGTGTGGATTATCATTTATAAATATATATATCTGCAATTAGTGGTCAGAGTTTACTTTATATTTCACCTGTCACTTGAATGTTAAACTGTCCTGTCCGTACTGAAATAAGTAGTGTATTTCAGAGAGGAAGAGTGTATGTATAACTCTTAACAATTGTTGAGAAAGTGGTGGGAACGAAGAGATTTAATACATAGACACATCTTCTTTTCTCCTGCATGTCATATTTCACTCTCTATTCACATTCGTCACTCTATCAAAAATTAGTTTCTCACTCAATCTCGTCTGACCCCAGACAACCTCTAAAACCACCTCGTGACAAGTTATGAACTTTGATTTGGATGCATTCATAGAGAAAATCGATTACACAGAGGCCCACATAGACCGCTTTGAACGACTTGCATCTATGTATAATTTGGAGAAGGAGAAATGGAATTTGAAACTGTCACAAAGTTTGCGAGGTGTGGCATACGATGTGTTTCTGAAGCACCTGAGGAAGAGCAGGAAGACTTCGAAGCACTGAAGGGGTACTGCTTACGCGTTATGAGTTGAATGTCGAGACCTACAGGAGGAAGATCAGGAATGATTAGAAGGAGACTGAAGAATCGTACAGTCAGTACACAGCACGATAGGAAACATATCTGCTCCAGTGGTGCAGTTTCGGGAACTTCCAAAAGGATTTCGAGGGGCACAAGGAACATCTCATGGATTCTATGCCTCCAGAAATGAGGAAGTTCCTGAGAATGGTTCGGTTTGTCTGGATACGATGATGAAATATGCCGAGCGATATCAAGCGGTCCAAGCAGAGCCTCAAGGACCTCACAAGAGACAGGCGGAGTTTTCCTAGAAGACTCAAACACTCTCAAAATTTGAAGGAACTGCTCAGGACTTTTTTGCAAACCAAATATCTATATGAACCAAAAGAATGGAACCATCAGACATCTTATAGAAAATCCCCAAGAAGGGATGATAAGTGGTGCAAGGATTGTCGCTTGAAATTCCACCATAGCAATGAGTTTCGTAAGAAAACCCGTCCTCAACATGGTTCATGACAGGGACAACAGATAGGAAGGAAATGACACCACGTCAGAATAGCATCCATCATCCACCCGTTATTGAGACAGTAACCGTTAACTGCAAACGGGCAACGTGTATCTATGGCACATGTTTGGCCTATGATGCGGTCTTTCATACATCACTTGTTAGACCAGAACAGATCATCAATGAGATAGTTGACATTCAGGGGCCAACCAAGGGAGCAGTACCCATGACGTTACCCATTGCGAGGATCTTATTGAAATATCGCTGTATGGAAGGGGGAAAATTAAAGCAGCAATAGTTGATGATCCTATCTACTCTCTAGTATTGGGATGTAGAAATGTGTTCCTAGGAGAGCCGTCGAAGCCTGTGGTTATGGTTCCTGTCCAGACCAGGTCTAGCTACAAGGAGTTAGAGGGGGGACATTCCGATAAAAAAATTCATCCAGCAGAGATGAAGAAGGCTCAAGCAGAGGACTGCTCTTTAAAACCTTGCTCTGGCAAACTGTCAAAAGCTCAAAATCCCCTGGAGAAAGGAGATTTCTATTTGAAGAATGCACTCCTGTACAGGAAAGCTGGTAAAGGATTACATGGGCAGCTTGTAGTGCCATCCACATATATGCTCTTTAGTGGCCATACGGGAATTAGTGCCACAATCCAATGGAAATTATATCATTACTTCGGGACTGGGTTCACCGAAGATATAAAACGGTACACAAGTTCCTGCCCAGAATGTCAGAAGGTAGCTACAAAACATTGGAACAGGTATATACTGACTCTTGTCGACTTTTGGCCAATGTGGAGAGGCAGCAGCTATGATATTGATTAACTCTAAACATGTCTCAGAAGTACTGCTGACGATATTCACCCGGATAGCTTTCCCGCGCCAAATTTTGACCGACAATAGATCACAATTTAAAGGGAAATTAACCAAAGGAGTATTCAAACTATTCCAGGCGCGGCATTATCACACCTTGCCCTTTCACCCTCGGGGGAACGGGCAGGTGGAACCTTTCAATGGTACCCTCATGTCCATGTTGCGGAAACTAGTACTTGAGACAAGTGGGACTCGTAGACAAGTGGGATATGTATTTACAGGCGGCTTTGTTTGCTTACCGAAAAGTGCTTCACACATAACAGTGTTAGCTCAGGCAACTTTACTCTTTGGCCGGCCAATCAAGAGTCCATTGGAGTTGTAGTGCGAATATGGACAGACGACAATGCAAAGAAAACTGTCACGCCAGCATCCCAGTTTGTGAACGAGTTAACCACTTGTCAAAAAACTGGATGGAAATTGGCAAATGGTAACTTGCAGAGCGCCAAGCACAAACATGCCAGTTATTTCAGTAAGAAAGGAAATGACAGGGAACTTATTATAAGATAGAAATTACTCCTTCTGTTGCCCTGCAGCAGTAACAAACTGCAAATCGGTGACCAAGGGCCGTATGTAGCTTTGGAAAAATTGTCCAGAACTTACTGGAAGATCGACAAAAACGGGACACAGAAAATGTACCCTGTAAATCTATTGAAGCGATAACATGAACGGTCGTCTCCTGAAGTCGCACCCATGACGAATCTCTCACCTCGACAGAGTATCCTTTCCGGTCGTCAGAGACTTATGAGCAGATTGACAGAAACCATCTGACTCCAGGCAAGAGAAAGGAAATTGTGGAGTTGTTGAGGACACACGCAGACATCCTTACAGATAAGCCAGGCTGTACAACCTGATTGAATATGACAGATACGTTACATACCCCATTCCCTTGCGTGTAAGAATTTACCCCATCCCTTTGTGACATAATTGACCGTTCTATTTTCTTAGCATTGAAATTTATCGCCGTCATTATTGGGCCACGTCTCATTTTCTGTACTTAATCATTGTTTACACTCCCTTTATTCCATTCTTGTCATGTCGGGACTTCAGCAACCATCTTTTGCTGATTAGGGTAATCACTCACTTTCGCTTGACCCTTATCGACACCTGAATCTGTGGAGTGAAAGGCTGTAACACATTTTCAAGCAGACAGTGTGTAGGAGCGATCAGATAAAGTGAGTAAACAACCTTGGGATGACCACAGTCGATTATCTTATCAATTGATAATAGGTCTGTCCGACCAGTTTGTTGATTGTTGGCTAGACCTAGGTAAATGAGATTATCCTTTCTGGACAGATTGGCCGGAGAATAATTATCCATCTTGAAAGAAATTACCTGTGATAGATTATGAAGTCGTGAGTGTAAACATGATCGATAATAGAGGGAAGCTGGCATACCATATCTGAAGAGGGAACTTGTAAACAACACATTTTTTGTGTGGATGTCACGCATGGGTTTTCAGCGTGAGGTAGGGGGAATATACTCCACCAAAATATATGCAAATTTCATGCTGTTTGCTTGACGTTTGAGATGTAAAAATATAACATTTCTAATTGGAGCCTTGTCATATAGTATGTCCCAGTCTTGACATATGGATGCCAGTCATGGGCAATGACTACAACCCACAAAAGCCAGATCCAACCTCAGAAATGAGGTATCTGAGGAAGGTGGTTGAAGTAACAAGAAGAGACATGGTCCGCAGCCAGACGATACGTCAAGGCCTAAACTGCCACCCCCTGCAGACCCAAGTAGAACAGTTCCAACTAAGATGGTTTGGCCATGTCTGCAGAATGGGAGAAGATCGGCTACCACGACAAGCATGGGAAACAAAGAGCCAAGGATCCAGACCTCCAGGACGACCCAGAGTCCGCTGGGAGGACAACATTAGAAAATCTTTGAAGGACCGAGGACTAGAATGGAACCAGGCCAGGAGGAAGACAGCCGATAGGATAGTCTGGCGCTCTCTCTTTCAAACCTCTACATATCACGGTAGAAGGGGAATGACTAAGTAAGTAAGCCTTGTCATATAGTAGCAATCTGGATGAGGCCCGAATGTTGCTTTATAATTTAGCGCCTTGCGAGTTTACAGCACTATGAAATTCATCTCGCCAAGAAGACAGCCAGACAAGCCAGAGTAAGAAATAAGATCAGGATTCCATTTTAAAGAACCGGACAACATGTTTGAACATCTTGTAGATTTAAACAACGACTACTCTAAATTTATTCATACGGAAAGCCCAGAATCCTAGGAACCTGAACACTAAGCCATAGTGGAAGTCTATTGTAAAGGAACATCCCAGACCACGTGAAAGTGGCATAATCAAGTTGCCTTAAGTATTTCTCTGAGCCAGAAGTTGGTATTCTCAAAGAAATATGGGGTGAGTTGAACATTTTCTAATTATATATGTTGAATTCATTAACATGTGAAAATTGCTAGTGGATGTCCAAGTCATTCGAGGCTGGCAACCTCAGCATATAGAATAATGGTTTCATTAACCACCACTGCAAGAGCTGGTGACTGCTTCAGGCGGGTTTCTCATAGAGAACCAAAAGCAGAGGTAGTCACAAGTTCCAGATGCAACAGGGAGTGGATGATGACAGAACAGATGTTCATACTTATAATGTTAACCTGTTCAACCAGTGCAAATGTGAATGTAAACATATTCAATATAAATGCAATGGATGTTTTCCGCTCACTGGGATTAACATTAATGCTCAGAGAGGGTAAAGTTCTGAGAGATGGAATGCTGATTTTTTTTCAGGAAACCCAGTACTCAGGAGGGTATTTGTTTCTCTCTTATCTCATGATACTTGTCGGTGGTGCCAATTGGTGGTGCTATCTATGGAACAAGTGCGTGGTATAAGTGGTCTGCAGCCAAAGCTACACATACAGCAGACGGGTCTTAACAGAAGCTGGACCATTTCGCAATTACCCCACGATACAAGAGGGACGTGTTGCGGCCACCAGACTTGACCAGTGACGAGAATGAACCAGTCCATAACCTGCAAGGAACAAGCATCGGCTGGAGCAGGAACCAACCGAGACATCTTACTGGCAGCTTAGTACCCATTCAATGTGAACTCTCTAATAATAACGAACTATTTTCAAATCAGACCATCACCTGTGATGACATTTTAAAGACGTTTTCTAATTCACCCCACCCTTATTTATTTTACAATTGTTAACGGTAATTGACTATTACATTTTATTATCTGTAAATATACAAATTTATAGTTAATTTAGTCATTTTGATTGAACTGCACCCGTACGTCTCAGTCATTTAAGTACTTATAACAGAGCCATTTAAGTAACATTTTACCGAGTTAAATCAGTTGGGGGATCATCAGAACGAGAAAAATCCGTTTTCATAGAAGGTCAGGAAAAATAAAAAGTTAACACGGCCTGGATCCTATCAGCCATAGTGCTTGATTTCTTTAAATTCCTATGAGGCTGCTTAGGATTGAAGCACCATTCTTCAATTCACATCTCTGCCAAGAGTAATCTTGAGCGAAAGGAAGGCAGATTTGAAGACCCTCAGTAGAAACTCTGAATTTTGGCAACTGTTGGACCATCACTACATAGCAAGGGGAGTAAATCCAGTGACACCCTTGTGCAAAAGCACAGGCGTTAAGGGATGAGATTGAATATCTCTTTAGGAAAAATATTATCGCTAAATTTGAATCTCCTATAATGCAGGCGTTGTGCTCCTCCGCAAGTAAATAGAGAACACAGGCTGGGCATAGTTATATAGGCGATTAAATGAGGTCACAGAGTTTCAGGCTGACCCATTGCCTGATACTAATCAGCTCTTCACGAGACTCAGCAATACACTAAACTTTTCGAAGATCGACCTTAGCAAGGGATATTACCAAATCACTGTGAAGGCTGAAGTCCGACATATGTTAGCGTTCAGCACATCGGAAGGTCATTACGAATTTAACGTTTTACCATTTGGGCTGAAATATGTTTCCAGCGTCTTCTCGCGAATGAGGCAGAAACTAATGGAACCTCTCAACAATCCCACCACCGTGAACTTTATTGATGACATTCTCATAGCTTACTGAGACTTTTGAGGAACACATCACACCCCTCTCCATGCTATTTAAAAGGCTTTGGGAGGCAGGACTAACTGCTAGACCCACGAAATGCGAAATTGGGTGTGAGCAGTTAGAGTATTTTGGCCACAATATTTCTAGAGGGAGCATGTCTTCAGATCCCCGGAACATAGAGAAACTGGAAAAGGCACCGAGGCCAAAAACTAAACGGGACATTCGCTCTTTGTGTCGTTATGTGGGGTTTACCAGCGGTATATACCCAACTTCAGTACCCTCTGTGCACGTTTAACCACACTCACGAAGAAGGGGCATCCAGAAAATATTATTTGGACAGCGGAATGTGAAACCGCTTATGCAGAATTGAACCGAAAACTCATCACTAAGCCTATCTTAAAGTAATCAAATATAAACCGGAAGTTCATCTTACGAACCGATGCAAGCAACGTTGGGATATGAGCGACATTAGTGCAGGCAACCAAGGAAAACCCAGATAAGCTCTGCCCGGTTGCTTGCGCCAGCCGAAAGCTCACTCGGCTGAGCAAAGCTATTCAACAACAGAGAGAGAGAGAGAGAGAGAGAGAGTGTTTATCCCTGGTGTATGCCGTACAGAAGTACCAGCAATATTTATATGGGAAACATTCTCAGTGCAGTGTGACCACCAATCATTGTCATTTTTGGCAGTGTCGAAACACTTAAATGCCAGACCTATGAGGTGGGAACTCATGTTACAACCCTACTCGGTTAGTATTGAGTACATACCTGGAAAACAAAATGTAGGAGCGGACGTCCTCAGTAGACATCCTGCCTTGGATGAGAAGGAGGAGGAAAGGAAATTGTCCTGTCCGAAGGCAATCCCCCAGACGTGCTGTGCCCGAAAACAGACAGACTGCCTTTGACTTGAAATGGAGGAGGTGGGCTTCTATCAGAACAATGGTTAGATACTCTGGAATTGACACGTACACCTTATGATAAATTATGAATTGCACAACAGAAATTCTGCTATAACTTTATATGTACATAAAACTGTGTTTTAAAGTAAAAATTTTGCCCACGCAAAACTCAACCTCGCGAGTTTATTTAGTTCAAATCAATTGCAATTCAGGCTAGTTCATTTTGAACTAAAAAGCCAATCGCAATATAGGGAATTTTATTTCCAGTTAAATTCTCTTCCCCCCCACCCACCCATTATCAGGATAATTATTGGCAAAGTCATTTAAGGTAGTGCAACGAATTGTTACTTTTACCGGAAGATTTATGTAACATGCCTTGCCCTAGCTATTCAATCTGGTAATCACTTTTCCCGATCCTTGTCTATTGTTGTGCAGCCCTGCCAATTGACGTTTAATACTTCTCACAGGATAGACTAATGTACAGATTTAGACAACATGAAATCAATGAATAAACCAGCCAGGACGATCCAAGGTTTATTCTACACAATAATTTAATATAGAGCGAACTGTATACATTATCACTTCAGGCTTCACTCTCTCTGACATTCCACGTCCGTCATCTTCAGTCATTGCCCATATTTCCTTTATTGGCCTTTCCTACTAAACTGCAGATATAATATTGTGTGTGCTTTACTTTATCCCCACGGATACCTAAGATTCTAACCTGCCTCGGGAATACACAATTCTTGAATACTACGAAATCTGCTCAAAATTAAAATGCACACCTTGCCCTTCTACCGGCTCGACCAACGTTCACACTCCAATTGACGCCCCCCTTTCACACTGACGTCATCCTTAACAACGCATATTTTACTTGTTTTCATAATGACTGCGCAACGATAATTGAAGGAACCCCTCTATCGGAAAAACCCGAAGTCTTCAATGATCGTGGTCAGCTCTTCACACTATTCAGACAAGATGTCTTGCAGGAAACGATTATTTCATTGTTGTAATCAAGATAAACTTAAGGATGGATGATTTGTGCACTCGTGTCTGAGAAATTAGACACATATTGTCTTATACAGCCGTCCCTTACTTAATTCTTGCACATGGTTTTAATGAAGACAGACATAAATGTTGTTACTTCTGTCAGGCGCTCTTTCAAGGTAATAACTCGTATCTATCAAATTACGTCTATCTGTAGTGATGTTAGACAGGTGAACTCGTTATCGTGTGGCACACACCTGCCAAACCTCTGAGATTATGATAAGACACCAGATTCTACGCCTTGTTAGTGTTGGTGTCCACAATCAGAAAGCGAAGATAAGATAATTATCGGTAGATGAAAGCGTACAAGTAAGATAATCACCGGTGAATACTAATGTAAAAGGATGGATATCGGAGATTACTGACATAGTGGAGTGAAACATAGGTGTCACTGGAAAAATTAGCGAATGAAGTAAGTCTACCGTCACAACTGGTGTGAGTTTTTAATGTCCTGTATTTGTAATTGTAAAAACATTACTTTGTTGCAGATTGACAAGTCATTATGTGTATAGAGATCTCTGATGAAGGAATGGAAGTGTCAGTAGGTCAGTCATTTTTCTTTTTGTTTCTATTATCTACTATTTATACTTGAAATGGGTAGATTTTTATTTCAGATACAGGTTGCCTCTGTTTGTTACCTGCTGACCTTTCATGTTGTACTTCTGTGAGATTTCTGTCACCAATTCGATCCATCTTCTCCAGAAAGTCCAAAAGAGCTGGTCTCTTCCTTTCTGAAATCAAAGACAGAATATCAGGATATAGCGCCAAGCATAATGTCTTTTGAACACCGCTGGAACGATGAGAGAGATCTTGGTAAACATGTGGAAAAGGCGGGGGAAAAATCTAAGAAATCGGATTTATAATAAAGTAGCAGAGAGTAAATAAAGAGACATATCTGGTAGATCATGTCTGTGGAATATTGTCACGTAGGGTTTATATTCATTTAATTTCCTACATCTTTTTCCTATTCTTTCACCCGAATTCTCTCTTTTATTATCTCTGTATTTCCTTTTTCCTGTATATTTTTCATCCATTCGTTTTGCGAATATTATTTTCATATAATTCGCAAACTTTACCTGTTTTCCTTTCTCTAAAACTGAGAATCGCACCTGGGTGGTATTGCGTACATGTCAGTCGCGCTGGTCGGACGATAGGCGTGAATTTACAGCATTCGCTAGACATTCGTCTGAGGGTCTCTGGCCTGGGGCGTGAAAATTCACCCGAGGGACATGGAAAGTAGACAGAGAGTCTGCATTTCAGTAAACGCATGAGGTTTTTCGTCAGAAAAAAACCCGGCTTAGCGTGAAAATCCACTCCGCACTGCAGACGGTGGTCTGAGATTTGCAACTCATGCAAGCCCTCGGCCACTGATGGCTGTTACGTCACGCGATAAGCGGACGAAGGTGTTATACGGACAGGGGAGACTATTTCGCTTGGCGAAATAAGATTAGGATCCTGTGTCCGATTTTAAAGATATTGGCCAAGTTTGAAACTTTAATTTCATTCTCGCTCATAGACTCACAGTAGATAGGTTGCTCGTAAACAGAATAGCTGTTAGCGAAGTATCTCAGTTTGTTTCGGCAATTTGTCGAACTTCTAGACTTCCAGAAATACTTTCAGCATTTTATTCTTAAGTTGTGCGACTACCTGTAATTCTGTGGTTGAGGTAATTAATATGATAGATATATAGATTTTGTGAGTGTTAAAGTGTTAAATCGCTTAATTCATTTTAATCTATTTCTTTAGCGCAGAAGAGAAATAAAGTGGTAGGCTATTATATTCTCTAGGGAAGCATTCAGTGGAAAGCTGAATAAAATTAAAATTTCTAGCTTATAACGGCAATTGTAGCTATTTATGAATTTAATTTAACCGCTAATACTCAGTCGAGTGTATTTTTCTAAACTAACGTATAAACTCTAAAATCGAGCCTCATGAATGGTGACGGAATACGCACGTGTTCCTAATTCATGAGGATTGCTGATTTTTAAATATAACTTACGTCACGGGGAGTTTAAATGATAAGCAAAGCTCTCTGCTTGCAAGTTTAAATGTAAGTTATAACCAGTACAGATTCTGTTTATTATATTATATGTGTTATTTTTCCTCCACACAGTGAAAGTTTTGGGGTGACCCTAACTTTACCAGCACCTAGTAGTAGTTTCCATACTTGTGAAGAAATAGACAGTCCTTATTTTGAACCACGTGGGTTTCTTAAGTACCACTGGTCTAACAGTGCATATGCAACCCGAGTTAGCCAGAAATACTATCTCCCAATAACGGGTTTTCAAAGACTGTAATGATAAATACTGGACCTTGGAGCCAGATCTTAATTTCTTCTAGAAAAACTCTACGTAATCTTTCTGCCTGGTGGCGCGAAATACTTCAAGTATTAACTAACATTTCCCGACTATATATATATATATTTTTTGTGGACAAATCTGTGGTGTGACTAAAGTGAATCCTATACTGAGGGAAGGCACCGACCTGACATTCATCATTTCTAGAAACCTACGCTATTGACACTGTGTTCTGCTAACTCCCGCGCCTGGAATAATTTTAGGTGACTTAATCAGACATTTGAACAAATTTGCACACCCAAGTAGTCGTTCCCGGAGACTCCAAGTTAAATACATCTTTTGGAACTGGGGACTTCTTGGCAGAAGACTGCATTTTTTGAGTCTGTGTGAAGATCTAAAATCAGTGTGTTCCAAGAGGCAGCGAGCAAAGTCGTGAGTACATGTATGAGAGGCCATGGCGGAATGAATGAGTGTACGCTGGTTTGAGTGATATTTTCACTATTATATCTTTGACACCCTGTTGCTGTCCTAATTTTTTTTTTTTCAATCTGCATAATTTGTTGCTAAGGCTAGAGTTCTTGTGTTTTTGTCTTAGGTTAAATCAGATTTTTTTTTTCAAACTCTGTGCATATAATTACGAGATAAAACAAAGAAAACTCTTAGACTCAAACCCTATGTATCTGTGACTCGGGCGCCATCATCTGTTCTCTTAACGGGGCCGGGCTAAACCTAGAGTTAACACTATAACGGGGCTATCATCCTTGCAACATTTCCTTGAATTTTTATAACTATGTGTATATGTATTTTCCTTGATGTACTTTCTTTGATGTTGTGAGCCGATTTTTCCTGATATTAAAATCGCTCTTGAACTTAATAATCGTGTTTGGTCAGCTCGTTCTAGATAATATATATATCATTGTTATAGTTTTCCCACGTCTGTGTGTTTACCTGTCGTCACGTGTATGTGCGTGCCTGTGAGTGATAGAAATATACGTAATATGTATATTGGTGTAGTCTGTCTGACGCTGTAACAACTGGTTGTAGAAGATAGGTGAGAGAGAGAAGAATTCTTTTCGCTTTCAGAGACAGCCACTATATCAAAATCTATCATCTCACGTGTGTGGAAATTCTATTACCTTTCACTAACTCTCACTGAGTCTATCACCTATTCAAACCTATTCAGAAGGGACCAAACCTAGTCTTAATTCTCCTATCGGAAATCTACGACAAATATGCAACCAAAAATAAACGAACATTCAAGTGACTGACGCAGGGACACAAAGTTCACATTACATGTTCCCCGTTATTTTCCTTGAAACATGATCCTTTGTATAACTCCTGGAACACTCTCAGTTCTATACAGCTTTCTTCAGCTCGTTTAAACATTAATGTATACTGCACATTTGATTCACTCTTGATAAAAATAGATCTAAAAAGCGCTGATAAATTGAAAGCAGAGTAGGTACACTGTCATGCGGAGACACACAAAGAATGCGACTATTGATTGTCCCGTTATGCATTTAGTAAGAGCGGACTAAACCGAAATTGTGCATGGGGCTAAAAAACAGCAGCATGTAAATTAAATTGCTAGAGAAACAAGAGCTGGGTGGGTACGTGACTGCTCTGAAGCACGTTTCTTGCAAGGGGGCAAATTCTGTTGGGGCGTTGCGCTTCCTATGGGGCAAAAAAGGAAAATAAATGACAAAAAACCAATTTATGGATTATTACCATAATTTTTGTGAGTTTTTTTTTTAACTTTTAAAATTAAGGAACAGAAGCAACCCTTTACAGAAGCTACGTGACGTGTCATGAACATAACCGACTGTTAACGACAAAAGTAATTTTATAAAAGAAATATGTACTTCGTGCAACACGTGTAGCTGGAGAACTGTAAGCCGAAGCAAAGATTACTAGAATCAATGGAGAGAAAGCCAGAAAGTCTAAGGATGCCATGGTGAGAATCACTGTCCATAACTGTGTTCCACAAAAAGGTAAGCATATAAAGATACAGATCAGTGATTCTTTTGAAAAACTGGTAATGAATTTTAACCGGTAACTGAATTTTGATGTTAGTTTCGTGAACTTCGAACAGGAAATACCCTCAAAGATCTTTTCTTCTTTTTCTTCCTCGTTCGCCCTGAAAAGGACGGTGGTTGCGTTGTGTCTGTTTACGCCTAAGCTGTGATATCTGCACCTTTCGGTCGACACATTCCACTTCTGCACGGCATTTTTTAGGACCGGGTTTAAGTGAAGTGTGTAATTGGTCCAAAATACGTAACAACCGACCGAGATTTCAGCCCGTCACTCTGCTCTCGACGTAAGCACCCCAGAATCACGTAGTTCTACGTGTCCATGGTTCTACTATTTGGTCCTGGCCTACTTGGAAGACAGACACGCTCTTAATAACGCTGTCGTAAGCTCCAACACTTACACGTCAGATATCCGGAGCCGTTTGGTTTGATTTTTGAACCCTGCACTTGAAAACTGTTGCCTGTCGTGTGCAAGAGATACCCAGTTCACCCATTATGGGTTATATTCTTCCTTCTTCTTCTTCTTCCTCGTTCGTCCTGAAAAAGACGTTGGTTGCGTTGTGTCGCCGTTTACAGCGAAGCTGAGATATTTGCGCCTTTCGGTCCGACACATCCGATTTCCGCACGGCCTTTCTGGGGACCGGGTTTGCCTTCCCTCTTCGATGCATACTCTCTCGGCCAGACTGCAGTGATGCAGCCTGTTTCTAGGACCACCACTTGGAGGTGGAGTAGGGTCTTGGTCAGCTCTGGTTCGCTGACCCTGACGCAAACAGTCAAACTATGAGTCGCAGACTGCATTCATCTCTTTTGCTACGTCTTCTGTCCCATATGGGTTATAATTAAGGTACATATAAGGCCTTCATCATTCTATAAAGCGCATTACATTGTTATTTTTCTTGTGTGTTGGGTCTTCCAGGCTGTCATTTATCTGCCGTTTGTTGTGGCATTTTTTAATGTCTATGGTGTTTGTAACGAATCTTCTTTCATGATATTGTATTGGTCGTTCTCGCTATTAAAATCTTTTAAATGTATCTGCTGGGCGTTTGTACACTTTAAAAGATGTTAAAAGCGTGAGAGAGAGCAATATAATATCCGGAGTCAAAATTACCAGACGATAAGAAATTCATTAGATTGCTAAAGGAACAGGATATCGTATGTCAAACAGACCTAACCAACTCGTCTTGGGAAAATACTATAGCACATTATCTGCTAACATGAGAGGACTATAAACAACAAAGAAATCCACTAATAGAATACCACATCGCTAGAAACTGTTCTAAAAATTGAGATGACTTGGAAGCTACACAAGATAGCTAAATGTTATGTTACAACAAGAATCGTCATTTATCAGGTACAAATTCAAATGAGAACAAAAAGAATAAACAGACATTGATAAAATAATATTCATCACACAACTTCAGTTGCAAAAACCAGTAGGTTAAACATACTAAACCTAAAAATAATCAACAAAACAAAACAGACATATTAAAAATATAATGAAAATCATGGAAGGGGGATACACCATATTCACTCAGACATTATCTAGCCCCATAACAAAGACCAGAAAATTAGCAGCCTGGAAGAATCAACACAAGAAAAACAAAACATGTAATGTATTATGTTTGAATGAACGAACGAACGAAATCTTTATTTTATCAGGATAAAGAAATACGAATTATTGTGTATTTACATTTCTGCCAAAATTATAACATACATGGGATTAACTGGTATTCCACGAACAGGGTAACCATAAATTTCTTACACATGAACTGAAAATTAATCAATCACTGGCCTACTTTATGATAAATCCCTTAAGACTAAGGTGTAATACTATTACAGTGCAGTCTGGGTAAGTAGAAGTCGCTGGGACTATCTAAAGTTCTACTTATCAGAATTTCAGCTTGTCAGAAGTTTGCTCAAAGGTAGACATTTTACGGCTAGAATCGGAAATAAAAAGGGGACCTAAGACGCGACAACAGTGAGGAATGCAGTTAGCGACCCATAGCTAGACTGCTTGAGTCAGGGTCAGCGAACCAGAGCTGACCAAGACCCTACTCCACCTCCAAGTGGTGGTCCTGGAAACAGGCTGCATCACTGCAGTCTGGCTGAGTGAGTAGGGATCGAAGAGGGAAGGCTAACCCGGTCCCAAAAATGCCGTGCTGAAGTCGGATGTGTCGGTCGAAAGGTTTTTGACCAATCTGTGTTCTACTATATGGCGGTTTCCAATTATATGCATGTTCATTATGTTCGGCGCCCGTTGTGTACTTTCGCCGTTTTTCGGAATGACGCGCACAGAAACTGAATCCGAGAATGGCTTCGGGCGCCATTTTATTTTCAGTAATTTGGTCTGTTTACACTATTTATGCGCTCAGCGTCCATCTGTATTCTGGAAATTTTCCAAACTTTCATATTTTTTAAAATTTATTATATTATATATGAATTTTTTTTTAAAATTAATTACAATGACTTCTAAGTTTAGTAGTTATAAAAAGAGGAGACGCAAGCCTCTTACTTTAAACACCAAGTTAGAAATTATTAAGCATAGTGAGCAAGTTATGTCTATGGCTGAGACATCAGCTAGGTTTGCCAAATAGTTAGTACATTGTGATCGCTCAGGAGAAAGTGTTGAAGGAAATTAAAAGTGCTACACCAGTGAACATTAAATTATAAGAAAACGTGATATCCTTATTGCTAACATGGAAAAACTTTTACTGGTGTGGGTTGAAGATCAAACCAGTCACAAAGTGCCTAGCCATCATCCAGGGTGTCTGTGATGAAATCAGTCGTGCAATTTTTATAACTCTCATTCACTCCAGCAGTATCTTACTTACTTACTTAGTCGTTCCCCTTCTACCGTGAGGTGTAGAGGTTTGGAAGAGAGTGCGCCAGACTATCCTATCGGCTGTCTTCCTCCTGGCCTGGTTCCATTCTAGTCCTTGATCCTTCAAAGATTGTCTAATGCCGTCCTCCCAGCGGACTCTGGGTCGTCCTGGGGGTCTGGATCATTGGCTCTTTGTTTCCCATGCTTGTCGTGGTAGCCGATCTTCTCCCATTCTGCAGACATGGCAAAACCATCTTAGTTGGGACTGTTCTACTTGGGTCTGCAGGGGGTGGGATTTAAGGCCCTGACGTATCGTCTGGTTGCGTACCATGTCTCTTCTTGTTACTTCAACCACCTTCCTCAGATACCTCATTTCTGAGGTTTGGATCTGGCTTCTGTGGGTTGTAGTCATTGCCCATGACTCGCATTCATATGTCAAGACTGGGACATAAGTGGAGCGGTATACAGCCATCTTCGTTTTCTTACCAACCTCTCTCTTGCTGAGGAATCCTCGAATTATGGCCTGAAAAAGTCTCCCAGCTGCTGCTTTTCGAGTGGCTAACTCTTCTTTGATGCCTCCATTTCGGTCTATAATAGCTCCGAGGTATTTAAAGTGGTCGACTTGCTCCAGGACCTGTTCTCCCAGCTTAATCTGATGTCGTCTTTCTTCTCGTGATATCACCATGGATTTTGTTTTAGAGCTGCTTATAACCATCCCTCTCTTCTCCAGCTCCTCCTTCCAGACTTGCAGGTTGGATTGGAGATGTGCCTCTGATTTAGCAATTAGGGCAACATCATTAGCAAATGCCAGCTCCAAAATACAGACCTATCTCATCTTCCAGTACCCCACTGAATACTTTCTTGTTCTCTCCTTACATGCCTTGATGACATCGTCCATGAGGAGTATGAAAAGGTAAGGTGACAGGATATCACCTTGTCTTACACCAGTGGTGGTCCTGAACTCTTCTGACTTATGGTTTGCTGTCCTCACATAATTTCTGCAAGACTTGTAGAAGCTCTGTATAGCATGAATCAGAGGTGCTGGAATGTTCTTCCTTGCCAAACAGTCCCAAAGTTTGCTCCAGGGGACCCTGTCAAACGCCTTTTCCAGATCTATGAAACAAAGATGGATCTCACTCTTATACTTAAGGGCCTTTTCACTCAGCTGTCTGAGTGTGAAGATTAGGTCTTGAGTACTTCGGTTTGCTCTGAATCCGCACTGGACCTCATCCAATTGTGGCTCAGCTAGGCGTCGGATCCAGCAGTATCTACGCATTTTTTACGCCCTACATTCTTCCTGTGACCACTCCCAGACTGTTTCCGTTCCGCCAGGTGGCTCATGATAATACCCGATTTATTGAACCGGTCAGCGAGCGATATTCTTATCATGAAAAACCGTCCCGCCACCTTTTAACACAGGCGGCAAAGTGAAGAGAGATAGCGACTTTGACGTAATTCATTTCCGGGGCCAGTGACAATAAGTAAATTAACATCTGGGTTCCGGTCTGTATGTCTGAGGAAACTATATTGGTTGTATCAGTGGCCGGCGATCCTTTTGTTTGACTGTCTGGAGAACGCACGATCACAGACGATAATGAGATAATCGTTTCACGGAACCATCCCTGTGGCAAGATTGTCCCAGATAATCTGTCTGGCGAGTCAATATTGGCAGGAAGACATCTGTTGATTCCAATATAAAATTCACCAGCATTTCATTTATTTTAAACTGCTAATACTAAATGATTATTAAATTTGTTACCTTTTGGTTTAAAACTAAACAATAGTTGTTTATTCTGTTATTATAAGTATGTAAGCAAACGTATGAGCAAGATTCTTTGATAGATACACATATATAAGATATATTTACATCTATAGAGCCATTACTTATATGAGGGATTTTGTTGTCTTTACACCACCTGGGGGCTTGAACGGGCTAGAATCATTGCATAATCCTTCACAAAAGGCGACGGATCAGATATAAGTTAACAATTGTTCAGCCCAATGCAACATTGTTCTTGACTTCTGAAAATATCTTGTGAACCGTCCCTGGGGATAGAAACGTCTTTACCCTTCTATCTACAACGCTGCCAAGCAAGAGTAATCTTGTGCGAAGGTAATCACCTTTGACGACCCAGTTTAGATACTCTTGAGTTTTGGCCATTGTTATACCACTACTGCAAAGCAGGGGAGGCAATCTGTGACAGTGTCATAACACGGCAAGACACTCTGGAATTGCCACGTAAACTAGTGTCTTCATGATCAATTATGAATTGCAGAACAGAAATTCTGCCATAACTTTATGGTTAATGCCCCGGACAAAAAAATTCTCTTGAGATTTCAACAGCAGCTATAAATACATGCAATTATGGCGGTGGGACATCATTATCTTTTGAATTTGACGAGGAAATATTGATTTTGTCGGTAAATTCGCACAACATCATTAAAATCCCTTAAAATCCCACGAAAGTTAACATGAGAAAAAGTGAATTTAGGCTTGGACCTCTGAGAAAGCAAGGGTTATACCTGAGATTAAGTATATAAGCCCGTCTCAGACACAGTTCCTTACTTACCGAAATCACTTCAAGATCTGACGGATCTGAGAAGATATCCAGAGGATTAACTCTTATAGTTAGAAGGATTAACTCTTATAGTTAGAAGACTTAACCCACAACAAAACAAGATAATTGAGAAGAATCCACAGATGACAGCAATTGTGAGCGATTCTAGATCGAAGCTTCAAACAGCCGTATACTTCGAAGTGCCACTATGTCTGAGGGTAGTATCTATGAGACTACAAAATATCTCAGTGAATTAATGTACATTTAAAATTAATAATTACTTAAAATTAATATTATGCTTAACATAAATTATCATGTCTATATCTTGCCTTGTGCCCGAAGGAAAATGGCTTCCACCACTATGTGACCACAATCCTGGACAGCATTGGCTGAGCTAGAAGTCTAGGACTGATCAACGCTAGCAATAAATATTTACAGTCCTTTTTAGGGCTTTGCTTTTGGGTACTGTGCTCAAAAAGTTCCGTCTTCTTTTTTGTTTTTTCTTGTCTTTTATTTCGGCATATTTTGCCAATGTATTGTAAGGGAAAAGTTTTGCTAACTTTGGCATAACATTTAGTAATCATGTTTGGGTTTGGAAAATGTCTAATTGATGTGAACATTTTAAAAATGTATTGTGTTGTTATGCGACATACCCCATTTTGACTGACTTAACCACCGCCTCAAGACAGTGATGTCGAAATTAGGAGTCTGATCAACAGTGGCCAGTCAGCATCAGAGGGGCGTCTTGGTTAAAAAAATAGATACCATGACATGGTTATATTTTGCACTTTCAACTAGTTGTGATAAACGTGACACAGGTTTGGAAATTGTGAATTGTTTAACAGCAGACCAACGCTGTTCCAGGTATAAGCATAGTGTCTTCACTGTCAACATGTTTTAACGACCGAGAGAAGTAAGCTATTACAATATGTCAAGCAAGCTAAGTAAAACTTAACGTGAAAACAAAAACCAAGACACCCAAGCAAATAACATGATGAAATGACCAAACAGTAATAATTTACATTTTGTAAATTGTGGTGAAGTTTTGGAAGATGTTTACATACCAAGGTGCTAATATTTACTATATATCATTAATAAATAAAGTGCATTGATTTGTTTATAACTGCAGCTATTGAATTATTTAATGTTACAGTTACAAATTTCTTGTGTGGTCAAACAAATATTAACAATTTAAAATTGGTAGGGAATAATGCGAGCTGCACTCACACATTTATAAACACACTTGGATAGGTCTAGCAAGAAGGTGACTTCCTACACAACTTTCTTCTACAGCTACTATCTAGAACTGTGCAGTTAACTACTTGTCATCCCTACTACTAGTTCACCAATTCTCTTCTTCAGTTCTGGGAACAATACTTTCTAATTGTCTATCCTACGTCTATCTCGCCATATAGGGCAACGTCCTAAGTCTCATGAATTCTATGAAGGCTGAGAGAGGCGATGGAGCTGCTGTGTATAAATTAGAAGATAGCAGAGGCTAATTTAATTGATGTAAGGAAAGAAACCATCTCCACAACATCAAAGTTCATGGTGAAGCAGCTAGTGCTGATACAGTAGCTGCAGATAAGAGCGAGATAAGATCATTGAAGATAGTGGTTATACCAGTCAGATTTTCAAAGTGCACAAAACAGCTCTATATGGAAGGCGTCTAGGACTTTTATTGATAAAGAGGAGACGTCAATGTCTGCCAAAAGATAGGCTTACTCTCTTGTTAGAGGATAATGCAGCTGGTGCTTGCAAGTTAAAACCTATGATTATTTATAATAATAATAATAGCCCCTTCAGTCATAACTGACTATGGGAATGCGCCCCTGAGGTGACAGTCCTCAGCTGCTTATTTTCTTGGTGCTCCTTTCGACGTTTTATCCTCTCTTCTGCTTGTTGTGTGAGTTTCTTTTCGCCCAATCTGAGGTGGCACCGTAGATAGCATCGCCACTTGGTGCGATCGGCAGCTTCATCCTCCCACGTTGCTGGGTTTATGTCCAGTGCCCTCATGTCTCTCTTGCACACATCTTTGAACCTCATCTGCGGTGGCTCAACTGTTCTTCTGCCATCTGCTAGTTGGCCATAGAAGATATCTTTTGGGATGCGACCATCTTCCATGTGGCGGACATGGCCAAGCCAGCGTCGTCTTCGCTGTCTAAGCAGCGTATACATGCTTTGAAGGCCAGCAAGTGACAACACCTCGACATTGGTCACTTTATTACGATTATTTATCACTCAGGAAATCCTAGGGCCACAATGAGCTATGCAAAAGCTAGCCTCCATGATTATTCTAAATCCAACTAAAAAGCTTGGATGACGCGATATTTTCTCATACTGGTTCACGGACTATTAAAGCTAACTGCAAGGAAAATATAACTCCTTTTAAGATTTTATTCTTGAAGACAATACGCCTAGCCACCCTAGAGCTCTGATACCTACAATGAGATAAATGTTGTTTTTCTACCTGCAAATACAACTTCATTGCTACAGCCTTCGGACCAGGGTGTAATTGCAGCGTTTAAATCTAATTACCTAAGAACTTTCGCTAAGGCTGTAAACACCTTAAACAGTCATACAGTAGCTGGGCCTACACAAATTAAACTAAATGCATTTTGGAAAGGCTTCCTAATTTGTGTTGGTATAAAAAATATTAGAGATGCATGGGAGGAAGTTAAAGAAACAACACTGAAAGGTGTTTGGGAGAAGCTAATTCCCGAACATATTGAAAATAATGAAGGCTTTGAGAATCCAGTGGAGGAAGTCACTACAAATGTTGTGGAAATGGCAAGGAAATTAGAGTTGGAAGTCGACCCTGAATATGTGGCAGAACAGCGTGTCTCTCATGATTGAAGAGCAAAGAAGGATGCTTCGTGAAGAGGAGTACCGTCTTGATGATAATTCTGCTGTCCCTAGAGAAATGACAACCATGGAATTGGAAAAAACTATCAACTGTATAGAACTGGGAATGGCAGCTTTTGAGAGGATTGGCCCACATTTTGAAAGTGAATGCAATCCTTCAATATGATATTGCATGCTGTAAAAAAATTCTAAGAGAAAGGAGACAGCAATCCATGAGGCAAAGTTTATCGTTTTCCTACTTTCATAAAGTACCATCGGAACCTTCGACAGCAACAGCTAGCATTGAACAACCTTCAATGTCAACAGCAACACAAACCCCAACAAGAACTTCATCCGATTCTCCATCATCAAAACGAATAAGATTCGTTGAAGAGTCAGAGATGATGAAAATGTGCCATCTCCTTCATCCTTCCTGTACAATAAATAGACTTATTTTTCACAAGTTCCTTCGTCCATCACGATAAGCTAAGGACGGAAATATTTTAAGGTAAGTAATGTATGTACAATATATTCATTTTATTTTCGTATAACTCTTTTAGGCCTAGCTCTGTTGCCCACTTATATGATAGTGTAAACATATTATTAGGATTTTATATGCACTTGCAAGTTTAAAAAATGGCTATGTTCCACTTTTCGGCGATGTCCGCTTTTCGGTGGGGGTCTGGAACTTAAGTCGCCGTAAGAATGGGGCCCTACTGTACTTGCTTAGTGATTTCTACACGGCTTGCAAGAGACGATGTTACAGTAATTGTGAGCATATATTCTAAGAGCATATATTCTTAGTTGATGAAAGTCGTTCAGAAACTGACACAGTTAAGCTGCATATTAATAAGCAAAAACAAGTTTACTTGTTGAAATCCATCAGACTATAGAGACATCTTTAAAACCATTGGTTAGTACACACAGAAATTTAACCGTGGAGAGTACGCTCCATGGAAAGATGGACAAAGTGGCATATAGGGAGTTTCCTGCTTGTTTACTGATTGTCCATGACTTGCTTTCATATGAAAGGATTGACTCTATATAACACTTACGAATTCTCTTTCTTACTTCGATTGGCAAAAATAAGTTGCATAAAATACATATCATTTAACCGAACACTGATTTTGTCTGGGTGTTCTTTGGCCTAGGTGGCATCTGGGGGTCCTCCCGGTGCAGCACGGGCACAGGATTAAGATTATACCAGAGTTGCGTGCTTTCTGTGCTTCTCTGTGGTGCGGAGTGCTGGAGGGTCGCAGAGAGGGAAGTGTCGGGATTGTCCTCTTTTCACACAGCATGCCTAAGAAAGATTCACCGAATCTTTTGGCCGAGTGCCATCACCGGCCGGGGTCTGCTTGCTCGTGGCGAGCGGGAGGACATGCATACCATCGTGGCTGGCAGACGCTGGAGCTGGGTTGGTCATGTCCTCAGAAGAGACCCCGATGCCATCACAAGAACAGCTATGCTTTGGACCCCTGAGGGAAAGCGAAGGAGAGGCCGACCGGAAACAACTTGGCGGAGAGCTGTGGAGGCTGGGATGCAGGGGGTGAACCAGAGTTGGGGAACTGTACGAAGGATGGCCACCGACCGTGCAAAGTGGAATCAATTTGTTGTTGCCCTACAAGACGCCACTAGGCGTGATGGCCACTGACTGCTTTGACGGTCGGTGGTTAAGGATCGAAGAAGAAGAAGAAGAAGAACCGAACACTGATTTTGTCTGGGTGTTCTACGCTCAATTTATGAGATGTATCTATCATCTGATGTTATTATTTGTCACGGCATCAAATCCATTGTTTTAAATCTTTCCCATTTACTTTGATAGTGTTTTCTTGAGAAGTTCTTTTCTTCGAGATGACCATTACTTCTGTTTGTTTATGGTTGTTTAGGCTCAGATTTTTTTTGTTAATTTCTTTCTATCACCACTTTACTGTAACACTGTTTTCACTTTTTACTTTCAAGACTGTATCCTCAGCGTACCTCAAGTTGTTTATATTATGTTCGCTTCTGGTATTCCTGGCACATCCTCTAACAATCCCATTATATTATCATTCAACGCAAAGAAAAGAGGCATTATACGCCATGTTTGATGTGCTAAAACCTTCCTACTTAGTTGTCAATTCTTATAGCCGTTGTTTGTTGCATGTACACGCTGTTTATTATTCGCATGTCTTTACCATTGATCTTTATTCTTTCTATCACTGATAATTTCCTCATGCTTCGCTTTGTCAAATACCTAAGTGACAGCATAAAAACCAATTAAAATTATCAGCCAGATAAGCTCTACAGTAATACTGAAATCTGAAGGGTACCTCTGTTTTTATGAAGAATGTCCATTTTGATATCTGAAGAAGTGTATACAGAAGAAAGACAGAGGAAAACAGAGTAGTCGAAAGAAAAAAAGACAGAAAGAAAAACAGACGACAGAAGAAAGAAAAGAAAACGCAATAGATCCAGCAGCGTCCGATTGACAGAGTGGTTAGAGCGCTGATCTCTCGCGGCAAAGGCGCCGGGTCCAAATCACGGTACAGACCCGCTCCAGTCTACCCAGTGTCGTAATTTTTATCTGAGAGGGTTCTGATGGATATTGGTCCCTTTAGAGTGTAGAGTGATATTGAAGGCTCTGTGAGAATAAGGATTTAGGAGAATGAGGTAGTAGATTCACAAGCGCTGGGAAGTTCAAGGACAGTCTCTTATTACGACAATATCTGTTTCTCACAGACTATTCCTATCTCTCTTCTGAACAAACAATTGTTTGTCAGTTCCAGTCGCTCAGGCGCGCTCACCGATTTGGTGATTCTGTCGCACAACGTACATGAATACAGCCTACACAGATGGGAAATGTTTGGAGTTTTTGGGCCAGCCGACAACCAATACAAATAAAGTTCAATACCTTTATTATCATAAATCAGTCACAAATAATTATACATTTACAGTCAAAAATCAAAGGTTACAGAATACAAATATGATAAGGGAAGAGGGGGGTTTGAGGAGAAATATCCCATCCACCGTTTCCCGGTTGTATTTACTAACAGAGAAGACCCGGTCCAAAAGACAAGAAGGGGGGGGGGGGGGGGGGGTCAGAGATAGGCAATTTAACCAACCGGTAAATTTATTACTCTGGGGCAATGGGGTTACAGTAAAAGGGGGGGGGGGTGTAGAGGAAAGCTAGGGTCTCAAATGTCTCCCTTTAATCAACAAATTTTACGGGAGGGGGAAATGAACACAGTTACACAATCCCGCTAGGAGAAGTCCCGTACAAGGAATATAATGCACCTTAATACTAGGTCGAACTAATTAAAAGGGTAAAGAAAAGATTAAATCTCCTTTCATTCAAAAAAACACACTAGGGCTGGCCATCCCACAGACACACACGCAGACTTACCAAAATGGTGAATTCTGGCACTCTAGGAATCATTTACCACAGCAGCTAATACCGTGGAATAATGGACTGGTCTTCTTATTTCTTCCGTGTCAGGCCCCAGATTTAACGAGGTAACAAATAGTCTAAAAAAATCGCCAGACGGTGAAGCGTAAAGGCTACTGTTGGTTTAGATAAAATTCTTAATGAATGGCACAGGCACTTGGCTAGGCGTGAGGTATGGTGTGGTTCCTAAAATTGGCACAGCTGGTGGAGATAACTTTCTTTTTCCGTACTGTCACAAGTTAAAAACACTGAGGTAAGTTCTTCTTCGGGGGCGGGGGGAGGGGGGGTAAAATCTACTGAATATACTTGACAGACAGTGTTCAGGTAGATCTATGTTCTTCTTCACAAATAGGGCAGTGAATAAAATATGTTCTGCTTCCAGTTTACTGTAAGGACTATATGAACTAGTATTTTAAAAGTGTTTCTTGGGTGGCTTTATTCTCAGTTAAATTCAGAGGAGCGGGGCCCATTACAGGTCGCCACAAGTTTAGCTTTAAAAAAGTTCATATGTTACTGGAGTTATCGAATTGAGTTGGCAGAACTCTGTATATAATTTATAATTGCTGGGATGCAGGTTGAATGATCGTTCTGAATGAAAGATAATCAAAACAAGAAATGCATTACAAATCATATTATAGTCTGACACAAGATAAATTACAGTTAGCCTATTTACTTTATTAGCGTCGTCAATTTAACAAATCAGGAAAACTCCCCGTGAGTTAAAACTAATTAAAAGCACATCTATCTATACAGAACTAAACTGTATTTACTAGTTCTAATTCCCTTTACGCGTCAATTGTATTAGGAAATACTTTTAGATGTAACATTTAGTTTGCACTAGAACTTTGAAAATGGGTTTATTTAATAAGGTTAAATTTACACCACAATCCAGTGAAATAACTAGACCACTGATCACTCGAAGCTAATGTATAAATTACCGTCTGCGCAGAAAGAATACACTCCAATAGTCAACGAAGGTAGATGAAATCTAGCAGGAATCCGACTAGGCTATATGCTAGTGAAACTAGGATTCTGTCAGAACGAACGATAAAATGCAGTTTTCGGAGTTCTTTATTTATACATCTCGAATGTAACTTAAATGGGACGTGTTGGATTTTCACACCTTTCTTGAAGTATAGCAAAATCCGAGGTGCAACGCCGTTGTGTTAACCGCTGTGTTTCCTCTGTTTTCCCCGGTCTACCGATCTTCTTCGTCTCAAGCTGCTCGCATAAGGGTGCGAAAATTTCTACGAGAAACTAACTACGTTAGCTGAGAGTTCCCCGATTCTTTAGATCGTATACCGCTCCACGTTGAATTCTGAAGATCAGCCTGTCTTTGATGGTACCGCTGTTCTGAGAAGCTTTGGCAACTCCCACCAGGCGGGGCGACAGCCAGGTAAGAAAATGAACTGCTGTTAATTGCTCTAGAAACAGGAGTGAGTCTCTGGCCACGTCCTCTTTTGGGCCGGCGTTAAGGAAAAGATTGCTATAAATCGTTCTCAGAGATGGTCGTGGGCGTGATTTAACCTCCCATCAAAGGCCATGCGATCTCAAAAGTTCACAGAAGATAGCAGGCTACATATTAATGATCCAGCGTGTAAAATTCTCGTGGAAATGCTGCATGCAGGTTAAAGTTACAATAGATGATCAGGGGTTCTAAAGTTATGAGAGGCCAATATTCTGTTATAATCCATCGAGTCAGGGAAATTCATTTGTCATACTTAGACGTACGTCACAATCGTCCCCACTTTTGAGACATGGAAACTCGTTTTCATGTTTCATTTATGACAATGAAGCTGCCCTGATCGGTAGCTTTTGGATGATTGGCATCGTCGATTTTCTCCTCTTCCTCCGTGGTCCAGTTTCTACTCAAGAAGTCAGCTCCGACATTCTGTTTTCCTGGAATATATTCCACTTTGAAGGAATAAACACTCAATAACAAGGCCCAACGCATTATCCTTGCGTTGAATTCCTTATTGACACCCAGGAAAGCTAATGGAGCATGGTCTGTTTGCACCGTGAAAGAAGTACCATACAGAAACTCATGATGGCGTCTGATGCCATGAATCAGAGCGAGACATTCTCTTTCAACGACACTGTAGTTGCGTTCCGCTTTGTTCAGTTTCCGACTGCCGTAAGCTACTGGGAATAGCATGTTCGGGTCACTGTCCTCGGCTTGCAGCAATGTTGACCCGATGCCGTGACCTGATGCGTCAACTCTCAGTACGAAAGGTTTCTTAAGGTCAGGTAACCTTAGGATGGGGTATGCCGACAACTGTCCTTTCAAAGTGCTGTATGCATGTTCGCACTTTTGATCCCACATGACCTTATCATGACAACCTTTCTTGGTGAGGTCAGTCAGAGGTGCTGTCAGTCCGTTGAAGTTCTGGATGTATTTCTGATAGTAGGCACATAGTGATAAGAATGACCTGATGTCTTTCTTTGTTCGGGGTCTTTTTGCTGCCACTATTTTCTCCACGTTCTTCTTAATAGGCCAACTACAGCCGTGAGAAATAGTGTGCCCCAGGAAGTCCAGCTTTTCAAATGCGATGAGACATTTGCTAGGTCTGGCTGTGAGACCAGTTTCCTGTAGTCTCCTAAGGAGCATAGCGACGGTAGCAATATGTTCTTCGTAGGATTCCGATGCAATTAAGATGTCGTCCATGAAATTATGGATGTGGGGACTTTGCAAGGGTTCTAAAAGCTTTCTCATCATCCTGGTAAACACTCCTGGTGCGTTATGCAATCCGAACGGCATCACATTAAATGTGTAATGTCCTTCACTAGTGCTGAAAGCTAGCAAAGGTTTAACTTCCTCCTTGACTGGTATTTGATAATAACCTTTACTGAGGTCAATCTTGGAGAAAATCGTTGCCTTGCTGAGCTTGGTGAACAACTCAGAAACAGTTTGGAGCGGTTCAGGCTGGAATTCCGTTACGGCGTTTAGCAACCGGTAATCAATACACAGCCGAACTTCCTTATTGGGCTTCTGTAACAGCACTACACTCGAACTGTAAGGAGATGTAGACTCGCTGATAATTCCTGCCTGACGCAGCTTGTCTATTTCTCCCCGAAGTGCATCAGCTTTGGCGTACGGAATGGGGTATACTCTGGTTCGAACAGGGGTCTCGTTTGTTAATTTCATGTCAAATTCGATGAGATTTGTTCGACCAGGTACATCCGTTAAGACTGCACTGTACTGCTTCAGTAGCGCCCTGGTTTCTGTTTGTTGTTCTACTGAGAGATTATCGCCGAACTTGACATCTTTAAAGGATTCTGTAGGTTGCAATGGATACTCCATGCAACCATCATCATCATCCTCGTCTTCCGTTGCTATGGCGACAGCCAGGAGATGCTCGGTGGATGGCACCGGTCTTTCCAAATATTTCTTAAGCAGATTTATGTGGAAGACCTTCTCCTTTCCTTTGATGGAGATCTTGTAATTGGTACGTGAGATCTTTTTAAGGACGGTAAACGGCCCTTGCCATCCGATGCGAAGTTTATTGCTTCCGATTGGAAGTAGCGACAAAACTTTCTCCCCTGGTTGTAGTTCTCTCTCTTTTGCAGCTTTGTTGTATCTTTTAGTATGTTTAGCGCGGACTTTCTTAAGGTTGGTGTTGGCTAGATCCCATCCTAGCTTTAACCTTTCCTTGAGCTCAGATACATATTTGCTTGCAGAGACGACTGTCTCGTCCGCCTTTTGGTCTGTCAGGGACCGAAGTAAGGCTTCTAGTGGCCCCTTTATAGGTCTGCCAAATAAAAGTGTAGCTGGCGCGAATCCCGTAGTCGCTTAGGGAACCTCTCGGTAGGCGAATAAGGCAGCCGATATATATAGGTCCCAGTCTTCCGGTTTTTCCTGACCCAGCTTACGTAACATGGTGGTGAGGCTGCCATTAAAACGTTCCACGAGCCCATTCCTGGCCGGATGGTAGGGACTTGTGTGGATATGTTTGGCCCTCAAGATCTTAAAGATCTCCTCCATTAACAGGCTACGGAATTGGGATCCATTGTCCGTCAAAACTTGTTGAGGGAATCCCAACCGTGTAAAGATTTGCACGAGGGCTTCTGCGACATGCTTGGAACCTATGCATGTTAGCGGTACAGCTTCGGCCCACATTGTGCAAGTGTCGACTAAAGTCAGGATGAACCTGTGCTTTCTTTTGGTCCTTTCCAGGGGTCCAATGATGTCGACAGCAACCCGTTCAAATGGAGTACCCACTATTGGCATTTGCCCCATGGGTACTGGGGGTGTCAAGTGCTTGGGTGCTACCCGTTGGCACTGGGCGCAGGATTTCACGTACCTGATAATGTCAGAGTTCATTCCTGGCCACCAATAGTGGTTTTTTATTCGCTGAATAGTGGCGTTTTGTCCCATATGTCCGCTAAAGGGAAGAGAGTGCCCCATTTCTAAGATCTGGCTTCTGTACTGCGTCGGTACTAGGAGCTGGTTATTCCCCGTGTCCGGGTTGCCCGTTCTACGATACAATACGCCATCTTTAGAAAAGATGTCTCCGTTGTGTCTGGGGTCCTTAGCCATGGGCAGTTTTCTAAAGCAGGGCTCCAGAGTAGGGTCCTTTTGTTGCGCCTCCTTCAGTTCATTCGGCAACAAATTTGGCGCAGGCTCCTTCTCCTTCTTGGCTTGCCCTCTTGTGGTTACCGCTGCCACAATCGGCTCCTTTGGTCTCCCAATAAACACATATCTACATCCCAGGATAACTGGGTAGATCGGATCATCATTATGGCCGCTTAAATAACACCTCTGACAAAGTCAGAGTGTATTTCTACCAGTGCGATAGGCAGCGTCCTGGGCGCATCACTCTTAAAAACTCCACTAAGTTTGACGGTTTCCTCTGTCTCCTGACCTGGTTTGACTAGCAACAATACAACTAAGACTTAATCCAGTGTCAAAGAGACAAGTGGTTGAGGTACCATTCAAAATTACAGTTCCTCGAGTTGAGGGTCGGTCCCCCTCAGGTTGAGAATCACTGACATTGACTCTACCTTTCGAGGCTGTATGCAAACATCCGACGCGGTTTGGACCGGTTTGTTTGCCCTGATCAGACGTTCCTGGTGTAGGGGTCTTTCCTTTTCCTTGACCTTGGTGGCCGCGCTGCCACGTAGGCCTGGTGGGTTGATCATAATTGTTGTTGTTGGGGGTGGGGGGGGGGGGGGGGGGGGGGGGGGGGGTGTGGGGTGTGGGGGGGGGGGGGGGGGGGGGGGGGGGGGGGTAATCGGGTTTTGTAGAATTTCGATTTTTCCTGGGGAGGTCTCTGGGTATTATTTTCTCGTTGGTTATAATTCTGAGAGGAATTAGAAGAATAGGATGACTGCTGTAGATTTTGTTTTCGAGATGGCTCATCTGTGGGTTTACGTTTTGTGCTGGGAAGTTCGGCCATTGCATTGGTATAGCATTCGGCCTTATTGAGGATGTCCTCAAGTCTCACTGCGCCCTGTTCCGCCAAAAATCTACGGGTTTCGTTTGACAGAGTAGACTTTATCTGCTCCACAAGAACAAGTTCAAGGAGTCCCTCATATGTAAGAGGTAGGTCCGATAATTCGATGCATTTTGTCAAATAGCCCGTGAGACGTGAAGAGAACTGTGAGAATGTTTCCGTGTTCTCTTTTCGGCTGTTCCTGAACATTTGCAGGAATTTTCGGGCGGTCATCTCAAACCGTTCTAGCAAGGCCTTTTTCAGCATGTCTTAATCATGTTGGTTCGATCCCAGCTTTGTGTATACGTCATAAGCATTAGCTTTTAGTGACGTTGAGAGCTTAAGTGCCCAGCGGGAACTCTCTAACCCATACAGATTCGCGAGCCTTTCGAATTTTTCTAGGTAGCTGTCAATTTTTTCATTAGGGCTAGGAAAAGATTCTAAAGCAAAAGACATCGCCGTTAATTGGGCAGTCCGAGTGCTGGAGAGATCTATTGACTGGGGCGAAGACGGCTCTCCGTTATTCGAAGTAGAGGCGCCCCGACTCTCTAAAGCCTTAAGCGCCAGTTCATGCTGTCTTTCCCTGTCTCTCTCCTCACGTTGTCTCTCCTTCTCTCTTTCCCTGCGAGCTTCCATCTCTGCCTCAATTTTCTTCTGCTCCAATTGACGATCGTCCGCTTCTTTCTTCCTAGCTTCTGCCCTCTCTTCTCTCTCTTTTTCTTCCTTCCTCTCAGCTTCTGCCCTTTGTTTCTCTTCTTTCCTCTCTGCTTCTGCTCTTTGTTGCTCCGCGTCATATATTTGCAGTTCCTGGGTGATAAACAGATTCGCGGCTTCTGTGTCTAATCCTGAGTCTTTCGCTTCCTGTCTCAGAATGGATCTTATCCTAATTCTCTCTGCCATGATTGAAGAACTGGATGCTTCTACTATTAGAGAGTATTAAGAAAGAACAAGAAGGGAAAAAAAACAAAGCCGCTACGAGAAAAAACCGAAAGTAAAAAACAATTTACTTAATGACCTCGTGTGTTAACTTATCGCCGCTATTATTGTCACTTAAGACTTTTAACGCAAGCAACTATGCCAATTAATTGGTAAGTTACACTAGAAAAAAATCTACTATTACTATCAGTAGAGAAAGATTTAAATTAAACCAATTTAAAAGGGAAAAAAAAAATAAAAAAAATTTTCCCCCGAAATTTTAATTCTCTAACAACAAACTCCGTCCCTGAAGTCAATTTTATGAGAAGAGACGTGTTAACAAGACTTAACAAGTCAGAACAAGGCGTCTTTTGCTAAGCTCAACTCTAGTAACTTCAAAAAACCTTTAGTGACTGTAAAACAATCACGCAGTCCCAGCAATTATATAACCAAAAAATTTCAATTCCCTCTGCCAGAGAATACAAAGGTGACAAATCTTTTATTATCACTAACTGCCTGCTCCTGTGGAAAAAAAACAAACCTGTCATAATTATTGTGTGGTCGGCCCAAATACTGAACGGCTTGGTCTAGGGGAAGTAATTACTTTTAAAGATTATACCCTACTTCACAAAGACAATCAACCACACTCTATTTTAACTAGGTTCAGAATCTCGAACGAGCTAACCATATATTGTCGTAATTTTTATCTGAGAGGGTTCTGATGGATATTGGTCCCTTTAGAGTGTAGAGTGATATTGAAGGCTCTGTGAGAATAAGGATTTAGGAGAATGAGGTAGTAGATTCACAAGCGCTGGGAAGTTCAAGGACAGTCTCTTATTACGACAATATCTGTTTCTCACAGACTATCCCTATCTCTCTTCTGAACAAACAATTGTTTGTCAGTTCCAGTCGCTCAGGCGCCTCACCGATTTGGTGATTCTGTCGCACAACGTACATGAATACAGCCTACACAGATGGGAAATGTTTGGAGTTTTGGGCCAGCCGACAACCAATACAAATAAAGTTCAATACCTTTATTATCATAAATCAGTCACAAATAATTATACATTTACAGTCAAAAATCAAAGGTTACAGAATACAAATATGATAAGGGAAGAGGGGAGTTTGAGGAGAAATATCCCATCCACCGTTTCCCGGTTGTATTTACTAACAGACAAGACCCGGTCCAAAAGACAAGAAGGGGGGGGGGGGGGGGGGATCAGAGATAGGCAATTTAACCAACCGGTAAATTTATTACTCTGGGGCAATGGGGTTACAGTAAAGGGGGGGGGGGGGGGGGTAGAGGAAAAGCTAGGGTCTCAAATGTCTCCCTTTAATCAACAAATTTTACGGGAGGGGGGAATGAACACAGTTACACAATCCCGCTAGGAGAAGTCCCGTACAAGGAATATAATGCACCTTAATACTAGGTCGAACTAATTAAAAGGGTAAAGAAAAGATTAAATCTCCTTTCATTCAAAAAAACACACTAGGGCTGGCCATCCCACAGACACACACGCAGACTTACCAAAATGGTGAATTCTGGCACTCTAGGAATCATTTACCACAGCAGCTAATACCGTGGAATAATGGACTGGTCTTCTTATTTCTTCCGTGTCAGGCCCCAGATTTATCGAGGTAACAAATAGTCTAAAAAAAATCGCCAGACGGTGAAGCGTAAAGGCTACTGTTGGTTTAGATAAAGTTCCTAATGAATGGCACAGGCACTTGGCTAGGCGTGAGGTATGGTGTGGTTCCTAAAATTGGCACAGCTGGTGGAGATAACTTTCTTTTTCCGTACTGTCACAAGTTAAAAACACTGAGGTAAGTTCTTCTTCGGGTGTGGGTAAAATCTACTGAATATACTTGATAGACAGTGTTCAGGTAGATCTATGTTCTTCTTCACAAATAGGGCAGTGAATAAAATATGTTCTGCTTCCAGTTTACTGTAAGGACTATATGAACTAGTATTTTAAAAGTGTTTCTTGGGTGGCTTTATTCTCAGTTAAATTGAGAGGAGCGGGGCCCATTACAGGTCGCCACAAGTTTAGCTTTAAAAAAGTTCATATGTTACTGGAGTTATCGAATTGAGTTGGCAGAACTCTGTATATAATTTATAATTGCTGGGATGCAGGTTGAATGATCGTTCTGAATGAAAGATAATCAAAACAAGAAATGCATTACAAATCATATTATAGTCTGACACAAGATAAATTACAGTTAGCCTATTTACTTTATTAGCGTCGTCTATTTAACAAATCAGGAAAACTCCCCGTGAGTTAAAACTAATTAAAAGCACATCCATCTATACAGAACTAAACTGTATTTACTAGTTCTAATTCCCTTTACGCGTCAATTGTATTAGGAAATACTTTTAGATGTAACATTTAGTTTGCACTAGAACTTTGAAAATGGGTTTATTTAATAAGGTTAAATTTACACCACAATCCAGTGAAATAACTAGACCACTGATCACTCGAAGCTAATGTATAAATTACCGTCTGCGCAGAAAGAATACACTCCAATAGTCAACGAAGGTAGATGAAATCTAGCAGGAATCCGACTAGGCTATATGCTAGTGAAACTAGGATTCTGTCAGAACGAACGATAAAATGCAGTTTTCGGAGTTCTTTATTTATACATCTCGAATGTAACTTAAATGGGACGTGTTGGATTTTCACACCTTTCTTGAAGTATAGCAAAATCCAAGGTACAACGCCGTTGTGTTAACCGCTGTGTTTCCTCCGTTTTCCCCGGTCTACCGATCTTCTTCGTCTCAAGCTGCTCGCATAAGGGTGCGAAAATTTCTACGAGAAACTAACTACGTTAGCTGAGAGTTCCCCGATTCTTTAGATCGTATACCGCTCCACGTTGAATTCTGAAGATCAGCCTGTCTTTGATGGTACCGCTGTTCTGAGAAGCTTTGGCAACTCCCACCAGGCGGGGCGACAGCCAGGTAAGAAAATGAACTGCTGTTAATTGCTCTAGAAACAGGAGTGAGTCTCTGGCCACGTCCTCTTTTGGGCCGGCGTTAAGGAAAAGATTGCTATAAATCGTTCTCAGAGATGGTCGTGGGCGTGATTTAACCCCCCATCAAAGGCCATGCGATCTCAAAAGTTCACAGAAGATAGCAGGCTACATATTAATGATCCAGCGTGTAAAATTCTCGTGGAAATGCTGCATGCAGGTTAAAGTTACAATAGATGATCAGGGGTTCTAAAGTTATGAGAGGCCAATATTCTGTTATAATCCATCGAGTCAGGGAAATTAATTTGTCATACTTAGACGTACGTCACACCCAGCTGTAAATGGGCACCTTACTTTGAGTTAGGGAAGGACAGAGGCAGCGAAGAAGGGAACTGGTCACCCCACCTCTCAATGCCGGACCTAGTATAGTCAAGTCTCTAACACTTCACTCCCCTACGGCAGTATCTGCTATGGGACTACCTTGACCTTTTACTAACTCAAGATGGAGACGAGGACACAGAAAAACAAAGATGGTAGTTACGATAATGACGAAATAAATGACGAAATGGAGATTACGATCAAAAATCTTTTCTTTGAAAAAAACAAAGATTGTTTTGTTGTCAGTCATTAAAGTACGAGATAGAACTAGCAACAACCCGACAAAATTGGCCGGTTTTTAATTATAGTGTTGTTTCTGTTACACGTATTACATTGCTGCTTAGGACTCAAAGCTGCTCACCTGTAGGAACATTTTCCGCATGCGCTGACAACACACGAAGTCCCAGGTCATTCAGCAGCAGATTTCCAATATGTCACGAGTTCTTATTATATGCCACCATAATCTGATTACGTTTCAAATTATGTCTAATTTACTGTATGAATGGTTTAGATTTTGTTTGTTTGTATGTTTTTAAAATTTTTATTTATTAATTTTTAATTAATTTTAATTAATTAATTTTTTCTCCCTCTTTTTTTTAAACATACTTAAATTTAATTATGACTGTATATTACAAATGTATGTTATTATTTTACCTTGATAATGTTGTATGCTTAAATAATGCTCAAAATACATGTGCTATTGAAAGGATACGGTATGTAAGATGACAGAGAGAAGAAGGGCAGCATGTAAGACGGGCCTTCGTGCCCAATTCTTAACCCTTTGAAAATAAAGTTCGTTCGTTCGTTCGTTCTATACTCGCTCTCGCAAGAGATGACCTTTTCTAGGTGTTTTATTTACAACCCAGGCTCCTTGAACTTCATGTATGATGAAGACCTTGAAGTCTTAAATACATCCATAGACAACGTAATAGATGTACGACGACATGAGCTGGGTCCAAGCTGTATATAATTTGTTATAAATTAATTTGTGCCTATGGAAAAAGTTTATGCAGGATGTAAAAGGCGTTCCATACTGTTAACCCCGAGATGATTACTTCACAAAGGTCACAGTCTACAAAATGATAATTATCATAGATCCACCTGTACACCCAGTCTGCATGGGGGACGATGACTCACAACCTTGGCAACATCATTTGCTTTTATTATATAATGCTGCCAACACTTTTTTCATATATAATGCTGGCTACACTGTTTTGTTTTAGAATGCTGGCAACACTGTTTTCATATATAATGCTGGCAACACTGTTTTCTTATATACGGTAATACTGGCAACCCTGTTTTGTTGTATAATGCGGGCAACACTGATGATCATGCTTTCCACCTTTCTGACTGTAAAAATCACATAACATATGTATTTTCGGTCTCCGAAAAACTATTTAATTCACTGTTTTCATCTGCCAGTTCTAGGCATTAACATCCATGAAAGCATACACGTCAACATTAAACTTTCTACCTAAAATTTATACCACAACGCAGCATGAGACCTAACCGCTGCCCAAAACCAAACCGGAAAACTCACTCTCCTCTTTTTTTCTTTTTTTTCCCGTCTTACCTGTTTGTACCCACACCAGACTTGATGACGTCATTCCTTTATGACTAGTGTTAATGCAACTAGCTAGTCTCTAATACAATTTTCTACTTAATAGTAGCGCTATTCGCGCTTAAGTAGTTGGAGTAGGTCAACCGGTAACACTGAATAACCTTTACTGTTATGTCTTGACGTAAAGGGTCTCTTCAGTAAAGTAAATTTTGAGGTCACTGATAATGATTCTTTGTTATTATTATTGTTGAACAAATCGACATCATTGCACTCCGGGCAAACTCATAGGTGCTCAGTCTCCCTCAGTATGTGTCGAAGAGTGTAAATGCTAACTGTTTCTGTAGCTCGCTGCTTGTAAAAATGACGGATGCATCCTCTCATACCTCCATCTCTGCCAGCCTAACATCTGATGCCAAATTCCAACAGCCTTAACCTTGATGATTCATGTATTGCAGTGTCATTCTCTAATAATAATAGCCCCTTCAGTCATAACTGACTATGGGAATGCGCCCCTGAGGTGGCAGCCCTCAGCTGCTTATTTTCCTGGTGCTCCTTTCGAAGTTTTCTCCTCACCTCTGCTTCTTGTGTGAGCCTCTCTTCGCCCAATCTGAGGTGGTGCCGTAAATAGCATCGCCACTTATTGCGATCGGCAGCTTCATCCTCCCATGTTGCTGGATCCATGTCCAGTGCCCTCATATCTCTCTTGCACACATCTTTGAACCTCAGCTGTGGTCGCCCAACTGTTCTCTTGCCATCTGCTAATTGTCCGTAGAAGATATCTTTTGGGATGCGACCATCTTCCATGCGGCGAACATGGCCAAGCCAGCGAAGTCTGCGCTGTCTAAGCAGCGTATACATACTTTGAAGGCCAGCACGTGACAACACCTCGACATTTGTCACTTTATCTTTCCACGAGATGCCGATGATGCGGCGTAGACACCGCAAATGGAAGGTATTGAGCGTTCTTTCTTGCTTAGCATAGGTCGTCCAGGTCTCGCTGCCATATAGGAGTGTGCTGGTGACGCAGGCATTATATACCGCAGCTTTGGTCTTCATTGTGAGTTTAGAGTTTCCCCAAACACGCGATGTGAGGCGGGCGAAGGTAGCTGCAGCTTTGCCAATGCGGCTGTCGATTTCTGTATCCAGTGAGAGTTTGTCATTGATGGTAGACCCTAGGTATGTGAAGTGGTGCACCACTGCCAATTCATAGTAATCGATAGTGATAACTGGTGCAGCACCCACATCCTGACTCAGCACATTCGTTTTCTTTAGACTTATTGTGAGGCCAAAGTCCTTGCATGCTTTAGTGAAGCGATTCATCAAGCTCTGAAGCTCCTGTTGGCTTTGAGTGACGAGTGCAGCATCATCAGCGAACAACAAGTCTCTTATAGTGACCCTTCTGATTTTTGTTTTTGCCTTCAGCCTTGAAAGATTAAACAGACGGCCATCTGACCTAGTGTGAAAGCATATTCCTTCAGTTGCATCTCTGAATGCATGTTTCAAGAGTAAGGCAAAGAAGATTCCGAAGAGGGTCGGAGCCAGAACACAGCCTTGTTTAACGCCACTTCGTATATCAAAGGGCTGTGACGTGCTTCCAGCATATTGGACTGTTCCCTTCATGTCGTCATGGAATGACTTTATCATTTCCAGCATTTTAGAAGGGCAGCCTATTTTCAGGAGGATTTTAAAGAGTCCATCCCTACTAACCAGGTCGAATGCTTTTGTGAGGTCTATAAAGGCGATATATAATGGTCTTTTCTGCTCTCTTGATTTTTCCTGAAGCTGGCGTAGAGAGAAGATCATGTCTGTTGTTGATCTGCCAGCTCGGAATCCACACTGTGCCTCTGGATATATGCGCTCAGCTAACTTGTGTAGTCGCATTAAGATGACTTTGGCAAAAACGTTACCAACAATACTAAAAGAGAGATGCCTCTGTAGTTATTGCAATCACTTCTGTCTCCTTTATTTTTATACAGTGTTACAATCTTGGCATCTCGCATGTCTTGAGGAATAGTTGTCTCTTCCCAGCACTGTAATAGTGTGCTCTTAAAGCATTTGATTAAATCAGAAGGAATCCCATCACTGCCTGGTGCTTTGCCAGAGACCAAGCTATCAATGGCCTTACTGAGTTCCTCTAATGTTGGTTCGGCATCCAGCTCCTCCATAGTTGGCAGACTATTGACAGCATCAAGGGCTGCAGGTGTAACGGTATTTTCTCTAGCGTAAAGCTCAGAGTAGTGCTCTACCCACCTCTCCATCTGCTTACCCTTATCGGTTAGCTTCTCTCCGCTGATGGTTTTTAGCGGTGCCGTCTTACTTTTATGGGGGCCAAGTGCTTTCTTTATACCGTCATACATTTGCCTAATGTTGCCTGTTTGCGCTGCGATCTGGATGCTCTCACTGAGCTGGAGCCAATAGTCATTTGCACAGCGTCGAGCAGTTTGTTGAACTTTGCTTCTCGTAGCCCTCAGGATCTGTAGGGTTCTGGCACTCGGTGAACGTTTGTATTCATTCATAGCACTGCGCTTAGCCTCAATAACAGGTGCCATCACATCCGATGAAGCGTCAAACCAGTCATTTGACTTTGCTGTTTTCTTACCAAAGGTGGCAAGTGCAGTACTTTGAATGGTGTTCCGTAGATGCTCCCAGTTCTCTGTAATAGTATCACCATGCTGAGAGCTACGGAGCACTTTCTTGAAGGTCGCAGTGAATTGAGCGATCATGAAAGGGTCTGACATCTTGCTGGTATCAATGCGTGGTTTCCTTTCATGTCTGACACGATAGAGTTTTCTTGGTTGTGCTCTGATTTTGCAGCAAACCAAGGAGTGATCTGTGTCACAGTCTGCACTATGGCACGAGCGCGTGGAGAGCACAGACCTGAGGAGTGGCCTTCTGACGAGAATCAGGTCAAGTTGGTGCCAGTGCTTGGATCGTGGAAGTCTCCATGACACCTTATGCTGGGGTTTTGTCTGAAAGTAGGTGTTGGTCACGCAGAGGTCATGGTGGACGCACAACTCTAAGAGCCGTTGTCCATTTTCATTCATCTTGCCAATACCAAACCTGCCCAGACATGAAGGCCATGAAACATTATCGGCACCCACTCTAGCGTTAAAGTCACCAAGGAGAACAAGCTGTTCTTGCCTAGGTATGCTTTTGATTACTGCTGCTAGATTCTCGTAGAATTCATCTTTAGCTTCTGAGGCAGAGTACAGAGTAGGAGCATACACACTGACAAGGGTGATGGGACCTGTGCTAGTTTGCAGGCGGAGCGTTAACAGGCGTACTGATCCATTCTCGCCTGGTTCAACCATGTTAGTTAGCGATTTTTTTACCGCAAAACCTACTCCGTGTTCTCTAGCTTTATTAAGATCTTTCCCTTGCCAATAAAATGTGTAGTCCTTCTCGCTCACCGTTCCAGAGCCCGCCAGGCGCGTTTCCTGAAGTGCAGCTATATCCACCTGAAGTCGTTTAAGCTCATCATTAATTATGGCTGTCTTCCTTACATCGTTTACATCCTGTAGGTTTTCGGATAGTCCAGTCAACATAGTCCGGACGTTCCAGCATCCCAATCTGAGAGTTTGCTTATTTCTATTTTTTCGATAATTGCTTGGTGCAAAATTTTCTGTCCACAGTTCGGGTTTGACCCTAATCCCCATGCACCCAATGGGGAACGCAGACAGTCGCGGGACAACACCTTATTGACTGGGGGCTGCCCAGCTTGAAGCGGGCGGTAGCTGTCCAGTGAGATCCTAGAACCTCTCCCACTGTCGGAAGTAGCCCCTGGCGCCATGCCCTACGCCAATTGGGCAAAATGCTTATAACCGGTAACTGCTACTTCCCGTGTTTTGCCGACACCTATAGGGTGAAGCTGGAGTGTCCTCTCCAGGGCGCGAGCTTGGGCACAGTTATATGGAGATCAAGCTGTTGCTGTCATTCTCTAACAAGCGATCATTAATTGTTCTCAGTATCTCTCACTTATCCATATCCAGTGTACTCACTGTGGGTGCTCTTGATGCTAGTCTACCAGCTCTCTCATTACCGCGTACTCTCTCTTGTGTCCTACTTGTGTGCGGACGTGTTTTTATTTGGCTCTACATTTTGGATATTTTATTCTAAGTTGTTCCCATTTAATGTGGATGGTTTATACATCCCTGTGTTGGCGTTTTTGTTTGACATACAATGAAATTGTTTATATTGTAATTGTGTTAATTCACGTATTAATATTGTGTTTTTTCTGTATGGAATGACGGTATTGTGTCCTGCCACCATTTGTCCATAAATCGAAAACTACTTCAACAATTGTTACACATTCCAAATTCTGACGGTGACCTTCTGGCTAGGGAACAATAGACAATGTTAAATTACAGGGCTTGTCGGCCCTCAAGCATGTAATTTGATCATGGCGAGCGGGGAGAACAGCGTCGTCGTATCAGCGATAGTAAAACCACGCAAAGATGGAAGATTACGTCCCTCTACAGTCGCTAAGAGCTACTGCCTTAACAAAGAAAAAGCCATACAAAGAAAACTTCACGCCTGGAGCAACCCTCCACATCTGATCATCAAACAAACGAACAAGGGTCAATGTTGCTCTGTTGAATTCCGTAACAGTCAACGTTACGAAATTTTCAAACACACTTGCCTAGAATACTACAAAAGTTGTTCCATTGAAACCCGGAGCGATCAACTAAACGCTATTGTTGAGGATAAAATAAGCACGGACCTCCTCACAATACATCTGTATCACACAAAAAATAAGATTTTAGCTCAAGGAGCGACAGAGTGCGTACAGACATGGTTGGACGTCGAATTTTCTCACCTCCAAAGATCAGCTCTAGATAAAACCATGATTGTAACTGATCCTACTTCTTCTCCAACAATGATAGGAGACGAGTCTACCAATGCAAAATCTCAGCTAACCATTGAAGCCAGTCCTCCTACCCCTGATCTACCACCACCAACCTGTGATCCAACACCACCCACTTTCGATCAAACACCACCCATATTTGATCTATCAGGACCCACCTTTACCCCTGATCTAACACCACCAACCTGTGATCCAACACCACCCACTTTCGATCCAACACCACCCATACTTGATCCAACAGGACCCACCTTTACCCCTGAACTAACACCACCAACCTCTGATCCAACAACACCCACTTTCGATCCAACACCACCCATATTTGATCCAACAGGACCCACCTCTAATGAACCGACAGTTCGAAAGCCCACAATAAATTATCTAGAAGTTCACATCAACCAACCCACTGAAGTCAGCGTAAACCACACTTTGAAAGATGCATTCATCACTTCTTCAGATAACTCACCCAATATGAACGAGACCACCCCATCCTGCCTCCCAGATACAGCTACTTTCCAAGTCAGTGTAAACCACACTTTGAGTGATGTATTCCCCAATTCTTCAGATAACCCATCCAATATGAACGAGACCAGCCCATCATGCCTCCCAGATACAGCTACTTTCCAAACAAAAGTGCCTGTCAATAGCGAAGATGTCTACTCATGCTCCACAAAATATCTATTAGCAAATGAGTGTGTTATGGAACAACTAAGCCAACGAACAGAGAGACACTTCTGTCAGGAGCTGGAAACTATAATTGAAAGTTCTCTGAAAAATGTGATTGAAAAATTCAAGCAGGATATAGAAAGCTCACTGAAAACAAAGCTTGAAACACTGAGACATGAAGTTATGACTCTCCGCAGAGAAAACACAAGGTTGGTTCATCACCTAAACCACCAACCTTTTTCAAGTAATAAGAAAAAAGAAAATGGGGAGGTGACTGACAGCCCACGAGAAGCAATTCATCATGAATCTCCAGTTACACCATTTAACTTACCAACCCCTTCTCCAACACTCATTCTTCAAAACAAAGCATGCCCAGGACAGCATCATAATGTTAAAAGCCATAAGGACATTAGCAGCAGTGTAGGAAGAAGATTACGACCAAATAAAACATTCCCAATTGAAGTAAAAATTAGCAATCGATTTGGAAATCCGTCAATCCTATCTACACAAGCAGATTCCGAATCAGCAATCTCAGAAGGGGATGACAGGGCACATAAACTCCAATGTCACTTGATACAAGATTCTGCTGACCACCTACTGCAAGACAACGAGCAGTGGCACCAACAACGCCGTCGTACACGACCACAGCCACATCCTGATCGTCACATTCCTCACAACACAACCACCATTATTATAGGAGACTCATTGCTAAATGGCATTCACAGCGATCGAATGTCAACAACACCAGGGGAACTAGTCACTGTTATACCATTACCTGGAGCCAGAATAGTAGGAGTTATCAATGAAATAAGCCGTCTCAACACAAACACCAACATAAAGAAAACAACAATACACGTAGGAATAAACGACAGCACAAATGGACACACTCTTAACCTATCAGACATCTCCAGAATGATTGACACCATAAAACAAAAATTTCCCAACACATCCACATATATTTCGTCAATTATTCCACCCAGCTATGGTAAAGCACGCCAAACTGTGGATATCAACAACAAGGTGCTTTACACTTTTTGTTCAAAACATAACACGTCTTTCATAAACAACACACCCTTTTTCACATCTAAGTCAGGTGCGCCAAAAAATCTGCTATACAGAGATCAAGGGCACACTTCTAAACTAGGGACCAGCTACCTAGCCAAAAATTTAAAGTTTCCTCAGAGGACACACCAGAAACACACACATTCATTCACCAGGGACACAAATTATACACTTAACTTATTAAACCCAGGCACAACAGCTCATAACCATCACTCACCGTCCTCAGCTGACAAGCAAGTATCTAGAAAAGCTACATTTAAGCCCACCTCCCGCGCTAACCTTTATGACCAAATGTATCCCCCACTACCCACACAACAGTCCCGCCAGCTGCTAACTGCACAACAGACACCACTGGACAGATGGACAGATTGGACTACAAGTAACACCCATTCACTTAATCGCAACGCAGGAACTACAGCACGAAAATGGGAGTTTCCTCACCCCGTCTCCACCCGCCCAGAACGGAATTCTCACAGTTCATCCGTTTTACGGCAACTGACTCAATATAGTCCAGAAATATTAATGCAGGCTCTTCAGATGTCTATAAACGGACCTACATAACAAGATTAAAACCAAGCAACTTAAAACTGTTTTTTTTTAAACAAGTTTGCAGTGTAACATTCGACCTGACGCGTTCTCTCCGAAAGCACTTTAGTGACCTTTGTTCTGAGATAAAAGACATAGCTGAGTATCAGCGTAGAACTTTTAACTGTTACATTTAGATGTTAATAATTTTTTTTTAAATTACATTGTCTGTTTAAACATTTCTTTCTGTTCGTCAGAGCAGGGCATATCTAAATTTGTTTCCGATTTTGTAATACCTCTATCGTATTAATATTATTGTTTTCTTATTATTATTATCTCTGTGCTTATTCCTCTCATTCCTACGCTCACCATTCTCTTTTACATCTCTTTTACATCTTTTATACATCTGCACCTTCGTTTTTTCATATTGAGGAAAATTAGGAAATCCTCACAAAACTAACTAGCTAAGTCACAGCGTGGACCTTTAACTGTCCCGGAAAGATTAATTCTCTACATTGACTGTGGTTGAAGTAAAAATATTCCTTTTTGTTCGGAACAGACTGTATTTTAAGATAAAAACCACACTTTTTGCAAAGATTAAGATACTGTAAACAGTGTCCACGGACTATAGCAGCGTATATTTTATTACTTGTCTACAATTTTGTATAAACCATTGTGTACCAATTTTATTGCTTCTTACTCATTCCTACTCCCCTCATTATTTCTTTCCTATTGACTATTATCATGTCCGAGTGCAAAAACTTCCACATATTTGGTTTTTCTGAAACCCGTCTCAATGACAAAATTACAGATGACGAAATTAGGATTAATGGATTCACCACCATTCGCAGGGATCCTAACAGACAACATGAAACAGGGCTAGTCATATACATCTCAACATCTTTTCAGTACAGACGCCGTGATGATCTATACTGTTCAAAAATAGAAACGCAACATTATTGCAGTGGTAATGGAAAAAATTTCAAACTTTTACCAACATTTTATTTTACGGAATTAATTTTTCAATCTTGGCATGAAGAAACTTTCAGACTTTAACAATGAAAATCATTAAATTTGGTTTGGACTTTTATTCTTTGCGATTGAGGCCTCCGTTTCAGTAAGGTGTATGGCCTCCTCTGGCCTCTATCAGAGAACGACATCTCCTTGACATGGATCCGATTAGCCGTTGGATCTGTTGTTGTGGGATGGCTGCTCACTCTTCCAGCAGTGCAAGAGGCAACTGTCGGAGATTGGCTGGAGCCACGTCTCGCTGGCGGAGTCGTCTGTCGAGTTCATCCCATAAGTGTACTATGGGGTTCATGTCTGATGACGTGGCTGGTCACGGAACGGTCTGGACATTGTTGTCAGCGAGGAACTGGGTGGTGAGTTGTGCCACATGAGAACGAGCGTTATCCTGCTGAAAAATCGACCCTCGTGCTGCCAGAAGTGGAAGGACGTGAGGACAAAGAATTTCAGCGACGTATCGTTGGGCATTCAGGCGTCCTTCAATTTGCACCAGGTCACTTCTTCCCATGAAGTTGATCGCCCCCCCCCCCCCCACTTCAGTACTCTTCTACCACCATGTGGAGGAGCCTCATCAACGCTGTTCTGGGCGTAGCGCTCATGGACGCTGCGGTAAACTCTTCTCCGTCTATCGTGTCGCTGGAGCACACAAAATGATTCATCAGTAAACCAAACCCGTTTCCAGTCATTCCCAACGGTCCATTGACGATGCTGGTTCGACCACTGCAGTCGGCTCTGGCGATGCCGGTCCGTAAGAACAGGACCTCTGTAGGATCTTCTAGCCCAAAGACCAGAGTCGTGCAGCCGGTTCCTAACCGTTTGATCTGAAATTCGACGAGCTGCTGACATTGACTGGACTGTGGAGGACGCAGAAGCAAGTCGATTCCTGAGGTGACGCAGCCGTATGAAGCGATCTTCGGCAGGAGTTGTGACTCTGGGTCTTCTACTGTGCGGCCGGTCTGCCACTGAGCCAGTTTCTTGAAATCGCCCCCAAAGGCGACTAATGGTGCTTCTAACCACATTAAATTGTCTGGCCACTACACTTTGTGACTGTCCAGTCTGTAAACGTCCAATGATGATGAGTCGTTGTTCTGTAGTGAGATGAGCCATACTTGCGCATTGAATTTTCAATTGAATTTGTTCGAGGAGCGTCAATCTTTTATAGGCATTCAATAGTATGGTCAGAGAGTTTTGTGTTCAGTAGGTTTCACGGGATTCTCATGAACCGGTCACGAGTTATTGTCAAAAATGTTGTTTTGGCCTTGACCTCTTTCATGACCTCACGAATCATGAGGTGAGTACAATTCATGTAACCACGAGAAGTTAATGACCAGGTGAACACAGCCGATAGGTTGACTGATGTCCAATCAGCGAATATCTTTTATAAAAGTAACACCAAAAAAGTTGCGTTTCTTTTTTTGAACAGTATAGAACATACTGGCACTGAATGTTTATGGCTGGAAATAAAACTCCCCAACCTGACCCCCGTTTTAATTGGTTACCTGTACCGAAACCCTAGCTCTTCTACTGTATGGTTTGACACATTCTCACGAATGATGGACAACGTTTGGGCTTCTTCGAATGAAATTATTCTACTGGGGGATTTCAATATTGACCTTCACAAACCGAACAACACGTGGAATGATATCACCATCTCATACAACCTCATACAGTTAATCAATAAACCCACGAGAGTTACAGACTCATCATCTACACTAATTGATCATATCTATACGACCTGCCCAGAAAACATTATAGAATGCACAGTCCTACAGACATCATTAAGTGACCACTATCCTATTTGCTGTACCTGGACGAGAAAGGGGTTTAAAGCACCTAAAACGGAAGACATCACAGTCCATTACAGGAATTTCAAAAACTTTAACATTCAATTATTCCTACAAGACCTACAAATATCCCCTCTCTCATACGTGTACCAAATTCCGCATCCAGAAGAAGCCATAACATACTGGACACAAACTTTCAACAACGTATTCGACAAACATGTTCCTATAAAGCAGGTTCGGGTCAAAAACATCAGAAAGACCCCATGGATAACCAACGAAATACTATCAACAATGAGAGAGCGGGACGAAGCACATAAGCTCAAAGATTTCAGCAGGTATCGGATGCTTAGAAACAAAGTACAATACCTCATTCGTCAGGAAAAGAAACTACATTTCAGAAAGATGATTCAAGACAAAGCAAACGGCAAAGAAGTCTGGGCAGCCATTAGAACACTAACACACAAATCAAAGTCACTAAACTCTTTACCAAAAAGCTGCTCCCTCACGGCAACTCGTTTTAGCAACCACTTCAAAACAGAAATTAGCCTTCTCAAGTCGACACTAAAGCCAATGGACTGCGATATTAGTAAATTGACAGCCTTCTGCAACACTGAACACACCACAACAGATCTAAGACATATTCCTTTTCTAACAGTACATGAAGTTCTCAAATATATCTTGGCATTAAAAAACAACAATTCATCTGGGCTTGATGGTATCAGCAATAAGATTCTACGTTACGCTGCGCCCATCATTTGCGACTCCTTAACCTATGTATACAACCAATGTATTGCACACAACTACTTCCCCACAGCATTTAAATCTGCCAAAGTGTACCCCCTCTATAAATCTGGCTCACATAGCGATCCCAACAGCTACAGACCAATATCCCTTCTATCATCTCTTTCAAAACCACTAGAGAAACACATTTACAACACCACATTTCAACACTTAACAACAAACAAACTGCTCATTGATAGCCAGTCAGGTTTCAGACCCAAACATTCCTGTCACACAGCTCTCACCAAAATGGCAGACAACTGGCTGTCGAACATAAATGATGGAAAATTATGTGGTGCTGTTTTTGTCGACTTCAAGAAAGCATTTGACATGATTGACCACACTATCTTGGTTCAAAAGTTGGAAACCCTCAGAAAAGGCCCTAATCCACTAAACATCATCAAATCATTCCTGGCAGATCGACAACAGTTAGTGCTTCACAACAACTCGGCATCAGATTTCTCGAAGGTAGTTACAGGAGTACCGCAGGGCCCTATTCTTGGGCCCCTACTCTTCGCAATGTTCATCAACGACCTGCCACTACATCTAAAATATTCAACTTGGGACCTCTTTGCAGATGATTGTGCTATCTACACTAGTGACAATGACTGCGTGGCACTTGAAATGACTCTTCAAAGCGATGTAGACAATCTAACAAAATGGAGTAATATGAATCGTATGCCAGTAAACACAACAAAAACGAAATCTATGTTGATTACCACCAGACAGAAACTCCTAAGCTGCACCAAAAGATCGCTACAGCTACACGCGGAATCAATACAAATTGAACATGTAACAGAACACAAAGTTCTAGGGATCACGATTGACCAGCATTTAACGTGGAACTCCCATGTACGGAATTTAACCAAACGCTTAGCACAAAAGACGTACCAGCTAGCCAAAATAAAACACTTCTTAGACGCAGAACTAGACTATTGTTCTACACCTCACATATACAGACACATCTAGATTACTGCTCTACACTATGGGATTGTTGCCCTGCTTCCACCTCGAAGAGAATGCACTCCCTGCAAAAGAGAGCAGTACGTCTGATCACCGATAATCGCACGACACCACACACAAGGACAGGAAACGAACCCAAAATACTGTCGCTAGAAAAACGACTTCTCTACAACAAAGCCAAGCTGACTCACATAATTCTATCTAACAATGCCCCGTCGTACCTAAGATCATTGTTTCAAACCAGTAGAAGGGAGGGACAACGATTACATAAGTTACGTCAGCCCAAACCTAGGATCGACCTGTTCAAAAAGAGTCTAGCCTACTCTGGTGCCTACTTATGGAACAGTCTTCCACACCACCTAAAAAGCCTACCTACACAATATTCTTTTAACAAAGCACTTTTCAAACACTTCCTCAACACTGATTATCTACCCCCATAGAAACAGCATTTGCCTGTCAACATTTCATCCATAGGTCAACATTTCGTTTCCTCTTCCGCTCGTTTTTTTGTGTGAATAATTTGTTTTATATCCATGTAATATCATTATTATATTCACTTTAAAATATTATTATATAATGTAATGTATGTGTGAATGTACCCACATAATACTGTACTTTAGAAATGTGAGTCGTGAGAATGTACCCGCATACCACTGTACTTTAGAAATGTGAACTTTTTTTTTTTTTTTCTACTGCTAAAAGACTTTACCTGCAACAGAAGTGCGTAAGAAAGTGTTATTATTATTATTTCATTTTCCACCAAGAATGTATGGACATAAGCGAGAATGTGTTTATGTAATTTTTGTATTGATGATTGATGACACATTCAAAAATACAGATTAATTGTAGACGGATTGACCGCATGAGTGAGTGTCGGTATACAGAATTTATTTATTTTTATTTATTGTTTTATTTATTTTATTTTATTATTACTTTTTTCCCCCAATTACTAGCTTATTTGTTTCAAAAAAAAAAACCTATTCATTTTTTTTATTACGACTGCATACTGTAAATGAATGCTGTTATGATAACTTTATAATGTTGCATGCCTTTAAATTAATGCTTAAAGCATCATGTGGGAATGAAAGGATATAGTATTCAAGATTAATGAGAGTGGAAGGGCAGAATGTTAGACGGGCCTGCGCGCCCAATTCTTTACCCTTCGAAAATAAAGTTCGTTCGTTCGTTCGTTCGTCCGTACCCTTGCATGACCAGGACAGTAGATCCACACATGCTCCTGCAGATTTGAAGCTTCTATGAATGTTTTCCATTCATACCGTAGCCAACCATTTTGAACCTTTCGAAGCATGGACTGAGAGTCTGACACTGTGACAGTATTGCCTCCTCTGCTTTGCAGTAATGGTCCAACAGTGGCCAAAACTCAAGAGCATCTATTATAGGCTTCAATGGAGTCTATTTTAAAACAAGATTACTCTTGGCAGAAATGTAGATAGAAGAGTAGTAAAGCTTCTATCACATAGGAGTCTTCATAAGATATTCAGATAAGCGAAAACAATGCTGGCTATCGCTGAGCACGTTAATTCTATAATCTGCCGACACTTTTAAAGAATTTAGCAAAGGTTTTTATTCTAGCTCGTTAAGCCCCCTCCGCTTTAATCAGCGGAATTATTATTATAATATATATAGCTCTGTTTAGAGTGTGTTTAGTAACTTTGACTGAGACAAACACGTAACACGTTTAAAAGGATTGAATCGAAGTTAAATTTGTAACATTACATATAACAAAATTTAATAATCACTTTAAGTTTAAATAGTTGAATAAATAATTTGAATATTTATGAAAAGAATTTCATTACTTGGATGGGATTTAACTGAATAAAGGAGGTCACTTTTGGCAGCGGATATTTTCACTTAGCTGCCAATGGTAGTTTCTTCTCCCGCTGGGTTAGTTCTTTTCGTTCTGCTCTCGCTCGTCTCTGGTCAAAGTGCAGGCGCCGCACGTTCCAAGAACGTCAAGGAATAACGGCTAAATTGGTTCTGCGTCTGTCTATAAGACCCTCTTATGATGGCGTCTCGCAAAATGTCAGTCCACTTTTATCTTCACTTGGTTCCAGAAATAGTACTTTCTGCTGGTACCACCAATAAGCCAATCCTGCTACAGACTTGTTTGCTCAGATAAATAAAAGAGACGAATCGTTCTGTTACACGTGTCTGGGATGCTGTAATTCTACAATAGATTCCCTTTCTAACTTCGTGTTTCTTCAGTTTCCTAGTCCCGGTGTTCCTTATTAAAATGTAAAGAGTTCATGTTCTTTATAAGTCTTATTTGGTTCTCCAATAAAATGTCCTGTTAATAAATAGGAATTATGAATCTAGTCTTCATTCTGGCGAGGTCTGATGTTGTCTTGGTGAGCGTGCAATTCACAGTGAGATAAAACTGCGAAAATGGTCAGGCTATATTCCTGTCAATGTTGTTATGAATCTAATCAGAAAGATCCAAGCATTTCAAACAGGTCGGGTGTGGCACTTTCAAAATATTTCTTACATGGAAATAAGGTGTGTGTCTGCAAAGATCACGTATTACCATATATGGACATCTGATGCCTTGCATACACTCTCACAAACACATTTGTAGACTCATATTGTCTAAAATGTAATAAATTATTGATTACTTTTAACCAAGTGACCGGAAGCGATTATATCATACTCGTTTGCCCACAGGTGTCACACAGACAGTAATCTTGATATCTGTCGTATGAGTGCGAAAACTCCGTGTCTTATCGGTGATTTAAGCCGATAGCGCTGGCCGATGTACGTGTTAATCTGCCGCACCTATAACCAACAAATCTGGTTAGCGCCAAGCAAATGTGATGTATCATATCAGGCGCTCCTTGCAAATGTGATACTTATCACCTACAGAGTGATTTGATAAAATCAAATATCTGCTACTTAGCAGAAAAATAAAGAAAGAAAAGTGCGATAACACTAGTCAACAACCAAAATGTACCAGAAATGAGAATAACTGATCTTAACTAATTTTGGTGAGCTGAAAACGAAAATGACATTAAAAAATGTTGATTGGCTCTAGTTTTCAAGATATATGCTACTAGTTTATTTAATTACGGTCAATTTATATATATGACGCAACTGTTGTGGGCGATTGCATAATTTTTTCTAATGACCAATAAAAATGTAACTAGAAGTTGATGATGCAATCTTACCTATGATTACATCACCTTTGTGTATAAATATCTTATCTCTGATAAAATTTTGCCATTAGTTAGTGCATTTGTCCTTATCAAAAGTATCGTAGTTAGAAATGCCTAGGACATATGTGAACAGTGCTAATAATTTCTGTTATATATGTGGTGAGGTGACATTTCTATCACAAAAACGAAATATAACTAAAGTGATTAAGAAGGCGTACAGTTTGTATTTTGGCTGCAGAATAGGAGATCAAGATAAGAGCTGGGCGCCACACATATGCTGCAATACATGTGCAGCACATCTTAACACATTAACGACCGAATTGAAAAACACACTGTGGCCGAATTAAATTTTTTTTTCTTCCCATTTTCATCCTGCAGGTGTTTGCACAAAGTAAGCTGTAGTTTTCGTAATTGTTTACAGATTGTTATGAATTACACGTCATTTTAAAGATAAACGAATGTACTATTACAATAAACACCGGTTGTAACTCTAATAGAGGTTGTTGCTATTTAACGGCCCTCCGATGGCCGAGGACTTGCAATATTTTCACAATTATAACTGCTTGCGCCCCATCTCTATCAAAATCACAATTTCAATCAATGTGCACACCGTTTTCACTCTTGTCCTCGTCGCTAGATCTATCAGTCAATTGTTGAAACACGTTTCGGGACCCCAAGATGCAGCAATAGTGAATGCAGTCAGCGACCCATAGCTGTACTGCTTGCATCAGGACCAGCGAACCAGAGCTGGTCAAGACCGCACTCCACCTCCACGTGGTGGTCCTGGAAACAGTCTGCAGCAGTGCAGTCTGGCTGAGCGAGTGCGGATCGCAATGGGAAGGCAAACCCGGTCCCTAAAAAATGCCATGCTGAAGTCGGATGTGTCGACCCAAAGATGCAGATATCACAGCTTAGGCGTAAACAGACACAACGCAACCACCGTCCTTTTCAGGGCGAACGAGGAAGAAGAAGAAGAAACACGTTTCTATCCTATTCAGCCGTTAGACGAGATGTACACGCATTTTTTATAGTCCTATCACTAGTTGCCACGGTAAACAGTTTTACACGATTTGGTAACTACCGTAACCCAAAACGCTGAAAAATATGAACATAATATCAATTTTTCAGTGTTCTACAACACCCATGCTTTGGGAATTTGTTTTCCGGTGGCAACTTAAAATCTCGAACCAGATCAGAGAGTATTTCAGTACATTTTTCATTCGTTTTATTACTAAAATTAGATTGGCGCTCTGAGCGGCTTGCGGTCCAAATGTGATTATTTTGTGAGCCGCTGACAGCGGCTTGCGGTAGTTAATGTGTTAAACTGTGGTTGACTGGCAAAAGGCAAGCTATGCATTTTGCAGTCCCAATGATTCGGAGAGAGCCCACTGATCATCTCAACAACTGTTACTTTTGCATGGTCCCTCCAATTGGGAAAGGCATATCAAAGAAGAAATAATGGACTCTGGAATATCCAAACATCCCGTCTGCAATACGTCCGGTACCGCATGGCGATGACTTACAAGTTCCCAAAGTGCCAGAATCATTTTCAGCTGCTTCCACTGATGAGGAAGAGGACATTGGTGGTCCTGAACCATCAACCTCAAGCGACCCAGATTTTGAGCAAACTACATCCACTAAACCACACTTAATAACCCAAGGTGAACTGAATGATCTTGCAAGAGATCTGAATTTACCGAAGAACAAGGCGGAGCTTTTGGGTTCCAGATTGCAACAGTGGAATCTCCTGGCAGAAGATGTTACAATTTCTGTGTATAGGAACCGCCAGAAGCCGCTTATTACTTTCTTTTTCAAAGAGGGTGACCTTTCTGCGTGCCACAACATTTCTGGTTTAATGGCAGCCCTCAAAATCAATTACATACCGGAAGAGTGGAAGCTTTTCATTGATTCATCCAAGACGAGTCTTAAAGCTGTTTTGTTGAATAATGGTAATGTGTTACCGTCAATTGCAGTTGGTCACGCAGTTCATATGAAAGAAACTTATGAAAACATTAAGCAGCTTTTGAAGTGTATAAACTACGATCATCATCATTGGTCACTTTGCGGTGACTTAAAAGTGGTCGCTCTTTTGCTTGGACTACTGGGTGGATACACCAAGTAATGTTGCTTTCTCTGTGAGTGGGATAGCCGTGCACGAAGTGACCATTACATCAGAAGACATTGGCCAATCAGGCAGTCATTGCAGCTTGGCAGTAAGAACGTTGAGAACCCAGCACTTGTCGACACCAGCAAGATTTTGTTGCCACTCTTGCACATTAAGCAGGGTCTCATGAAAAACTTTGTCAAGGCAATGGAGAAAACAGATGAGGCTTTCAAATACCTCATCAGAAAATTTCCAAGACTAAGTGAAGCTAAAATAAGAGAGGGAGTATTTGTTGGTCCGCAAATTCGAAAACTTCTTCATGATGACGAGTTTCTTTGCGTGTTGCATGGCAAGGAAAAAGCAGCATGGCTAGCATTTAAGTCAGTGGTGGACAATTTTCTTGGAAACAGCAGATCTTATAATTACAATGAAATTGTAGAAAATCTTCTTCTGAAGTATAAGAGTCTTGATGCTTGCTCATTACTGTTGGACTGTGACAAGAGACACCTCATCGATTGACTACAAGAAGCAAGCAAAGAGAGCTCGAACAGCAACTGAATAATGACGGAATGGGTTCAAATGTGCCTTTTTAAAACATGATATGTGAACTTTCAATAATGTTTGTATTTTTTCTATCATTTTATGTTGAAATATCAATTAATTGAGTATGTAACCACAATTTTTATAATGCTTAAGTAGAAAGACTAGCTGTTCACCCCAGAGAATTAAACAAGCAAACATTATTTGTATTACTGTAATGTAAATTCATCATTTAAAAAAAACCCAGAGCCAATTGGTGAATTTCATTATGATATTTGAAATCAGCATGTCAAAATCAATAAGTAATGGTATATTTAATTTCTGGTACAAATAATTTTTGAAAATTTGTTTCAATTATAATTGACAGCACATAATAAAAATCAGTACCACAAATGTACCAATACTGCTGGAGAGAACCAAAGATCGTTAAGAGGTCGTCCATTTCGTCACAATGACTGCCTTTGTTAATGAAGCTTCAGTTATCTACCTTAAGTCTGCAGTATCTGCCTCTACCTCCATTATCATGCTAGAATCTTATAAGCCCCGCTATGTTCGGCGAGGATTCTGCCCTTTACCCTAGCAGAGAAGCCCCAGCCTGGTTTCTCACCACTGATCACAGACTCAACTGTGTACTAATGGCATCATTATCCCCGACATGATCATGTATCAGTTGATTAATTTCCAGTTCTGCTTTCCCATTGCCCCAAGTTCTATACTCCCTGCCAAGGCTAATGATGACGATGGTAGTTAATCCAGTTCTCATCTGACTTACTCCACTCTTCCCCTTTGAATATATTTTCAACTGTGGTCATGTGCTTGATCGTTGTCTCTGCTTGTGCCATCCAAGTCATCCCACTCTTTATTCTTGCTCCATTAATGTCAGCTACGTTTCCACGCAAGGGGTGCCGTTTGTCTCTGGTTACTCGCATATAGGCTTTTGCTTGGGCCATAGACTATCTGGATTCTTAGTACACCCCCCCCCCCTTCCCTCCCCCGTATATTGCAAACATTACAAAGGGAAGCCACTCTTTAATTTACTAGTATAAAGAGAATCTTTACCCTTTACTAATTGTGTGTCGCGTTTCATGATCATGATCATCATCATCATGATCATCATCATGATCATCATCATCATCATTATCATCATCATCATCATTATCATCATCATTTTTCTTTACGCCCCTTATAGAGCATGAGCTATCATTGTAACAGGTCCCATTGTAATAAGCTTGCAACATCCATTCACATGCTCTCGCAGGGGTGGTTTCTGTGGTAATTTTTTTTTTTCGGGGAAGTCAAATTATACAGGGTGTTTATAAAGTCGCTGTGCAGTGAATTTGAAAAAAAATATTTTAGAAATTACGTCACGAATGATGCAAATTTACGTCATGATATTCTGTGTTCCAATTCTGTGTTCCACAATCCCGTGTGCAGCATTACACAACAAGCCCCAATTGAAAACCACATTTCTGGTGACGTAGTCTCGCCCGGGCGTAAATTTCACTGTACAGCGACTTTATAAACACCCTGTAGATTACATTTTAGCGGCGTCTTCGTGTTTTCTACACAGGAGGTAATATAAACTTCAACATATTAGTCCGTTAATTTATAATAAAACAACATTCAGCTGTTGCGTTCAAGTTGCACACTTGCACTTGATAAGTGTTTCTAACTTGACATTTGCCGCTCTATAACACGTATTGCTTTGGGTCATGACCCACTTTGGACCAGTCGTGAATAGTGATCAACATGCTCGCAACATCATTTAAGTCAAGTGAGGAGGAGTGCGAGGAAAATAAATTATTAAAAAATAGGTCATGGCTAAGTAGGTCACCGCACACAGCTTTGCAGGACAAGGTGGAAGTCGGGGAGAGCGCTAAGGCAGGAAAGCAACACTCAAAGTAAAATTGGTAGTTTCCAGCGAAGAAGTTGTATTTACGAGCTCGTATGTATGTGTGTGTGTTTTTTTGTCTTTAAATGTTCCGAATTCACAATCATAATTTTCTCCCTGCACAATGCATTATATTTGGATACGAACCCTCATTAACCGTGTCCAGGCTTATGCCAGACTAAAACGAAGCAGAACTCATAATTTAAAAAAAAACAAAAAAAAGAAACTGTATGAATTGTTAGATTCATTAATGAAATGCCCATGCTTCTTATATGCAGTTAAACACGAGGATTTATGATGCCATACACAGGTGGCGGCCATTTTATACACTGTTTAATATTGTAGACAATGCAAATATCCCTTTTTTATAAGTGTCATGTCCTGTAACTGATTCCAATGAACTTGCACAATTTTTTCATCGTGCATTTTCGGGAAGTTACGGAAAGGCCGTGCATTGCGGCGTGGAAACTAAATTTCGTCAATGCCCTCCAATTTATATGTAAGATAAATACGAATAAGCATATCTGTCTTATATTATATTTAGCAGTAAGTAATGTATGGAGTTTATTACATTTGCAGTCGATTTAGTCGCTCAAGTCGATACGCCCTTCAATAACGATTCGGAGACAGAGCAATAGAAAGTTATTCTTTTTATTGTGTGTGTGTGTGTTTTTTTTTTTTTTAATTCGTACCAAGCACAGATTTTAAAAGATATCCGTGCATTTGCAAAACATGATGTAATGAAACTGCTGTAAATAAATCAGTCAAATTCCAGTCTATTGGTTTTTGTTCTGACTTCTCTCTATGTCATTTACTTCTAAAGGTAAATGGAAGTGAATCAACTGACTACTTGAGGTTTAGTATCGTCATCAGGACATGAAGTATAAAGTTAAAGTTAGTTGCTTATCCTTTACAGGACGTGGCAATCAACCCCAGCTTTTATTGGCTGTTTGTGATTTTTCTAGGCAATTTTTTTCATTCAGTAGTTTGCCATTGCTTTCTGAACGGTACGGCGCTTATACCATTGTTAAAAATCCACACAAAGCGATTTGCTACCAAACCGCCTGCAGCAGGTTTCGAACCTGGTATATCTGGATTATGAAACTGCGTTCATATCCATTAGGCCACAGACGCCGACGAAGTATAAAGAGTACAGCGTAATTATCTCTAGCCCAGATTAGGCCGGTTACTTGCTCGTATATATTCTAATTATAAACCATTACACGTCAAACAGGACAGTATGCAGTCTGGCTGAGAGAGTATGGATCGCAGAGGGAAGGCAAACCCGGTCCCAAAAAACTGCAGTGCTGAAGTCCGATGTGTCGACCGAAAGGTGCAGATATCGCAGCTCCGGCGTAAACAGACACAACGCAACCAACGTCCTTTTTAGGGCGAACGAGGAAGAACAAGAAGAAACAGGACATCTTTCTTCATTCGACTTCTTCTTATCCTCATTATGGAGCACGGAGTAACTGCTGCAGTTGGTCCCTTTGCAGTAAGTCGTGCTCTTGCTGAGTGGTTTCTGTAACACTTTGTTTTAGATGAAGAGGTTAAGAGTTTCATCTACAATATCATTTAGTCTCCTTTTAAGATATGCCTAAGGGAGCAGTTGTCATTATTTATTCTTCTCCTCGTCTGGCGCAACACAGGGCATCTCTCGCCATTCATTAAAGACAAAAATATAACACATCGTATGCGAGTTCTACACAGGACATACAAGATTTGCTGGCACTTTTATTTCTTCCTTGTAGTGCTTTAGATTTTCCAGAATAATACTTTTTCTGACTGATTTAATAGTAATAATAATTGCCCTTTCAGTCATAAATGACTATGGGAATGCGCCTTTTGACGTGTTCTCCTGTCTTCTGCTTGCTGTGAGAGCTTTTTTTCGCCCAATCTGAGGTGGAGCCGTTCATAGCATCGCCACTTGGTGCGATCGGCAGCTTCATTCTCCCAGGTTGATGTCTCTCTTGCACACATCTTTGAATCTCAGTTGCGGTCGCCCAACTGTTCTTTTGCCATCTGCCAGTTGTCCGTAGAAGATATCTTTCGGGATGCAACCATCTTCCATGCTGATTTAAAATAACAAGATTTGATAGTGAAGAAAAAGAAACAGACATATAATCAAGAACGGATTTCCCATTCCTCACAATGCCTAAGAGGTATGGCAGTAGATCAACATCTTCTGTTAGCCACAACAAAGTTAAAACTCAAGAGATGTACAATAGGAACTAGCTCTAGACAAAAGTTTAATGTTGGATATCTAAGAAATCAAGAAGTAAGAGACAAATTTACATTCACAATATCCAACAACTACCAACCGTGGTATTCCAGCCGCTGGAAGGTGTAGCAAATATGGGAGACCACTGGCAACAAATTAAAAAAAAAATGAAATAAGACATATGGAGTATGTGATGAGAGGATTTGATGTTATAAAAGATGGGCTATCCTGGACAAATAGGTGTATCAGATGATACCAGGATAGTGCCAGATAAGAGACTGGTCTTATAAGTACTACCCCCTTCTCTGAAAAGAGTAAGGGTGTAGAGACATCAAAGTGGGGTCAAGCTATGCAAGTTCTCAGAGAAGATGATGATGATGTACTCTGAGTCCCTACTGCTACCTCTCCTGATCCCAAAATTGATTAATAATTAACTGTGTTGTGTTATGTGATTTGGCAAGTGTCTAGGGTAATGTATTTATTATAATTAAAGGTTAAATTTAAACAGAACTGTCAACTTTAATAAAATTACTTAAGAAAGGCTGGGTGCAAGTTATATATACAATTTAATAGTCCTGAACATAAATCTTTTGGTCAGGACTTTCAAACTCAAGAAAATGTTTATTACAGAATAAAATAAATATATTGGCAAATTCTGTTCCTTTCTGGAAAGGGTCACTGGAATGTCTGCACTCACAGTTCTTGTTCAAAATAGTGATACTGTTACTATTGATACACTGTAAGGTCTGCTTTTATCATCCTTCCATGGTTTGTTGTTAATTTTACTTGGGTGAACCAGTTTATGGATGAACCACCATTTGCCTCTTTTAAGGACTTATCTTAGAAATGATGCTGTTGCTGTTCTTTCAAATATATTCAGGATCACCAACTGTGTGACTCCTGGCTGAGACGATGGTGTCTAGCTTCACGTATCTGAGAAGCACTCAACTTCCACACGTCCCTCTTCTCAATAGCATGCAGCCACGATGTAAATTAGTAATACTTGTACAACCCTCAGGCAAATAATTTCACACACACACAAGCTGACTTGATGTAAATGGGTTCTAAGCGCTGCTTTCACAATGCAGACGGCAAAGGCTTGGTCCCACTATCTTTTTTTGAATACGTCTGCTTGGCGTGGTGTTTAAGTTTCAATGGCAGAAAACCACAAAAAGTTGATACTATTTATAGCATTACCCACCCAACCAATCAGAGCAAAGTCAAAAACCAAAGGTTAACTTTTTGAGACTTGAAAATATTGGGGTTCCTAAGCGTGTTTGTCTAATCTGACCAAATTTGAATATTTTATTTTATAGTCATTTCTGGACCGATTTCAATTATCAAAAGTGATAATTGAACGGCCAATTAATCTCTATCGTTCTATATAGTTTTCCTTTAGTTATTCCTTTGCATTTTAATAGAAGTAATTTTTAAGTAATTAAATTGGGTCTGACCCTGATGTGAAAATATTACTAAATTAAATTTTTCTAAGTTAATGTAAGTTTATTATGAGGGAATCTTATGTTTATGTGTCAAGCAATATCAGCTCTATAATTCGAGATATCCCTTTCATTTTAATTATCTTTAGTTATCCAGAAATAAATTTTCTTCGTTCGGTCAAAAACACAAAATAGGCATTATTTCCACGTCAACCAAAATTTTCTTACCACTACAAGAAATGGAAACGATTTGATTGGTTGTTAAATTTGTACTGTGCTCCTAGATAATTTTTAGGGTGGGCGGTAACCTTTTGACTTGTTTTTTTTCAGAAAAATTCAAATCCGCTAGATAAATTGTTGGCGGTAAATTTGACTAGCCCCTCAGACAAATTTCAAATATTGTAGCTATTTATAGATTTAAAATACGTTACTAGCTTTTGAGGGGGGACATTTTTGAGCGTGTTGTCATACAGATTCACTTCACGACATAGTCTCCCCTGTTAGAAAAGCGTGAACCACTAGTGCAGCTTTCATATCTGTATGTCAATCACGTTCAAATTATGTCAAATTGACTCTATTATCCCTTAGTGTTATCCTGGTTTACTGCAGGTAGGTCAATTCAAGTAGGCACTACTCAAGAAATCTGCCTCAGACCTCGGCAATCCAGCGATAAATTCACCATGTTATGTTAATGAACAGCACAGGTGCTTCTGTCTGTCAAATGCTGATTATCAATCAATATTCACCATTACTCTTCTCTGAGTCTGCTCAATGACATGTCCAGAGGTTTTCTAGATGTTCCTCAAGGTTGCAATATTTACGAGGAGGTGATCTATAATATTGGTGATAGCTGAGTTATGTAAGGGATCCAGTAATTTTCTCATCAGCCTGGATAAAACACTCGGAGTAATATCCAATCCCAAAAAACAACATCTGAAATCAATGTGCTCCTCCGAAATGTTCACAGCCAACAGTTGGTCTGAGCTCAAGCTTGATTGGAATTTGGAAAAACCCTTTTCTAATATTCATGTATGACTCAATGATCTGCCATTCAGATAGAGTCCATTTTCACCAAGTGTTCTCTCAGCCTATCGTCACTGTTGAAATAATAGAAAGGTAGACAAAATGGAAATAGAACTCCTGAACTATTACTGTCCAAACAACAAACCCCTGAGTCTCAGCTCTATACAGGTACCAGCCACCAACTTTATAGCAGTTGGAGACTTTAATAGCCACTCCCAGAGCTGGGGCTATAACCATCTAGATCACAGAGGTGAAGAGGTTGAAACATGGCAAGATGATCACTCCCTAATCCTAGTCAATAATGCCACATATACTCCTACCTTCTACTCCAGAGGATGGCACACAACTTCAACACCAGATTTTGCCTTCGCTACCCCAGATATAGCTGGATCTATTAGTAGAGAAGTAGGAGACCAACTAGGGGGAAGCGACCATCGCCCAATCTTTCTTACTGTCCAGAGTGCAACTCTCAGTACAGGCCCAGCCATTACAAAATGGAACTACAAAAAAGCCAACTGGGGTTTATTCAGGCATCAGGTAAACACGCTGCTGTCTACCCTCAAGGTACATAACAGAGACATTAATGAAGTGGTAAAAGACTTCAACAGATGCATACTACAAGCTGCAAAAGAAACCATTCCCAAAGGATGCCGGCGTAACTACATACCATACTGGTCTAGCACACTCCAAGAACGTCAGGAAGCTATGGACAGGGCTAGAAAGGATGCAGAGTCTCAGCCTTCACTTGAAACTCACAACGAATAGAAAAAGGCTGTAGCAGAGTTTCAGAGAACAAAGCTAGAAGAAAAACGGAAAAGCTGGAGAACTAAAACGGCATCGCTGAACCTTGAGAAAGACGGCAGGAAACTTTGGAGATTAGTCAAGTCTCTAAATGAAGAGCGTTCCTCACCTAAGCAGACTATCACATTGGATGAAGGTGGCAAACATTTCAGAGGAAAACAAGCTGCAGACCTGTTTGCTAGAAGATACAGTTCAGAAAGCAACTTACCCATTAACATAGACCATCAGAGAGAGATAAGAAAAGAAATACTGGCAACCATGGGACAGACAGATACTCCTGCCCCAATGAGGGAACCCATCACACTAGGAGAACTACAGAACGCTATTTCCAAGCTTAAGTTTCAAAAGTCACCCGGCCCAGACAAAATCAGCAACGAAATGCTAGTAAATCTGAGCTCAGCAGCAAAGACAAAACTGCTTGAGATATTCAACCACAGCTGGTTGAAAGGAACGGTACCCCAAGTATGGAGAGAAGCCATCACAATACCCATACTAAAGAAAGGGAAATGTAAGACCGAGGCTGCAAGTTACCGGCCAATCAGTCTCACAAGCTGTGTTGGGAAGACTATGGAGCGAATAGTCAACCACAGATTGAAATGGTATTTAGAGACTGAGCAGATCCTGGTGCCGGAACAAGCTGGATTTAGAGAATGCTACAGTATAGAAGACCAAGTTACTTACTTGTCTCAAGCAATGGAAGATGCCTTCCAGGAGAAGAAAAAGGTCCTAACGATCTGGGTCGACTTCAAGCAGGCCTTTGACAAGGTGTGGAAAGATGGCCTTATTGCAAAACTTAGGAGAAGTGGAATCCAAGGCAACATGATTAAATGGATCCAGTCATAATTGCATAACAGGAGAACTAGAGTCACTCTTGACGGTCTGCAGAGCAGAAAAGTGTTGCTCCATCAGGGGGTACCTCAAGGAGGAGTAATTTCCCCAACACTCTTCCTTGTTTACATCAATGACCTGGTGAAAGATCTCCCCGCAGGAGTGAAAGCTGCCTTATATGCAGATGACCTAGTACTCTGGTGCGCTGATGAAAATGTCACCACAGCACATTATAGAATGCAGCGGGCAGCAGACATGCTAGTGTCATGGGCAGAGAAATGGCTTATCACAATAAACACAGACAAAACCTCCACAACACTGTTCTCCCTCGCCCCCAAGGACAAATCAGCTAACATACACCTAGGGACAACCGTGATCAAGGAAGAAAGCTACCCCACCTATCTTGGGGTGACATTTGACCAAAGGCTTACATGGAATAAGCATATTGAAAATGCAGAAGGAAAGGCCCGAAGACGACTAGGCATACTCAGAAAATTATGAGGTACCAACTGGGGAGCAAATGAACGAAATCTAAAGAAGATTTATAATGGAGTAATAAGACGACACTTAGAGTTTAGCTCAGCAGCATGGTCATCAGCTGCTAACTCACATCTGCAGTCTTTGGACAAGGTGCAAAATCAAGCTCTCAGGCTCATTACAGGAGCCATGAAAACTACACCAATATCAGAGATGCAGAAGGTTGCTGGATTACAGACATTGTCCCATAGAAGAGACACAAAAACCATGATCCAGATGGAAAAGTACAACAGTATGCCAACGCACCCAATGAAGGCAAGACTAGATGATCTGGCACTGGGACGTCTAAAGCGTAGCAGCTTTGTGCATCGGGGAAAAAGACTTAAAAGACAGCATCAAGAAGACCTATCCATGAAGACAACACCACTGAAGCCCACCCTATACCCTGTACCATGGGAGCAGGCCAGCAATGCCCTCCAAATTAATACATCAGTCAGTGGTCTCACAAGTGGATGTGAGTATAATGATCTGCAAAAACGAACTGCTACATTGAGTATGATCCAAGAAAGCTATCTCGATCAATCATGGGTACATGCCTATACAGATGGATCAGCAACTAATGCTGTTAGGAATGGAGGTGCCGGTATCTTTATCTCATATCCTGACAACCACTATGAGACTAGGCACATTCCCACTGGTAAATTCTGTTCCAACTATACAGCTGAGGTTCAAACTCTAGAGCAAGCTGCAAATATGATTTATAACACCAACTCTGACTGCCACCAGGTAGTCATCCTCACAGATGCACTGTCTGTCCTGCAAGCTCTCAAGGGTGGTAAACTCCCGCATCTGAGAAATGAACTAAACAAGGTAGCTGCCAAAAAGAGAACCATACTTCAGTGGGTACCATCTCATTGTGGTGTACCCGGAAATGAAAAGGCAGATAAACTTGCAAAAAAGGGAGGAGAATGTGAACAAGAAGATAATGAAGTCACATACTTTGAGAAAAAAGAGCTATCCAGACTATCAGAAGAGAACAGAACCAACCCAAAGACGACTATCACACTCTCGACCGGCAGGGACAGATAACTATTTTTCGACTCAGGACAGGGCATAACAAATCCTGAATAAACACATGCACAAGCTACGATTGTCTGCTGCACCACTGTGCACATGTGGATTAAACGAACAAACTGCTGAGCATGTTCTACAGGATTGTCCTCGGTATGACCAGTTAAGAAAGATATTCTGGCCCAATGACTCAACACTAAACTCAAAGCTATATGGAGCTAAAGAGGAATTTCAAACAACAGTCGAATTCATCATGAGAACTCGTCTGACGGTGTAAACATCAAAGATGCGATCGCAAGAAGAAGAAGAAGAAGAAATAATAGAATATGGGGAAATGAATTTCCGGCACCCAGAATCAATTCTCCCTTTAGCATTGCTATGTAATGTGTGATCTATATCCAATGTCCGTACAATACTTCGAATGTACTGTCTAGGGTCGGTCAACTGTTGCCGGTGCCCTTCATAATGCTACTTAATAGCCGTATTGTGAAGCGAGCTGAACATTTTTACAATTGTCCAAACGCCCACTCCCAACTTTTCTTCTGGGGTTTCCCCGCAGTTTCAGTTTCAAGGCTGGCCTATTAACCTCATTACTATTTTTACAGTTCCAAGAATCTTGATCTATCATGTGTCGAGTGGGACTGGTCTGTGTTTATTTTTACTCCTTGTGCCATACGCAGAGTTGCCATTGTAAATGTTTTATTGGAAGACTGTGTGTGAAAAAGTGCCATCTTATCCACTACATCTACCTTTTCCTCTTTATTTCTCCTTTTATTTTCAGGCCCATGTTCGCCACAATGCTTTTCTCTGTCCTGAGTATTATTTTCTTTCCAACGTGTGGAATGTACCTTTCTACACTGGTCACAACTTTGTACATACTGGGCAATGTCCCCAGCTATATTTGGCCAGTAGAATTTTACAGATGTCCTTTGACGGGTGGTACCAATCTTCATATGTCCACCGTCTGGTACAACATGTGCTTGTGCCATAACTTGTTCCCTATAACTCCATGGCAGTACTAACTGACCATATCCTTTGGGTCCTGCTCCAGCTTTCCTGTAGAGCAGTTCCTCCTTCAAATAAAATTGTCCTTTCTTAGGGTTGTTATGGCTTTTTGACAATTTGCCAAAGCAAGGTTTTAATGTTTTATCTTGTGCCTGGGCCTTTCTCATCTCTCTCGGATGAATATTTAGTGGTGGTTCCTCCTCCTTACTAGGGGTCGACCTGACCTGGAGCATGGCCATGATCACAGGTTTTATAGGGCTCCCTAGAAAAACATATCTCTTTCCTAACACCAGCGGGTAATTAGGTTCGTCACACATTGCTGCTCTAATCACTCCTTCCACGTACCTAGTTTTGACATTGATATTGGCTACGGGAAGTGTCATGGTGGCTGTTCTTTTCAATGCCCCTTGTATCTCCACTTTGTCTGTGGTATACTGGTCAGGGTGCACCAGGGTTGCACTCACAACTGAGTCAAATTCCAAACCTGAATCGTAAAGGCACTTGACTTTAGCACCATTACATGTCACTTCTTCACAGATGGGGGGATGATGGAGATCTATCTGACTGTCTGTCAGTTTCTTACTTCCCTTGTCCACTGTTATCATGCATGCAGTGTGATATGGAGGAACTTTCCTACCACATTCAATTGTATTATGATTGTTCATCCTACATATTTTACACCATTTTCCTTCTGGTCTGTAGAATCTCTTTTCATTTACCTGAGGGTTTCTGTCTCTAGGATCAAATCTAAGCCTATCATAACTGTGTTTAAATCTAGATGGTTGATCCCTATTATTATAATCATCCTGGTCTGGTGGGGTTTTATTACTATCTGTTTGTTTCTTTCTAATACCAGCTACTTCTTTCTGAGCTGCCTGATATCTCTCAGCAACATTGAGAATCTCCCCCAGCCTCTCTGCACCTTGTTCCATGAGAAATTCTCTCACGTCTGGAGCCATGGACTATCTTAATTGCTCCATCATGACCATTTCTTTCAGGTCTTGGGTTTTCCCCAGAGCAGTCCATTTCTCCAAGTAGGTTTCCAGTCACGCAGAGAACTGGTGGTAAGTCTCTCCAGTCATCAGCTTAGTAGTTCTAAATTTCTTTCTATAAAATTCAGCATTCTTTTCATACCTAACTAACAATGCTTGTTTTAGGAGGTCATAGTTTTCTTGATCTTCTCTGCTTAATTTGGAGAAAACTTCATACGAAGTTCCCCTCAACCCTTGAGATAATTTTAAACTCCACTTTTCTTTCTCTAGACCATAGTTAGTAGCTAGTCTTTCATATCTATTTAAAAATGATTCTATGTAATCTTCTTTCTCTACGAATGGGTCTAAGTAGAGGTTCATGGCTGAATTTGAGGCTCCCTGACTGGCACTAGCATCAGAGGTAGTTGGGCTGCTTCCATAATCATTAACATGTCCCTGAAGTTCCATTTCTTTCAGCCGCAACTCATGTTCTCTTTGCAAACGTTTTTCCTCTGCCTCCCTTTCCGCAACCTGTCTCCTTTTTCAGCCTCCATCTGCAATCTCTTAGCCTCATCCTCCATCTGCCTAGCCTCCCTATCAGCCTCTAACCTCCTAACTTCTTTATCTGCTTCTAATTTTAATCTTTTCTCTTCTTTATCTGCTTCTACTTGTAACCTTATAGCTTCATTATCTGCTTGTACTCTTCTTTCTGCTTCTAACCTCCTATCTTCCCTATCTCGTTCTATAAATTTATCACATTCAGTAGTAACATACTGAATCAGAAGGTCCCCACTCATGCCAAGTTCTTTTGCCGTCTGTACTGTAGCAGATCTAAATTTTGCCAAGTCTGCCATTTTCTTTCACTCGTACAAAATTATTAATCTTGATATATCAATTAGAAAAACTAACTAACTTAACTTAACTATAGCCAATGATACCTCATCCAATTCACCACAAGTTATTTACTTTTATGTTATATTATTATTCCCTACAGTGAGAGCCCCAGGGTATGATGGAAAAATCCTAGACAGGACACCAATATGTGATGAGAGGTTTTGATGTTATAAAAGATGGGCTATCCTGGACAAATAGGTGTATCAGATGATACCAGGATAGTGCCAGATAAGAGACTGGTCTTATAAGTACTACCCCCTTCTCTGAAAAGAGTAAGGGTGTAGAGACATCAAAGTGGGGTCAAGCTATGCAAGTTCTCAGAGAAGATGATGATGATGTACTCTGAGTCCGTACTGCTACCTCTCCTGATCCCAAAATTGATTAATAATTAACTGTGTTGTGTTATGTGATTTGGCAAGTGTCTAGGGTAATGTATTTATTATAATTAAAGGTTAAATTTAAACAGAACTGTCAACTTTAATAAAATTACTTAAGAAAGGCTGGGTGCAAGTTATATATACTGTAAGGTCTGCTTTTTATCATCCTTCCATTTAATTTTACTTGGGTGAACCAAGAAGCACTCAACTTCCACACGTCCCTCTTCTCAATAGCATGCAGCCACGATGTAAATTAGTAATACTTGTACAACCATCAGGCAAATAATTTCACACACACACAAGCTGACTTGATGTAAATGGGTTCTAAGCGCTGCTTTCACAATGCAGACGGCAAAGGCTTGGTCCCACTATCTTTTTTTTGAATACGTCTGCTTGGCGTGGTGTTTAAGTTTCAATGGCAGAAAACCACAAAAAGTTGATACTATTTATAGCATTACCCACCCAACCAATCAGAGCAAAGTCAAAAACCAAAAGTTAACTTTTTGAGACTTGAAAATATGGGGGTTCCTAAGCGTGTTTGTCTAATCTGACCAAATTTGAATATTTTATTTTATAGTCATTTCTGGACCGATTTCAATTATCGAAACTGATAATTGAACGGCCAATTAATCTCTATCGTTCCATATAATTTTTCTTTAGTTATTCCTTTGCATTTTAATAGAAGTAATTTTTAAGTAATTAAATTGGGTCTGACCCTGATGTGAAAATATTACTAAATTAAATTTTTCTAAGTTAATGTAATTTTATTATGAGGGAATCTTATGTTTATGTGTCAAGCAATATCAGCTCTATAATTCGAGATATCCCTTTCATTTTAATTATCTTTAGTTATCCAGAAATAAATTTTCTTCGTTCGGTCAAAAACACAAAATAGGCATTATTTCCACGTCAACCAAAATTTTCTTACCACTACAAGAAATAGAAACGATTTGATTGGTTGTTAAATTTGTTCTATGCTCCTAGATAATTTTTAGGGTGGGCGGTAACCTTTTGACTTGTTTTTTCAGAAAAATTCAAATCCGCTAGATAAATTGTTGGCGGTAAATTTGACAAACCCCTCAGACAAATTTCAAATATTGTAGTTATTTATAGATTTAAAATACGTTACTAGCTTTTGAGGGGGGAAATTTTTGAGCGTGTTGTCATACAGATTCACTTCACGACAGAGAGGCACTGGCCAAAACAAAACACACAAAAAAATTCAGTACGAGAACATGAATAGCAACAGAAATCCTCTACAAGATAAATGACACTAAAAACAAGAAAGCAAATTTAAACACAAGCCAACCCAGAAGTTCCGAAGCCAAGGTTCATGAAGAAGAGTACACAGAAGCAAGCAAAGAGGTGAGCAGAAACACCAAAAGAAGGATGTAGAAATATATCAGTGAATTAGCAAGGAAAGCAGAGGAAGCTGCAGCAAAAGGAAATATAAGAGACCTGTACACCAGCAGAAGGAGACTAACAGTGAAATATAAGCAAGCAAATGGCCTCATCAAAGATAAAAATGTAAGCTTGCTTGGCAATACATAAAAACAAATGGACAGAACATTTTGAGGGTCTTCTCTATAGATCAGCTCCACTAAATCCCCAGATATCCAGCCGGCAGAGGGAAAGCTACAACTATGAAAAACAAAGTAGATAGGAAATACAGAAAGCCATAAAGCTTCTAACAGATGGAGCAGCAGCTGTTCCAGATGGCATTCTAGCAGAGGCCATCAACGCAGATACCGACATCTCTTTATATATTTTACAAACTACTTGGTAAAGTCTGAAGGAATGAAGAAATACAAGCAGAATGGAAGGACAGTTATGTGGTCAAGTTGCCTAAGTAGAGAGATTTACAACAGTGCACAAATTAGAGAGGAATATAATGTTACTACCAGTGCCAGGAAAAATATTAAACGAGATCATCCTTGATGTCACAGAATTGGATCATTCTTTTTTTTCGTATTTCTCTCTCTCCCATTATCTAACTATTTCTCATTTTCGGAGCCCAGAAATCCGTACTACGGCCACTGTTTACATTTTCACTCCTTGATTCATGTCAGATCAATGCGTAATTGACCATCTGGAAAGATTAATTGAATCACTAAACGTGGTGGACTCCAGGTAAGACGAACTTGAAATACGGGTTTAATTGCATAACCACGTCCGTCTTGACGGGCAAACGGATCTGTATAGCTCCAGCGTTAAGGCAAGCGATTGGGAGTGTCTGATAGCTATGTAAGACCTCAGAAATTACCTGTGATAATAAGTACAGATATCTCAGTCTTGAGAGACATTTAAAGAAGTGAGTTAAAAGTGTGATAATAGTGAACATGACCGATAATCGACTAAAATAACAACTTCTTATTTGGAAAGTGACTTTTTGAATTTCACAAAGGTATGAGTCACGCAGAAAATTCCATGAGGAGAGTTATCATAACACGCACTTTTGAATGCTATTGGCTGGCATTTGGGATGCAAATATACATTCGTTCTGATTTGAAGTTTTGTCGGAAACGCCATGCGGAAGCGACATAGCGCAGCACATTTTAGACATACAACATAGCATTCCAAAATTGTCAAAGTAGACAGCTCGGACTAAAGCCAGAAAAGAGTAGAAGAAAGAATTCTGACCTTAAAGGACCGGACGTATTAGAGCACATTTGAACACTACAGCAAGGAAACTCTACGTGTTAATACTGAAACCGGACTCCTACAGAACCTACTCGCAAGTCACAGAGGGATTCTAGATAAAAATAATACTCCAGACGCGTGTTCGAGGCATCTGCATCAAGTTGCCAAGACTATTCAAATGAGTAAGAAGTCAAGAGTTCCCAAAAGTTATTGGGGCGTGCTGTAACATATATTTTATACTTTGAATTTTGACATGTTTGAACTTGCTGACGGTGATACAGGCCATCATAAGGCTGGCAACCTCAGCATGTGAAAAGGATATATTCATGAACCACCACAGCAAAGCGCTGGTGATTGCTTCGTGCTAGTTCTCACCAGGAGCCAAAAGCAGAGGTGATCCCATACTCCAAGTGGAGCAGGGAGTGGATGATGATCACATCATATGTATATATTTACTATCATTTGTAATAAGTTGTATGTATACTTGAACATGCTTACCCAGGCACAAGCCATTGCACTTGCCACTGCATAGTCACAATTTTCCCATAAAATTAACTAAAAGAATGGGAATTTTCATCATATCCCCCAAGTTATATGATGTACGCCCAGGGAGATTAAAAATTCAGAGAAAAATATTGGTGAACGGGACAGCGGGAAAGGCGCCTGATTAATATCAGGAAAACAAAGACTTAGCAGAGGAATTTGTCTTTTTATTCTCTCTAAAGACTGTGGTACAGATCGAAGAGTCCATTTGAGGTACTGCTCGACGATACCAGTTGTACTATTATTCTGTGGTTTAAAGCTTGCGATCAACACTTGAAACCTACGATCCACCGGTTGTGAAGATACCTGCCGTGACCAGGAGAGGTTACCTCTTGAACTAATATTGAGACGTGCTCTGGCAACTGAGATGAATTGACGGAAACAGCAGCATCAGCAATTCAGCGTATTGGCAGCTAAGTTACATTTCTAGCAGGCCAAATAATCAGAACTCAATATATGTTTCAAAATTAAACCTAAAGACGACCTTTTGTCCATGAAGACACTTAGATTTTATTAATCACAGATCTTATTTATTTACATTTGTTCAAGAATAATTGATCATTAAATTTGTTATGTGTTGTTTTAAAAATTCATAGTTGATTTAGTTATTACAGAGAGAAGGGAACACGCATGACTCAGTGTCTTTAATATATATCTTTACAGAGCTAATAAGGAGAATTTTACTATTAATTCAGTTGGGGGCTTGTACGAAATAATAAATTACAGAATAATCCTTCACAAAAGTCGGGGCAGGTAAAACGTTAACATTGCTAAGACTCATTCAGCATTGCTCTTGATTTCTGAACATCTTGTGAATACTCCCTCGAGGTTGAAGCATCATCATCCTTCTATTTGCATCTCTGTCAAGAGTAATCTTATGCTAATGTAGATGCCTTTGAAGACCCACAATCGATTCTATAAGTTTTGGCCATTGTTGGACCATCACTGCAGAGCAAGGGGAGGTAACCCGTGACACTTGAGCGATTAAAAGAGTCCATAGACAGACAACTAAGAGATAGCAAGCAGGTTTTCGACAAAACAGATCTTGTACAGACCAGCAGCTTTTTCTTCTTCTTTGATCCTTAGCCGCAAACCGTCAAAGCAGTCAGTGGTCATCACGCCTGGTGGCGTCTTGTAGGGCAGCAACAAATTGATTCCACTTTGCTCGGTCGGTGGCCATCCTTCGTACAGTGCCCCAACTGTGGTTCATTCTTTGCATCTCAGCCTCCACAGTCCTCCGCAAAGTTGTTTTTGGTCGGCCTCTCTTTCGTTTTCCTTCAGGGGTCCATAGCATAGCTGTTCTTGTGATGGCATCGGGGTCTCTTCTGAAGACATGGCCAACCCAACTCCAGCGTCTGCCAGCTATGATGGTGTGCGTGTCCTCTTGCTTGCTCCGAGTAAGCAGATCTTGGTTGGTGATGGTATTCGGCCAAAAGATTAGGAGAATTTGTCTCAGGCAGGTTGTGTGGAAAGAGGACAATTTCGACATTTCCTTCTCTGTTACTCTCCAGCATTCCGCACCATAGAGAAGCACAGAAGGTACACATCTAATAGTAATTTGGTGTTTGTGATGTACACCTAATAGCAATTTGGTGTTTGTGATGTACTGAGAAGATTTCCAGATGTTGTTTAGACTACAAAGGCTGACGGTTTTAGTTATTTTGAGACCAGCAGCTACAATGAGAATAAAAGTGGAATAAAGTATGTAACTGAATTCACCTCTCTCTCTCCACATTGGATTTGGGGAATATGAAAAGGCATTTGACAGAGAATCACTTTGGGCATTGATGATGCAGTGTGGAGTCCCCTTGAAGATCATTAACAAATATAAACAAAACATGTTAAGACATGACATGCAGAGTTCGTCAAGAAGACATATTACAGAACCGTTTGGGATAAGAACTGGAGTGTGGCAAGGGATGACTCTTGTCTCTTCATTTTGGCAGCAATATAGACAAAGTTGGAGGGACAAATGATGATATGAAAATAAGAATGCAAAAAGCAAGAGGAGCTTTCATTGCATTGGAAAACATATGGAGATAAGAGAAAGCAAGTCCAACACAAAAATAAGAATTTTCAACTCAAATGTGAAGTCAATTCTATTGTATGGCCCAGAAACATGCGGGGCGCGCGAGCGCGCGCGCGCGCGCGCGCGCACACACACACACACACACACACACACACACACACACACACACACACACACACACACACACACACACACACACACACACACACACACACACACACACACACACACACACACACAAACATCAACCAAAAATCAATAGGCTTTCACAAACGGGTGCTTGCGTAGAATAGTATTGCCTCCCCTGCCTTACACTAGTGGTCCAACAGTGGCCAAAACTCAAGAGTATCTAATATGGGCTTCAAAGGTGTCTACCTTCGCTCCAGATTACTCTTGGCAGAGTTTCAGATAGAAGGGTAATGACGCTTCTATCCTACGGGAATTTTCAAAAGATATTCATAAAAGCGAAAACAATGCTGCATTGGTTGAGCACGTTAATTCTATGATCTGCCGACAACTTTTGTGAAGGATTAAGCAATTATTTATTCCAGCTAGTTAAGCCCCCACCTCAGATTTACTCAGTGGAATTCTTATTATTCTGGTATAGCTCTGTTTAGAATGTGTTTAGTAAGTTGACTGAGACAATCATGCAGTACATTTAAAATAATTAAATCGAAGTTAAATTTGTATATTAACAAATAACAGATTTAATAATCATTTAGTTTTAACAAGGGTTAAAATAATTGAATAGTTTGAAAGAAAATGTTCATCATTGAATGATAGTAAATTTTATGAAAATATGTTCATTTTTGCAGCTTATACGTGTCACTTAGCTGCCAGTAGTAGTTTCTGCTCCCGCTGATGGGTTCTGTGCGGAAAGCTCACTGGAATTCTCACATCTCTGGTTAAGCTTAAAGGTGCAGCACGTTCCCAAAACAATCAAGGAGTAATTGCCAAGCTGGTCCCGCGTTCCTACGTCAGTCCACTTCTACCCTCACTTTCGTCCAGAGATTAGCGTGACGAAAAGTCTGCCCCTGTCCTTTAGTGATCTCTCACACCTCCAGCCCTACGGCTTAAATCAGAGGCACATCTCCAATCCAACCTGCAAGTCTGGAAGGAAGAGCTGGAGAAGAGAAGGATGGTCATAAGCAGCTCTAAAACAAAATCCATGGTGATATCACGAGAAGAAAGAAGACATCAAATTAAGCTGCGAGAACAGGTCCTGGAGCAGGTCGACCACTTTAAATACCTCGGAGCTATTACAGACCAAAAGGGAGGCATCAAAGAAGAGTTGGCCACTCGAAAAGCAGCAGCTGGGAGACTTTTTCAGGTCATAAATCGGGGATTCCTCAGCAAGAGAGAGGTTGGTAAGAAAACGAAGATGTCTGTATACCGCTCCACCTATGTCCCAGTCTTGACATATGGATGCGAGTCATAGGCAATGACTACAACCCACAAAAGCCAGATCCAAACCTCAGAAATGCGGTATCTTAGGAAGGTGGTTGAAGTAACAAGAAGAGACATGGTCCACAACCAGACGATACGTCAAGGCCTAAAATCCCACCCCCTGCAGACCCAAGTAGAACAGTCCCAACTAAGATGGTTTGGCCATGTCTGCAGAATGGGAGAAGATCGGCTACCACGACAAGCATGGGAGACAAAGAGCCAGGGATCCAGACCCCAGGACGACCCAGAGTCCACTGGGAGGACAACATTAGAAAATCTTTGAAGGACCGAAGACTAAAATGGAACCAGGCCAGGAGGAAGACAGCCGATAGGATAGTCTGGCGCTCTCTCTTCCAAACCTCTACACCTCACGGTAGAAGGGGAACGACTAAGTAAGAAAGTAAGTAATTCTTATCTTATTGTGTCGCATCTACGCTTCACGAAGACGTGTTAAGTTACGCGAGGTTATTAGACGGCCAGCGACAATATTTTATCGCATAACCTGTCTGACCATCTTTTCAAGCGACGGTGCTTGTTTATCCAAGCTTGTGTTGGGCAGGAAGGCTAAATAGAAGCAGATTTTTTTGTCTGGCGAAACACAGGTGACTAGCGACCATCCCTCAGTCATTACGCCAGAAAAACACGGTCACAATATTGTGATGGACAGAAATGTGTTTGTGAGAGTGTACTCAGAAATGTGTTTGTGAGAGTGTATGAAGGGCACCGGACATCATATTGCCATATATGGGAGACGTGACCTTTGCAAAAATTTTCCATGTCGGAAATATTTTGAAAGTACCACACCCGACCTGTTTGAATATGATTAGAGCGTTTATTTAACTCCATAACAAACGAACGCTTGGGAAGAGAGGGAATATAGTCTGACCATTTTCGCAGTTTTATTTCACTGTGAATTTCACGCTCGCCAAGACAACATCAGACCTCGCCAGAGTGAAGAATAGATTCATAATTCCTTTTTGTTAACCGGACCTTTTATTGAAGAACCAAATAAGACTTACAAAGCAAAGGAAATCTCTACATTTTAATAAGGAACACCGGAACTAGGAAACTGAAGAAACACACGGAGTCAGATGGGGAATCTATTGTCAAAATAAAGACACCCCAGACGCGTGTAAGGAACCGATTCGTCTCTTTTATTCATCTGAGCAACACGTCTGTATCCAGAATTGGCGTAAGTTGTGATTTACATTTCATATTTTATTACTAACATGTGAACTAACATATATGTATATATTACCATGTGAAGTTTAATGTGTGAAGCTCGCTATTGGATGTCAAAGTCATTTGAGGCTGGCAACCTCAGTATCTAGAATGATGGTTCATGAACCACCACAGCACGGGCTGGTGATTGCTATATTGATAGTTTCGTAAAGAGAACTAAAAGCATAAAGTAGTTCCAGGTTCCCTATAGAGCAGGGAGGGAAACATGAAAGAAATGATGTACATTCTAAGTATAATACTTACATTTTCAAAGCAGTGTAAATGTCCCTATAAACATATTCACTTCAAAATTAACATACGTTCTCAAGCTTTAAACCAGTAAATGTCTATGTGAAAATGTTCATTTTAAGTAATAGAAGTTTCAAACTTTTCAACAAGTGTAAATATAAGGGAAACATAAATGAATTTATATTGTGAATACTTTTCAAACAGTGGAGATATAAATGTAGAACATATTTTATCTGTACATTTAATCTTTTCATTTAAATGTAATGAAAAGCTTTTCATTCAGTTTAAATGTAGAGAAAGTTTTATCCCGAGGGATTAAATTTAATTCTCATCTAGGGTAAATTCTGACAGGGGATGGTAGAATAGAAGAGGGGGGGGGGGGGGGGAGCCCTAACTATGTGTTGTAAAACGCAATACTCAGAACAGCATTCGTTTCTATTCTTTTATCATAGTTATTGGTGGTCCCAGCAGAAAGTACTATCTCTGGAACCAAGTGAAGGTAGAAGTGGACTGACGTTGTGCGAGACGCCATCATAAGAGGGTCTTATAGACAGACGCAGAACCAGCTTGGCCGTTACTCCTTGACGTTCTGGGAACAGGCGGCTCCTGAACTTTGTCCAGAGACGAGCGCGAGCAAAGTGAAAAGAACCAACCCATAAGGAGGATTAGAATCATCATTGGCAGCTATGTTAACTATATGCCGCCACTTGAACCTCTTAGCAAAAACCATTCAAGTGATGAAAACCTTTTCATAAATATTCAAATTATTTTTTTTAACTGTTAAACCTAAAGTGATTATTAAATTCTGTTATTTGTAATGTTACAAATTTAACTTCGATTCAATTATTTTAAATGTACTACATGTTTGTCTCAGTCAAAGTTATTAAACACACACTCTAAACAGAGCTATATTATAATAATAATTCCACTGATTAACTCAGAGGTGGGGGCTTAACGAGCTAGAATAAACCATTGCGTAAATTCTTCGTAAAAGGTGTCTGCAGATTTACAGAATTCACGTGCTCAGCAACAGCCAGCATTGTTTTTGCTTATCTAAATATCTCGTGAAGACTCCCATGTGATAGAAGCTTTACTACTCTTCTATCTACATTTCTGCCAAGAGTAATCTTGTGTAAAGACAGACTCCACTGAAGCCTATAATAGTGAGTTTTGGCCACTATTTGAACACTACTGCAAAGCAGGGGATGCAATACCGTTACAATTAGTACCTTCACTGGTACCACCACCAACAACTATGGTAAAAGAGTATAAACGAGACGCTCTCCTGAGTATTGCGTTTCCCGACACATACCTATGTGTCCCCTTTCTCCTATTCTACCATCCCATCTATCTCAGAATTTACCCTCGATGAGAATTAAACTCAATCCCTCGAGAGAAACTTTCTTTAAATTTAAATTGAATAGCTTTATATTTATTTTACATTTAAATGAAAAGGTTAAAAGCACATATATAATATGTTTACATTTACATCTCCACTGTTTGAAAAATGTTCACAATATAAACTGAATCTGTTTTCATTTACATTTACACTGAATGAAAGGTTTGAAACTTTAATTAACTTTAAATTCAGTATGTTTACATAGACATTTACACTGGTTTAATACTGTAAGTATTATACTTAGAACCCAAAGACCCAAAGATGCAACAATAGAGAATGCAGTCAGCGACCCATTGCTTGACTGCTTGCGTCAGGGTCAGCGAACCAGAGCTGACCAAGACCCTACTCCACCTCCAAGTGGTGGTCCTGGAAACAGGCTGCATCACTGCAGTCTGGCTGAGAGAGTAGGGATCGAAGTGGGAAGGCAAACCCAGTCCCAAAAAATGCCGTGCTGAAGTCGGATGTGTCGGCCGAAAGGTGCAGATATCGCAGCTTCGCTGTAAACAGACACAACGCAACCAACGTCCTTCTCAGGGCGAACAAGGAAGAAGAAGAAGATACTTAGAATGTACATCATTTATTTCATCTTTCCCTCCCTGCTCCATATGGAACTTGGGACTACGTTATGCTTTTAGTTCTCTTTAAGAAACTAGCGATAAAGCAGTCACAAATCCTTGCAGTGGTGGTTCATGAAATCATCATTCTATACGCTGAGGTTGCCAGCCTCAAATGACTTGGACATCCAATAGCGATTTTCACACATTAATATTCAGATGGTGATATATACATATTAGTTCACATGCTAGTAATGACAAATATAGAAAGTAAAATGCAACTTACGCCAATCCTGGCTCACAGACTTTTTGCTCAGTTGAATGAAGTTAAGGCACTGGATTAGACCTCTTACACGTGTTCTTGGGGGTCGTTACTTGTATAAGATAATTCCCTCTATACTCCGTGTGTTTCAGTTTCCTCAGCCTTCCTTATTAAAATGGTTTTCCTGCAAATGTTTAGGTAAGGGACGGGTAACAAACAGTCGTGATGACTTATCTCTGAGAGGGGTGTAAGAAGGAAAATACAAAATATCTGCTACACAAAGCAGAGAAAGAAAGAAAGTGTGACAATTGAAAGCACGCAATAAAAATCAGTAAAAAAATGTAACTGATACAGCCGTAGTGAAACAGAGATTGAGGAGGGTCGCCCCATTCTGTCACAAATAGAAGGATTGAAATGTTTGGACAAGGTCACCAATATTGAACGGATGATTAAAAACCAGTTAAGTGCCAGTGAAACAAGAGATGAGAAGATGGCAAAGGGCGATGGATATGAAACAAATTGAGGAAACCTGTTGATAGCATTACAAGGCAGTCCTTGCTCTGGAATCGCCGGGGAAAGAGATGCAAAGGTAGATTTAAAAAACGCACGAGGAAGAGCACACGAGACAGAAGTGAAAATGACGAGGGAGATGTGGAAAGAACTTGAGCTGATAGCACGTGACAGGAGGACTTGGCATATATTCGTTGAAGGCCTATGCTCGTTGAGGAGCTAAAGGATATTGACTGATTACGAATACAATTTAACTATTGCAGATAAAAGTTAACTATTGCGTATAAAAGTTAACTATTGCGGATAAAATTAGAAACATCATTTATGAAAGAAGCAAGAATCACGCGTATTTTTTGTGTGACGTCACATTTGTTCCAACCCCGTCCTCCTAACCATTGCACAATGTCACAAAAATGTGGACCCCCCCCCCCCCCCCCCCCCCCCCCCCCCCACCTCACTGTGTGACATCAAATGTGGACAACCCCTAATGTTAACGTCACTTGAAAGTAAAGATTATATTCATGTCTTATGCAGTTCACGAAGAAAATACATTTTAATAAGCTTGCTCATGACGTCATTATTAAACGAAGTACGTTTCACTGTTTCATTAAGCCAGTAGCTTAGTGCTTCCGATGTCAACAGACATTTATGTCAAGTCGCCTTCCTTAACCTTTGCCTGTCCCAAGCCAACTTGTAAGGCAGCAGGTGGTTTGAAAAAAGGAGCATGCACATATACAATGTGTTTGGCCCACTTGTCACTTGCAAGTATGGAAATAAAGAGCTCGAACTGCATTATGGTCGGAGACTTCAACAGCCACTCGGAAAGATGGGGATACGCAGGTACAGATAGTAGCGGAGAGGGAGTGGAGGACTGTGAGATAGATACAAATCTTCACCTTATCTACAGGCAAGATGATAGGCTAGGGTGGCCATATTGTTCAACACAAAAAGAAGGACAAATGCCACTTTTGGTCGTGAAAAGGAGGGACAATATTTTTTTTGGAAGTAGGATGAAAAGTAGGACACCTTTGTTCAATAACTACAAGACGCTGAAACATATTTATTTTTTACATTAAAACAATAAGCTGATAAAATCCCATTGATTTTGTGCTCACTTTTATCTTTCTCTGCCATCACCGGTGTCAAGACATTGTCGAGGTATGGCGGCTTGCGTACCCTGATTACCCCCAGAGCTATGCCAGCTAGAGTTCTACTCCTGCAAGGTTCTACCAAGCTGGACAGATTTGCGCGGGCAGTGGTCAGACTAAAGCAGACACCATGGTCCTCCAGGTTGGGGGTTTTAGCATAGGGCTGACACCCCTGTCTACGTAAAAAGGAATGAAGTTACGGAAACGACAACAAATAAACAAGCCATGTCCTCAGAAGAGATCCCGATGCCATCACAAGAACAGCTATGCTATGGACCCCTGAAGGAAAACGAAAGAGAGGCCGAACAAAAACAACTTTGCGGAGGTCTGTGGAGGCTGAGATGCAAAGAATGAACCAGAGTTGGGGCTCTGTACGAAGGATGGCCACCGACCGAGAAAAGTGGAATCAATTTGTTGTTGCCCTTCCATACGCCACCAGGCGTGATGGCCACTGACTGCTTTGACAGTCGGCGGCTAAGGATCAAAGAAGAAGAAGAAGTTATATCTTTCTGGTGATAAAATGTTCTTCAACAAAGTTGGGCTTCGTTTTAAATATGCATTGAAATCAGAGCATGAAAGCTCCTTGAAATAGTACTGCACAAGTAGAGTGCCTTTAATGGAATCTTTCCTTCAGTGCTTCCAAAGCTGCTTCAGTAGAATGCCGTACAATCACAGAAATGATAATAGCAGCAGTTTGGGTTTTGGCACATGAGAATTTGCTGGCAATTTCTGAATCGTGGAAAGCATTCTTGAGTAACACTGAAGTACAATCCATGGATCTGAAAGAATTGTGACGTTTTACAGTATGAAAAGCAAAAGCACCCTCAACCGCGGCAACTTAAAACCTTTCCTCGCGTATTTCTTTAGTAAAAAATGTCAGTTTTGATTGCAAACATTAAGACTCAAGTGCTTCCTTGTGCTTTTCTGTTTCTTTATGTTTTTGTTTTTTTTTAAACCAGCTCCACCTTTATTTGCTACTGATACAAATGTGCCGCCTCTGCATACAAGACATTCTGCTTCATACTCTTGTCGGCCACTGGAAAAGACCTGAAAGTTTTTTTTCAATTCATCCATGAACACACACTTCCGTTTTGGCATTTTGAGCGGATATCTGTAACATAAATATAATATAATGCAATTAATCAATGGTACATTCGATGTTAAAGTTAAAATTATTTGTAAAATGCAAAATACGAGGTTTTAATTTTAACAAACCCATTACTATACTAGTAACTACTCGTGTATTTTTTCATAATAAACAAATTGCAATAAATATAAAAGCAGTACGAACTAAGGTTAATATTATTTGTAATTTTCAATAGACAACGAAGTTATAATTGGCTAAATCCAGCCCCAAGTTCTTATTCATGCCGTTTTGTCTGTTATATTTTCCCTTAACAAATGCCAATACACCTAAACAGCGTTTAACCTGGGTTAAAATATGATAGTAATCTATTATAAACTATTGAACAACATGACAACTTACGGTAGTGCTGTTGGCAATTTGCGCGAACCGTCGATTTTGCGGAGATAAAAATTCTTAATTCTGACAGAATTTCTGTACTCAGAAATCGGATTCCAGTAAAGAATTTTCAAAATGGTGTCTTTCACATTAGTAATGTAGCCAATCACATAAAAGCCGGATATTTCAACATTTAAAAAATCCGGCCGAACGCTCAGTTTTGTCGCAAAAGGCCGGGCAAATCCGGCCAAATCCGGACGTCTGGCCACCCTATGATAGGCCCAATTTTTACTCCAGAAGATGGCACACCACTTCCACTCCAGACCTAGCTTTCGTCACGGGGGACATCCTTCACAAAACTGACCGACAGGTACTTGACCAGCTAGCAGGCAGCGACCACAGACCAATAAAGCTGGTAGTAAGTATAGAGTATGTTCCCTAGGAAGTAAAACCATAGCCCTGATGGAATTACAAAAGAGCTGACTACAGTTTTGCAGTGCTGGTAGACAGGTTTTACGAGACAACGAACACACGAAACAACAGTATGAAAACTATGGTTGAAAGCCTTAATAGGGCAATATTTCAAGCAGCCGTCGAGAACATTCCCAGAGGGGCAAGAAAGAACTACAACCCCTACTGGACTGAAGAACTGCAAAAGCTTGAAGAGGAAGTAACAGAAGCCAGAAACACGGCAGAGACAGAACAAACAACTGAAGTAAACATCCTGCTCAAAGCCGCCACTGCAAAGTACAAAAGAATATTAAATCAAACAACAAGAGACTGCTGGAAGCAAACAACAGAAAGTCTCAACCTAGATAAAGATGGGATCAAACTGTGGGAACTAGTTGGAGCTTTGAACAATGAAGAGCCATTTAAAATTACATCACAATCAAACAAGGTGAAAATATTATCTCAGGAAAAAAGCTATAAATGCACCCATGGAACACTATGCCAGTGCTAACCACATAGATGTCCCAATAGACAGGAAAAAGGCCATCATTGATAAACAAACGAGTCATGAAAACAACAAGCTTGCACCAGAAGAGCACATGATGACAAAGTTAACAGTGGAAGAAATAGAAGAGGTAATGAGGGTAGGGATCCTGTTTCACACCCATTGAGGCATATTGGGAATATGGTGTTAGGCCCATATTTTCTTGACCATCGGCACACTAGGGGGGATGTGGTCAGCATCATGCCGGCTGCCTTAACCTTTCAAGAGTTGCTCTGGTACCCAATTCATACACTCTGCCAAAACTTTTAACATGTTCCTCAATGACAGTAGGGATTCTTTAATTTGAAACCATGAATGTGACCTCAGATATCTTCCCTTTCCTGACTGACTGGCTTCTAGACTTCTTAGGTTTGAAGCTCGTTCTGCACCAGCTGATTAGTTCATCCAGACGTGCTAACATATGAAAGTATTTGTGAGAAAATATGCAATAACTGCCTGTGTATTTATGCTACATTGTACTTTAAGAGACATTGCAAATCAGCGCAATCATTGCATTGCATTACCGTGCAATATTGTTTTATGATTTTAAAAATCCAGTTTCGCAAATGATTACCGATCCCAGTACTTAGCTCGCGTAAAATTGAGTTTAGTTTGTATAAAAAAAAAAAAAAAACAAGGGGGGTGGGTGGTTAAAATATATCTCGCTCATATGAAAATTCGCATGAATGTAACTCTCGCTAATAGGGGGTTGAGTTTATTTCACAGTGTTTCTCAAGCGGTGTGCCGCGGCACACTAGTGTGCCGCCGCGCCTATCAAAATGTGCCATAAAAATTGTGTTAATTTACTAAATGAAATATATTTTTAGTGATCATGTAATATAAAACTATTTCAACTGATCGCAGTCGTAAAAGAAACGCTCTGAGATACTTCTGGTCGCATTCTGGATTTCTGTTAAAGACGAGTTTTCTGATTTTGCAAAACGAGCTTTAATTATTTAGATGCAGTATTCTAAGTCATACCCGTATCCTCAATGCGGCTGAAGGAATGGCTATAGGTCCAAAGCTCGATGGAATGTGTCACATGCCATCGCTCAAAGCATTCATGGATGACAACAACAATTCTGACATCAGATGAACATCAGGCCCGGAGGATGTTAGCACGCCTGGATGAACTAGTCAGTTGGTGCAGAATGAGCTTCTAACCCAAGAAGTCGAGAAGCCTATCAGTCAGGAAAGGGAAGATAGCAGAGGTCATATTCATGGTTTCCAACCAAAGAATCTCTACTGTCATTGAGGAACCTGTTAAATGTCTTTGCAGGGTGTACGATGCCTCATTAAAAGACTCGAAGGCAGTGCAACAGACAATAGAAATGGCAGACAGAGGACTACAGATCATAGACCAAAGCAGACTCCTGGGAAAGTTCAAACTGTGGTGCCTCTAGTTCATGTTGATACCGAAGTTGCTGTGGCCACTGCTTACATATGAAATAAGCACAAGTACAGTGGAAGCTACAGAGCAGAAGGTCAACAAGTTCATGAGAAAATGGCTAGGTGTACCACCAGGTCTGTCAGATGTAGCACTGTACTGCAAAAAGTCAAAACTTCTGCTTCCCTTCAAGTCAGTTGTTGAAGAGTACAAAGTTGGAAAGGCAAGGCTTGCAATGATGCTACGCGAGTCAGCTGATGACGTGGTTAAGTCCATTCAGCCCACACTGAAAACGGGAAGGAAGTGGAGAGTGGAAGAAGCTGTTGATGCTGCCCAAGAGTCACTCAAACTGAGGGTGGTAATCGGTTACACACCAACAAATAGACGGGGATTTGGTCATGGAGACATCTGCTGGTGGTCCAAGGCATCAAGCAGGGAGCGCAGAGACATGGTAGTTCAGGAGATACGAGGAGCTGAGAATGATAAGAGGTTGCAAAAAGCAGTGCAGCAGGTCCAACAAGGTCAATGGACTTACATGGGAAGGAGGCCTGCAGAGGTCCTTGACATGGAATGATATATGGCATATGGCACCTCTTAAGCTCAGCTTCGTTGTTAGATCAATGTATGACCTGCTGCCGTCGGCCACCAACCTTGTGAAATGGGGAAAGTCGGATGATGAGCAGTGACCCCTGTGCCGGGGGAGGCAGACACTTGAACACGTGCTCTCAGCGTGTAAGGTGTCATTAGGGCAAGGGCGATACACTTGGCGCCGTAACAAAGTGCTTAATGAGCTTGCTGCGACAATAGATCTGGCAAGGATGAAGGCGAATAGCCAAACCCAGGCCGAGCACCGCAAATACATACTTTCTGAGGGCAGGAAAGTCAGCACACCCCAAACCGAGTAAACCTGGTAGCAGTTTACCATCTCTTCTTGACTGTGCAAACGACTGCGAGATGGCGGTAGACCTACCTGGACGAGGGACATATCCCGAGAGTATCAGAAAATCGCGGAGACAGCCGGATATAGTGCTTCATTCTTCAGCAACGCTTCAGGTCATACTGATTGAACTGACCGTGCCATTTGAATCCAGATTAGACGAGCAACATTCGTTTAAAGCGGCCAAGTATAGTGATCTGGCCGCGGATCTGAGACACGATAGGTTCACTGCAAGGGTCATGGCTGTTGAAGTGGATGCAAGAGGGCTTGTGGCTGCATCAGTGTATGATTTATTGAAACTGTTGGGGCTGAGGAGACAGTCGAGAACAAGGGCACTGAAGAGGCTTAGTGAAACTGCCGAAAAGGCATCAGGCTGGCTGTGCAACAACCGCAATGGGCAATGGAAATCGTGACAATAAACGCTGCGGTACAGAAAACACCAAAATTTTTCAAAGTCCACAATACGCTGAGTTTTTTTGGTGTACTAGTGAAAGGGCGGCAACAGGCGGTGTCTATTATAAGGGGTGTCAGGCACAGAATTTAAGTGGCTAGCGCGCAGTGGCTAGACTCGTCGGCTTCGCGCAGGTGTGTGTCCTTAGTTGTGACTTGCGACGGAACGAACGAAATAATTTGTCTTCTCTTTGTTACTTTCACAATTGCCTCTGCGGCTGGCGGAGTTGTGGATTTTAAAGTTGCTACCATAAGTGAAATGGGTTCATTTTCGATACAAGACAACAGGAGGCTGAGACGCTTGGGAGTCATGACCCAAGTGGGCCCGCCCCCCTTAGAGTGTAAAGGAGTATATCGGGCCGAAACACTTGTCGGACGGAGGGACTACTTCTGATGATCAGATTGCTTCCTGTTGTATCGCTCTGTAAAGAGTTTCCTATCTCAGATGAAAGGGGCGCGTTACGTGGAATAGTATTGAACACCGAACCAAACAACGTAATATTGAATTGTCTATACATAGCAGCCAAGATGATAAGCTATAAGCCGAAGCCTACAAAGTAGATCTTGACGGTAGGGCATTGTTACTTCAAATAAGTTTAATAGACTGTATCGACAAAATGCGCATGCAAGTCAGTACACATGTATCAAATAAAGTTGCCTGAGTCAACAACCCTCTTCATTGTTGGGAATTTTGTTGTTTTGTTTTCGTTTTTGCATGGTTTGATACTGAAAGTAGGTTACCGTAAGTTGTCAATGTCATGCAGGTCAAAATGACATAAAAGTTAAATGTCGCGGAGAGCGATGAAAACTATAAATAACACACCGTATGCAAGCTACGCAGGGGCCGGGAAGTTAATGTGACACGTATCCACTTCCCTGTAGGGCTAATTTGATTTTTAACTTCCATAACTATTACATTCTCCGACTGTCTGTAATAGGAAGATTAGACAGTGAAAAAATACAAACAAATATATGCTTTAAGGTAGGTGTCGGTGTTTGCATTGATGTTTTAATGTTAAAGCAATTAATTGTCCTCAGGATTTACCCAAAAAGGGAGGGATGAGGATGAATCTACAGGTGACCTATCGAAACTGAGCGGGCCAGTTAAATGGACTTAATTTATTAACGACTGGAATATCCATGTAGGCCCTATCTGTGCTATTGTTGAACTGTTGCATTACAAATTAAGAAATCGGGAAGCTAGGCGGGAGCAACAAAAATTAATTATAGACTGATAGAATAGTATGGACAACTTATTAGAATGCAGCTAATCAGATAAGAATAATAAGAACCTCAAACAGCAGGTTTGACTTAGGGCATTGTTACGTCTGAGATCACCTGGATAAACTGCATAAAGCGACATTTATATGAAAGTCAATTTAAAACGTGTCATTTAACGATTTCTGAGTTAACAACCTGCTTGAACGTTTGAAACTTTTTCTGCATTGAGCAGAGCAACGGACTGATGTGAAGATAGTCATCCGGCAGCGCTCAATTTAAGTGTAATTTAACAATGTCTGAGTTAACAACATGCTTGAATGTTTGAAACTTTTTCTGCAGAGTGCAGAGTAACGGACTGATGTGAGGATAGCCATCCGGCAGCGCTCAATTTAAGTGTAATTTAACAATGTCTGAGTTAACAACCTGCTTGAATGTTTGAAACTTTTTCTGCAGAGAGCAGAGTAACGGACTGATGTGAAGATAGTTATCCGGCAGCGCTCAATTTAAGTGTAATTAAACAATGTTTGTTTAACAACCTGCTTGAATGTTTGAAACTTTTTCTGCAGAGAGCAGAGTAACGGACTGAAGTGAAGGAAGTCATACAGCAGCGCTTGTAAGGTGAAGGTAGTCCCATAGCAGATACTGCCGCAGGGGAGGTAAATGCTAAAGACTTCACAATACAACGTCAAACTTCGAGTGGTTGGGTGACAAATTCCATTACTCGCTGCCTTTACTTTCCCTCACTCAAGACCAGGGTCAAATACCCATTTACAGCTGGGTTCACTGGTGCTGATGCTACAGTGTTTTGTACCCAGTGCGTTTGCAGCGAGAGACCAGCGCTCAAACCCCCAATATGCATTCATATTGAAACACATGAACGAATGTTTTGTCTTTCACAGATTTACAATCTGTTTCTCACAATTGTACACATAGCAGGTCAATGGCAACCTTCATGTCTTACATACTCAATAGATGTTCTATTCCGAGAGAAGACGTGGAATTAGTAGTAAAATAACTCAAAATCATAAATCAGGAGGCACTAACAACATTCCAGCTTAACTCATAAAAAAAAAAAATGAGAATTGACAGTAGACGCATTTACCAAGATAGCAAATAACATTTGGCAGACAGGCATATGTAAAAACCCAGCCCCTGCAAACCCAAGTAAAACAGTCCCAACTCTGATGGTTTGGCCATGTCTGCAGAATGGGAGAAGATCGGCTACAAGACAAGTTTGGGAAACTAAGAGCCAGGGATCCAGACCCGAGGACGACCCAGAGTCCACTGGGAGGACAACATTAGACAATCTTTGAAGGACCGAGGACTAGAATGGAACCAGGCTAGAAGGTGAAGAGGTACCATAGAACTATATTTCTCAACGTGGGTGTGGTGGGTTTGATGTTATAAGTATTAGTTATTGTTATTATTTGTCTACAGAGTGAGGTCAAGCTATGTAGGTCCCTGATTATAATGATGGAACAATGATGTACGGTCAGAGTACCTATCTGCTACCACCCGGTGATCTCACTCTGCGAATATTTTACCTATTTATTTTATTTGACTAGTGTCTAGGGGAATGAATGTATGATGTGATGTTGATTACATACATACACAACTGTAACTTAAGATAAGAAACTCAAGTAAAACAATAGTTAACTTTTTTTGTGAAATTAATCTTTTGTACAATTTTATTCTCCTGCTCCTCAAATTCTTTTGGAACAGGAGTAAAATTCAAAACAATTAATAAAGGTAGTTTTATTTATCAATATGTATATACAGTTAATTAAATAGGCAGGACTTCTTGTCCATACTAAGAGTTTAATACACAAATTCTTATAATGTATCCCTTTTCTGACTAACTGATGTCTTATACTCTATCACTAGTAGGAGAGACTGATGTTATCATCATGTCACTCGAAATGTATTAATGAAATAAGTGTGGAGAATAATTTAGAATAATAAGTCATAAGCCCAAACAACAGGGCTTAACTTCTGGTCTTGTAGAACTTGGAAGTCGTCCTGATGATACTGCCCACTCTTCTTCACAAGAGGGTCTCCTGGAGTAAATACGAAACTCGCTGAAATTACTGCCCACTCTTCTACACAAGAGGGTCTCCTAGGAACATCTGATATCTGGTTGCGTCAAAACATACACCAGACAGAATGCCTAGTGTTCAGCCTCTCCAGTTATATTTCACAGGAAATTAGGCGATTCAACCCGCAACATCAATGAAATAATACACAAGGAATAGATTGGCTAGCAATCTTAGGCACAAATTTAGATTGCCGTCGTGTCCAGACTGCAGAAACTTTTCTTGTAATACTGCACTTCTGGTGTCAACCTTTCACTTGGTATTATATTTGATCAAATGGCGCTCTAAGCTTGGACCCTATCGCTATTATTAATCTACTTGGCCAATGGAAACTGTTCATCCGAAATTGACCCTCTTTTTTGAAAAACCCCACCTTGTTTTATCAATACGTTTGCTTGTCTGATCCTACTATTACTATGTAGAAAAAAAATGTTCGCGTGGCTAACACATCTGCAGTTTCTTTCTCTCCCCCCCCCCCCTCTTTTCTAACTATGGGGGTGCCCAATCAAATCCAGTCAAGAATATTTGACTGCAGCGGACAATTTTCAAAACTGAACCCGCTTAGGTTTTTCGGTGTGTCTGCTAGTCTGTCTCACTTCTACAATATCTGGGTTATTTACGGATCAATTTTAAATAATAAAACTGATTATTAAACTGCTTGTTGGCAGCTATCATTCTATCTAAGTTTTATTTTCTTCTTTATCATCGTTTCCATTTTTTACTTTTTCCTTTTTGTTATCATGGGCTCTTTTCACTTGTGCTAACGTATCAGGGAAAGCAAGGTTCTAAGTCCCGATAAGTTATTATATGATATTGTATTAAACAACAATACTCTATTGTCAAAATATTTCTTTTATTTACTCTCTTTCGTTTTTATGAAGAAATACATATTCTTAGTTTCACTTTTGCCTTTGCACAATGCAGTTGAGTTCAAATTTCCAAGTAGACGCTATTTTTTCTCTTTTTACAATACACCACCGTTTCCCTCCTCTCTAAGCACGCGACAGTTGTCTTTCAAACTTCCGTCTGAAGAAAAAAAGTAAATGCGTCTCAGGAGGGGGCATGAGCAAAAAAAGGGTGAGAACCTCTGCCACAGAACACATTTACAATCCACAATTAATGTGTAAGAAGTACATACAACATCAGTGTCGTAGATTTTTGATAGGGGAATTAAGACTTGGGTTGGTCCCTTCTGAATAGATTAGAATGGGTGATAGCCACAGTGAGAGATAATATTAGAAATAGATTTCCACGAGTGGGATGGTAGACTGTGATAGAAGCTGTCTCTGAAATCGAGAAATCTTCTCTCTTTCACCTATCTCCTACGACAGATTTAGAGGAGTCAGACAGTCTAAACACATATATATTACATATATATATATATATATTCTATCCACTCACGTGCACGCACATACAAGACGACAGTTAGACGTACAGACGTGGGAAAACTATAACAGATGATTATATAGATATTCTAGAACGAGCTGACCAACACGCTGATTAAGTTTAAGGGCAGTTTTAATTATCATCTAAAATCCCATCACAACACATAAAATTACATCAAAGCATATACAAATAGTCATAAAAATCAAGGAATTTCTACAAGAAATGATAGACCCACAGTATGATCTTCCCTCGATGTTTAGCCCACAGTCCCGTTAGGAGAACGATGATAGCCCAAAGAGTCACAGATACATATGATTTGGGTCTAATATTTTCCCCTTTTGAAGGTATGAACTGACTTTGATAGCAGTATCTATTCTAAGGAAAATATTTTTTAACAACAAAATCTTGCATAAGGAAAGTTACAAAGTGAGTGAATCAAACGAAGAACATCCTTCAGTCTACTTTCACTCGGTTCTTTCATCAGAGCCCTGACTCACACAACCTTACCTACAATCGTGTGGTTGTTCGCCGTCTGGCGCAAGCCTTAGTGTACACTTCGTTTAATCTGTCTATCTGTGGATGAAGCGGATACCCAGCTCTGCAGATATTGGTTTCATTCACCGTGTCCGGGGAGCGTCCTCTTCAGGCGATCGTTCTTTCTTTACAGATTTAAGTTAATGTCACTTATGCACGAGGTAAGAGTTAGGGTTTCAGCGGGCACACAGTGTCAGAACACGAGGTTTCCCTTAATTAGGAAGATGACCGGTGGACAACTTCTCTCAACAGATAATCTTGGTTCACCACACACTTGGTCAAATAATGTCGGAAAAGTTAATGTTTTTTCTGTAATTATTCTCGCCACAAGGCAGCATGTACATTAGAGTTTGTGAAGAAATATGATCTGGCTCAAAGGCCCAGTATAAGCATTTATTCTTTAAAAAAAAACCATTAGTGGGATTTGGTATTCTGTCTATCTCTTGAAGGCAAACGCCCTGTCAGACAGGTGTTACTTGAAAACCCACGTGGTTAAAGATATAAAATGTTTATGTTTCTCACAGGTATATCTCTGTACAAAACGCAGGCAAAGTTGGGTTACCCCAGTATTCACTGAATAAAGAAAAAAACACATATGAAATATTTTACATATTATGTACTCAATATAACTTACATTTTGACTGCAAGCGTAGAGCTTGACTTGACGTTTAAACTTTCCCGTGAAATAAGTTATATATAAAAATCAATCAACATGAATTAGGAATACATACGTATTTCGTCAACACTCATGAGGCATCTAGCATTTATAAGTTAGTTTAGAAAAATTATTCTCGTCTGATTATTTAGCAGTTAAATTAAATTCATTATAGCTACATGATTAGAAATTATAATTTATTCTGTTTTACCACTGTAACTCGTCGACTAGAGAATATAACAGACTTATTTTTAATTCACTCTGCACAAAAGAACTAGTGAAAAATAGGCAATTAAACACTTAATCACTCACAAATTATTAGATACTTAATGTAATATTTACCTCAACACAGAACTACGGTATCACAACGAAACTAAGAGATTTCACTTATAAGTTTAAGTATCTAGAACGAAGTAACCACGTCTACTGCAAATGGAGAATGAGTGAAATCAAGTTTCAAACTCTGGTTAATATCTTAAACCAGACAAAGGCTCCTACTATTTCCAAAAACCCGATCTCTCCCCTCTCCTAACACCTACGTTAGCTTAGACGCATGCCGTAACTGCTACCAGTGCGTCTTCACACCTCCGTCTAACTATCCGACCGTGAGCGCGCGTGTCAGAGGCGAAATGCCAGACACTCTGTCTGCTCTGAGCGAGCATGTCTGGCGCGATTCACACCTCCGTCTAACTATCGGACAGTGAGCGCTCATGTCAGATGCGAATGTCAGACGACCCGTCTCCACTGCAGAGGGCAATTTCACATTTCGCCGGGAGCTAGCCTGACGAAAAACTCTCGTGACAGCTGCAAATGTAGACAATTTGTCTGCTCATCATGTCTGATAGACTGAAATCTCACCTAAAATCATCTCGTGCCAGGGACTGACACGTTAGGTAATCTACTGCGTTTCTAAATGAGAAACCGAAACCAGGCGAAAGTTTGAATGGGAAAATAGTAATGTTTATAGTCGCAAACGTACGAATGCGAAAAACAGGAAAAGGATAAAGAGTGATAATAAAATAGAGGACACGGGTAGAAAAAAAGAGAGAATATAGAAAATTTATTGATCATAATCTCTATGCGGCAATCAGCAACATCGTTATTACATCTTTGTGAACTTTAAGAAGACCTTTGACACAATATGGTATAAGGCATTTAATGAGCAACAATGAGAACATTTAATGTCAATTTTAAAACTCATTCAGACCATTGAACAACTCTTTGCTAGACCACCAGCGCATTAAAAATAAAACTCATTCAGACCATTGAACAACTCTTTGCTAGACCACCAGCGCATTAAAAATAAAACTCATTAAGACCATTGAACAACTCTTTGCTAGACCACCAGCGCATTTAAAAACTCATTCAGACCATTGAACAACTCTTTGCTAGACCACCAGCGCATTTTTAAAAAAAAACTCATTCAGACCATTGAACAACTCTTTGCTAGATCACCAGCGCATTAAAAAAAAACTCATTCAGACCATTGAACAACTCTTTGCTAGATCACCAGCGCATTTAAAAACTCATTCAGACCATTGAACAACTCTTTGCTAGACCACCAGCACATTTAAAAAAAAAACTCATTCAGACCATTGAATAACTCTTCGCTAGACCACCTGCGCATTAAAAAAAATAATTAAAGGTACACTTGGAGAATTGTTCTGTATAACCAGTGGACTTCATCAAGGATGTCTGCTATCACCTTTATTGTTCAGTATATTTCTGGAGCATATATTGTCAGACACACTTGAAAACCACATAGGCAAAGCTAGTATTGGAAGTCAGTTGGTCACCAGCTTGTGGTTTGGCGTTTATATAGATGTGCTGGCTGGTGAATCATAAACCGTGTCATCTATCTTGACACCACTGCCAAAATATACATCAAAAGGTGTGCAAATAAAAAGAAAGTAATGGTCAATAATCCACAGGAGATAGTCAAATCTCATATTAAATAGACATCACCTGGAAATGGTGTCCCAGTTTAAGTACGTAGGGACTGTCATAAATAATGGAGGATCCAGAATAGAAATCCAGCTCGAATAACTCAAACAACAGAGACTCTAGCAAAATGTTTATCAATGTGGAAAATAAAAATTACCTCTCTTCAAAGTAAACTTATGTGTTGTCTTGTAATTTCCATGTTCCTTATGCATGTGAAACTTGGAATAGGGCAGTAAATTTAGAAAGAATAGAAGTTGTATCAATGAGATATTACAGAAAGATCCATAAAACATAACATGATTACAGAAATATCCATAAAACATAACATGATTATCATTATCACCTTTCAGCTCCCCAAGGAGCATAGGCCTTCAATAAACTTATGCAAAGTCTACCTGTCCTATGCCATCAGCTGAAGATCTTTCTATGTCTTCTTGATTCCTGTCATGTTTATCTCCAGTTCTCTTCTCCATGTGTTCTTTCGTTTCTCTCTACCTCTCTTACCCTGGGGATTTCAGAACAAGGACTGCCTTGTAATACTATCAGCAAATTTCCTCAGTGTATGTCTTTTCCATTATCAACATCTTCACATCTCTTGTCATCAGTTCCACATTAGTGATCTTGTTATACCACTTCTATTTTTCTGTTCTGTGCAAGCAATCATTTATAAAAGTCTGAAGCTTTTTTTGGTTGTTGTCCATGTGTCAGAGGCATGCCATAGGACAGACTTGACATTTGAAGATTCTTATTTTTGTGTTGGCCTTGATCTCTTTTCATCTCTATATAATTCACAATGCAGTGAAAACTGCTCTAGCTTTTATAATCCCTCCAACTTTGTCTGTATTCAATCAATCAATACCCTTTAGTTCCCCAAGGTGAATAGGCCTTCAACAAACACATGCCAAGTTCTCCTGTCACGTGCCATCAGCTCAAGTTCTTTCCAAGTTTTCCTCATCTTTATCACTTCTGTCTCAAGTTCTCTTCTCCGTGTGTTCTGCCTCTCTTTCCTTGTGGATTCCAGAACAAGGACTGCCATATAGTTTCTTCCTCTCGATGCCCTTCAACCTTGTCTCTCAGAGACCCAGGATATGAGTTACATTAGTCAATCACTCATTAGTCAAGTCTGTGGTGCCCTGGTGATCAGGTGTTATAGAACAAGACAAATTAAGAGATATCAAGGGCAGGGGCGTAATTAAAGCATGTGGGTCCTTCCTTCACGCACACACACACACACACACAGACAGACCAGACAGACAGAGATTCTGTGGTACCAGACCATGACAATAAACAGCATAATTCCAACATAGTGGAGAATATAGAATAATATTCCCATAAGTAAATAAGTGAGCGACAGCATCCTACAGACAAAAGACAGAATAAGTAGTAAGGAAACATGCAACAGTTGAACTCATTAACCACAGAAACAGCCCACACAGGCTGAAACACAGGCAACGAAAGCCACCAGAGATGGCAGTGGAAGCATTTTCGTGAAAGTAAAGAATAGACAAAATGTCAGCAACTATGAGAAAGTTTTAAGACATATTTAATGCCAAAGGCACTGAAAAGAGCTATTCAAAACATAAAGTAAAAAGCAGCAGCACAGGTAGTATTTTTGCAGACACCATATCATTCATAATTAAGGAACATTAATCGTTACAGCCTATCAGAAGCATTATTCGAAGCCATATGAACAACAAAGTATATTTCTACATATTGCAATATTCATGGAAGTGAAAGAGCTAAAGGTTTGCACATTACTGATGAAACAGCAAACTGAGGAAAAAACAAAATGTGTAGAATTTAAGGCACTAGTAACAAAAAATAGAATAAAAAATGTATAATGAACTATTTTTGTGCCATACTCTGAAAAGTAAGAAACTTTTGACTTGTTCTGTTACATGTCCTTTTTGGCTAATGTTTACTCCTGTTGTTCTGAATTTAAAAAAAAACACTTTTCATTTTCTTTTCTTTTCCATTTACTTGTTCAATTTTCTCTTCATTAATGCTTTTCTTTAGTGTTGTTTTTTTCTAATAATGATCATCACAGTTGTTTATGTCTCAGTATTAATGTTCAATCCATTTTAATGACCGTATACTGTTATTTACTTTAAACAATGTTTAATTTTATACGTTTACAGAAAAATGGCATCAAAGTATAACCCACTGGCAGATAGTGAGATAGAGGATAGAAAGGTATGAAAGTGCATCTATTCATTTGTTTCAATGTTAATCTGTGTTAGCACTTCTGTATTACTATCCTTGTTTCTTTCAGTTTTTCTGTACTCTAATTACGGTTTCCAACATTCAAGCAAGTTGGTAGCTCAGAAATCATTATTTATAAGTAACATAAGTGTAAAGTTTCTTTCTTCTTTATTTGTTTATTTCCCACTCTGTAAAGTGTCAGTCTGTATGCTCTGTAAGGAAGAGTGGTGTGTTGTTGAGATCAGGCATGCCCCCAGTCTACCCAGCTGTAAATGGGTAACTCACCCTAGTCCTGAGTTAGGGAAGGCAAAGGCTCCAGGGGAAGCAGGCCCTAAACTTGGTCACTCCAACCGACGCAGGATGGTGTATGTATGAAGTAGAAGTGTAGAGTGTGATTACCGCGAATGGTGTACTGTTCGTGTGCTGACCAATATAACCACTCATACACTTGTGTCTACAAGGCACCAATGCAGACTGCTGGAATCTTTGTTTACTCAATTTATTCAGACGTACACACTGGGACATACGAGTACATCATGGTATGTTGACATATCAATTTGTAGGTATACATAGCAGATCTGAAGTCATGACACATTCAGAAATAATGGGCAGTACATCAAAAGTTCAATTGTCATGATACATTATGGCCGCATCCCCCTATCTGACTAAACGCGTCAGTGAAGGCAGATCGGTAAATAACTAAAGTTACTTGACGTCCATAGTTTGTAGCATATATTATGAAACCACGAAAGAGGGGGTTTCTAGCAAGATTGAGATCTCCCTGTCACTGTCCGATAATAGGATAAATAATCTGTTCTCTTGGCAGTGATCAAAAACATATGATGACCGAAATCTAACATGGCCGCCTCCCTGAGTTGTCGTTCACTCATTCATAGGAAGGAGAATATAAGCCAGAGTTAATTTATAATGGGTATATAAATGATTTCATAAATGTTCCCATACAGCTCTACGGTGATCAGGTTAGTTCACGTAGCCATAACCGCTGTAGGAAAGTCTGTCATCTTTGTCGATACAAAACACGACCCTAGCGATACGAAGCACAATGTTCCATCTAGGTCGAATCGACATGAGATCATCAAAATAGGGTCTGGCAATACATGGAGTCCGAATTATACATTGTACCGTACCTTAGGAGAGTCTCTAACATAAACTATAGTAGAGATACCATCTCCTTTAGAAGAAAAACCACTTCATGAATCATATTTCCTTAAGAATCTACCAGCCCTTTGAAAAGTGCGTACCCGCCATTATCACGGTACATCGGAACTCATCACGACTTGTCAAGACAACTCATACTTCCGCTAGACCGGAATAACAAGAATCTAGTCCCGCCTACCCATCCAAAATATACAATATAGGACTGATTCTACTTGTACTAATAATATGTAATACATATGAATTCAGGCCATAAACATAATAAGCAAATTAATCTATTTTCTGGCCCTAAAAATAAGTACAAATATAAGAGCAATATCCTTGCGCCGGATCAATATCAAAAACGATTACTCCTATAATCAAAAGTGTGAATCAAACATGGATTATCTCGCTTTCCCCATAGACAGCATTTTCATACACAAATGAATGAATGTCTATATCTCTTCCATATTAAATAGCCATATCGATTTTTGTAATATGTGCGTCAAAATATGCACGCAACAATAAGTAAACTGATTTTCGTACAAGCTTTAATTGATCCAATTTATCCAAAACATCTCAAAAATAACAGTGCCTTGAAGTCAGGTCTACTGTTGGTGGCTTCTATTGGTAGCTGATTAGCTACATTCTAATAATATGTCTTGAGCATTCAATATTTTGTTAGTTTATAGTGTTAATTTATGATGTTTTTCCTACCTCCTCCTCATCATTCCTTTTCGTTCCCTGTGGAACATATGGCAGAAACAGTTGCTCTCCATCGATTTATATTCTGGGCTGTCTTTTTCAGCGGTGCCTAAGTCATTCCAATTTCCCTAGCCTCCTCTTCAACAGTTCTTCTCCAAATTCTCTTTGGCCTCCCCACTATTCTTTTCCCATGTGGGTTCCTGAGTGTATGTCCTATCCATCCCCACTTTCTTACCTTAATTTATGTTTGTATTGGCTGTTGCCCGCATCTTTTCCTTAGCTCTATCTTTGTTATTACATCTGGCCATCTTATATGGAGGGTCCGTCGGAGACATCTATTTACAAATGTCTGTAGTCTGGAGGTGATACTCTTTGAGACATGCCATGTGTCTGAGCCATACAGCAAGACTGACTTCACATTTGAGTTAAAGATTCTAATTTTATTCTCTCTGGATTTACTTCTTCTTCTTCCGTCCTTAGCCAAAGACCGACCAAGCAGTCTGTGGCCATTACGCCTTGCGGCGTCTTAGGGCAACAAGAAATTATCCGTTGTTCCGTTACGCCTAAAGGCGTTTATTGGTACAACAGAATATTAATTGTTGTTTCCGTAATCAATGTGACAAGCAAGCGGTTGATCAAACCGCTGTGCCCTCTGGATTTACGACGGGCATTAAAAGCACATCTGGCTTTATTTATCTTTGAGCAGACGTCACCAGCTGTTCCCCTTCCTTTGTCAATGTTACTGCCCTGATAAGTAAAGCTTTCTATTTCTTCAATGACTTGATCATTGAAGAAGTAGAAACATTCGAGTCCATCTGCTTATTATTTATTCTCATTTCCTTTGTTTTATTTACATTTATACGGTACCATTTTCCTACCTAGAGCATCAAATTTGCTAAGCGGTTAGAGTGCTTTCCTCTCAGTTTCGTTGTGAAGTTACTGGGTTCCTGGATAATTCTTCTTCTGCGTTCAGTTTGTAGTCATGCTAAATCTGCAAGCCTGTCGCCATGATGAAGTCCACAGTCTTTTCCAGGTTGGCATGTGTTACGGTTGGAATCTGAAGACAGAGATTTTATGTTGAAATTGGTTCTTATAATGTATAACGACTCATGAGTATCGTGCTGCGTGTAGCGAATGTGGTGAGTGCCATTTCAAACAGTTCATCAAAATATATTTCAGGAAGAACGTCGGTTGATGAGTCCACATAACATGACAGGTTTATTTAGACGAATAACAAGTTCATTCATGGGTATTATGAAAAATACATACATTTAGATAATCTTCCTACAGTCTACGTCTCATCCATTCATATCTGGCCTCTGTACTAGCGGTGCCTATTGTAGGTTAACACCGAAGTAATGTGGACCAGAAAATGAAGATAAATATAATACTCCCGTTGGAAATTCTTCCTTATACAGCACGGAACTTGAAGCATGAGTCCGGCATATTCTGAATTAAGTGGCGACCTTCGTATATCCTTAAAAGCCACGTTATAACTGATTCAATCTTCGAATCTATTGGGAGCTGTAACATCAACGTCTTACTCTGACGGAATCTTCTCACGAAAGGCCAAGAACGACCGTTTGCATAAATTACAGAACAGATTACGTCATAATCACTAAGTGGCGTATTAAATATATCGCGTTCATTTATAATATAAAAGGGTGCAACATCATGTTAACCACAGCAAAACATATTACCGCGTAAATTAAACTGCTAATATCTTCAGTGTGGTTAACATGCAAAATACCATATAAAACTCTTTAACAGCATGACAGCCCCATAGCTGCATGAATTAACACCTTCTGGCCAGGTCAGGCGTCGTTGGTCATCAGGAGTTGGGCAGTTTTGGAGAATGTGTTCAGGGGTCTAGATTGCGGTTCCACATGGACGGACATTCATTCGTATGATATCTCCTGAGGCGATAGAGGTGGCCTTGTAGTCTGCAGTGGCCAGTTCTAAGATGGAAAATTATGGTCTGCTGGTGTCTATTTAGCTGGTGGATTGGGTCATATCTGTTGTATATATCACCTTCCCTTTTCCACTGATATTTGTACTTGTTGATGATGATAGTTTTAGTTTCTTGATACGGCAAAAGGTGTCTGAATTGTTCTATTTTACTGCCACTTCTAGATAGAGCATTGGCTCTCTCATTTCCAGTGATTCCACACGGGGGGGGGGGGGGGGGGGGGGGGGGGGGAGAGAGAAGGGGGGGGGGGATACTGCTGAAGGACAATGTTGATGACCTTTGGATAATGTTTAGCTCAGATCTGATCTCATAAATCATGTTTAAATTTCTGGTCTTTTGTATTGATTCCAGTAGTGATCTACAGTCAGTAGTGATTACTATCTTAGCTGGTGGCTGCTGTTCTGCTCTAGTGAGGATTCTCAAAGCTTGCGGTAGTGCCATAGCTTCTGCCCTGAAATTAGTGGAGATCTTTCTTGATGATCCTCCCATTTATGAATCTGAAAAAAACGCCTCCTCTGCCATTCTTTACTGCCTCCTCTGTGAATCCATCTGTGTATACATCTGTCCACTCCTTGGGGTTGTACTTTTCTTCAGTCATCTCCTGAGCTAAAATATTTAGTTGTGGGGGGGGGGGGGGGGGAAATCTGGCAGAGTTCTGTGATGATAGATATATTTTTATGGCAGTAGTTTGGCTCTTTCATATTCAGTAACATTTCCATTTCAGTAGGTTGTTTTGGGAGGAGGTCTTGATGGCATTGATGCAGATATTTTTAGAGAAAAGCTGGTTCTCTTCAGCCTGTTTTTGTCTAGTTATGGAGTTTGGCATGCATTGGATGATTTAGCATTTGTATGTAGTTCTCGCTGGGAGTAAACTCCTTTACCTCAGTCTGTCATCAAGGGGGCGGATGTTGGTGTATCACTCCATTGCTTGGATTGGAGTGATCTTCATCCCTCCAGTGATTAATCTAAGGCCTGCTATTTGCACTTTTGCTAGACGTTCTGTGTTTGTTTTTGATGCTGTAGCCCAGGCTGACAGGCCATATTCAAGTACAGGATGCTGGTCTATGCCCCCCAACTTGTACCAACCAGTTTCTTCATAACGGAGAGCTTCCTTGTTGCTCTCTGTTCTACTTCTAAAAGAAGTGTGGCTTCCAGGTGAGTCTTTTATCCTGGATAGTAATCTAGTTGCGTTACGCTTCATTCTGCGCAGCTTTAAATGGGTATCTGACTCTGCTCTTTAGTTTAAAAAGGCAAATGCAGCAAAAAGGGAACTGGTCACCCAACCTCATGAAAAAGCTGGATCTAGTATGGTGAAGTCTCTGACACTACACAATATGGTGAAGTCTCTGACACTACACAGTATGGTGAAGTCTCTGACACTACACAGTATGGTGAAGTCTCTGACACTACACAGTATGGTGAAGTCTCTACACAATATGGTGAAGTCTCTGACACTACACAGTATGGTGAAGTCTCTGACACTACACAGTATGGTGAAGTCTCTGACACTACACAGTATGGTGAAGTCTCTGACACTACACAGTATGGTGAAGTCTCTGACACTACACAGTATGGTGAAGTCTCTGACACTACACAGTATGGTGAAGTCTCTGACACTACACAGTATGGTGAAGTCTCTGACACTACACAGTATGGTTAAGTCTCTCACACTACACAGTATGGTGAAGTCTCTCACATTACACAGTATGGTGAAGTCTCTGACACTACACAGTATGGTGAAGTCTCTGATACTACACAGTATGGTGAAGTCTCTGAACTACACAGTATGGTGAAGTCTCTGACACTACACAGTATAGTGAAGTCTCTGACACTACACAGTATGGTGAAGTCTCTGACACTACACAGTTTGGTGAAGTCTCTGACACGACACAGTATGGTGAAGTCTCTGACACGACACAGTATGGTGAAGTCTCTGACACTACACAGTATGGTGAAGTCTCTGACACTACACAGTATGGTGAAGTCTCTGACACTACACAGTATGGTGAAGTCTCTGACACTACACAATATGGCACTATCTGCTTTGGGACTGTTGTTACTTTTTTTCCCCACCTGCTTCCTCATTTCTTGATATGTGATGTCTTCTCTTCTTCTTTGATCCTTAGCCGCCGACCGTCAAAGCAGTCAGTGGCCATCACGCCTAGTGGCGTCTTGTAGGGCAACAACAAATTGATTCCACTTTGCTCGGTCGGTGGCCATCCTTCGTACAGTGCCCCAACTCTGGTTCATTCTTTGCATCTCAGCCTCCACAGTCCTCCGCCAGATTGTTTTTGGTCGGCCTCTTTTTCGTTTTCCTTCAGGGGTCCAAAGCATAGCTGTTCTTGTGATGGCATCGGGGTCTCTTCTGAGGACATGACCAACCCAGTTCCAGCGTCTGCCAGCCATGATGGTGTGCATGTCCTCTTGCTTGCTACGAGTAAGATATGTGATGTAGCCCACCAAAATTAGTAGCATTTTGACATTTTTATATGATGGTATAACCATCTAGGCCACCAGAATAAGAATGTAAATTACTAGCTCAGCAGAATTGAACAAGTGGTAGTACAGACTCCGTATAGGCCACTACAGATTGATACTACCATCTATTTAAGAAGTTAAAGATATAAACTACTGATGAGTGTAATTATGCACTGATAAAATGAGGCCCAAAAAAATGAGCAAGAGAGAAAACACATAGTACTATTCCTGAACAAACTATGTGGATGTACCAACAAACTCAGGCTGAACAGCTCGTTCTTTAAACATATTCAATCTGATGTCTGAAAGTGTATACAGAAGAAGAACTCCAGAAATCTAATTAGCTTAATGTCCATATCTAAGACAAAATAAGTTAACACAGAGAACAGGAACATTTTTGTAAATCAAATGCAAGCCACCAGATCATGAAGGCTAAACTTTCGAAGATAAAATCAAATAAGAATCTAAAATGAGAGAAATAGAGACAAATCAAAAGCAGACCAGAATAGAACAAGGGATGAGCTCATATCAAAGAACAAAAGCTCAAAATACTGAGGGAATAAAGACTTAATTGTCGGCTTCACTTTCTCCATCAATTTAACCTTATTTGTCTTAAGTACTATTCATTAAGGTTAAATTTCATGTTACAAAAACAAATGCCTTCACTGATTACTTCTGCCCTTGACATGTTTTATTTCTGCCCAGACTTCAGCATCCGGTCGCCCAAAGCAAGAGTCAGATGATGAGTTCTTGCGCGATGGGTCAGCAGAAACTCCATTTCAGTCATCTACCAGATCTCATGCAATGAATGATGATGCCATGATTAGTACTGCATCCTCATACCCATACCAACACCAACCATATTCATCATACCCAGGCCCACCACCAGCTAACTCAGCTCATCCGCCTGGCTCCTATATGCCTCCACCTGGCTCTTATATGCCTCCACCAGGCCACTCTGGATTTCATACTTCGAACACATCTACCACAGTCATCATACAACAGCCAGGTCAGACTCAGTTTTTGCCTCCTCGCAACTGGAGTTCAAATCTCTGTGAATGTGGCAGAGACTGGTCTATTTGTAAGAACAATTTTCTAACTTTTGTAGTCCAGTTTTATTTTTTTAGTTACCATGACCTTTAATGACCATGCCTATTACTGCTTGCAAAGTGTTTGTTTAAACATAAATTTGTTCAAGTGTTTGCTCAGTTTGTGGATTCATTGTTACTCAAGATTTCATTTTTGTACTTCGTATGTTAATTTTAATTCCGTTGTTTTTATTTCTGGTTTCCGTTGTTTTGAATTTTTGCTGATACAAACTGTCACCTGATCTGTTTCCTGTGTAGTTAGAATGTAATGAGATACATGGAAGACATACCAGGAATATCAGCCGTTAAGCATAATATATTTAAGGAAAATATTTCAAATTTTCTGGCTGAGCACTATCACCAGTCAAGAACTGCTGACTCAAAGCCACCAAGAAGATATGTGCACCATCATAGTGGGTAGATGCTGGAAATGGGTTGGCCACAGAAGAGACCCTGACACCATCACCACAACTGCTGAACTATGGATACCAGAAGGACAGCGAAAGAGAGGCAGGCCAAAACCAGCCTGTTGGAGAACAGTGTAAGCAGAGATGCAAAACATGAACCAGAGTTGGGGCACCACATGAAAGATGGCTGCCAACTGAGCAAAGTGGAGACAGTTTGTTGCTGCCCTACAAGATACTAGCAGGCCTGATTGCTTTTTCAGTCAGCGGCCAAGGACCAAAGAAGAAGCATAATATAAACAACTTGGCAACAGTCTTAACATGAAAACAATCTACAGGGGAAAAGGTGGGGGGAAAAAAGTTGAAGAAACTCATCGATGTTGTTGTTGTTGATCCAGTGGCACTTGGGCTCTTGTCCTTCGGCCAAATGCCATGTAGTGATATCTGCATGTTTTCACAAGTTGTTTTGTTTCTACGTACAAGGTGTTCCACTTATCTGGCCTCGGAGGAAGGAGCATTTTCCTATTATCATCAAGTGCTGGGCACTCAAAAAGATGGTGGTCAACAGTTTCATAGGGGTAGTTACATAGCTGGCACTCTGGAGAGTGTTGTGGTTGGATTCTGTTCAAGTGACTATTGAGTGGTATATGTTGTGTTCTGAGCCAAAAAATGGTGCTATGATCCCTCCTTGTAAGATGGCCAGTGTTGTCATTAGGATTGTCACAGATGGAAATAGTGCAGCAGTGATCATCCACTGTTGCCCCTCCCCATCCAGTTTATTTATTTTGCTACAGGAACGAAGGATTCACAAGTGCAATTAACACGTGAGCCGTTTGGCAATTAAGCACGGTGGAACATACAGAGAGAGCGCGGAGCATGGCGTAATAGGTTCTTTGATCAGGGGCGATGTTAAGTCTGAGATGGACCTTGGATCGTAAAACTTTCAGGGGAGTTTATTGCGTAGCTGATATTCGGCAAGGTGGAGATGATGAAAGTCAAGCCAGAGAGGTTGTCGGCGGCAGAGGTGGTAAAATTACCTTTGATTCAAGAATCGAACGGCAAATGGGCTCGGATCTGGCAGTAGGTGTGGCTTTCGCATTAAAGAACGATAGAACGGAATTTACGGATATATACCATGCAGTGGCGTATTCTCTATGTGTGCTGTGCGTGCTGCGCACACCTATGCCCGAAGGAAAATAAAAATTTAATTTATTATTTTATAAAATATTTCTCTTCTAATGTTCTGCTTTCGGACCGCACGCACCAGGATAACGGATTTTCCCACATAGAATCTACGAGTATAATCTAGTTTCAGTTTCCCCAGACGCTTTTTATAGTGCACTTTTTTATTGGTTGGTAGCAATCGCCCGAAGTTTCTCGGGTAATTCCGTCACAATGCGTGCGGCAACTTTCGGATTCACGTCTGAACACTGGTTTGATTGGATCGGGGTCATGGCCAGATACGTAAATACAATGCGAACATACGTGCGGTGGTCCTGCAGCTCTCGAGTTGTAAAAATCGGTTGTGTCCGTCCAGTGTTTTTTGTGTTTAATTTTTGTTAGTTGCCGGGAATGCAGATTATTACAGTGACAGTGAGTTTCAAGTTGTAAGTTAATTAGTATTTCGGAGATAGTTGACATATACCCCTAATAACTATCGTTGCGTAATTGAATATAGTTGGTTTTTAAATTAAGAGGGGAAGAAGTTAAATAGTAGGCGTACATATTCATTTTAAGTAGCAGCACGCCTAGCTCGCATTACCATGATACGCCACTGATACCATGTCTCTCCGATAGCCATGATAAGTTGTTCAGAAATCTATCTGAAATTCACTAGCTCGATATCTTAGATTTCTCGTACAGAGTGAAAATTATTAGATTTTCGTGGAGTGTTTCATTTTTCTGATTGCGGTAATTTATATATTAGCCTTTAAGTGATTTAGTGTGTTTAAAGTTTCATTATATTTCACTGAAATTTTCTGTGCTAATTAAATAACTTATAGCTAAATCTTTTTCAGCCGTAAAGTGAATTTAATTACTCGCCATTTCCCAGTAAGAGATGTTTTAAATTGACTAGTACATACATTAAATAACTGTCTACTGACTGTATATATTATTTACTTCTATCCATTTTATGTAATTATTTTAATGACTAGTGTTCATATCACGCGTTAAAAGAAACGATAGGATTAGCTAGACACGTGTGTTTTAAATCTAATTTATAACGGAGTAGTGAAGAGGTCCTATTTTATCTAGGCTGATCAACCTGAGTACTAGCGGTTTTTTTTTAATGGCCATATGAACTTATGATCATACGAACTTATAATATTATAAGCATCCAGGGATATTTAATATTGATGAGCTTCTTGCTGTGACCTGTGTGGTCCAATTTTCCTCATTTTCATGAGAGAAACCAGAATAGAACCATTAAATTATAATATTAACTGGACCAGAACTATTACCAGATTTACTTATATCAATTTCAACACGTGTTAGATATGATAATGAACCTTAACTCCAACCAACTGAAGGCATAGATAACTTATTGTATCCAGGACAAATTAAATCACCGACTCTAGCGACTCCAGTGAAATTTGCAGTCAGCAACTACGGCGAGCATGGGGCTGGATTTGGCAAAACTTAAATTTGACACTAAATAGTCATATTACTTATTAGTGTATTTCCTTGGAATGCCTGCGACAACTACTGGGGTAAGCAAAAGTCTGAAAGTGGCCATTGAATGGGTGTGAATTGAATGAACGGAGAAAGAAACTTATGTCTTTGGTTAACATCATATACTTAGGTGGTTTCTTCTTTCTTTTTTTATCTCACTAATCTGAGTAGTCACGGGATAGATTACACTAGGAACCTATTCTTTTCCCATACTGACTATTTCATAACCTATTGTTAACTTTTGATCTTTTGGGTTAATTAACCTCTGTTGGGATCGTCTTTTCTTTTCCTTTACCAGAGGGGGAGAACCTATTTGATTAATTTCTTCTTTTGCAATTTTGTCTGTAAACCATGATCTAGTGATGTATATGCTTATTGTTGTGATCTTCTATTGATAATAAACTTGATTAAACCTTTAGTTATCGTGTCGGTCAACCCCTATCCATTATATGTTATTCATAGTTTGTTTTCACGTTCGTGCGTATTTGTCACAGAATTGTGTGTATGTGAGTGCAGTGTAACTTGTATTTTCGTACAAGGAGAGAAAGTGCGTCTGATTTAAATATCGTCGTCCAGATAGGCTGGATTAGATAAATTATTATATCCAGAGATTGCCCTTCCTCTTACACGATCACCTCGTGATAAAACTATTTCTTACTCCTTACTTTCACATTGTCATCACTATCACCTCTGCTCAGACAGGACTATAAACATCTATTACCTATCTGATAAAATCTACGACAAGGATCAGGACCGGCCATATGTCTGTAAACCTCTCTCCCAGTGTTTCCCATGGTTCAGCCAAGTTTCTTTGTTTGTTGTTCGTATGAGTATTTTGGCTGTTTGGAGAGTTGTAGCTGTGAGTCGTTGTTCTTGTCTTGTTCCCTTCTTTGCTAATCTGTCTGCTCTGTCATTACCTGGTGTATTTGAGTGACCAGGGATACACTGCACAACTATTCTGATGCCATAGGAAGTGAAAAGCTGAACAGCATCCAGGATTAATTTGGCTAATTCAGTTCTAAAGTGTCCACTGCCTTCCAAAGCTTGAATTGCAGACATTTAGTCAGTAAAATTGATGATGTTTTGAGCCTTTGAGGGAAAGGCATCAACTACAGTCTGGTATACGCCTGTTTCCGGTGCAATGATTTCAGCTTCATAGTTGGAGCAAACTCTCCGCATGCATCAGACAGCTCATCAGAGGATCCATCTGGAGAACGTTTGTAGACTTCATAACATGATTTGATGGTGGCCTTAAATGCAGATCCGTCAGTATAGACATCCAACCATTCTTCAGGGTAAGCATCAAAGGTTTGTTGTGATGCACTCATAAGACTGACTGGGTCGGAGTATTTGATTGTTCCATCTACTAATTTTATTTGTACTTCTGGTGTTTTTTTAAGCGAGTATGTGGTGGTAAATTCTTTACTACTTTCTGCATATCTTGTCTTCTTTTTGGGAGGTGGTATCTATCTTGAATTCCATGGACAGATTTGTGTTTTATTCTTTGCTTGTGTTCCCAGTTTTCTACAAGGTGTCTATTGAGATGGATTCGGTTCATTCTCTTACATCTTTCATAAACTTCTAAAACAGCTTTATCCCTCCGCAGCCCAAGGGGTTCCACATTTGTGTTTATTTCACATGCAGCATTTGAGCTGATCTCATAGCGCCACTAATTAATCGAAGGGCATTGCTTTGCACTCTGTCAAGAGAGTCTAGGTTTCTCTTGGAGCAGGTTGTAAGCAGTGAGTTGTTGTTTTTTATCACAGAACGAACATAGCCAAGGTACAAGTCTCTCAGCGTATCCTTGTCTGATCTCCATGTAGTGCTAGCAAGCCTCTTCAATAGTTATAATCGCCTCAGGGCTTTGTTCTTTGTATTTTCAGTATGGTTCTTGAGGATGAGCTGCTGATCAAGTGTGACTCCAAGATACGGGGGATGTTCTTCTTTTGTCACTTGGTGTTTGTCTAGCCAAAGGTTGATATTCTTCTTGGCTACTTGATGGCTTTTGGTAAAGATAGTGTACACAGTCTTTGTATAGTTGACCTTTAGTTTCCATGTTTGGCAGTACTCATGCAGTCTTCTAAGGTCTCCGTTTAGTCTCAGAGCTACACTTTCAACATTCTCAAGATTCTACCATATTGCCAAGTCATCAGCATAAAGAGCTTTTTCGGCTTTGATCTAGTCAGCTAAGTCATTGATGTACATGAGAAATAGAGTGCAGCTAAATGATGAGCCTTTATACTTTATCCAGTTGCATAACTTGCCATGTATACCTATGCCAATCATCTTTATTAAGAGGCCTTTTCTCCATACACGATCATAGGCCTGCTGGGGGTCAAAGAAGATGGCCACAGTATGTTTTTATTCTGAAAGCCATCATGAATTCTTTGCGTCAGCCGCAAAAGCTGGTCTTCGGTGCAGCTGCTGGTTCTGAAGCCTGCATGTTCATGACACAGAATGCTGGAACTCTCAAGGAACCAACATAGACGTGTGTTTATCATTCTTTCAGCAATTTTGCCCAGGCATGATATTAGAGAAATAGGGTGATAGCTTTTGGGTTAATCTGGGGGTTTGTTGGTTTTTAAAATGGTGATAATATGTGCATTCCTCCAGCTTTTCGGGAGTTTGCCTGATCTCCGTGCCTTATTAATTAGCTCAAGGACTGCTTCTTTCCCAGATGGGCCCAGGTGGAATAGCATTTCGTTATGGATCTTGTCAGGCCTTGGGGATTTTCTAGGCTTTAATTTCTTCAGGGCTTGCTCTAACGAATAGAGAGGCATTGACCGTTGAGGCTTTCTCTTGTTTCTTTAACTGGCATAGTTGTTTCCTGTCCAGCTCTGTGAGTTTTCCTGCTCTATTCACATTGGCAAAGTAACGGTTGAAGTGTTCTGTTTTCTTTTGGTCTTCAGTGATTGTTTTCCTTCCCTCTATCATTGGCTTTGTATTCATCCTTCTACTTTCTCCAGAAAGATTATTTGTTAATGTCCATGCTTTATTTCCATTCTGTGTGAGATCTAAGTTTGATCATGTATCTATCCATCTTTTTTGGCCTTCTTAACTGTAGGTTTTACTTTGGGACATGCTTTATTGTACTGAATCATTGCTTCTTGTGAAAGTATGGTCTCAAATGTTTTTCTTGCTTTGCTTCTTTCAGATATAGCAGTTTGTATTTCTTTGTTCCAGGATGGTTTATATGGCTTCTGGCTGCCCCTTGGGATGGACTGAAATGCTGCATTCAAGATTGATTTTGTCAGTTCTTCGCTGAATGTTTTGACACAGTCTTAGGGTATCAATGTTTTCTAGGAGGCGATCAGATGGTTCTTGGAATAATCTCAAATTCGCTTTTTGAAAATTCCAGCGAGTTCTCTGTTTGAAATATGCTTTACGGGGTAGTTATGGTGGTGAGGAGTGGTTTGTGGTCACTTCCAATATCGTCCAGAACCTGAAATTGACTAGAGTATAGCAGGTCAGATGAGCAGATGGTCAAGTCAGGTCGGCTGAGAGAGAGATGGGCCCTGTGCAGCAGAGTTGGTGGGGACAGTGTCCAGTTATACTGACAGGTTAGTTGTTTCACATGTCTCTTTAATGTACCTTCCTGTACTGTTGTAGTCAGGATAATCCCAACGGGGTGGGTGTCCGTTGGAGTCACAGACAAGAAGGGTTTTGTGAAACTGTGTCTTGTTTAGTTCTGGTATATTGCGTGGTATCTGATGTGGGCTGTACACATTGTATATAGTATATTTGCCTCAATTGTGCCAGATATTGACTTTTTGTACATCTGTGGGATGGGCTGTTGGTAGCTGTGTGGCATCTCCTTGGATGTCATTCCGGATGTAGGTTTCTGTGCCACCGCAACCATTGCACTTACAGGCATAACTAGTGTATCCAGACAGGTGCAGGTCAAAGTCTTTTTGTAAAGTTTCTTGTAAAGCAACCACATGTACACTGTGACTGTCTAGCAGTTTGGCAAGTTCAAGCTTTTTGTTTCTTAGGCTACAGATGTTCAACTGCAGAACATTAAGTGTAGATGTGTTTTCTGTGTGATCTGGTTTCTTTTTGCTTCTTCTCCCACTTTTCCTCTTCTTGGGAAGTCTGTCTTTTGGGTTTTTCCAGTAATCAATTTTTCACACATTACAGCCTGGTTGCCCGCTGTCTGGTGCGGACCTAGATAACCGAGGTGTCATCCGATCTCGTTTGAATTACAAGCTAATCAATTTTGATATTTTCATCATCGTGGCATTGTGATGCTGGGGTGCCTGTGGATTTTCTACCCACCATGGGTAGAAGCCAGAAGTGTATTGTGCCAGCTGTAGGAGAGATTTTTTTATTTTTTTTATTTTTTTTCTTAACCAGCGGCACTTGGGCTTTCAGCCCTTCGGCCCAATGACATATCATTGCGAGGCTGGGGAACCTGAGGACTTTCCTTCCAACCCGGTCAGGAGCTTCGCTCCTTCCCATCCACAGAGGGTTTATCACAGGAGCCGTTCAGGCTATTCAGTCAAATTTCCGGCCGTAAACATTTCTTCAAACGCCGACGCCCGGGTTTGAACCATGAACACCTGGTCGCCAGTACAACGCCGAAGCCATTACACCAGCGCGGCTCCCATAGGAGAGATAAAGGGGGTGTATCTGTGTCTCCCTGAGATACGTAGCCAAGGTAGGGTTCACAGTGCTCATTCCCCGCCACCAAATTACCTGCTGGTTACGCCGAGTTCTCCGAGGCTCTAGGCATATGACCGAAAGTTGAAGGCAATAGAATCGTCATGTCCCGAGTCTATGTGCCTGTACAATGGGTTCTGGTCTTCAGGAAGTAGTTCATACTCGTTCCCACTCCTAAGACTTGTTCAGTATTCATCTGTCTCCTTCCCACCCACATAAGGTGTGTTCGGAGTAGTGCATCAGTTTTATTATCGAGGTTTGCTCCTCTAGATCCGTTGTGTTTAGCCTGGGGGTTCGCACCCTCAGTTACCAGGACTACCTTGAGGAGGGTGTGACTCTTCAACACGCACAACAATCTTAGGGTATGAGAGGTTTTGCTAGGCCAAGAGACTGATACCGCAATGGTCGCTCCTTTCATGAAAAATGAATTCACTAGGCCTAGGGTGACGCTAGGGGGAGAATCCACTACCCACAACACCAACACATCATACCCCCCTCTGTAAAACAGACTAGGCCCCGAAGCCATTGATATGATAATAACAGAATGTACAAATAAATTCCTTAACTGAAATACTAAGAAGATAGAAGTAATGATTATTTTGAAGAAACAGATTGCAATAGAATTCAACATCAAAGTAAATGATGCACTTTTAAAAACGAGTACATAGCTTTAAATACTTGGTCACTGTGATAATTTCAGATGTACATTGCATCTTAGAAATAAAAATTCCAGAACAGAAATACAGGGTCTAGAAAATAAAAAGTGTCCTATGCGACAGATTTTTATCAGTGAAAGAAAGTGAGTTTTACATGGAGCCATTCTTGTCATATGTAAGCAAATCACGGACAATCTTAAACAAACAAGATGATCCCAGGGCACACAAGAGATGTGATTTTACAGAAGAATGTTAAGAATATAATAGACAGCTAAACAACAAATTAATGAGGATGTCCTGAAAGCATCCAATGCACATAAGAAGTACTTACAAGGGTAAATTTAAAAAAAAATAAAGCCCATTTGTGACTTTAAGTAAACAAGTGACAGAAGCTGACAAACAAGATCAAATTAATTCTCTGTTTCTTCTACCCTGGGGATTCCATTCCCTCTGTTTCTTCTATCCTGGGGATTCCATTCCCTCTGTTTCTTCTATCCTGGGGATTCCATTCCCTCTGTTTCTTCTATCCTGGGGATTCCATTCCCTCTGTTTCTTCTATCCTGGGGATTCCATTCCTTCTGTTTCTTCTATCCTGGGGATTCCATTCCCTCTGTTTCTTTTATCCTGGGAATTCCATTCCCTCTGTTTCTTCTATCCTGGGAATTCCATTCCCTCTGTTTCTTCTATCCTGGGAATTCCATTCCCTCTGTTTCTTCTGTCCTGGGGATTTCATCCCTCTGTTTCTCTTATCCTGGGGATTCCATTCCCTCTGTTTCTTCTGTCCTGGAGATTCCATTCCCTCTGTTTCTCTTATTTTGGGGATTTTATTCCTTTTCTTGTATCCTGAGGATTCCATTCCCTCTGTTTCTTCTATCCTAAGATTCCATTCCCTCTGTTTCTTCTATCCTGGGGATTCCATTCCCTCTGTGTCTTCTGTCCTGGGGATTCCATTCCCTCTGTCTTCTGTCCTGGGGATTCCATTCTCTCTGTTTCTTCTATCCTGGGGATTCCATTCCCTATGTGTCTTCTGTCCTGTGGATTCCATTCCCTATGTTTCTTTTATCCTGGGGATTTCATTCCCTCTGTTTCTCTTCTCCTGGGGATTTCATCCCTGTTTCTCTTATTCTGAGTGCCTTTTAAGGCTATCAGCTGGTTTTCTCAATGTGTGCCTTATTCAACACCAATGTCTTTTCCTTTCTTCTGTTGCCATTGGCACTTCTCCAGTAGTTTCCATAAGTTCCAGGTTGGTTATCCTTTCATGCCAATTCAGTTCTTCTTTTCTATGCGAGCATCCATTTAACTTCAGAACTTCAACAACAACATTTGTTTTTGCAGCCTACAATTTTCAAACACCATCCTTCTTCTTCTTTGATCCTTAGCCGCCGACCGTCAAAGCAGTCAGTGGCCATCACGCCTAGTGGCGTCTTGTAGGGCAACAACAAATTGATTCCACTTTGCTCAGTCGGCGGCCATCCTTCGTACAGTGCCCCAACTCTGTTTGCATCTCAGCCTCCACAGTCCTCCACCAGGTTGTTTTTGGTCGGCCTCTCTTTCGTTTTCCTTCAGGGGTCCAAAGCATAGCTGTTCTTGTGATGGCATCGGGGTCACTTCTGAGGACATGGCCAACACAGCTCCAGCGTCTGCCAGCTATGATGGTGTGCATGTCCTCTTGCTTGCTCCGAATAAGCAGATCTTGGTTGGTGATGGTATTCGGCCAAAAGATTCGGTGAATTTTTCTTAGGCATGTTGTGTGAAAAGAGGACAATTTTGACATTTCCTTCTCTGTAACTCTCCAGCCTTCCGCACCATAGAGAAGCACAGAAAGCACACAGCTCTGATATAATCCTAATTTTGTGCTTGTGCTGTATTGAGAGGACTTCCAGATGTTATTTATGATTATAGTAAAACACCATCCATTTGTGTATTATTATTATTGATTCTTCTTAAATTTAAAAAAAAGTATACATTGTGTTTATGATCACTATTACCTCAACATTTTCAGGCTGTTGTGGGCTGTTTTGCGTGTGCTGTCTGGAAAGTAATGTTGTGCGAGACATGGGGGAGTCCTGTCTGCTGCCGTGCTGTGTTCCTGGCTGGCTTATCACTTTAAGGACTAAGATGAGATTGCAAGAGAATATTTCTGTAAGAATATTCTTGTAATCTTTTTGTTTATCTCATTCCTTCCTATAAATTTCCATTCCCTTTCTTACACTTCCATCCCAGTCTTTGCACTTATGTTCCCTTTCTTGCACTCCAGTTACCTTCCCTGGATCTGTATCTCATCCCTTGAACCTCCATTCTCTCTTCTATACCACTATATCTGATATAAAAGTAGAAACACTGCCCCAGGCCACGATGGTGTCCAGTATCAACACATTAAACAGCTGGACGACACAGGAATTATGAATATAGTGAGGGATTTGAACACCAGCATTTAATACGCTGAGGTGCCGGAAGACTGGCTCCATAGATACATTTTGCCTCTTCCTAAACCTAGTTAAGATATCACACTGCAGAATGTCTATGGTAAATTACTTGAAAAGATAACTGCGAGACAAGTAATGAGCCACATCAAAAATGCACACTTCCTTCCTGATACCCTGGGTAGCTATAGGCCCATGAAAACAACATTGTGAAATGGTAGAACATTTGCGTATGATGTGTATGAGGAATTCCAAAGTACACGAGAAATGGTTGCTGTAGTAACTGACCTAGAGGATGCTTATAACAGTGTGAACTTTAAAATGCTAATGAACTGTGGCTTGTGGTGTTAACCCTTGGCTAACAAGATGGATAGCAGCTGCTTTAACTGAGAGATCAGTTGCATTTCGCTTGGGAACATGGACATAGAACAAATGCGCATTTGCCCTGAATTACCCCAGGGTTCTCCACTATCACCGGTGCTGTTTAACATCTACACAGCAAAAGTAGCCACCATTCAGCCAACTGGACTGGGACAAACATTGGCTTTTGCAGATGACGTACTCATTTACAAGGCTGGTTCTGACTGCCAAGAAATGGTCAGTGGCATACACGGGACACTACATGAGGTGGGTAAATGGTGTGAGGACATTGGCTCCAAGATCAATCGAAACAAAGCCTGTGTGCTGTGGTGCTCCTTAAACAACTGCATATTGAAAGCAGATCTTCCAGTCATTACTTTCAGTGGGCAGAAAATTGAAAGGCAAGACAAGCTGAATACCTCAGAATAACATTCGATCGCGGGTTATCATACAAGTATCATGTTGATCTAATCATATAAAAGTGCAACAGAGTTCTGGCAGCCCTAAAAACAATGGCCGCAGCGCACCTTGAACAGAGACTACTGTTTCTCCTGTATAATCATTTAGTCACGTCCGTCATCGAGTATGGTCTGGGAATACTCATGCTGTCAAATCACAATTGGAACAATTGGAACGCATTCAAAATGAAGGAATGCATGTAGTATTGGGCTGTACACGAGATACCCCCATCGTGATGATGCAGTACATGCTTGGATTACTGTTCATTAAATCCAGATATGTGATGGCCCAGTCAAAAACCTTTATACGAGTAACCACAGACAAAAGGAAACATAGCTGACATTAAGGGAGGGAAAGTAAAGTTGGGGCTGTCACAGATGGCACAGGCAGAGGCAACGATTAAGCAGGTGACCACAGTTGAAAATATATTCAAAGGGAAAGAGTGAAATAAATCAGATGAGAACTGGACTAATTACCAACAAGTCATCATCAGCCTTGGTAGAGAGTGCAGAATTTGAGCCAGTGGGAGGGCACAGCTGGAAATTGATCAACTGATAAATGATCGTGCTGGGGATGATGATGCCATTGTGTACAATGATGGGTTTGTAATCCATGGTGAGAAATCAGGGTGGGGCTTATCTGCTAGAGTAAAGGGGAGAATTGTCGCTGAACATAGTGTGGCTTCCATGATAACAACCTCTAGCATGAGAATGAAGGTAGAGGCAACTACTGCAACCTTAAGGTGGCTGTCTGAGACTTCATTAACAAGGGTTTATTGTATCAGACTCACAATCCATGCTTCAGAAGGTTCAAAGTGTGTGGCTCCAGCATGAATGGGAAAACCCCCACAGAAGACTCGAATCTTCAGGAATAGTGCAGATCTAATTTCCTGGTCATGCAGAAGTACGCGGCAATGAAAAAGCTGACAGACCAGCTTCAAGAGCACCCATGGAAGGTGCATTGGATATGGATAAGGGACGGATACTGAAGGCAATCAATGATCGCCTATAAGAGAATGGCACTGCAGTCGACGAATCATCAAGGCTTAGATTACTGGAATTTGGCATCAGACGTAAGACCAGCTGGGATGGACGAATGAGAGGATGCATCTGGCGTGTATGGAATCAATGCGCAAGAGTAGCAATTAACATTCATACGCTTTGACGTTTGCTGAGGGAGACTGAGCACCTATGGGTTTGCCCAGAGTGCAGTGATGTCGATTCTGATCAACAAGAAACGATAAATAATATCACCATCTTTTCTTAATTCCTGTGTTCCCCCTCCCTCTTTTCTCATGTACCTTCATCTTCTCCTATGCAGCTTCATTCTCTTCCAAACACTTATATTCCTCCTTTATGTACCAGTCACTACTTTGTACTTCCATCCATTCTCATGCGCCACACCACCTAGTTCAAATCTTGTGCCCTTATCTGTATTTCTGTTAGTCCTGTATTCCTTTATCCAGTTACATCTATCTGCATACCAACATTGCAGCTTCACTTCATCACTATAGCATCCATCCCCACTGATGAACTCACATCTCCTCACATTTAAGTTCATCTCCTGCCATGTATCTTCTTCTCCTCAATGCATCTTCATCTCCTCCATTTCACTTACATCTCCTCCCATGTATCTCCTTCTCCTCAGTGCACCTTCATCTCCTCCCATTCACTTACTTCTCCTCCCATGAACCATCATCTCCTCTTGTACATCCCTGAACCTTATCCAGTCATATTTGTCTTTTATTTTCTGACCTGCATCTGTACCGTGTGTGTTGTCTACAGCAACCATCAAGATAGCACTTACTCTGGCAGGTTTATGGAGGACAATGCTTTTAACACTGCTTGCCATGCACAGATGTCATGGTTTTGCAAATTTATGTGTGCTTTACAACCTAGTATTTCTTTATATTAGCTACTGTTTGTTGCTGCAACATTAGATCATATTTTGCTCAACAGAGACTAGGTCTCTGTGGGGAAGATGTATAGACAGGGTAGACTGGGCATGTGACCTGATTTATGGACCATATTATTCATTCATTCAAAACCCTCCACTCCCAAAGGGGCATAGGTCTTCAACAAACACGTGCGAAGTCTTCCTGTCACGTGCCATCATCTCCAGTTCTTTCCACGTTCTCCTTATCATTTTCACCTCTATTTCCAGCTCTCTTCTCCATGTGCTTCTTGGTCTACCTCTGCCTCTCTTGCCCTGGGGGTTCCAGAACAAGGACTGCCTTGTAATGCTATCAACAGGTTTCCTCAGTATGTGTCATATCCATCGCTATCGTCTTCTTCTCATCTCTTGAACCATATTATGACCTGGTCTAATTCCAACAAGGTCAGGCACTGCTTTGCATTAATGAAATATGCATTACATGACCAGCTACTGCATAGTAAATGTCAAGTGTAAAATCTTGATGTTTGGACCAGTTTATGACCTGACCTAATTTTGGCTGAGTACTGAGTGGCAGAGTAGTTAGAGCACTTTCTTTAGACAAAGTCACTGGGTTCAAAACCACATAGTGTCACGTTGCAGTATACCAAGCTATAAATGAGTAACAGACGGGGCTGTGGAGTTAGAGAAGACAAAAGAATGCTTACCCAAAAAAATATGCCTGTTGAAATAGTACGCGATAAGCCAAAGTCCTAATAAACATTGCAACATAATTCACCTTACGTTTCTGTGAAGTTGTTAGTACCCTAAGGTTGGCCACTGTTTTCTTCAAGCCTACTCAAATTCTCATTTGTGAATCTTCAAAGCAAAATAATAAATATTGAAGACAAATTTCCAAGAGCTCTCCTCCTTCTCTCCAACATCAGATTAAATATGTTCAAATAAAGCAGTGGTCTTGAATGGTGCTGGCGATGGCAATATGTGCTTTGTCTGTTCCTCATATGTTGGGCAACTTTGAAGAAGAGTTCAACAGTGGTACTGTTGTTTAACTAGGGCTGCAGACCTTCTCGCTTTTTTGCAGCCAACACCTGTTTGACGAGTCCACGATATTATGTACACTGTAGATCTAGGCTTTTCCTGTGGCTTTTCTGCCAATCCAAAACATGTTGAGTTGAAGTCATGAGCTCCAGTTTCTCCAGCTTGGCTGGCATTTAAAGGATCATCACATCTGTTCCCAAGCTAGGAGTGGGACCCAAAGATGCAGCAATAGAGAATGCAGTCAGCGACCCATAGCTTGACTGCTTGCGTCAGGGTCAGCGAACCAGAGCTGACCAAGACCCTACTCCACCTCCAAGTGGTGGTTCTGGAAACAGGCTGCATCACTGCAGTCTGGCTGAGAGAGTAGGGATCGAAGAGGGAAGGCAAACCCGGTCCCAAAAAATGCCGTGCTGAAGTCGGATGTGTCGGCCGGAAGGCGCAGATATCGCAGCTCCGCTGTAAATAGACACAACGCAACCAACGTCCTTTTCAGGACGAACGAGGACGAAGAAGAAATACTGTGTTCTTGTTCTTGGCTCTCCCAAGGAATTGTCATGTCCTGTGCCAGAGAGCCACTTCTCAGCTCCCCTGCTTATCACAGGGTCCACAGTGAGATCATCCTGCATGCAGTCAACCAGGTCAAAGCCAAAGAATCACGTCTGGGGCTTAAGTAACTTCTCCAGGCTTATGTGCAATGCTGGATTCTCAACAAGTTTCACCACAGGGGGAATCCCTGGAAGTGTGTCGATGATTTCAAGAGTCAATGAGGGTGTAATTAGCCTCACAGACAAAGGTTCACTTTCACATATGTATATTGTAGTATTGAGCATAGCTGGTAGTCATATAAGGATGACTCCAGATATGCCTCCATGCATTCAACAATGGTATAAGTGGGAATAAAATATACAGAGAATAGTCTGACAAAGTGTACATTAAGACAAGGATAAGTGAATATTGGAGATCTGTTACAGTGTCGGGAACCTGTTATACAAAGGTAATATTATTTGACTCAGATAAGGTGTCCAAACCATTTTATTTTCTGTGTCTCTGTGTAGTTGATGCATTGATCTTGTTCCATCAACTTCCTGACACTACCTTCCTTGTAAAATAACTTTGACTGTGATATTCCTTTACAGGGCAGTGTAATGGATGACTGCTGCCATGTTTGCTGCTGCACATCCTGCACTCTTTGCCAGTTGGCCTACGAGATTAAAGTGGTGAATCAACGAGCAATGGCAAGTGGAACATCAGGAAGGTCAATCTGAACATGCTATCAAGGTCAAGAAGCTTTGTAAATGACGGTTAAAAAAAAAAGAAAGCTATTTCAGAAACTAAATTTATAATTTTAACATAGTTCATTTTAGTTAAAAGAGACAATGCACTTCACTGGAAGCTTTTAAGAATATTAATTATCCTTATTAAAAATTAAACACCTCAAAATGGGAATATCCGCATTTCATGGAAATAGAAATAAGTGGATAGTGGTTATGGAATTACAAGGAATTAAAAGAGATTAACAAACAAATAAATAGATTGATTTGTAAACTTACCTTCATTTGCTTTTAAGCAACCAAATATCCAATTACTGAAAACAACAACAGAAAATAATATTTGTTATAAAGCAACCTGAACATTGAATTTGCTAACTATGCTTGAACAAAAGTATGTCCTTTCCTGTGTTCAATTTCTGTATTTACTTAAAATTTACACATATAACTGCTCTTCTGGATTTGATATTTGTTTATTAGTTAAACTACATTTTGCCATTAAGTCAAAATGACATCTGTTTTTATGACAGCTTTTATGTTAATTTAGCAATTCTGCTGAAGCAAAAAGTTAAAGTTGTCATTTGCCATTTTGACGCGAGGTCAAGTTACTTTTGATAAATATATTTCTCTTCTTTCTTTCTTTCTTAATCGGAACCTCTTCTACCCCGTAAACAGGGTGTAGAGGTGACCCAAAGAGCACAAGGCTCTTGGGCAAAACATGCAATCAAAATGTTTGAGAAACAGGTGATTAGCCCATTGTGCAAAAATATATTTCTCAAAATACAATATTTAGGGGCTGCATTTTTAACTTAACATGCCATTGAATAGCTAAAAAAAAAAAAAATCAGCACCATTGAAATGAAACATCCTATCCAAGTAACTGGTAGGCTACAATCTGAGGTGAAATAAATAACAAATAAAAGTTTTTAAAAAATGGTAGAAGTAAGCAGTGCTAGTGACTAAAAATATTGAAATATTAAAAAAAAAAAAAGAATAACGATTTTTGAATGTATATACAGAAAGTAACTTGATTCATTTGTGCAGGTATTTAAGCTCAAATGCAAAAGTGGCCAGGAAAAGAGGAATGACCAGGAGGAGATAAATGAAAATAGACAAAAATGTACATAATAAAGTGTTATGCCCCTTGTAGTTTCCTGAGGGTCTCTGAGGAGACAAAAGACGGAAAATGGCTTCTGCTCCTCGGGGGCATATCGTAAGAGGTGACTAATATGAGGTTGTGGATTAGGCTGACAACCTCATCATGTCAAACATTGTTACCGAAACCATTGCTGCAAGATACATTAATTTAGACTTCCTGCAATGGGACCAGTTGCCGTGGTGGTCATGTGTTTCATAAAGAGCGAAAGGGATGAAGCAGAAGAAATAAATACGATATGACAAATGGCCATTGCTAAACTTATTGTGCGTAATGAAAATGATTGTAAACACTCGCTTTTATACTTCCTTCTAAGCAATAACAGAAAGCAAGAAATAAATAGGGTGCTTTTTTTTCTTTATTGCATATATTTTGAGTACTGTTACCAGATGATCTTCTGAATTTCATATGTATTTTTAAAAATAAATGACATATTCATTTTTTAAGTACAATAACAGCCTAAGGTTAGGAATACACCATTGCAAGGCTCTTTATAATTTTGTTTCAGAATTTCTGCTTCACTTCTGAAACTTACTTATCAAAGACCACAGAAAACCATCAGTCAGATATATGTAAATGCATAAGTATGGATGCCTGGATAACTGCAAATTTTAGCAATAATAATAACAATTGTGGGGCAGGGTGGTGGTTCTGAATTTTTTTATCTGTTCGTGTGTTTTTAATTTGTTAATTGTTTTTTTTTTTTTTTTTACCTACAGAAATCTTTCAGTATTACTTTACATAGATTGTGCTTATTTATCTGGGGATTAACTATATTTGTTTCTAGTCTAATCACTGTTGACACAAATATTTTTAGTCAGATGTGTATCATTCTGTAGTTACAATTTTTTCACTTTGATATTCAAATGCATGGTGTTTGCTTTTTCTTATCAAATAACTTCTGCAGAAATACACATTCCTCTTCCAAGTTTTGATGTATTGTGTGTATGAATATATTCATGTATATCCATGCATGTGCACATTTGTGCCTGTGAGTGGGTGCACAGCTTTGATGTTCAGAACTTGTTTTGATTTTACATTCCATATTTTCCTATTAGATGTTAAGAAATATTCAGCATCTGACTGAGTTTGGAATGTTCTAGTTTTAAGGCAAAGTACTTTAGATTGGCCAATTGGTTAGAGCGCTTTCCTCTCACGGAAAAATTACCAGGTTCTGCGATCAATACCTTGTGGTGTCACTCTCAAGTGTACCCAGCTGTAAATGGGTACCTGACTCTGCTCTTGGGGCAAATTTAGTGATGAAGGGATCTGGTCACCCCACCTTATAAACAAAAAGCATGACCTCAAATGGTGAAGTCTTTAACACATCACTCCCCTATAGCAGTAGCTACTATGCGACTACCTTTAACTGTTACTTTCCCTAGCAAGAGACTTTGTTATTATGAATATTACTATTTTGATTTATTTTTTAATATATTAAAACTGTGAATGTGAAGTCTGTGTAATTATTTAGTTTTATTATACAAGAGGGACCGACAAACATTTTTCCATTGTTTGTTTTTAAACTTTATGTTAAAGCTAAACAGAAATTGCTGACATAGAAAACAAAATGTGCTATACTTCAGCAGGGAATTCAACCCACCACAATAGCTTAAAAGACAAGCATGCTCACCACTGCATCTTCAACCTCCATGTAAAGTGATTATTGTTGTTGAACACAATCAACATCATTGCACTCTGGGCAAACCCAAAGGTGCTCAGTCTCCTTTAGTATATGTTGAAGAGTGTGAATGCTAACTGTTCCTGTAGCTTGCTGGTTATAAACACGACGAATGCATCCTCTCATACGTCCATCTCTGATAGCCTGACGTTTGATGCCAAATTCCAACAGTCTTAACCTTGATGATTCATCTATTGCAGTGTCATTCTTTAACATGTGATCATTAATTGTTCTCAGTATCTCTCCCTTATCCATATCTAGTGTCCCCACTATTGGTGCTCTTCATGCTAGTCTGTCAGCTCTCTCATTACCGTGTACCCCTGCATGACCAGGGCAGTAGATCCACACCAGCTCATGAAGGTTCGACGCTTCTTTGAATGTTTTCCATTCATGCCTTAGCCAACCATTTTGAACCTTTCGAAGTATGGACTGAGAATCTGACACAGTGACTGCCTTTGTTACTGGAGTTTCAGTTAGCCACCTTAAGGCTGCAGTAGCTCCCTCTACTTCCATTCTCGTGCTGGAAGTTATCTTGTATACCAAGCTATGTTCGGTGACAATTCTGCCCTTTACCCTAGCAGAGAAGCCCCAACCTGATTTCTCACCACGGATCACAGATCCATCAGTTTACACAATGGCTTCATTATCCCCGGCATGATCAAGTATCAGTTGATTAATTTCCATTTCCACTTTCCCGTTGTCCCAAGTTCTACACTCTGTCAAGGCTGATGATGACTTGCTGGTAGTTAATCCAGTTCTCATCTGACTTACTCCACTCTTCCCCTTTGAATATATTTTCAACTGTGGTCACCTGCTTGATCGTTGTTTCTGCCTGTGCCATCCATGACATCCCCCTCTTTATTCTTGCTCCCTTGATGTCAGCTATGTTTCCATGCAGGGGGTGCCGTTTGTCTGTGGTTACTCGCATATAGGCTTTTTCCTGGGCCATCGCATATCTGGATCTAATCAACAGCACTCCAAGCACGTACCTCATTGTCACAACGGGGGTATCACGCGTACAGCCCAAGACTATACATATCCCTTCATTTTGAATGCATTCTAGTCTATCACATTGTATTACTGACAGCGTTATTATTCCTAGCCCATACTCAGTGACTGATATGACGAGCTGATGATAACGAAGAAATAGTAATCTCTGCTCCAGACGCGCAGCAGTCATTATTTTTAGGGCTGCCAGACCTCACCTGCATTTCTGTATGATGTGATCAACATGGTACTGATTCAATAGCCTGCGATCAAATGTAATTGCAAGGTATTTCAGCTTTTCTTGCTTTTCAATTTTCTGTCCATTGATAGTAATATCTGGAAGATCTGTTTTCACTATGGAGCTTTTTAAGGAGCATCACATCACACAAACCTTGTTGGGATTGACTTTGGAACCAGTTTCCTCGCACTAGTTAAACACCTCCTGTAGTGTCCCATGTATGCTATTGACCATTTCCTGTTGGTCTGAGACAGTTCTGTAAATGAGTATGTCATCACCAAAAGTCAATGTTCGCCCCAACCCAGTTGGCTGAATAGTGGCTACTTTTGCTTTATACAGCACCGGTGATAGTTGAGAACCCTGGGGTAGTCCCAGGCAAATTTGCATTGGGTCTGATGTCCATGTTCTCAAGTGAAATGCCACTGATCTCTCAGTTGAGGCAGCTGCTATCCATCTTGTTAGCCAAGGGTTAACACCACAAGCCATTACACAGTTCATTAATGTTTCGAAGTTCACACTGTTATAAACATCCTCTAGGTCGATTGCGACAGCAACTGTTTCTCGTTTACCCTGGAACCCCTCGTAATATAATAGCCCCTTCAGTCATAACTGACTATGGGAATGCGCCCCTGAGGTGGCAGCCCTCAGCTGCTTATTTTCCTGGTGCTCCTTTCGACGTTTTCTCCTCACCTCTGCTTCTTGTGTGAGCCTCTCTTCGCCCAATCTGAGGTGGTGCCGCAAGTAGCATCGCCACTTAGTGCGATCGGCAGCTTCATCCTCCCATGTTGCTGGATCCATGTCCAGTGCCCTCATATCTCTCTTGCACACATCTTTGAACCTCAGCTGTGGTCGCCCAACTGTTCTCTTGCCATCTGCTAATTGTCCGTAGAAGATATCTTTTGGGATGCGACCATCTTCCATGCGGCGAACATGGCCAAGCCAGCGAAGTCTGCGCTGTCTAAGCAGCGTATACATACTTTGAAGGCCAGCACGTGACAACACCTCGACATTTGTCACTTTATCTTTCCACGAGATGCCGAGGATGCGGCGTAGACACCGCAAATAGAAGGTATTGAGCCTTCTTTAACCCCTCGTACAATCAGAAGCAAAAGTTCCAGCATTACCCCATGTTACTTTCATGGGCCTATTGCTTCCGAGAGTACCAGGATCTGTGCATTTTCGAGGTGATTCATTATTGTCCATGCTTGTTTGTAAATATGAATGTAAAGTATTATGAGTCTATATTATTAGAGATTTTGAACGCATTGTGTTAATGTAAGAGATTATAAGAATATAGCGTTACACACTGTTGATCGTTTAGAATTATGTTAGCCCACTACAAGTACACAGACTTTGAGATTTTGTAGTAATTATAGGTCAGACAATGTTTTTCGAAACATTCTACCACAAATTGTTTTTTCCCCCTTAATATTGCTGCTGAATACAACCTGTTGCAACAGGAACTAGGTCAAAAGCTTGTTACAGAGCGATGGCCATATTAATGGGTTTTTTAAAATGTATTTTTAATTCTCGAAAATTATCAGCTAGTCAGCATACAGTTTTATAGCCTTGATCAGGGGACTTTAAGCAAATTATTAGGAAGTAATTTATGCGAGTTCAACTCCTGGCCACTGTATGAAATTTTTACTTCCCCAGTTATCCATTTTACTTCTCAATAAAATCTACTGCAAGAGGAATAGACCAAAAGCTTGTTGAAACTTTGACTTATGCATGTGTAAAGAGCGTTTTGGACAGAGGGACACAAGCAAATTTATTAACTGAAAAAGAAGCCCACAAAATATGCACCTTTTCCTCTTCAAATTTAGGCTCGAAATATGAGACATTTATATGGATAAATGTTTAGGCTTATATCTGTCGATATCTTCATCTGTTGCTATATGTCATTCTGTTTGTCTGTCTCACCATTTGCCTATCTGTATATAAAGTTATATATCTATTATATCACCAGGCAATGATGAAAAGAATTAAACACTCTTTAGTTCAAGAGAATCAGAAGCATTGCGTTGTTTTAGTGTTCGACAAATTAAAAAGGTAAAGGGTAAAGGATCCCGTTACACGCCCATTGAGGCATATTGGGAATATGGTGTTAGGCCCATATTTTCTTGACCATCGGCACACTAGGGGTGATGTGGTCAGCATCACGCCGGCCGCCTTAACCTTCCCAGAGTTGCTCTGTTACCCAATTGGGGCTGTTCGACAAATTAAGTTTATGCAAATGTCTGCAGATAACATTATCTAGTGGACAAAAATGGTTTCTTAAACATGAAGACTTGGACATATATATGTGCCTCTACATGTGGTGCAAAAAAAAAATTTATATATGAACTTACAAACATACCTTGTCATAAACTTTTACTTTCCTGTGGAGCATAAGTCTTGAACAGATTCACACCAAACCTTACTGTCTAAGTGCTATCTGTTCAAGGTCTTTCCATGTCTTCCCCATCCCCTTCTATCTATGATGATGAAGATCAGAACTGAATGTTAAAGACAACTATGAAGGACCATCAAAACTTGTGGCAGAAGTAGAGGATGCCATACACCACTGAAGAAATTCAAAGTGCCTGGACCAGATAATATAACAATAGTGGAAATGGAAGCTTTGGGAGAATTTTGAGTTGAAGTGATAACAAAACTGCTGAATGCAATCTACAACAGTGGTCACATACCTAGTGATATAGTAAAATCCACATTAATAATTTCGCCTAAGAAACCCAGAGCCATGGAATGAGAAGACCATGGCACTATTAGTCTCACGAGTCAAATAACTAAAAATATTGTTAAGAATTATTTGAAGACAATCTCTGAAGGACCGAGGACTGGACTGGAACTCGGCCAAAAAGAAGACAGCCAGTAGTATAGTATGGCGCTCTCTCTGGCTAACCTCTACACCCCAGGGTAGGAGAGGAACGACTAAGTAAGTAAGAGTAGATGGATGGCACAGGCTGAGGTAAATGGTTTTGCACTAAACCAGACACTCTGCTCTTGTATTCTCTGGCAACAAATAATCATTATGCAGCTAAGCACAGTGTCGTTCCACAGGAATGGTAAGTCTAAAGTGAAGGCTATATGGCGAGTAGGATGCCTAGACAGAATTTATAATATATACTGTTCAACAACAAAAAAAAGAAACGCATAGCTATCCGAGGGCGCGTTTTTATGAGTTTGTAAGTAAAATTTGGTGCTAGGGTATATAAAAACCAGCCTCAAATGTTCTTTACAGTGTCAAATGCACGTGTTGACCTGAATTGCGTTCGTTTTTGTAATCGTTACAACGCAGTGGTCAATAGTATTTATGACGCAATTTTTGACCACAGCTCATGTTGCGCGCACGTGAAAGCAACAAAATTTGGGGTGAACACTGTTCACTACGCAACTGAAACCATATAAAAGGATAACGCTACACAACAAAATTTCAGTTCATTTTCAAGCAGACATTTATGGCGTCTCTATCAATAAATTTAAGGAACATTGTTATTGGCATCAGAGTACCATCAGTCGACTTTGGCACCGGTTCCAAGCCACTGGCTCAGTTGAAGACCGGCATCGCAGTGGACGACCCAGAGTGACAACAGCAGCGGAGGATCGCTTTATTCGGCTTCGTCACCCCAGAGACAGGTTTATAACAGCTTCCTCAACTGCCCAGTCATTGCCTGCAGGACGTCATGTGTCTGATCAAACTGTCCGGAATAGACTGCATGACGCTGGACTTTGGGCACAACGACCTCACCGAGGACTTGTCCTTACGCGCCGCCATCGCCAAAATCGACTTCTTTGGGTCAACCAGCATCGTCCCTGGGCAGCTGACAATCAATGGAGACGTGTCTGGTTTAGTGACGAATCTTTCTTTTTGTTGCAGCGTCATGATAGACGGCGTAGGGTCTACCGTAGGGGAAATGAACGTTTTGCCCAAAATTACGTTGATGAAGCTCCGCCGCACGGGGGTGGAGGTGCAATGGTGTGGGGAATGATCAGTTACAACGGAAGGAGTCAATTGGTGCACATTGAAGGAGGCTTGAATGCGCAACGATACGTAAATGAAATTCTTCGACCCCATCTCCTTCCACTTTTGGCTGCCCAAAGGTCTGTGTTTCAACAGGACAACGCCAGACCCCATTGTGCACGGTTGACCACGCAGTTCCTGACTGCCAACAACATTCTCACCCTTCCCTGGCCATCCCTGTCTCCAGACATGAGTCCGATTGAGCACCTGTGGGATGAGCTGCATGGACGTGTTTGTCGCCGAGGCGTTGCTCCAGCCAATCGTCGTGATCTGTTCCAGGCACTCCAGGAAGAGTGGGCAGCCATCCCACAGGCCCACATCAGACGTCTGATCGCATCCATGCCCAGGAGATGCCAATCGCTGATCGATGTAAGAGGAGGCCACACACCATACTAACGAGAAAGCCCGTACGCCAAAAAAATCTCGTGACCCAGATGCAAAACAACTGTCAATTGATTGATTGTACCCTAAGGTATTCTTGTGTGCAATTTGAAAAATTAACTCATTAAATTAAAAAAGTTATTGACTTTCAAAATTATGGCTATGTGTGTGCCTTCAGTAGGTATGCGTTTCTTTTTTTGAACAGTATATTAAGGCTAACTCAAGTTTATTGTAAGTTATTCTTCTTCTTCTTCCTCGTTCGTCCTAAAAAGGACGTTGGTTGCGTTGTGTCTGTTTACAGCGAAGCTGCGGTATTTGCGCCTTTCGGCCGACACATCCGACTTCCGCACGTCATTTTTTGGGACCGGGTTTGCCTTCCCTCTTCGATCCCTACTCCTCAGCCAGACTGCAGTGATGCAGCCTGTTTCCAGGACCACCACTTGGAGGTGGAGTAGGGTCTTGGTCAGCTCTGGTTCGCTGACCCTGACGCAGGCAGTCAAGCTATGGGTCGCTTACTGCATTGGTGCGTCTTGGGTCCCATTGTAAGTTATGAAATGTATATGAAAGTGACTTTCAAATTATGAAAAATTCACAACTGTATTAATAAAAAAATATGGAGAAATAACAAGCATTTAACGTTTAAAACATAAATTTGGGAATACATTTGAAATACTATCAATATCTTTAAGTTTGAGGCAGTAGCTTGCAATTACATACAATACAAGCAATATGTAAAGAAGGCTCAAGATCGGATGGATGGAAAGTTGTCAACCACTGGTATTAAAGATGAAATGCACAGTGTTTATTTGCCCCGTTTCAAATCGTTGACCCTCAAAATCTCTTAAGTTCCTCTCAGACTTTTCCAAGGACAGCTGACAGCGGAACAGCTGGACGACCGTGGATGAGATTCAAGGATGTGTGTGGAAGAGACATTAAGGCACTCAACAGATCCAGCAATCTGTGAGGATGAAGCTCTTTACGGCGTCACCTCAGATTTGGCAAAATGGGGGAGGGGGGGGGCCTCTCACAACGGGGAGTAGAGGTAAACATGCCGGGGACAAAAAGCAGCTGAGGGCTATCACCTTAATAGTTTGTTTTATTCGAAAGTCGAGTTAATTTTTAAAAAAAAATGTTCCATACATTTTCAGGGTTAATTTAAGTCGGAAAAAATAATTATCACATTTTTAAATGAAAAAAATAAAAAATTGTACACCTGTATAACGATAGATATTTGTATTATTTAAATATTGGCAACACTGGAATATTTCAAATTAGAAATGCCATTTTGTTAAATAAAGTCAGATTTTTTTTATTTAAAAACAAATCAGTTTCTTACCATCAACTTTCATCATCATCATCATAATTTCTTTTTCTCTCCTTACGGATCATGGAGCCACCAATGTAGTTGTTATCCTTGCAGCAAGCTTGCACCAATAATTCGCATGAGGTTGTCACAGTGGTTTCTGTGGCAACTTAATTGACATGATGAGGTAGCCAGCCCCTTGTACAAACTTACGTTAGTCGCTTGGTACGAGATGCAAGAGGGTTGTAGTAGTCCTATGTTTTCTTTGTCTCTTCAAACATCCCTTGAACTTCACAGAGCAAGTTTCAAGTTTACATACGATAACTTCACAGAGCAAGTTTCAAGTTTACATACGATAACTTCACAGAGCAAGTTTCAAGTTTACATACGATAACTTCACAGAGCAAGTTTCAAGTTTACATACGATAACTTCACAGAGCAAGTTTCAAGTTTACATACGATAACTTCACAGAGCAAGTTTCAAGTTTACATACGATAACTTCACAGAGCAAGTTTCAAGTTTACATACGATAACTTCACAGAGCAAGTTTCAAGTTTACATACGATAACTTCACAGAGCAAGTTTCAAGTTTACATATGATATTTATATTTTAAAAAATAATTAATGTAATTACTCAGTCTTAAGAGGTAAGTCTTGGTTTGGTTTGGTTTTTAAGGACTATCTTCATTGCACACGGACAACTCCATCAGTGCCCCTATCTCCTCCCTTAGATCACACAAGGAGGATCTCAGCACAGTGTACGAACTCCGTAGCACCGGCGAGAATCCCAATGTGTGAATATATGAATCACACATTCGATCTCACTACCCACGAAACCAGGCGGAGTATGAAATCATTAGGACATCTGGTTCTGAAAAAAAATTTCCGTAAATTATATTCCCTCTACTGGGAATCGAACCTGGCACCTCTAGAATTCGAGGCGGGCGCCATACCTTTTAGCCACTCCGACCCCATAAGGGGTAAGTCTTAAGTGTTAATACTGTTATAAACAAGCAGGTACATTATTAATACAATGTAACACTCTTTTTGTTGATTACCTTTGGAAAGCTATGACCAAGACACACACAAACAAACAATCTAACAAACAAAAACATTTGGTTAAGGTAAATCTACCACCAAATTCATCATGAAATCAACAACAAATTGAAATCTGCCCACAAGATTGAAAAAGAAGTGAATGGCGAGCTCAAACAATGTAGCTTTTTTTTTTTTTTTTTTTTTTCCTTAACCAGCGGCACTTAGGCTTTCAGCCCTTCGGCCCAATGACATGTCATTGCGAGGCTGGGGAACCTGAGGACTTTCCTTCCAACCCGGTCAGGAGCTTCGCTCCTTCCCATCCACAGAGGGTTTATCACAGGAGCCGTTCAGGCTATTCAGTCAAATTTCCGGCCGTAAACATTTCTTCAAACGCCGACGCCCGGGTTTGAACCATGAACACCTGGTCGCCAGTACAACGCCGAAGCCATTACACCAGCGCGGCTCCCAACAATGTAGCTTAAAGATGAATAAAGTAAGTGTCGTGAACAGTCAGGCCACCGGCCCTATAAGGAGTGAAATTAAATGACGATGACGCATTCTTCAGAAGATGATTACTTCAAATAGGAATTAGATAAATAGGAAAAACACCTGCCTACGTCACACTCAGGCTGCTTGTAAAGTCGCTTCGAGCACACAAACTCATCAAGCTAGTTACGTCGGCTATTTTAGGCTTTAACGTTAATCTTCAGTGATCTATGAAAGGCTATAAACGACGACTTTATTGCAGCAATAATATTTTGCAGAATGAATTATGAATATAAGAATATGGAATAATTCTAGTTTGTCACATTTAAACTGTTTCAGAATTCTAGAATAAATAAAATGCGTTTTTTCAAAGTTACAATGCGCATGTTTTTTTGTTGTTGAAACTTAACATAAGAACAAAATAATTTAGCGCTGAGCTGGCTCAGTTCACTATCGATGTCCAAGGGGAGCAATTCAAAAATGTAATTGCCCCAAATCCTTGGTTATGACTGAAAGGGCCAAAAATGTGGGAGCCGCGCTGGTGTAATGGCTACGACGTTGTACTGGCGACCAGGTGTTCATGGTTCAAACCCGGCCGTCGGCGTCTGAAGAAATGTTTACGACCGGAAATTTGACTGAATAATCTGAACGGCTCCTGCACATAAATCCCGTGTGGATGGGAAGGAGCTAAGCTCCTGACCGGGTTGGAAGGAAAGTCCACTGACCCCCCAGCCTCGCAATGGCATGTCATTGGGCCGAAAGAGCCGGAAAGCTCGAGTGCCGCTGGTTATAGAAAAAAAAAAAAAAATGACTGAAAGGGCTGTGTGTTTCTTCAAATTAATAGCTCAATGTGTCTTTTGTTTTAAAGACAGCTCCATTAATGAGCAACTTTATTGTATTAGGTGTTGAAACTCATCAAAGTATATTTTACTATTTTTGTTCTCCCTCTTTCGCATTCAGACTTCTATATTAATGACTAAAGAAAGGCAGTAGCCAGCTCAAGGTTCCTGACATCTACAAACAGTTTTAAGTGGAGTGAAATAGGTTGTTGCCATATGCAACTCACGAGCCGCGATAGCATAGTGGTTAGTGCACTGGCTTCCTAGCTCGGTGGTCTATGGTTTGATCCCCAGATGAGGTGGGATTTTTTTAGGCCGCAAACGGCTGCTGGGTCGACCCAGCCCCAATTGGATACCAGAGCAACTTCTGGGAAGGTTAAGGCGGCCGGCGTGATGTTGACCACGTCACCCCTAGTGTGCCGATGGTCAAGAAAATATGGGCCTAACACCATATTCCCAATATGCCTCAATGGGCGTGTAACGGGATCCTCCTCCATATGCAACTCCGTTCATTGCTCTTATGTTGGGCAGGACTGCAGCAGATGTTCGGCTGTCTTAGGGCTAGTGCCACAGATTCAAAGATGAATTTACTGGGCAGAAGTGATAACCGTTCTGAACAACTAACTAGGTCCAGTTTTTGTCTGTGAGGTGTAATGGCCAGTTCCCTTTTCTCGCTGCCCTTTGCCTTCCCTCTCTCAAGAGTAGAGTCAGGTACCCATTTACAACTGGGTAAACTGGAACGTGATGACTGCAAGTTTCGCTTGATCGAAACCTTGTTGCGACACTCTCCAGCCTACCAAACTGTAAATGGGTATGTGAATCCGCTCTTGAGTTAGAGAAGGTAAAAGGCAGCGAGAAAAGGAACTAGCCATCCCACCTCATAAAAAAAAAGCTGGACCAAGTATGGTGAAGTCTCTAACTCTTCACTCCACTATGGCAGTATCTGCTATGCGACTACCTTTTTTATAGAGCAGGAGATCAAACCTGCAGTAGCTTATGTAGCTATTCGTGTTTCAATGCACGTGTTTCACTTTCTGTATAAACATGTATCCAGGGGCATTCTTAAATTATTTGGTACCCGGGGCGGATCCTTCCATTGGCAACACCCCCCCCCCCCACAACCACCACCCCATAAAACACACAGAAAAATATACTGTGGCTGTAAGTAGATTTTTAAAGCTTACTTTTATAACAGTGTCCGATAGCACCCCCTCCTACCTGTTACCCGAAGCGGATAGTCCCCTCGCACCCCCCTTAGTATGCCACTGAATATATCATCTATTATTACTTGATATAGTTTCAAACATATGTTTTTGTTGTAAATAAATTAATAGTTTAAACATTGCTTCAGTGACGTAGTTAGCCATTTCTGGAAATAACAGCACACACAGTTAAGACGGAAAGAGCTCTCTGTGTGTGTGTGTGTGTGTGTGTGTGTGTGTGTGTGTGTGTGTGTGTGTGTGTGTGTGTGTGTGTGTGTGTGTGTGTGTGTGTGTGTGTGTGTGTGTGTGTGTGTGTGTGTGTGTGTGTGTGTGTGTGTGTGTGTGTGTGTGTGTGTGTGTTTTGTGTCTTTCTACTAAGTTAGGAAGTGTGTGTGTTCTAACACGTGATTTTGCAAAACGAGCAGTAAACATACAGGCCTACATTTATATGACAACGAGCAAGTAAATCCGTCACAACAATTACGGAGCAAGGAAAGAAGCCAACGTCTTAACCTTTCAGCATCTACAGCACATTTAGAAGACTGAGGAACTTGTTTGGAATCCTTTTGTCGATTCTGAACCAAGTTAGTTTAAATACGCGTAAAGTTGTGAAAAGGAATTTTAAACAGTAACTATTCGTAGTTCTCAAGTGATGTACTGTAACACAATTCAAAGAAAAATTAATTAAGTTTTGCTTCCTATTTTTATAGCAATGTAATTGTTTCCCCTTCTCGCTTTCCAAGGGAAACAATCAAACGACAAAATCAGTTTTGTATATACGTATGTAATTATATACTATTTACAAAACGTATTTTGCTACTTATCTTTTTAAAACATAGAACGCATACAAAGAGCTGTTTCAGACTGATTTAAGAAATAGAATAGAATTCTTCTTCTTCCTCGTTCGTCCTGATAAGGACGTTGGTTGCGTTGTGTCTGTTTACACAGGAGCTGCGATATCTGCGCCTTTCGGCCGACACATCCGACTTCAGCACAGCATTTGTTGGGACCGGGTTTGCCTTCCCTCTTCGATCCCTACTCTCTCAGTCAGACTGCAGTGATGCAGCCTGTTTCCAGGACCACTACGTGGAGGTGGAGTACGGTCTTGGTCAGCTCTGGTTCGCTGACCCTGACGCAAGCAGTCAAGCTTATGGGCTGCTGACTGCATTCTCTATTGCTGCATCTTTGGGTCCCATAATAGAATTGATTCCACTGGCTAACAAAAAAAATTTTTTTTTCTTTCTCTAACATTTCTATGTTTTTCTGGTCAATTTTAATGCGCTGTTTTTAAATCTGCAAACCGTTTTTCTCTATCAGGTCGGGATATCTAGAAATACGCAATTGAAGTTTTTTTAACAAAGCATACAGTATTACAACATCATTCGTACAAGAAGTACTCGTATAACAGTTATGTAGGCTTGAATTTCTTTGCAGTCGACTTTCGTCGGTGAATGGCATGTGGTACATTGCGATGAAGCATCCAACAATAATCGGCAAGCATGGTCACACTCCACCGTCCTTGATAACGTGACTCCATTACGGCGATATCTTGATGGAATCGTTCTCCATGTTCATCGCTGACTTCGCCAAGGTTGTCAGGGAAAAAGTCAAGATGCGAATCGAGCAAATGGATTTTGAGGGACATGTTACAGCCCATAATTCTGAATGCATCTATGCACTGCTTAACAATATGCACATAATCGACAGATTTGTGATTTCCCAGAAAGTTATCGACGATCGATTTGAATGCCATCCATGCGCGAAGTTCACTACCATGTAACAAGTTCTCGAATTGTTTGTCTGCAATAACTTTCCTAATGTGAGGTCCTACAAAGATACCTTCCTTTATCTCTGCATCGATAACTTGCGGAAACTTTTCTCGAAGATAAGTGAAAGCTTTGCTCGTTTTATCTAACGCTTTTACGAAATTCTTCATGAGCCCAAACTTTATATGTAACGGTGGTAAAATGATGCTGTCTTTGTTAACTAATGGCTCGCGTATTACATTTTTATGCCCGAGCTGCATACAATCCCTGATAGGCCACACCTTTCTTGCATAATGTTCCTGTCTGTTGCGGCTGTCCCATTCACATAGGAAGCAATAAAATTTAGTCACCCAGTCTGCATGCCCGTGAGAATTGCAATGACCTTTAGGTCTCCACAAATCCGCCATTGGTAGTCATTGTACTTTATTTTTGCCAAAAGTATAGCCATATTGTCATAAGTTTCTTTCATATGAACAGAGTAGGCGACTGGAATTGATGAAAATAAATTTCCGTTATGCAATAACAACATGGCTTTTAGACTAGTCTTGGAAGAGTTGATGAAAAGTCGCCATTCGTTGACTATGTGCTCATGACCGAGGTGCACCATTAGACCGTTTAATCTTTGCAATAGCAAATGTCATCATCCATCTCAAAGTATTGAACAAGTTCTCTGTGTCTATGACGAAATTTAGATATCGGAGTATTGGGCGCTAAAAGATTTCATTCTTTGAGTCGCGAACCGAGTAATTCCACATGTCCTTTGATAAGAGCGAGATCACGTATTAGATCTGAAAGTTCTGAATGGTTAATTAAGTGAACACCATCATTCACCGGTATATAATCCGAGTCAGAATTAGTTTCTAAAGCAGATAATACTACATTACTTTCTGATGGTTCATTCACGTCCACCGGATATTGTTCTGGTGGAACTGGGATCGAATACGTGATTGGATCATGAGGCACTGGTTTCGAAACCGATTCAATATTTGGATAAACCACAGACTTTCTAGTTTTAAAAGTGAAACCATGGATATTTGTCAAGCAGAAGTAACAATCAGTAGTGTGATTTGTCGGTTCACGCCATATTACTGGCATTCCAAAAGGCATCGACTTATGCTTCGGTGATTTTCGTAACCAACCTGCCAATGTATTTGCACAAATCGAACAAACTGCATTTGGCTTCCAAGATTTATTTGCATCACCAACTTTCGTATCGAAATAAAGTTCATATGCTTTCTTTAGTAATGGTGTAAAGTTTTTTCTGCTGAACACGATCGGTAAAATATCCGCACACGTAACAGAACAGATCAGCCGAATTTCTACAACTTCTAGAAGCCATATTTCGCTCAGAATTATTTTCAAAATACAGTAACTATTTGAAAAAAAGCGTAACATATGTCATGCATCTTTTAGCAGTATAAAAAGTAGAATTATTTTGCATTTTATTAATTTTTAATAAGTTATATAGTAAAAATGAAACGGAGCAAATAACGGTTTCCCAAAAATATATTTATTCACAAATATCTTAAGAACCCGATGTGATAGAGATAAACGGATTTCAAATTTGAAATCAGCGCAAGAAACTGACCTAAGAACACTTATTCTTATATAAGAAAGAAAAATGTTGTTTGTTAGTGTTCTTACCTTCTCTGTCAGTATTTATATATACTGATGACAGCAGCCATGAAATAAGCTGTATGTAATATTCTGGGAGTTGCGTGCATTTCAAACATACCAACGAACTTATATAAGCACACATCTTATAAGATGATAGGAAACTCTTTACAGAGCGATACAACAGGAAGCAATCTGATCATCAGAAGAAGTCCCCCCGTCCGACAAGTGTTTCGGCCCTATATACTCCTACCGCCAGCTGAGTATCATCATCATCATCTCCTTGTTTGTTTCATATGAAGCACGGAGATACAAATTCTGGAAGCTTTTTTTAAAAAAAAAATGTTACCTCGTTTTGGCGAGGCGCGTACCGTTTAACCAAGTCGGTTATATTAAGGCGCATGTCCAAGTATAAAAGACCTGTAGGTCTGATGTATGACTAAAGCCTACACTAAAGCCTACACTAAAGCCTACACTAAAGCCTACACTAAAGCCTACACTAAAGCATCCGTGTGCATTTGCAGCACCGTACCATTGTGTTTTACTTGACAACAGTTGCCAGTTGTTGTTGATTTTAGGACCTTGCACAAACCATTGAATTTTGATTTGTGCATGGGATACTCGGTTCAACCCCATATGGGTTATAATTTGGGAATATTGTGTTTCTTTTTCCATATAGTACCTTACATTTGTTGTTTTTCCAGATTGTGAATTCTCTGGCGTGTGGAGTGGTGTTTTCTAAGATCTGTTGGTGTATCTCTTCCCTGTTTTTGAGTATATCTCCCTGTACCTTGTTGAGCCTTGTGATGTTTGGGCTCTGATTTACTGAATGCCACCTTCTTTTTTATTGCCCTTGATATTAACTCTTTTATTTATATTTGGAATACAGTAGAACTCCATTTATCCGAACCCCAATTATCCGAACATCCAATTATCCGAGCACTTTTTCCAGAAAAAAAAAAAAAATCAGATGCCACAGTCACGTTAGACTAAAATTCTGAATCTTTTGATGCGGCAAACTTCAAATGTGTGCGAACAATTTGTAGAGAATGGGATGGCTAATGGTCGGTCGCTTACGTACAGGAAGTCAGTTAGATCATAAAGTCAGTTAATATCTGGTTTAAAAATACAGTGTACGTGAACGTTCTAGGTAGAACACTGGCTAAACAGACAGTTCAACTTAAAATAATTGTGTCTGCTACTACAGCAGAATAATTTTGGCGTACAAGTATTTCTCTGTGCGATATGGCATCTTCCAGTAGGCCTAAAGCATATAAAAGGAACCGCAATGTTTTGTCAATTGAAACGAAAACAGAATTTATCAAGAGACTAGGACAAGGTGAAACTGTGTCTTCACTTGCGAGGATTTTCAATGTTGGGAAAGCTACCGTCTCTGACATTAAAAGTAACAAGGATAAAATTATGAGTTTTGCATCGAAATTTGATAGTGAAAATGGGTCGAAGAAACGTAAAACCATGAGAAATGCGAAAGATGTGAAATTGGAAGAGGCTTTGTATATATGGTTTGTGCAAAGAAGAAGCAAAGGGGAACCTATCTCTGGTTCTCTGTTGTGTGAAAAGGCACTTCAGTTCAACAATCAACTTGACGGTCCTCCTGACTTTAAGGCTAGCCAGGAATGGTTAAGAAACTTTAAATCTCGTCATGGCATACGAGAATTGGAGATTCAAGGGGAATCTCTATCTAGAGATGCAACTGCCGCTAAAAATTTTATAGAAACATTCTTGGCTTTTTTGGAAGAAGAAGGTTATTCACTCGAGGATGTGTATAATGCCGATGAGACTGGCTTATACTGGAAATCATTGCCTCAAAAATCACTTGCATCTCAGCGCGAAGCAGCTGCCCCTGGGTTTAAAAAGTGCAAAGAGAGAGTAACAATTTTGGTAGCCGCGAATGCCAGTGGAAGTCATCGTTTACCGGTGCTAATGATCGGCAAAGCCAAAAAACCACGTTGTTTAAAGAATGTGACATGTCTCCCATTGTGTTACAAAGCACAGAAGAGTGCTTGGATGAATAGTGAAATATTTCTTGATTGGTATACTAATCAGTTCATCCCAAATGTGAAGAGGTTGGGAGAACAAGAAAAGAAAACTGGAAAAGTAATTCTTCTACTGGACAATGCACCATCTCATCCAGAGACGGATACATTGAATGCAGTTGATGCAAATTTTAAAGTAATTTTTCTGCCTCCCAATGTAACAGCACTGATTCAACCAATGGATCAGGGTGTTATAGCAAAGCTTAAAAAGATGTACAAGAAGGAAGTCCTGCGTCGTTTATTGTTGGCTGAAGATGAAGAAAGTGTGGTGGCGTTTTCCAAAAAGCTTAATCTCAAAGACTGCTGCTATATGTTAGCTGATGCTTGGACCACCCTGTCACAAGATAATCTCAACAAGGCTTGGAGTAGATTGCTTGGGAAAAAAGGAGGAAATGAAACTACTGCAGTGGACACAAATGATGATTGTATAAATGAAGTTGTGGAACTGTTTCAAGCAATGCCCGGATTTTCGGACTGTGACAAAGATGATGCACACATGTGGCTAGAAGATGATAATGATTCTGGTTTTCAGTTTTTGAATGACGAAGAAATGTTGTCTTTTGTGCAAGAAGAAAACCAAATACATGTAGTGACCGATGATGAAGACACCTCAGAAGTACATGATGTACTTGTAGATTATGAAGAAAAACCAAAACGTCGACCAAGTCCTGAAGAGGCCTTTATAGCACTAGAAACTGCGATGGCTTGGTACGAGCAAGAAGATGACAGCTGTCCTACACAGCTTCTGCTGTTGAAGAGAATTCGGGACTTAGCAGCCAAAAGGAGACTATCCAGTTTGGTGCAAAAGAGGATTCCTCATTATTTTAAATAGTGGGCTACATCATAGATATCATTGAAGCACTATACAAGGACGCAAGCAGTGCTGTTTTTGCAAGCAATGACATTGGAGAATTTTTCAAAACAACTGTAGGAGTTCGCCAGGGATGTATCCTGTCACCAGTGCTCTTTAACATTTATCTAGAACATATTATGCAGGAGGCTCTCTACGATTATAAATCAACCATATCGATTGGAGGCCGACCTCTGTGTAATCTACGTTTTGCTGATGATATTGATCTGATAGCTGGAACAGAATCAGAACTTCAAGACCTTACCTCTAGACTGGAGAAAGTAACAAGAACATATGGGATGGAAATTAATATAGAAAAAAGCAAGATATTGGTGAATAGCCATAAGAAACATGTTCCGACCAACATTACGTTAAATGGGCAAACGTTAGAAGAAGTTAACACCTTTAAATATCTCGGGTCCACTATATGTAGTGATGGAAGATCAAATAAAGAAATCAAGACAAGACTTGAGATGGCCTCAGCTGCCATGACAAGGTTGAATGTGATCTGGAAAAGTAACATCAGTTTTCCTGTGAAGATCAAATTATACAAATCACTTGTATTATCTATTCTCTTGTATGGGTGTGAGGGCTGGACACTCACTGCAGATACGGAGCGAAGGATTCAGGCTTTCGAGCATAAATGTTACAGAAGAATTTTGCGCATTTGCTATAAAGAGCACAAAACAAATGTCTATGTTAGAGAGAAGATAAACACCTATGCAGGCCATCAAGAACCACTTTTGTAAATAGTGAAACGTCGAAAGCTTGCCTGGTTTGGGCATGTAACTCGTCATGACTCCCTTTCGAAAACGATCCTCCAGGGAACAGTCGAAGGTAAACGGAGAAGAGGAAGGCAAAGAAAATCCTGGGCTGATAACATCAAAGAATGGGCAGGACACGGTTTCTCCACACTTGTACGCATTGCTGAGAATAGAGAGCAGTGGAGGACCCTGTCTGCTGATGCTTCCACTATGGCACCCCTACGACCCATGACGGGTTATGGGTTGAGATGATGATGATATATACGTAAGTTGCGCCTGGTTTTGAATCGTTTGTAATGTTATTTTGAAAACATTTCTCTTTCTTAACAAAAATAATTAATACAAGAAGTACATGCACTGCAGTGTAATAAAAGATTTTGGTGATACAGTGATCTAATACAGTGTGGGTATTATTATTACAGTACAAGTAAATATGTTTTATAGTGTATTTTCCTTGTGATGGTTAATTATTTTTAGAAATATGTGTACATGTACTCGATACATTATGTAATCCAATTATCCGAACATTTGATTATCCGAACGATGCTCGGTCCCATGGGGTTCGGATAAATGGAGTTCTACTGTACTCTGCTTTGTAATGTGTTCAAATTTTTCTTACTTTTGTAGTGAATATTTGTGGTGAATATTTTATTTATGTATTTTGTTTTACTTTACACTTTCTCCTTTGCTATGGTATTTATATGTTAATTTTTGTTTTGGTAATATTAAATTTTATTATGTTTTGTAGTTCCCTGGGTAGATCAACTTTTAGAACATTTTCTAGTGATAGTGAGTGTTGTGCTTTCAGATAATCTTTAAGTGGTTTTCTTTGCTGTTCATATTTCTTGCATGTTAGCACATAATGAGCTATGGTATTTCTCACAAGACATGCTTCACAGTGGGGTTGTTCTATTATAAAATATCCTATTCCTAGTTGTAGTCTAATAAGCTTTTTATTACTTGGAGTTTTTGGTTCTCTATTTATCTGACATGTTCGTGTTGGATCTTTCAGCAGCTTATAAGCATGTCTAGCTTTCTGGCTTTGTTTCCAATCTTCTGTCCATTCCGTTGCTAATTTTTTCTTGTTGCTAGGTGCTGCTGAGTCGTATACTATACTCGCATAGTCTATAATCTGCCTGACAAATGATATGTAGAACATAATCATAACCGTTATGCTTACACCCCATCCATTACCTTTTAAGTATCTCATCATGTTAGTGAGTCCTCTGCAGCTCTCCGCCAGCTTATATATATATGCTTGTTCCAGTTGAGTTGTTGGTCTAGTGTCATACCTAAGTATGTTGTTGTTTTTATTGTGTTTACCTTTTGTCCAAGGATCTTTATGTCTATTACATTATTTTTTATTATTCTGCTTCTACTGAATATCATTCCTACTGTTTTTTTTTAAATAATATTTAATTCGAAGCCCCACTTTGTCATCCATTCTGAAACCTTATTTATTTGACCTTGTAGATCTTTATTTATTTTTGGAAGAATTTTTCTTGCACAAACTCATATAAGTCGCCTCGTACGACATGCATACTAGAACAGTAGTCTTAATGTTTCTCTCCTCAGTAAACTCCTGGAACTACACGGGGTCATGCTGTTTTTGCCTGGGTTATTCTACTCTATCTCTGTATACCTCTTGTAGTGGTAACACCACTTGTGGAGTAAGAGTTTTAGAGTTAGAACTTTAGGTTTAGGGTTATAAGGTTTGCGTTAGGATTTTAGGTTTAAGGAGGCCCTGATTTTAGGGTGAGGGTTAAGGTTCGGTTGGCGTTGGGCTAAGGTTAGTGTACGTTTGAGGTTAGGGTTACTCTTAGGTTTAAGAATTTAGGGTGGCCCCATGTAGTTCCAGAGGGCCTCTGATAAGCTGAAGAAAGAATATAACTACTGCCCCAAATGCGTTACGCTTATGGCGGCTACTATGAGCGTTGTCTGGGGCTAACAGCCTTATCATGTAAAACAGATTGGCACATTAAATCACCGCTGCTAGAACGTGTGAATACTTGGTGCTGGCTTCCAGCAAGGGGGCCACCTGAAGTGGTGAGTCCATGCTCTGTGAGGACCGCAAACAAAAATAATGATGATGGTAAGATAAGGCTGAGGTTATGTTTATGTTTAAGATAATGTTATTTTAGGTTCTAATCTTTTCCTGTTTACCTAATAAACATTTTCAGTTGGTAATACCATGCCCAAATATTAGAATTCTATTACTTTTTTCTGCTTTTTGTTTGTTTTTGTTTGGACCAAATGTTTTTATGTTGCATTCTGGTAGTAGTTTTTTTTTCCCCCCATTATTATAACGGTTACGAATGTTTTATGATTTTCTTAGTCCTTTGCTGAAGATCTTTTAAAATGTGTTTCTAAAGAAGCAATATTGACAATTTGAAATTTGAGCAACAAAGTGTAGTCACTTTGTCATAGATAGAGAACCATAGAGTCACAGTTTTAACTTTTTGTTTTTAATTAAATTAAAAACAAACAATTGGAGGCGCGTCCCGTTCAACCTAGTCGGTTATATTAGGGCGCATGTCCAAATATAAAGACCTTTAGGTCTAATGACGTTTTATTAAATAGGAAAAAGGCGTAGAAAAGGAAATAGAGCGTGCTCTGTACTCACTAATCACCGACTTAGTTTTTCTACCTGAACACTGTTGCTGTAAAAACTGAACATGGGGTCGGAGTGGCTAAGAGGTATGGCGGATAAGGGCGAACAAATTGTGATTCCTGCAATATACACATCCCACACATTCGTAAAGAAGTCATTCCCTATATACACACATTATGATTCCTGTATACACACATTGTGATTCTTATATACACACATTGTGATTCCTATATACACACATTAAGATTCCTATATACACACATTGTGATTCCTATATACACACATTGTGATTCCTATATACACACATTAAGATTCCTATATACACACATTGTGATTCCTATATACACACATTGTGATTCATATATACACACATTGTGATTCCTATATATACACATTAAGATTCCTATATACACACATTGTGATTCCTATATACACACATTGTGATTCCTATATATACACATTAAGATTCCTATATACACACATTGTGATTCCTATATACACACATTAAGATTCCTATATACACACATTGTGATTCCTATATACACACATTAAGATTCCTATATACACACATTGTGATTCCTATATACACACATTAAGATTCCTATATACACACATTGTGATTCCTATATACACACATTAAGATTCCTATATACACACATTGTGATTCCTATATACACACATTGTGATTCCTATATATACACATTGTGATTCCTATATACACACATTGTGATTCCTGTCGTGAAACATTCTAAATCCACATATATAAATTAAAAAGTAAATGTAAAGCCTAACGAATTAATTCAATAGAAGGAAAGAAGAATGGTAAAAGACCAGTGCTTTTCCCAATAGCGTTAGAACGCCATAATGACTGAACCCGAAATCCCCCTTTTTCTACTTCGTATGCAAAATTGTAACGATTTCACGTTTGATAGTAAAGCCTATAGCAGCATACACGCGTTTCTAAAAATAAAACGTGTACTGTATTTCTTAGAAAACCTTGAGATACGCACACTGCTTAATGACCCAGATTAATACTAGCATTAATTTCATTTTATACACTGCGTAATGAAAAGACAGACGGCCTTAGAGAGAAAGAGAGAGAAGGAGGAACGCAGGCAATACTACCACACCGTCTCGCGATTAATAGTAACGCCATCCCACGCGTAAGGCATCAAGCACTAACTTTTTTTTTTCAAATAAACAGTGATAAAAAACACTACCAATACACGGTTAGGTTTTAAAAAACATGCTTAATGCTTATTAGGAAACATGACACTCTACTGTTTTACGTCTGAAATCCTGACTTTATACTGACAGAACAGTCGAAAAGGCAGGACAGGTGGCGGTTCTAAAACAATAAAAAAATAAAAAAAGTACACGACTATCCTAGAATACATATTTTGAACGGAGCCACTTAGCCCCATTAAATTTATATATTTGGGCAAATAGTCTAGGAATTAACAAATTATAGCCAAACTAAAATAGTGAGGGTGTTTGACAGCACCAGATCATAATTGCTCAGTGGCATGTTTTAAAACCACTATTTTACGGGAAATAGGCCAACAAGTTAAATCCGTTTTGATTGGCTAGAAGAATATGTAAGCCTAAACATGATTAGTCGATTGCAAATACTATTTTTGGTTGTCACGGGAAACGGTAGGAAGGGTACTTTTTTTCAAATACTTTTGTAAACATGGTCTTATTGGCTAGACCATTTGATATAGTCCATTAGGAGCGTCAGTTCAGGGCCACAATTTTAAAATAAACTTACTGAGAAGCAAGTGCGTTGAGATCCAGCTCATATTGTTCTAATGAAAGCCTGCGACAGAGGCAGATCGGAATTGTGCCATAACTCATCGCCAGTCAACGTATTTTGTTTAATATTTCCATGAATTGTGGTAAGCTTGACATATTTGATATCTTTTAGATGAAAATTGAATGTGAATTGATAAATTACGTCTGTCTGTGTGTAGTTCAGTAGCAAACATGAGGCCAAGCCTAGATATTGCTCTACCAGGAACAAAACTTGTCGGAGAGGAGTATAACTGCCTAGGCTTGTATGGAATTGCCAAATAGTACTATGACACCTATCTTATTGTATAGAAGGAAATAATGCTGAAATAGCAGAGGCGTTGTAACCATTAGGGAGAGGAATACTGGTGAATGTTGTTACATGAGAAGCTAGCAGTTGGCCTACCGTGCTGAACTCAGTGTTTGTTATGTATTGTGCTTCAGTGTGGAAATAGATTATAAATTAGTTCTGACGTAGGAGGTACATCCTTCTTGTTTCAGGGACCGTGGTCCTAACGTATTGAAGCAGCACCTGGTCTGAGTTTTGCTGAATCTAGAGGCTGGTAGCATACTCCTTGGTCAAGATAGTGACCAGTGTGTTTCTCAAGAACACGGTGAAGCACGCGAGCAGTGGAGACTATTTCCTGCCGCCCACACAGAAGTTAAGATTCTGTGGCCAGAGCAGCTCAATCTTGTGTATAACCCCCTCTAAAAGTGACTTTACCTTAAATCAAGAGGGACATTCATTTGTTTTAAATAAAAAAGAAACTGTGAACCTTTACAATATTATTTCCACCAGAAACAAACACTTGAAGTCATGATGACAAACAACAACCTAACTTGAAAAGCCAGTATTACCTCATAGTACTACAGCACAACTTACACACATTGCAATAATAATATATCAATACCAAGATCCTATCTATAAATTGTGTACATACAACTTGTGATTACATTTGATTGTGATTCCTGATTCACTTTGTAGTTGAATCAGGATATCTATTATTGACAGGAATTAATACATATTTTTAAAAGTTACACGTGAGTTATTAAGATAGTCTTATAGTGTTCTGTGTATGTGAGTGTCACAGTGTTGTAAAGTATTGTGAATTAAATTAAATTGTTTCTCTGTTGGTTGGTTGTTGTGAACATACACTTCATCATTATCATAACCCTAGACATTCACGTAGTCATCACAATATTCCAGAATAAGACTGACTGAGGTATAAATGTGGTAGCAAGTAAGGTTATCTGTAATACACCACAATTATTAGATACAGATACCTTCACAGCTGATCTCAGTCAGTACACTAAGTCCCTATAAATATTTATACCATCCCACTTTACCACAATTCCTATATACACACATTGTGATTCCTATATATACACATTAAGATTCCTATATACACACATTGTGATTCCTATATACACACATTAAGATTCCTATATACACACATTGTGATTCCTATTTACACACATTAAGATTCCTATATACACACATTGTGATTCCTATATACACACATTGTGATTCCTATATACACACATTGTGATTCCTATATACACACATTGTGATTCCTATATACACACATTAAGATTCCTATATACACACATTGTGATTCCTATTTACACACATTAAGATTCCTATATACACACATTGTGATTCCTATATACACACATTGTGATTCCTATATACACACATTGTGATTCCTATATACACACATTGTGATTCCTATATACACACATTGTGATTCCTATATACACACATTGTGATTCCTATATACACACATTGTGATTCCTATTTACACACATTAAGATTCCTATATACACACATTGTGATTCCTATATACACACATTGTGATTCCTATATACACACATTGTGATTCCTATATACACACATTGTGATTCCTATATACACACATTAAGATTCCTATATACACACATTGTGATTCCTATATACACACATTGTGATTCCTATATACACACATTGTGATTCCTATATACACACATTGATTCCTATACAGACACATTAAGATTCCTATATACACACATTGTGATTCCTATATACACACATTGTGATTCCTATATACACACATTGTGATTCCTATATACACACATTGTGATTCCTATATACACACATTGTGATTCCTATTTACACACATTAAGATTCCTATATACACACATTGTGATTCCTATATACACACATTGTGATTCCTATATACACACATTGTGATTCCTATATACACACATTTTGATTCCTATATACACACATTAAGATTCCTATATACACACATTGTGATTCCTATATACACACATTAAGATTCCTATATACACACATTGTGATTCCTATATACACACATTGTGATTCCTATATACACACATTGTGATTCCTATATACACACATTGTGATTCCTATTTACACACATTAAGATTCCTATATACACACATTGTGATTCCTATATACACACATTGTGATTCCTATATACACACATTGTGATTCCTATATACACACATTGTGATTCCTTTATACACACATTAAGATTCCTATATACACACATTGTGATTCCTATATACACACATTAAGATTCCTATATACACACATTGTGATTCCTATATACACACATTGTGATTCCTATATACACACATTGTGATTCCTATATACACACATTGTGATTCCTATATACACACATTGTGATTCCTATATACACACATTGTGATTCCTATATACACACATTAAGATTCCTATATACACACATTGTGATTCCTATATACACACATTAAGATTCCTATATACACACATTGTGATTCCTATATACACACATTGTGATTCCTATATACACACACATTGTGATTCCTATATACACACATTGTGATTCCTATATACACACATTAAGATTCCTATATACACACATTAAGATTCCTATATACACACATTGTGATTCCTATATACACACATTGTGATTCCTATATACACACATTGTGATTCCTATATACACACATTGTGATTCCTATATACACACATTAAGATTCCTATATACACACATTAAGATTCCTATATACACACATTGTGATTCCTATATACACACATTGTGATTCCTATATACACACATTGTGATTCCTATATACACACATTGTGATTCCTATATACACACATTAAGATTCCTATATACACACATTAAGATTCCTATATACACACATTGTGATTCCTATATACACACATTGTGATTCCTATATACACACATTGTGATTCCTATATACACACATTGTGATTCCTATATACACACATTGTGATTACTATATACACACATTGTGATTCCTATATACACACATTAAGATTCCTATATACACACATTAAGATTCCTATATACACACATTGTGATTCCTATATACACACATTGTGATTCCTATATACACACATTAAGATTCCTATATACACACATTGTGATTCCTATATACACACATTGTGATTCCTATATACACACATTAAGATTCCTATATACACACATTGTGATTCCTATATACACACATTGTGATTCCTATATACACACATTAAGATTCCTATATACACACATTGTGATTCCTATATACACACATTGTGATTCCTATATACACACATTGTGATTCCTATATACACACATTGTGATTCCTATATACACACATTGTGATTCCTATATACACACATTGTGATTCCTATATACACACATTGTGATTCCTATATACACACATTAAGATTCCTATATACACACATTAAGATTCCTATATACACACATTGTGATTCCTATATACACACATTGTGATTCCTATATACACACATTGTGATTCCTATATACACACATTGTGATTCCTATATACACACATTGTGATTCCTATATACACACATTAAGATTCCTATATACACACATTGTGATTCCTATATACACACATTGTGATTCCTATATACACACATTAAGATTCCTATATACACACATTGTGATTCCTATATACACACATTGTGATTCCTATATACACACATTAAGATTCCTATATACACACATTGTGATTCCTATTTACACACATTGTGACTCTCGCCGGTGCTCAGATCCTCCTTGTGTGATCAAAGGGAGGAGATTGGAGCACTGATGGAGTAGTCCGTGTCCAATGAAGATAGTCATTAAAACCAAACGAAATCAAACCAAAAACTGAATAAACTTTTAGGTCTAGTGACTTTAGTTTATTAATTTTCAATTGGTAACTGGGTGAATTTTGTGATGACACTTCGCCATTGTTGAACAGCAGACATGGGATTAAGCGACTTTCGTGAATACCACTAATTAAGCTGAGTTAATGTCAGTCCACTTCGGTCCGTGTCATTTCCAAAACAAAGAAAGACAACGCTTACTACTCCCCCAGGTCTAGGGTAAACAAAATGGATTCAGAAACAAGTCGCTACAAGAATACATGAATGTTTTGCTGCAGTTTTCATGGAGTTAGAGTTCAAGTTGGAGTTGGGGCTGGGCATGGGGCGGGGCTGGTGCAGGCTTAAGGTTGGGGTGTAGTCAGGGTCGGTCCGGGGAAGGAATAGTATTTTACAAATACTGAATTTAGTTTAGTTCTTCTGATGCATGCTTGAAATAAAAAAAAGTACCAGTACGTTAGTTTTTTGTCGTTTTCCCTCGTTCCTTGAAGTACTTTTTTTTTAAATTCGAAAACCTGCAATGAAATAATTTCTGAGCGGAATATCCTGTGAAAGAGAGAAACGGAGATATTTGATAATATTGATTACTTATTACTGAAATTAAGAATTGTTACGCACAGATTCTGGTATTGGCAATGAATAGATATATAGATATAGGAAGATATTTATTTGTTTGTATACTTGTGTATGTTTGAAAATATTTGGTAAATATATTTTGAGTCTAAGATTAGAACTCTAGTCCAAGGGCGAATACTCATCTTTGGATTCGAGTAAAAGTAAATATGTGGTTGTCCCACTTGAATATAGTTGAGGGGTTAAACATTGGCGCATGTGCAGACGATTGGTCGTCAAGGGCGTTTCCGTCAGGCTGGGTTGCTGAAAGCTGGACGGACAGAAGTCCGAAGATTTGTTCTTTTGCTGTGAAATTCTGTGGAAAGGTGACATCGTCTGTATGACTATTATGTCTAGGTTCCTTCCAGAATACATTCTTTACGCCAAGGGAATGGCGTGTGCTGTTATTAGTGTTTTTCTAAACCTAAGGTAAAGTGAGAACATTTTCTAGACTTTGCCTAGGGCTAACGATAGGCGGACGCCATATCATCGTTATATATATATTTAATGGATCGTACATAGACGATTCCTTGTCTAGCAGCACTAGGAGTGGACATGTGTAACCCTTTTCTATGAGGTATGAAAACCCAAGATACTAGTGGAATATATGAACGGAGCCTTCAGTTATAGTGAGGATATCTTCTGTATGAGCGCCGCTCACTGAGTCTTGCGCCATCTTGAATCCCACTTTGGGTCTGTGTGAATCATCGGTCAGAGAGAGGAAATATCTTATTATCTGATGAAGATATCTAGACCTACAATTGTTTTGGAGTCCACTCTTTGTTATTTATGATGGACATCATAACTATAAAACCCTGTGAAGTTATAGCCTAAAAAGACTTAGCCTGAGGATTTGGCCAGCAGAGGTTCTGCAAGGGAGCATTATGATGAACATTCTTATTGTTACCTCCAACTGATGCGATTAGTCAGTGGAGGCATGAAACGTCAGACATTCAGAATTATATATATACTTGCATACTCTTTCGATTAGACTCTCATGCTATACGTATGCATATTTGATGTTGCCACCTATTCTTCAAGTACCTAATGATTTATGGTGTCAACCTGTTTCTATGACTGTAACCGTGCTGTTGGAGTTTACGTCCATTAAAAGTGTAAGAAATTATCAACAGCAGTTCCAGACATCTTTGACTTTCACACATGAGTGAATGAGTGCCTTGTACTTGTCAACATACGAACATTCCATACATTCGCGTAACCTGCATTCTCACTCAATACAAACACTGTCCCTTGTCAGGGCCCCAATACTTGGTGGACGAGATGTCATATATACACCACACTGTGTTGGTTTGAGTTGACCAATTACTCTGATCAAGAAGACGAGTAGATACAAACATTTTCATTCCATCAATAATACATAAAGGACCACATTCATCAACGGTGTGAAATATACATTTATCACTGCTGACCCAATCAACCGTTATCAAGAATGTTTTAATTTGAAAACACTTTGGAGTGAGAAAGGCAGTTAGCGACCCATAGCTAGACTGCTTGCGTCAGGGTCAGCGAACCAGAGCTGACCAAGACCCTACTCCACCTCCAAGTGGTAGTCCTGGAAACAGGCTGCATCACTGCAGTCTGACTGAGTGAGTAGGGATCGAAGAGGGAAGGCTAACCCGGTCCCAAAAATGCCGTGCTGAAGTCGGATGTGTCGGCCGAAAGGCGCAAATATCGCAGCTTCGCTGTAAACGGACACAACGCAACCGACGTCCTTTTCAGGACGAACGAAGAAGAAGAAGAAGAAGAAAACACTTTGAGAAATTTATTATTGCAGGGCAAACATGTCAAAGGCAATAACGCCTATTTCTTTACCCTGCTAAAATAAAGATTTCGTTCTTTCGTTCGTTCGTTCCTTACCAGATCAACGTCTTTTGTCTTTTATGGCTTAACTGATTTATTCTTTGTTGAAGTTTTAGTGGTTTTAAGAATTATCTACAGGATGCGGTCACCCTCCTTAGTTGCCTCTTACGGCATGCATGTTAGGTTGCAGTGTTACTATTCTTTGCGCTCCTTTTGGGATCCGGTAACTAACGGGCGTTTTCTGTTTTTATTTGTGAAAATATTGCTTCCTTGCTCATTCACAGATCACACATCCAAAAAAAAATTCAAGCGCTTGCAATAAGAAAACAACGACATATTCTCTAAATAAATTTTATTGAAAGCCCATGTAATTTATGATAATATTAACGTTTTCTGTTAGATTCTGTAAATACAACGCAAAATCGGTTCTAGTATTTATAGTGCAACTAAGGTGAAAAATGGGTTAACCATTGCATTGAATGTTCATAGTCACAAAACATCAGTAGTCTTCAACATTTGTTGGGGGTTTTTTTCTGTTTTTTTTTTTTTTTTTTTTTTGACCTGCTTTTAACCGTTAGAATGGTTAAGAGGGACAATTCGGTTAGATTTATTTTTAGGAGATTGATTTTTATGATTAATATTAGCTAAGCTTTAGTTGATAGTCTGAGGGGAATAATCGGTAGAGCGAGAAAAAGGGGTCAACAGTAGTGCTTACATCCCTTGGTTGAGGATTGCGTTGTTTTGGTGTTTTATTTTGGTAAGGTGAGCGAGAGGAACAGTTCACGTGTTTTGAATGGCCTGGTGAGATGTTTGTCTGACAAAGCGTTCTGGAGTGTTCAGAAATAGTCGTCGTTGCAAATCGACGTTTTAGATTAAATCATTTTTCTCCCAGATGGGATAGAGTTGGCTTCTAGAAGTTGTAGCAAGTAGAAGTTTCATCGGGCGATAAGCCAATCGTTTATATTTTTGAAGGCTGAAGAGGTTTTGATGTAAAATTGCTATGTTCGAGATATAAGCTGCTCTCTGATTAACTGTGTAAATAAAGTCACCTTGTTCATCATAAAAGAAATACTGTCATACTATCGACGTCTTACAAAATGTCTTGGAGTGTGTGTCAGCAAGCATGCTATGAAAGTAATGTACAAGCAGTCTACTGATAGGGCTAGAGATACGAACCTATACGATCAACAAAAGCAGAAGTAGAGAATAGTAGACAAGTCCGTACACGGCCTCAAGTGTCCAGTTTTCAATATTTGTACATGTCCAAAATGTCTACCACCCACCTACATAAATTGTTATATTATGATAATCATTAATAATTATAATTATTAAATAAAATTAAGTCGAATCGAAATACGAAACAAAATGTTTTTATTATTCACATTAAAAAAAAAAACATATTAATTACCAAAATATAAAATTATATTAAAATAACTGGCGTCTTAATTATCTATTAAAGTCTTTTAATGTGATATTTGTTCTTGGCATCTCTTAATAAGATTCGCAACATCATACTTTAAAACTGACAGGGTCAGATGAAGCTCCTCTCTTTCTGCTGTGTCCTAGCGATTTCTTCTGTAAGAAGTCAACAGTTATTGTAAGTGTTGTTCAGAATCGACATCGCCGCATTCCGGGCAAAATTGAAAGTTTCTAATTCTGTTTCGTCGCTGTAAAGACGTTATTTCTTACTACACCTGTAGTACACCACTGTAAAGTATCAGTCTGTCTGCTCTGTAAGGAAGAGTGGTGTGTTGTTGAGATCAGGCATGCTCCAGTCTACCCAGCTGTAAATGGGTAACTCACCCTAGTCCTGAGTTAGGGAAGGCAAAGGCTCCAGGGGAAGCAGGCCCTAAACTTGGTCACTTCAGCCGACGCAGGATGGTGTATGTATGAAGTAGTAGTGTAGAGTGTGATTACCGCGAATGGTGTACTGTTCGTGTGCTGACCAATATAATCACTCATACACATGTGTCTACAAGGCACCAATGCAAACTGCTGGAATCTTAGTTTACTCAATTTATTCAGACGTACACACTGGGACATACGAGTACATCAGGCTTTGTTGACATAACAATTTGTAGGTATACATAGCAGATCTGAAGTCATGACACATGCAGAAATAATGGGTAGTACATCAAAGTTCAATGTCATGATACATCATCTTATGAAACCACGAAAAGGGGGTTTCTAGCAGGATTGAGATCTCTCTGTCACTGTCCGATAATAAGATAAATAATCTGTTCTCTTGGCAGTGATCAAAACAGACGATGACCGAAATCCAACATGGCTACCTTCCTGAGTTGTCGTTCACTCATTCATAGGAAGAATATCAGCCAAAGTTAATTTACAATGGATATATAAAGGATTTCATAAATGGTTCCATGCAGCACTACGGTGATCAGGTTAGTTCACGTAGCCATAACCGCTCCATATTAAATAACCATATCGATTTTTTTGTAATATGTGCGTCAAAAATATGCACGCAACAGATTACCACACCCCTCGGGAAAAAAAAAAATGGTACATTTTTTTTTTGAAATACATCTAGGAGCAACATACAATAGGCTCACAACGCACCAATAACAATGCGCAGATGATAAGCATAAGTTTTATGACCTTAGAGAAAGCACTTCTCTAAGTATTAATATTTCCAGAGAGGTGTCACCAACGCATACTACAATATTAGCAATGACACAATTTCCACATTAGTTTATACATAAATTCCATCTAAGATATCTTAACATCATGATCATCAAAGCCGAAAAACATTGAAAACATCAGCGGTGAATAAATATCCATGAACCGCTAAGTAGTGTTACAATCAATATATGATATATTACATATGTGTACACATTTCAACATAGAAACAATTGTATCAAAGCTGTATAACAGTTATGAATCATGTGGGCATCTAGACAAAATATCTGCCATCACATTTTCTGACCCACGGATAGCTCGCACCGAAAAATGAAATGGCTGTAGAGCAATCGCATATCGCGTTGATCTCGCGCTCTTCAGATTTTTACTCTGAATAGCCGTAAGAGCTTTCTGGTCAGTTTCCACAATGAAATGCGCGCCCAGAAGAAATCTTTGTAGTTTAAGGATTGACCAAACCATAGCCAATAATTCACGGTCTAGGACCGAGTAATTCTTCTCTGCAGCATTTAATTTCCGAGAAATATACATCACAGGATGCAGAGTTCCAGAGTACTCTTGCATTAGTGCAGCTCCAATCCCGGTGGATGAAGCGTCACTACGAAGAATAAATGTCTTATCCTTAGAAGGTAATACTAGGATAGGTGAAGTAGAAAACATAGTTTTAACCTTATCCAAAGAGGATTGACATTCTTGAGTCCAATGGACTACATTAGGAGACCCTTTCTTTAGCAAGGAAGAAAGAGGTGACATAATGGAGGACAGATTCGGTATGAATCGTCCATAAAATTGTATTAGACCTAAGAGACTTCGTACTTGCTTTTTAGTCTTAGGAATAGAAATGTTAAGTATCTTACTTGTATTATGGTCTTCTGTTTTTAGGAACCCATGACCAACACGGTGTCCTAAGAAAGATATTTCGCTAAAACCAATACATGCTTTCGATGGTTTCGCTGTCAGGTTATGCTCGCGTAAGATAGACAATAGTTCATTTATACCATTATAGTGATCGTTCCAAGTATCACTGAAAAGACAGATGTCATCAAGATACGCAATGACATCTGAGCGATGAGATAGGATTCGACGCATCATGCGTACAAATGTAGCAGGGGCGTTCATAAGACCGAAAGGCATGAAATTCCATTGGAATAGACCCCTAGGCGTCGAAAAAGCAGTAAACGGTTTGGCGTGTTCGGATAGTGGAACTTGCCAATATCCCTTAGACAAATCGAGTTTAGTAAAGAAGTGAGAATTCGATAGTCTCGTAAGTAGCTCTTCTAGTAAAGGCATAGGTTCAGCATCGAATTTAGTCACTTGATTCAATTTGCGATAATCCACGCAAAGACGTATGTTATTGTCTTTTTTCCGTACTATAACCATCGGCGAAGAATATGCTGATGTGGATGGTTCAATAATTTTTAACTCTATCATCTCATCTAACTCTTTCTCTACCTGTGCTTGGAAATGTATCGGGATAGGATACGGTCTGACTCTTATAGGACTATGGTCAGTAAGAATAATGTCATGTTGAATGACATCCGTTTGACCAGGAATGTCAGTAAGGACATCCTGAAATTGTTCTAACATAGTAGAAACTTGTTTCTGCTCTCCTGGAGATAATTCTGGAGAAATTGCAACATCTTTCCATGATTCATTAGAGTGAAGAGGAATCATTGGAAAAGGTAAATTTACATCCGAGAAACTCGTTTCCTCATCCTGTATTACTGACAGAGATGAGTACTGTCCATGTTGGACTGGAAAATCGTCCGTTGCCTGGAAAACAGGTTGTAAATAATCAGGACGTTCATGGAATTCCGTGAGCATGTTGATGTGGAAGGTTTTACGCTTCCCGTCAATATCGACGATATAGTCAACATCGGAAACCTTTGATATTATATCGTACGGACCTTTCCAAGAAATGAGAAGTCTATTTTCCCTACAAGGTAGCAAGACAAATGCTTTGTCACCTGGACAAAGTTGACGCAAACATCTCTTTTTATTGGCAAATTCCCTTGCCTTCTGTTTCGCAAATTCAGAAGAAGCAGTTGCCAATTTGCATGCTTCAATAATCTTGTGTCTAAGTGCGATGACATATTCATAAGAGGATTTTGTGTCATCGACAATATTATCAGCAGTTATAAGATCATGAAGTAAGGACATAGGACCTCGCGGTTTCGCGCCAAAGACAAGTTCAAAGGGAGAAAATCCTGTATGTTCGTTGGCGACCTCTCTATATGCAAAGAGAGCCGCGGGTAAAACCCTATCCCAATCCTGAGGATGATCTTCTGTTATCTTACCTAGTAGGTTTTTCAGAGTTCTATTCAAACGTTCCACCATCCCATTAGACATAGGATGATAAATACTACTCAGCGATCTCTCTATCTTCAGAGTCGACATTACTTGAGACATGGTATCCAATATAAGTTGGGTACCATGGTCGGATAATATTTCTGCTGGAAACCCCAGACGAGAAAATATTAACCAAAGAGCATCTGCGACATCAGCAGTAGTTATGCTCTTTAGAGGAACAGCCTCCGGCCAACGTGTGCACATATCAACACACGTCAGAATAAATTGGTGTCCTCTAGCAGACTTTATCTTAAATGGACCAATGATGTCTATCGCCATTTTTTGAAATGGCCGAATGGGAATGTCTGCAGCCTGAATAGGTGCATCATGGCGTGGACCTCTGGATTTAATCTCTTGACATACCTTACAAGATCGACAATAGATTCGTATGTCCTTATTCACAGCAGGCCAAAAGAAAGATTGAAGAACTCTAGCTTTAGTACGGGAAAAACCCATATGTCCAGCACACTGCGAATCATGAGCGTGCTGTAAAATTTTAACTCTCATATTTTTAGGCACAAGGATTTGAGAATGAATGGACTTAGCGGAGTCTTGTACCATACGTACAAGTACGCCATTCTTCATCGTAATCCAAGATTTACGATTTGTATCCTTATTCGGATCACCTTTTGTTGCCAGAGTAAAGAATTTCTTTAGAGTAGGATCATCTTCCTGCTGTTTAATAAAGGAATCGTGTGAAATCTCCAAGGGATCATCTTGGATCTGCGCATCATTATCTTCAGAATGTGAAGATTGTGGCATATTGAGAGCTTGAGCCCTAGTGATTACTGCATTAGCAGATTGCATATTAACATTTTCCCAATTAGAGATTTGCTGTGGAGTGCATTCTTTCACTCCATGAATGCGACCGATGATAAGATCAGCGATCGGATTCGGCAAGAGACATGCTTGCACCTCTCCTGTAAAGAAAGGCGTAGCAATATTGATAATGGCAGTGGAGTACTTCTCCAATGTGCCACCAAATGTTACACATTTGACTATATTGCCAGTAGCTCGAGAAGGATTTACGAGTGATTGCCTCACTCCAATGGTAGTGCACCCCGAGTCGAAAAGAATTGATACCGGAGTACCATCTATTAGGCCCCTATTAAAGACAAGAGCACCCCTTCCATTATGCGCGATTGACGCATGGAGAGCGGGAAGTGGGTGACCGCAGCTTAAAGTAGACACTGTGGTTGGATCGAATAATGTTTTGCATTGCGAACACTCAGATGCTCTAGCAAAATCGAAAGCGGAATTTGCTACACTATTGGAGTCTTTTTTATCATTATTCTGATTATCGGTGTCGTGGAACTCCTGTTGTGCAGAGTTAGCCTGGTAATAAGATTTACCATGTCTTTTGTGTTGTGATCTACCTCGGTTATAATTGTCTCTATAATTATTATTGCCTCTGTTATAACCCCTATTTGGGTTTGAATCATAATATTCATGATCATAATCATCATGCTCGTTATATTGAGTATCCCTGTAATATTGTTTCTTTTGTCTCCATGAAGCACTTGGGTAGTTCCTATAGCTACTCCCTTTCCGAGAATTTCTAACATTATGGGTACCCCTCGCGTGTCGAGGACTATCAGCCCGATTCCAGTTCTTCGAAGAAGAACCCTGATTTGAGTGGTTATCTTGGTTTTGATATTTATTCCAATTAACCTTTTTATCAAATTTATTTTTAGCTCCTTGGAATTTGTGTGAGTAATTCTGATTATATTCTGTTGCCGAAGCAACTGGCATATTCTCTTTAATGTTAGAGTTACTAAGAATCATGTCAGGGTGTGCCGTGGCATACTGGTCACAATATTCTTCCATTTGCTTTATTGTACTAGGTTTACGCTCATGTAAGAACTCTAGGAATGATTTATTTACAGAAGACATGACCTTGTCTCTTAGCAATAAATCTGTAAGACCATCAAATGTTTTCTCTGTTTTGGATAATTCAATCCATCGTGAAAGTGTAATTCGTGCTTTTGAGATGAAATCTGAGAATTCTACACCTACCTCAGGTCTCATTGTTTTAAACAAAAGACGGTAACCTTCCTCAGACAGCTGATATCTCTTTATCAAAGCTGCCCTAACAGCATCATAATTGTCTTTGTCGGCCTCTTCAACAAAATATAACTTACTCAGAGACTCCCCTTTTAGATTTTCAGACAACTGATTCACATACTGTGATTTGTCAACATTATGAGATCGACAAGCCCGTTCAAATCTAGAAAGCCAAAATATTATGTCATCACTGGTAGGGTTAAACGCTGGTACTTTGACCTTGTACACAAAGGGTTTACCATTACCACCAGATGCCTGATTAACATTACTCATACATGTCAATTTTAATTTCTCTAATTCAAACTCATGTTCTCTTATTGCTTTTCTCTCTTCAGCTTCTCTATCTAATCTTTTCTGTTCTGCAGCAGCTTCTAGTTTTTTCTGTTCTGCAGCAGCAGCAACTTCTAGTTTTTTCTGTTCTGCAGCAGCAGCAACTTCTAGTTTTTTCTGTTCTGCAGCAGCTTCTAATTTCTTCTGTTCTGCCTCAAATCTCCTTTCCTCCACTTGCATCTGCAATTTCTTAAGTTCAGCAGCAGTATCAGCTTCTTTTTCTAATCTTTTTTCTTCAGCTAAGGCTTTCCTTTCTTCTGCAGCAGCTTTTTTTTTTTCTTCTATTTGAAGTTTTCTCTCCTCAGCCGCAGCTTTTTTTTTCCTCAGCAGCAATTTTTTTTTCTTCAACAGCAGCAGCAATTTTTTTCTCTTCTGCAGCTAATGCTTTGTCATATTGAGCAACAGCCCATTGTTCTAAGTCTTTTCCAGTCTTATCAAAAGATTTTCCTAGTGTAATGAAATAATCTAAGGTAGACATATTGTCTTCTTAAATCAGAAACCTGAAAAAGTAAATAAATTACTCTCTTTGTTAATGGGAGACAAGTCTATACCTTAGACTTAGTCTTAGTCCAAACTTGTATGGTTTACAATAACCAATGATAACTTGAGTACCTGTGGACAACAATAATTGTATCTCAAATACTGTGGGGACAAGCCTTACAAAGGTCTTGTATACCTCACTGTAATCAAAGATCACTTGAGTACCTGTGGAAAAAAATATTTCCCTTTACCAATAACTTTGGGAGACAAGCCTTACAAAGGTCTTGTATATCTCAATGTAATCAAAGATCACTTGAGTACCTGTGGAAAAAAAAAAAATATTTCCCTTTTCCAATAACTTTGGGAGACAAGCCTTACAAAGGTCTTGTATACCTCAATGTAATCAAAGATCACTTGAGTACCTGTGGAAAAAAAAAATATTTCCCTTTTCCAATAACAATCAGAAAGTACTGATCTGTACTATACTATCAGTGTATACCACTATACGTCATATGTCAACTACAGACATTACAAATGACAAACAAGAAAAGACAATCTGAAAACATTTGCAGAGATCAAATTAAATTAAATAGGGGAAATGAAAAAAAATGATCACAGAACCTGTGATGATAACTGCCATAAGATAACAAGACAAATAACGCTACAGTGTATAAACATAAGGGTGTAAAAAACTGAAATGAAAGGAAAGATGAGACCTACAATTATACAAACAAATCAAACAAAACTAAGGAACACAAAAAATGTTACAAATACAAATATGAAACAGTCGTCACAACTAACCAAATATTTGCAAACTATGTTGCAAGCAAATTTCAATTAAGAAATTGCTCCCTATCGAACGCCAGAACAAGACCAATATTACTCGGTATTTCCTGTTCTAGTCACACAGAATATAAACTAATTTAATACACAACAAATAACATGTAAGCATAAATAGCATATAGCATACAATATCATTTTATGTCATGAATGGAATGTGTTGCCAGTATAGTGTTGTAAAGTAGGCACAGTTTATTTAAATAATACTAACTTGCCACTTTATTCAGTAATAGATTTAAGTTTAAACTATTACACTGTCAATTTTTTCTCCGTTGAGCATATGAAGATCCCACGATGAACTATGCACTTTATTCAGCAACACTGCGATTCTTCTGTACGTTGAGAAATGTCAACAATATTGCTCCAGATATTTTCTACACTTGATACCACTGTCCTGTGTAATACTGTCTGTACAGCGAAAAACTGTCAACAAGTGCTGACCTAGATACAGCATCCTATCGGTAATACAGGTCAAGCTGTCCTACTGGTGTTGATGTGTTCAAACAAATGTTCTTTCAGCTGTAAACTGTGATTCTCAACACAAAACTGCGTAAGCTGGACCCAGGAATCTGGCTCGCCACTGTAAAGACGTTATTTCTTACTACACCTGTAGTACACCACTGTAAAGTATCAGTCTGTCTGCTCTGTAAGGAAGAGTGGTGTGTTGTTGAGATCAGGCATGCTCCAGTCTACCCAGCTGTAAATGGGTAACTCACCCTAGTCCTGAGTTAGGGAAGGCAAAGGCTCCAGGGGAAGCAGGCCCTAAACTTGGTCACTTCAGCCGACGCAGGATGGTGTATGTATGAAGTAGTAGTGTAGAGTGTGATTACCGCGAATGGTGTACTGTTCGTGTGCTGACCAATATAATCACTCATACACATGTGTCTACAAGGCACCAATGCAAACTGCTGGAATCTTAGTTTACTCAATTTATTCAGACGTACACACTGGGACATACGAGTACATCAGGCTTTGTTGACATAACAATTTGTAGGTATACATAGCAGATCTGAAGTCATGACACATGCAGAAATAATGGGTAGTACATCAAAGTTCAATGTCATGATACATCATCTTATGAAACCACGAAAAGGGGGTTTCTAGCAGGATTGAGATCTCTCTGTCACTGTCCGATAATAAGATAAATAATCTGTTCTCTTGGCAGTGATCAAAACAGACGATGACCGAAATCCAACATGGCTACCTTCCTGAGTTGTCGTTCACTCATTCATAGGAAGAATATCAGCCAAAGTTAATTTACAATGGATATATAAAGGATTTCATAAATGGTTCCATGCAGCACTACGGTGATCAGGTTAGTTCACGTAGCCATAACCGCTGCAGGAAAATCTGTCATCTTCGTCGATACAAAACACGACACTAGCATATCGAAGCACCCAAAAGTCAAGCTAGGCCTAACCGACGAGAGATCATCAAAAATACGAGCTGGGTTTACCTGGAGTCCGAATCATCTATATACTGACATAAGGAGAGTCTCTAACACAAACTATCGTAGAGACACTATCTCCTCCAGAAGAAAAAACCACTTCGTAAGACATTTTTTCTTGACGAAGGGACCAGCTCTTGAAAAACGTACCCCGCCATTCTTAGCAGTACATCGGAACTCATCACGACTTGTTAAGACAACTCATACTTCCGCTAACAAGAATCTAGTCCCTCATACCCATCCAAAATATACAATATAGGACTGATTCTACTTGTACTAATAATATGTAATACATATGAATTCAGGCCATAAACACAATAAGCAAATTAATATATTTTCTGGCCCTAAAATTAAGTACAAACGCAAGCGTACTATTCTTGCGCTGGATCGATATCCAGACCGATTACTCCTATAATCAAAAGTGTGAATCAAACATGGATTATCTCGCTTTTACAATAAACAGCATTTTCATACACAGATGGATGCATGTCTATATTTTTCCCATATTAAATAACCATATCGATTTTTTGTAATATGTGCGTCAAAAATATGCACGCAACAGTCGCACAATGAAAGGTACGCATTCTAATTGTTTAATGTGCTTTGTTTAAGTTGTTTATTTATTCATGCGAAAAATGCTATATTTGAAAGGTATATATGCGTATTGTAATGAGGATGTCCTGAAAGAGGCCAATGCGGAAAGGAAACTTATTTCACAAAGCAGATAATCTCAGACCTAAGGATCTTTTATATTTGGACATGCGCCCTAATATAACCGACTAGGTTGAACGGGACGCGTCTCGCCAAAACGAGGCAAAACTTTATTAAAAAATAAAAAAAATTTCATAAGTTAGAAAGAAGCAATCCACTTTTTTGGGCATGTTTTGAGAAGAGGAAAGCTGGAATGTATCGTAACAACAGGTAAGATAGAAGGAAAAAGAGATAGGGGAAGACAAAGAGAGGAAATACTGGACAGTTTGACATCGTGGCATGGAAAGAAATCAACAGCAGAATTGATAAATTGTACTGGAGACAGGAGGTTGTGGAGAGACATGATCTCCTACTCTACTAGGCACGGTACTTGAAGTAGAAGATATATACGTAACAGACACGGTGGTAATAACAAAGGAGAAGACGCCGCTGAAATGTGATATCAGGGTAACAGATTTATCATTAATCTTAGATATTCATATGCTTTGAAACCACTGTGACACAATAAAGAGTTACATGTAACATAATCTAATACATAGTAAGTCGCACACGTTAAATCAGACTTTTAGTAAATTCAATTAACTAAAAACACACACACACACACACACACGCACGCACGCACGCACGCACGCACGCACACACACACACACAAACACACACACACACACTGGAAGAATGCCTGTCGCAATGCAGTTGGGAACAGGTTTTTTTTTTTGTTTTTGTTTATATAACCAACACTACGATTTGGATGTAAGAATTCGATAAACAGGTAATAAACAAATAATATATGTTCCAGTCTACCCAGCTGTAAATAGGTACCCGACTCTGCTCTTGAATTAGGGAAGGCAAAATCAGCGAAGAAGGGAATTGGGCACCCAACCTCATAAAGCTGAGACCTAGATTAATGAAATCTATAAAAAGATGGCTGCCACAAAACCGGTCCAACACTTTGCTCCAACAAGTGCTAACACTTAGGGGAGTATTTTTCTCTTATTTCTATAGTTTCATGTTCTCCACTTAATTCTCACTTTCTTTCCCTCCTGTCTCTTGTTTGTCTGTCCCTGACGAAGGCCTTGTGGCCGCAACGGTGGTTTTTCTTGTCCTTTCTCTTTGTAAGACGTATTACTATGTGTGTGTCTTTGTAATTTTTTATTTCTCATTCTACCATAGAAGTATTTACGTCTAGATCTTGCTAGCAAGGTGGATTTTCTAGACCTGAAGATAACTCTCTTGCTTTTAAAGATAAATTAGGAAACTACGAATTTATGAACACGAAACAAATGAAACAGATTCACGTGATAAAACAGAGCTACTGATACGGGTCAGTAGGACCGTTAAGTCACGAAACGGTTGTAGGTCACTTCGCCTTTTCGTAATCAAGGTCCGAGCAAGTTCCATGCGCTTGAAAATGTCAGTACAAGCTTCCCCCCCCCCCCCCCCACCCCCCCACCCCACCCCCCCTTTCCCCCCTGTTAATTCGTTCTTGAACAATCGAGCGTTAACCGAGAAAGCGCTAAACGAAAATTGATTTCCTATATGAATTAATACAAATTAAATGAATTCGTTCCCGAGGTCCATAAAGGTGTATCAAAATTGAGTTAAAAGTGATATAAAAAGATTAACTAAATAGCTAAGAACATTTATACACTACATATAATTATCAGTGATATTGAACCCACACAGAATATTATGAATGTACTGTACTTACAACCAAAAAAAGATATATATATATATATATATACAGTACTTTGCAAAAAAAATGGCAGTCATATTTTCGTAACGCAGCACACTCATAGAACCAAATAATAATAAAAACTGTATGTCCAGAGGAAGATTGGTATCTCCCCTATCTATTAACAGTGGTTTCAGTACAATATAATGTTGCCTTCTCCAGCAAGGCAAGCCTGGATGCGGCGAGGCATACTTCCCACAAATGTTTGTAGGTAATTGAGAGTCAGACTGTCCCAGTATTTTTCAGCTACCTTCTTCAATTGTTCAACGTCTCTGAGTCCACTCTTTTTTAAATGATTCTTGAGTGGTGCCCAAACGTTTTCAATTGGGTTTTGATCGGGACTGTTGCTGGGCCACTTCAGCTATATCACATTCTTCTCTTGCAGCCATGCTTTGGGAGTATGAGCTGTATGATTTGGGTCATTGTCATGTTGAAATGTGCACCCATCGGGGTACATGACCTGCATAAATGGCAGAAGGTGTCCCTCTAGTATGTCGATGTACCTTTCTTTCGTGAGAATTCCTGTGAAAACACACAGTGGGGTGGCACCTCTTGCTGACACCCCTCCCCAAAGATGGAATTTCTAGGTATGTTTCGGTCGCTGGTACACAGGCGTTACAGAGCCTTTCATCCAAATATTTATTTGAGCAGGATAAGACCAAAGAGAACATTCATCTGAAAAAATCACATTGTCCCATGACAAATTTTGGTGTTCGTGGCACCAGTTCAAGCGCATCTGTTTGTGAGTCTCTGTGAGCAAAGGTGACGAAATTACCCGCTTTTTTGTGTAATTCATCCTGTGTAGCTCCCGGTTGACAATAGCATTAGATACCTCTGGGCTTCCCTACTCGATCATGCGCTGCCGTATGTTTTCTACACTCTTCATTGGCCCAGCCCGAACGATTTGGGCGAGACACCGATGGTCCTTTGTGACCAAAATTCTTGGCCTCCCACTACCTTCTTTTCGCTCGATTCCATTACCTGCTTTTAATTTACTCACAACTCTGTAGAAAGTCCGCTCAGGAATGTTCAAGGTTTTAGAAATGTTGGAACATGTTTGATTTCCTTCATTCCAAAGCTGTGAAATTAACATACACTTTGACTTTGCATCCATTTTCTGCCACTAGCATTAGAAATTGTCGTCTGCTCTTATATCAAGGGACGTTACTCTACGCTAATTTTTTTTTTACTTTTGGTAGTGTTTGCTCACTTAAGTGGAGTGCAAATTTGGGGCAGAACATGCATATTTAATTAGATTTCAGATTATTTAGCTGAGCAATATGACTGCCATTTTTTTTGCAAAGTACTGTATATATATATATATATATATATATATATATATATATATATATATATATATATATATATATATATATATATATATATATATATATATATATATATATATATATATATATATATATATATATATATATATATATATATATATATATATATATATATATACATACATATATATATATATATATATATATATATATATATATATATATATATATATATATATATATATATATATATATATATATATATATATATATATATATATATATATATATATATATATATATATATATAAAGAGATATCGTTTGACTAACCGCTGCTACGTCCGTCGCCTGTGGCTACAATTGTCACGGCACAACTGTCTTATTAATCATCAGACGACTATTTAGCAGAAGGTTTTGTTGGTGTTGAACAATTTTTTTTTTGGGCCCAGATGTAGAAGACATGGCTGTGTGATCAATGGGGGTGGGGAGGGGAAAGAGAGGGGAGGGGGAGGTTTGGCAAAGTATATTCAAGGAGACTTTAAAAAAACAAAAAAAAACTACGAGTCTGCTGTGCTTTGCCATCTTCTTTTTCTCTCCAAGAAGCACCTTGTAGCAATTAAGATCTTGTTCTATGATATGTTACGGATTACCGTGGAACGGCATTCCATTTAGGGGTCACGCTTCATTATGTTTAGCAATGACATTGCTTCTTAGCCACCCCACCACCCTTAATGAACTTGATGAGCATGTTATAGTTATGTCCCTGCCTCCCATGCAGTCTAGAGCTTAGCGTAAGATCGAATTTTAAAAGCATTTTACAGACATATGGCATAAAATAGAAACATGGTTATATCGAAACAGCGCTAATGGAACAGCGTAAAATCGAAGGATTGCTGTATCTCAAATTCTTTGCAGCTCTTTTAAAAATACTTGACATAAAGTATCATTCATTTTATTTTCTTTGCGGCTCCTTACGGAGTATTGAGCCACCACTGCAGCAGGTCTCTGTGCAGGAAGCCTGTAGCAAGCAGTCACATGCTCTTACACCAGTGGTTTCTGTGACAATTTGTTTGACATGATGGAGTTGCCAGGCCCAGCACAACGTCATTTTAGACGCCCTGTACGACCTGTTGCGAGGGCGTTAATCCGATTCCTTTTTTGTCTTATCAGAGACCTTCGAGAACTATAAAAGTAATATTATAAAAGGGTTTGAAACAATATTAAATAACTCGATGCTAGGGTTAGAGTTCAGAACGTGTGTATGGAATTGCTGTTTTTTTTTAAAATGCAGTATTTACAATTCTTTGTTGGTATATAAATTGCTTCTTGAATAGGTGGATCTATAAACTATGTTAATATATGGGACTGATTGACAGCACATTTGTATCTCGGCATTTCTTTTTTTTTAAGGATATCTGCAGCCACTGTCGTGTTGCTTTCATTATTTTTTTTAATTCTCAATGTCTATGCCTTAGATTACTTCTCACTTCCTTGGTTAGTGTTTTCGTGCGTCACGTGTCTGACGGGAAATCATGGTTGTAATTTTTGGTGGTCACTACTATGGATTCTCTTTAGGATGTTTGATCAGTAGGTCACGTACTTAGCATTGTCTAGGAAAAACTGAATACCGTAGCACGGGGACTATACAAATAACTACGGCATAGTGAATGTCGACTGGCTAAGCACTAAGCAGTTAGAGCTCTTTCTTCTCGCAGCATAATTACCAAATTCCGTGATCGAAGCCTTGTACCGTCACGCTCCAGTCTACCCAGCTGTAAATGTGTATCTAACTCTGCTCTAGAGTTAGGGAAAGCAAAAGCAGTGGGGATGTTAACTGGTCACCCCACATTGTTAAAAAAAATTTGACCTAGTATGGTGAAGTCTCTAACACTTCATTCACCTACAGCCGAGGAGCATTTTCCCCCACTGAACTGTAACTCTTTGCACTGTTTCTCTTAACTCTACTTTTCAACAATGGTTCTATTTAACATACAAACACACAACTGAATATTATAAAATCGTGCCTTAGAATATGTTAAAAATACCAAGAACAGCTAAAAAAAAAGAAAGAAAAAAAAAGAAAAGAGGTATGAGAATGTCATGAATGATGCCAATGCACGCAGGAACCTTATTCCATAAGTTATAAGGAAGAAATCAACTTTCTTTGGACATGTTATAAGGAAGAAATCAACTTTCTTTGGACATGTTATAAGAAGAAGAACGCTGGAACATATCTTGAGAACAGGAAAGATAGAAGGAAACAGAGACGGGGGACGACAATCAGTGAAAACATTATGCCATGGAAATAGGTCAACAACAGAAATCATAAACAGTACTGGAGACAGAAAGTTGTGGAGAAATACTGTAAAATCTCGCGTATAATACGCACTCGTGTATAATACGCATGCTTGATTTAGCCGAAAATTTTCTGGTAAAATGGAAATTCGTGTATAATACGCACCATAATTTTTCAAGATTTTATTTTATTAAACATTTGTTAATAATCTGAAAGAAGATGGAAGATGCTGATCTGGTGGTGACCCACGATTCGCCTTTTTCTTACTAGGAAACACTTGCAGCGCCTCTTTATTTTTTCGTCATAATAGAATGTTGCACTTATTAATGGAAAAATGTCGACTTGCTGCCCGATTGCCGTTAGATTCTGCATATTTTACCACTAAGAGCTTTTCTGCTGCAGTACAACATTTTCTCGAATTCATTTTTAGGGCTCAAAATAATCAAATGACAAACTTCACAACCAAGCTTAATATCAAAACAGATTGAAGACCAAGAGTGCGAAATGCGTTTTGCAACAATGTCTGACACATAAGAAAACACATGGCACATTCAATTTTGCGCCATTTTCACTGTCAAATTGTGACAAAAACTTGACAGACTTTCCAATGTAGGTTACTTTCGATATCGAAAATTACGTATTTTTTAGTACTCGCGCATAATACGCACCCGAGTTTTAGCGGGCAAAAATGAGCAAAAATTGTGCGTATTATACGCGAGATTTTACGGTATGATCTCCTGCGCCTCCAGGCATGGTACAAGAAGAAGACTTAGAGATCTGCTGCAACAAAGCACACTGAAGCCGTTTCGCAAGTTCACAGCTTGGTTGGCGCGCAAAAAGAATTGACTGTGATACCTTCATACCTACGTCGGCAACGCTAGTTAAATTTAACGTCGGATACGTGCCATAATATTAATGCTGGGTCATCATCATCATCTCATGTTCGCTCCCAAAGGAGCGTGGAAACACCACCGCAGCTTTTCATTAAGAAGCTTGCATGACAGCATTCGTGTACTTGTGTAGTGGTAGTTTCTGTAGCGGTATGTTTTACAGTATGAGCATGTCGGCGTCATGCACAACTTCATGTTTCTGAGCGTCCACTTGGCATAGTAGTTAGAGCGCTGGCTTCTCACGGCAGAGCTACCGGGTTCGCAACACGGTGGCGTCACGCTGCGTTTACACAGAGTAAATGGTTACCTGACTCTGCTCTTGCGTTAAGGAAGGCGAATTCGGCGAGGGAGGGAACTGGCCGCCCCATCTATCGAAGCTGGATATAGTATAGTGAAGGTTCTAGCACTTCACTCCCCTTTAGCTGTGAGACTACCTTTACTAAAAATGTGACAAATCCGTGGATCAGCAGGCATAATCATTTATTTATTTATTTTTGTTTTTTTTAAACGCAAAGACAGTCGGGAACTGCTCGGGAAAAATGGAATAAAAAAAAACATTGAGTTTCCAATTACTTGTGGTCCCCATTAACCTGTTATTTGTCCTTATTAGTTACAAGCTCTCCATTTTGATTACAAGCGTTTCGAGACGTTTACATGTGTAGGCGTACTTATTGCTGCTTTTGTTGTGGTTGGTTTTCGTTAAGCAAAAGTAGTTTTTAATTGAGGGTCAATTGGCAAAGCGGTTAGAGCTCTTTCTTTTCAAGGCGTAGTTACCGGATGTCATACTCCCTCCCTGGTCTTCTGTGTAGTGAGATCGGATACCTAGTCTTCTTGGATAAGGGCGAAAAAATAGGAGGCCCCGTGTGCAGGTTGCTTTCGTTAAACATCCCACGGCAGTTGGAAATCGTAAAGAGTAGGCCTATCAGACCGCTGCCGTGGCAAAATAAAAAAATTAGAAACCTACCCACCACAAAAATATTTATAGAATGTGTGATTCCTATATACACACATTGGGATTCTCGCCGGTGCTACGGTGTTCGTGCACTGAGCTGAGATCCTCCTTGTGTGATCTAAGGAAGGAGATCAGAGCACTGATGGCGTTGTCCGTGTGCAACGAAGATAGTCCTTAAAAAAAAAAAAACCAAAAAAAAAAAACCAGTTACCGGCTTCACGGATCGAAACCTGGTAGCGTCACATTTCAGTCTACCCAACTATAATTGGGTGTCTGACTCTGCTCTTGAGTGACTGAAGGCAAAAGGCAGCGAGGAAGGGTACTTGTCATCCCATCTCATAATAAAGCTTTATTTGGTTTGGTGAAGTCTCTAACAATTCACTCCCCTTACGGTAGCAACTACTATGGGGCTACCTTCACCGTTTGTTTTAGTTTTTAAGTCTTGGTGGATTTTGAGGGAAAATTTGGCGGAAAACTGGCAACGTATGTGGCAACACCGCCATTAAACACGTGTCCAGGAATGACAGGCTTAGGAGATTCGCAGAAGATTGCGTTTTTTAAATGTTTGAACACAACAAAGGGAGGTAAAGAAAGCAATTTTTTCAAGAGTGTGGGAAAGCTGAACTGTATTCGAAACTTTTCAAATAGTTCATTTAAGTAAAAAAAAAAAAAGTTATCCATCGCGCCATTTCAAATGAAAACGAGCTCTCCCCCATTCACACACGGCTCGTCATCACCATTGTAGTCCAGGCCAGATGTTGACCTTTTTCAAGTTTAAAAAAAAAAGTGTCGCCATCTTTGTTACTACCGTCTATCCTCCATTTATTCCAAAGTCGTCACCAAATACCACGACAGACGCCAGGTTTCGGCGGGAAAGTCTACATTTTTGCAAAGTCATCACTTTGGAAAGCCGCGTAAGTACAGATGTTACTGGCTTCAACGGCTTGCTTCAGCATGAAGCAGGTTTTTTTTTTCAATCGTCCGGCAGTGGCCACAGGTTATAATGCTGGCGGTGGTCGCATGGGGGTCACAGGAAGGTCAGAGACGAGCTACGTTCTTTCGGGGTCGCTGGGTCAATGAACTTGATGTGGGTTAGAATATAAATCTATAGCTCCCCGCTTGAACATGTGACACATTTTATGTAACATACCATCTTTGAGAGCAAAAGTCCCGCCTGTCTACAACCAGCAGCACAGTAACTGCTAACATACACAATCGAAAAACAATATGTATTCATTGTCCCTTCACTGAAACTTCTTAGTCCATTCTGGTGTTTTTTCTTTCCTCGTCCTTTTATTTTGTACTATTATCACTATAAAAAAGAGTGCGCTTTAAAATTTCAAGAACGAGGGGTGTATAAATTCTTTATCCTATTTTCTTTCTCTTTTCAATCAAAAGTATCATCACAAAAAATGTGCAATGTACAACTTCAGAGTGCAAGAAAGAGTGTGTAAATAAATGTGTGGGAGAGAGTGAAAAATTTTCTAAGCAGCTGCTCATTGTATTTTCATTGAAACTTCTTTATTGAAATATGTAAAATGAACATGTTTTGTAAATTCAAACGGAATACGAATAAAGATTGAAATTTAAAAAAATATTAATTTCCTAACAACCAAGAACATTAAGTTAGACCCCGTTTAAAAAAAGTTAACTATACCAGTGCTCCGGTTCACGCAGAGATTAGTATTCGAGGGTGTTTAGTGTGTGTAAAGAGGCAGATGATTAAAAATGGTGACCATCAGGGTTGTAAACTTCTATTAGTGTCTGGTTTATAATCAATTCAAAACACCAACGAAGATTTCTCCAACTGAACATTGAGGCCAAAATCATGAGAAAGTTCAGCAAAAGGATTTATACAGTACGGTATATCTGTATGTATGCTATGTGTGTGTGTCTGCGTGTGTGTGGGTGGATGGATGGGTTGCATGACGGACGGATGGACAGACAGACAGACGTAGGTAGGTATGTAGGTAGGCAGGTAGGTAGACAATTATACATTCGGACACATGCAGTTAAAAAACCTTCGGCTTTAAAAATGTAAGGTTTAATCCATTTCATTTGACATGGTTACATGCTGCTTCGCAGTTCAAATATGTTTATCAACAACAGCAGGGGCAAAATGAAAGAAGAATTAATAACTAATAACCTAATGTATCTTAATCTCGATAAGGATTGATGGAGGAAAGAAACTACTAAACAAACAAACAAAGAAACAAAAATGGAAGAAAACAAAAGTTAGCGCGCAGAAAGCCGAGACGAACACGCTGTGTTTCGACAAAAAAAAAAAAAAAAAAGATCCTGTACAGACCAGATAGTCACACTGCGAATAACAAATTGTTTAACAAAGTTTAGAACTGAATTCACCTTGTTACATTGCATGTGTGGACTATGAAAAGGCGTTAAATAGTGTAGACAGATAATCTCTTTGGAAACTGTTGAGGCATTTCTGAGACCCCCTGAAGATAAATCACATAATAAAGAAAACAAAAGCATACATGTATGGAGAATTCTTCACGAACAACATATTATATAACAGATTGGAATAAGAACTGGAGTGCGATAGGGATGCCTCTTTTCACCATTTCTGTTCTCGGCTATAGATTGGGTAATAAAGCCTCAACATCAGCCTTAAGAAATGGATTTTAGAGAACTGACTAAATAGCGCGACTATCAAGATTGTGCCGACGATCTTGCTCTTCTATTTATTTTTTTATTTCTCGAGTAAAGCTTCTCTATCTGTCTAAACTATCATTTACTCTAAACCAAAGTCCACAATTCGTGGACTACTACAGCAGGTTAGTGAGTTTATGTCACAAGGGGCAATCGCGGTGGTGGGTCTATGCTTCTAAGAAGCGTGAAATTAACAATGATGGAGATGACGATGATATATGTCTATTATTCAGAAGTATTGCCGTGACAGATTCCATTTCTAAAATATTTATATAAGAGGTAGCAGCATTTATGAATCATAGCATACTTAGATGACGAGTAATCTATCCAGCATTAGTATACCGAGTAGTATACCTAGATGATGGGTTGCCTACCTAGCTGACGAGTAGTCTATCTATATGATGACGAGTAGTCTACCTAGATAACGGATTTCTACTTATATGACCAGAAATCTACCTGTCTGACCAGGAGTCTACCAATTTGACTAGAAGTCTACCTATCTGACCAGTAGTCTACCAATATGACGAGTAGTTTATCTCGATGACAGTTATCCACCTAGATGACCAGTATTCTACCTTGTTGACGAGTAGCCTAACAATATGACTAGTAGTCTACATAGATGACGGTTGTCTACCTAGATGGCTGTCGTATATGATGTACTGGGCGGGGCACCAATGGTCGCACAGCTACAGTATGATGAGGATGGTCTTTTGAATATGGTCGAGAAGGTCTTTAGAAATTAGTTCGTTAAGAAAGAAAACGATTTATTCGAGATAAGGACAAGAAGTGGAGAAAACGAATGCCCCTCACTAGATAGAGGTTTCTAATAAATGATGGATAGTGTTATATTTCCCCAACAACATTAACTTCGTTCCCTGATTTCGATAAAGAAAAAAGCCCCTAACCTCCTTAAATGAAGGGTTTTACATATATGTAAATATTTAACACAGCACGGGTGATACATTAAATAACTATGTAATGATGAACGCTATTTCCAGTTTATTAGTTAAATATACACATATAGGGTTAATAGAAAGTAAAATGGATCGCGGTGAAAGACAATTCATACTCCGATGAAATGTAAAAATGTAGTGAATTAAATATTAGAGTTAACCTATGTAAAAATAAAAATGATGATGAGATATATTAAGTGCTACCGCACTGATGACCACTCTACACTGCCTATGAGTCTTTCAAATTTACTCCTCTGTATGAATATGCGATGAAATGCACCCATGGTTCAATTTAGATGTATGTTACGCCGTATTGGTTATCTAGAAGACAAGCAATTATAGCTGAAACTCTTGCACATGTGTGGTGAAGTGGGATGTTATAAATATTTATAAGGGACTTAGTGTACTGACTGAGATCAGCTGTGAAGGTATATATATATCTAATAAGAGTAGTATATTATATATATAACCTTACTTGCTACCACATATCTATATATCTCAGTCAGAATTATTCTGGAATAGTGTGATGCTACGTTATGTGTCTAGGGTATGTGTATGAAGAAGTGTAAGTCACAACAACAGACAGATAAACAATTTAATGTAATCCACTACTCTTGACAACACTGTGACACTCACATACATATAACACTCTATGAGAATATCTTAAAGGAGGCACTGATAACTTTCAAATAACAATATGTATTCATTACTGGCATGAATGAATATGTGTCCTGATTCAACTACAAGGGAATCAGGAATCACAATCAATTTAAATTACAAGTTATGTACAGAATGTATTTAATATGAATATTGTAGTGACATATATTATTACAAATGTTCTATGTGTGTCAGTTGTGTAGTAGTAAAATGAGGTAATACTGGTTTTGTTTTGTTCAAGCTCTGTTGGTATTTGTCATCATGACTTCAATAGTTTGTCTTTAGGGATCAGTATTGGAGATGTTCACAGTTCCTGATTTTAAGACAAGTAAATTCCCCTCTGAATAGTATTTTTATAAAGTTATTTCAAGATGAGGGGACATAATGTTGAGCTCAGCTGGCCAACTCTGCTTATCTTTAGTGATGGCGGCAGGAAAGGACTCCTCTGCTCGAATTCTCCTCTGGGCTCAGGAGACACCTCACTGATAGCTAAAAAGACCAAGGAGTATGCTGTCCGACTCTGGATTCAGCAAATCTCTGACCAGGTGCTGCTCACTACCATCAAGACCACTGTCCCACAATTTCATGGAAATAAACACAGATACGTTGATTAGCAATGAATTCTGGCACAAACTGGCACAAATTCCGTTCTGCCTATGTTCCAGGCTTTTATTTTAGCAAAAATGTGAGCTAGCTTCAACGTACTGTCGCTTTATCAAGCTTATTTGAATTAGTGGTCTCGAACTAACGCTCCCAAGTGTGTATATCAGCGAGACTGGCCAATGAGCCACGTTTCGACAAGTGTTTGAAAAAAATGTTATCTTTTCCCGTCTCCCCCAACAACCAAGATAGTATTTATAGCCCGACCAATCGTGGTTAGGCTTTCATTTGTTGCGCTCCAATCAATTTGGAGTTTACATGGTAGGCTATTTATGTAACGTAAGGTTTTTTCAAACACGTTATAAAAAAAATTTTATGAGCAGAAATGATTTTATGCTGTCAGGCACCCCCAATATTTTATTTTGGGTATAATTTATTAATTCCTGGACTATTTGCGTAACGTTTTACATATTATTTGTCAGCAAACCCTAAGGAACCCAAAAATACTAATTTAAAGGAGCTACGTGGCTGCGTTCAAAATATGCAATTTCTTCTATCTCCTGTTTAGAAGATGTGCTGTCTGGGTACTGTTATGTGTTCAAACGTAAACCCATATAATGTTGTCTTTTCTAATAAGAGTCTGTTATGATTTATAAACCTAACTCTGGGAAAGGGTAGTGTATTTTATCACTGTCCGTCTGAAAAAAAATTAGTGCATGTAGACTTACACGCGTGATGGTAGTAATTGTGTATCGCGCGAAGCGGGTTTAGTGTTCGGCTTTCTGCCTCTCCCTTCTCTTTTTATCCCTTTAGTCCATCTGTTCGTTCGTTTTGGTAACGCAGTATAATTAATGTTAGGGTTAATTTAGGTCATTACGCAGTACGTCTCAATGCTTTTCCAAGAAATACAGCACACGTTTCATTGAAGAAGGCGGGTAATAATACAGTAAGCTTTACTATCAACGTGAAAGCGTTACAATTTGCAGACGAAGCAGAAAACAAGGGGGATTTCGAGTACATTCTTTGTGACAGCACTGTTATTTTTCCATTGCTCTTCTCTTTATTAATTTTATTTGTTAGGCTTCATATTTACCTAATAATTTATATATGTGGATTAGAATATTTCATGACACTTCCCCTCTTAAAACAGACATTATATGTCAGTCCTTTATTCTATATACACATAGAGAAATTTATTATTATTTCTGGGGTTTACGGTGATTCTCATCACACGGATGGCGGCTTAAAAAATCCGCTCCCAGATTTGTTTTTCCAGATATATATTCAATGCTAAAATTATATGGAGCCAGAAGCAAAGACCATCGGAGTAACCTAGAGTTCTCATGCTTAGCCTGTGCTAAAAACGATAAAGGTTTGTGGTCAGTTTGCAACTTAAATGCCTTCCCATATAGATAAATATTGAATTTCTTTATTGCCCATATTACTGCAAGACATTCTTTTTCGCTAGTTGAGTAGTTGATTTCAGCTTTATTCAACTTTCTGCTAGCATATGCCACTGGGCTTAATTCCCCATCCAATGCATCTGATTTCTGTAGTAAAGTTGCACCTAGCCCAATATTACTTGCATCCGTCCTTACTATGAATTCTTGACTTAAGTCAGGTAATTTCAAAATGGGTTTACTTGTGAGCTTTTCCTTCAATTCTTGGTAAGTCATTTCACATTGTGGTGTCCATGTAATGCGATCTGGAAGTCCTTTACGTGTCAATTCCGTTAAAGGTGCACATATGGAATTAAAGTTTTTGATATACTTCTGGTAGAAACCACATAATGAGACAAAGGATCTCACGTCCTTCTTGGTTTGTGGTCTCGGGGCTTTCTGTAGTTTCTCTAAATTCTTTGGGTCAGGGGTCATGTTTCCCTGATAAACTGTGTGTCCCAAAAATTCCAATTCTTGACATCCAACGCAACATTTGGTTGGTCGGGCTGTTAAATTTGCCTCCCTAAGTCGATCAAACAGCATGTTCAGAGAGTCAATGTGTTCCTCAAATGTTTCTGTTGCTATAAGGATATCATCCATAAAATTTGTTATACAGGGATTATTCAGAGGATCCAATAATTTTCTCATCATTCTAGAGAAGACACTAGGCGCATTCTTCAATCCAAATGGCAATCTATTAAACTCATAGTGTCCTTCTGAGGTACTAAAAGCTAGGTATGGTCTAACCTCAGGCTTTACTGGAATCTGATAGTATCCTTTACTCAGATCCACTTTTGAGAAATATTTAGCTTTATTTAGTCTGGCAAACAGCTGATTTGTATCCGGCAATGGATCCACCTGTCCTTCTGTAATAGCATTCAGTCTCCTGTAATCTATACAGAGTCTATGTTCTCCAGAGGGCTTCCTTAAGAGTACAACACCGGAGCTATACGAAGACTCACTGTGCGAAATAATTCCTTCCTTCAATAGATAGTCTATCTCTTCCTTCAAAGCTTTTTCCTTAGCAAACGGAATCGAATATGGTTTCATACAGACAGGTGTGGAGTCTATGAGTTTCATATCATATTCCAATAGGTTTGTATGTCCTGGTCGGTCTGTTAACACCTCTGCATGATTATTTAGAACCTGTTGCACTCTCTCTTTCTGAGTTTTCGTTAAATGTGTACTGATTTTCACCTGTGCTGCTGTCTCACAGGGGTGTAATGGATATTCAAATGATGAAAGTGGTTCCTTTTTCATCTCCATGGCGATGGACAAGGTCAACAAGTGTGTCTCTTCCTGATGTTCTCTTTCCAAATATTTCTTCAGGAGATTCACATGATAGATTTTTTCTTTCCCCTTCTTATCTATCTTATAATTTGTTCTAGACACCTTCTCTAGAACTGTATATGGACCCTGCCATCCAATTTGTAACTTATTCTGACTCCCGGGCAAAGAAGCAGTACCTTCTCTCCCACAGCCAAATTTCTGTCTTTCGCCTTCCTGTTATAATAGGCAGCATGTTTCTTCCTGGCTTGTTTCAAATTTTCATTGGCAAGTTTCCAGCCAGTTTTTAACCGAGTGGTCAGCTCATTCACATACTGGTATGAAGATGTAATGTTTTCCTCTGCCTTTTCATCAGTCCACGTTCTTAACATAGCTACATATGGACCTTTAATTGTGTGGACCTATTTGTCCATGCACCGGTATGGTCTCTTCCACTTGAAGCTTTATAGTGATGATTTTTCCTCCCAGAATTATCATTCACAAAACGACCGCTACCAATTTTTTTCTTGGGGCTGTCTCCCCTCTTAAAATTCTTGATGAGAGATTTCCTCTCTACATCTTCTTCCTCCAGTTTGTTTAAGTCCGATTGAGGGATTGTCGGCTTATCCTGGGGTAAGACATCCTTTTGCACTCTCCGCATAGTGGCCATTGTAAAACAGTTAAGTGAAGCTTGTCCGTGAAAAGGGGCTTCCCATTCCATTTGGTCCACTTTATCAAATTTATTTTTCCTTTTATTGTCAGGCCTGATTTTGCCCCATGGCGTGTCCAGGTCCTGATCCATGTTCCCACTTGTGGGTGTTCCCTCATGTGCTATACTACACCTTTCTACAAAGTTCTCAATGTCCCATCTTGCTTTGGGCCAATAATAATTGTGAGCCACCTTTTGAATGATGGTACCTATCTTCTCATGGTCCCCATCTGGTTTCACATGTAGGCTCCTTATTAAGTCTGCCCTATATCTTTTTGGAAGAACCAGCTGTCCGTGACCATGGGATCTAGTTCCGGCCTTCCTATACATCAACTTGTTTTTCATGTAAAAATCTCCCTTGCCTGGAGTTGTATGACAAGTTGACAATTTTCTGAAACAAGGCTTGAGTGTTTTATCTCCAGCCTGTGCCTTCCTCATCTCTTCTGGAGTGGTATCCAACATAATATCCTCCTCCTGTCTTGAGGTCGACCTGACCTGAAGGGTTGCCATATACACAGGTTTCCTTCTGCAACGGTCGGTGTCATGATTGTCCATCTGACAATTCTTACACCACCTTTTTCCTTGGTTGAAAGATTTTCTTTCATCATATTTCCTTTCATCGAATTGTGGGAATTTATTTTTATTTTCATACCGTGGCCTATCAAATTGGTGCTTACCTTTATTTTGATCCTTAGGATCAAATTTATTAAAGTTCTGTGGTGCCCTGAAGTTGTCCACCTGTTTCTTTTTATTACCTGTTACCTCTGCTTGAGCTGCTTGATACCTTTCAGCAACATTTAGCAACTCACCCAGCCTCTCTGCACCTTGTTCCATGAGAAACTTTCTCAGGTCTGGAGCCATGGACTCTCTTAGTTGCTCTATAAGGACCATTTCCTTAAGATCTTGGGTTTTCCCCAGAGAAGTCCATTTCTCCAAGTATGTCTCTATTCGTGCAGAGAACTGGTGATAGGTTTCACCTGACAGTAGTTTAGCATTCCTAAATTTTTTCCTGTAAAACTCTGCATTCTTTTCATACCTTAACAAAAGAGCCTGCTTTAGCATGTCATAATTTTCCTGATCACCTCTGCTCATTTTTGCAAAAACTTCATAAGCTGCCCCACGAAGTCCCTGAGATAACTTTAAGCTCCACCTTTCTCTCTCTAACCCATACGTGGTAGCTAATAGTTCGTACCTATTTATATAGCTCTCAATATCATCGTCTTTCTCAACAAAATGATCTAAATGAAAGTTCATAGCTGAGATTGAGGCTCCTTGAGTAACCGTAGCATCAGAGGCAAAGGGGCTGGCACCATTTTCAGGAGCATGGCCTTGAAACTCAAACTCCCTTAGTCGTAACTCATGTTCCCTTTGTAATCTCTTCTCCTCCTTTTCTGCTTCCCTTTCTGCAGCTTGTCTTCTTTCCTCGGCTTCTCTTTCTGCAGCTAATCTTTTGTCTTCTCTTTCTGCCTCCAATTTCTTAGCCTCAGCCTCAATCTGCAACCTCTTAGTCTCAGCCTCAGCTTGCAACCTCTTAGTCTCAGCCTCAGCTTGCAACCTCTTAGTCTCAGCCTCTAACTTTCTTTCGGCTTCTTTTTCTAATCTTCTTTCTTCGCGTTCAATAAATTTGTCACATTCCGTTGTGACATAGGCAACCATAACTTGCCCATCTAATCCTAACTCTTTTGCAGTCTGAACCGCAGCAGATCGAAATTTGGCCAGGTCCGCCATTGTCTATCAGGTAACTTAATACAATGTCTAACCAACAATTCAATCTCTAATGGACAAAACAGGCACCGTGAGCTCAACCTTATTTAATTCCACCCAAGGATACCTTTTAATTCTTATATTCCCTGAAGTGAATTACCCCCAATATTTTTAATAGTTAAAGATTCAAAATCCCGAGAGCGAGACCCCAATATATGTGGTGAAGTGGGATGTTATAAATATATATAGGGACTTAGTGTACTGACTGAGATCAGCTGTGAAGGTATATATATATCTAATAAGAGTAGTATATTATATATATAACCTTACTTGCTACCACATATCTATATATCTCAGTCAGAATTATTCTGGAATAGTGTGATGCTACGTTATGTGTCTAGGGTATGTGTATGAAGAAGTGTAAGTCACAACAACAGACAGATAAACAATTTAATGTAATCCACTACTCTTGACAACACTGTGACACTCACATACATATAACACTCTATGAGAATATCTTAAAGGAGGCACTGATAACTTTCAAATAACAATATGTATTCATTACTGGCATGAATGAATATGTGTCCTGATTCAACTACAAGGGAATCAGGAATCACAATCAATTTAAATTACAAGTTATGTACAGAATGTATTTAATATGAATATTGTAGTGACATATATTATTACAAATGTTCTATGTGTGTCAGTTGTGTAGTAGTAAAATGAGGTAATACTGGTTTTGTTTTGTTCAAGCTCTGTTGGTATTTGTCATCATGACTTCAATAGTTTGTCTTTAGGGATCAGTATTGGAGATGTTCACAGTTCCTGATTTTAAGACAAGTAAATTCCCCTCTGAATAGTATTTTTATAAAGTTATTTCAAGATGAGGGGACATAATGTTGAGCTCAGCTGGCCAACTGTGCTTATCTTTAGTGATGGCGGCAGGAAAGGACTCCTCTGCTCGAATTCTCCTCTGGGCTCAGGAGACACCTCACTGATAGCTAAAAAGACCAAGGAGTATGCTGTCCGACTCTGGATTCAGCAAATCTCTGACCAGGTGCTGCTCACTACCATCAAGACCACTGTCCCACAATTTCATGGAAATAAACACAGATACGTTGATTAGCAATGAATTCTGGCACAAACTGGCACAAATTCCGTTCTGCCTATGTTCCAGGCTTTTATTTTAGCAAAAATGTGAGCTAGCTTCAACGTACTGTCGCTTTATCAAGCTTATTTGAATTAGTGGTCTCGAACTAACGCTCCCAAGTGTGTATATCAGCGAGACTGGCCAATGAGCCACGTTTCGACAAGTGTTTGAAAAAAATGTTATCTTTTCCCGTCTCCCCCAACAACCAAGATAGTATTTATAGCCCGACCAATCGTGGTTAGGCTTTCATTTGTTGCGCTCCAATCAATTTGGAGTTTACATGGTAGGCTATTTATGTAACGTAAGGTTTTTTCAAACACGTTATAAAAAAAATTTTATGAGCAGAAATGATTTTATGCTGTCAGGCACCCCCAATATTTTATTTTGGGTATAATTTATTAATTCCTGGACTATTTGCGTAACGTTTTACATATTATTTGTCAGCAAACCCTAAGGAACCCAAAAATACTAATTTAAAGGAGCTACGTGGCTGCGTTCAAAATATGCAATTTCTTCTATCTCCTGTTTAGAAGATGTGCTGTCTGGGTACTGTTATGTGTTCAAACGTAAACCCATATAATGTTGTCTTTTCTAATAAGAGTCTGTTATGATTTATAAACCTAACTCTGGGAAAGGGTAGTGTATTTTATCACTGTCCGTCTGAAAAAAATTAGTGCATGTAGACTTACACGCGTGATGGTAGTAATTGTGTATCGCGCGAAGCGGGTTTAGTGTTCGGCTTTCTGCCTCTCCCTTCTCTTTTTATCCCTTTAGTCCATCTGTTCGTTCGTTTTGGTAACGCAGTATAATTAATGTTAGGGTTAATTTAGGTCATTACGCAGTACGTCTCAATGCTTTTCCAAGAAATACAGCACACGTTTCATTGAAGAAGGCGGGTAATAATACAGTAAGCTTTACTATCAACGTGAAAGCGTTACAATTTGCAGACGAAGCAGAAAACAAGGGGGATTTCGAGTACATTCTTTGTGACAGCACTGTTATTTTTCCATTGCTCTTCTCTTTATTAATTTTATTTGTTAGGCTTCATATTTACCTAATAATTTATATATGTGGATTAGAATATTTCATGACAACATGTAGTACTGAGAACTTGGAAGATATACTGTCCCTCACCGATTAGAAATCTCTCTAGCGTCGACAAACCGTTGACAGTTGTCTCGGGAAAATTTGCGGTCTGATTTTGAAAAGACACTGACTAGACTGGAGAACTTCACGAAATGATCTACTGGTAACAAGTGTGTTTCGTGCAATGAAGCTTGCTTGAATGAATTTACGTCGTGCAATACACGGTTAGAGTAGATGAATTCACTTCATGCACTGACGCACTGAGGAGCTGAAGTTGATTCAGGCTATAAGCTTTAGTATGAGTTGAGCTTGATATATAGACTCATCTGTTTGTGAGGTTAGGCCATCTTGATTGTCACGGATTGCCTCCCCTTAGCTCTGCAGTAGTGGTCCACCAGTGGCTAAAACGCAAGAGTATCTAAAACGAGTCGTCAGAGGTGTCTACCTTCGCACAAGATTACTCTTGGCAGAGTTGTAGATAGAAGGGTAATGACGCTTCTATCTCATGAGATTGTTCACAAGATATTTTCAGAAGTCAAGAACAACGCTGCATAGGGCAGAGCAATTGTTAACTTATATCTGATTCGTTGCTGTGATGAATTTACCGTGATACAACGTTAAAATATCTCCAAATATAAGGATAAAATGTAGGGATAAAAATAATGCGTAAGATACTAGGAGACATGCTCGCCCATGCCCGCATTTCCTACCGCCAGTCAAACTAACTAGTTTGTAGACGGGAGGGAAACGGAGATCAAAAAAGGAAAAATATGACTGAACACGTGTTTGAATCTAGCAAGGCTAAAAGACGCAATTGGTAGTAAAAGAAAAACAATTCACGTCACTAGTTGACACAATGTAAGGAAATGGACAAAAAAAGTCCGTAGCTCTTATTCGAAACAGTCATTTCTTGGACGTTTTTCGATACTTGGTTGTTTTATTTGAATTCAGCAGCAAACGCCGTAGAGAAGGTCCGCGAACAAATTTCAAAAAAACTAAACTTGAGAAAAAATATGTTTTTTCTTAATAATAGAGTTATGAATATAAAACCTAGCTAGTTTGATAGCCCATCTTAAGCAGAGAACTAATATACTTTAAATTATACAGACGAATAGACAACAAGGAAGATATTGACAAAAGACTGTATTGTTCATATCAGACTAGCGACTGTACTGTCCATACTTTCACTAAAGTTTCAAATTTTCGTCCTTGAGACACGCAAATGCAAAAATCAAGCTGTAATGAAAGAGAGGGGGAAGGTGGATAATTGTGGCTAAAAATAACTTAGGAGGCAGATTTGTGCAGGGTATTGCATGAAGTTGGTCCAAGAACCAAGCGTGTTTTTTATGAAAAAACAAGTAGAGACAGACGGACCAACAGACAATAATACATACTTGACTGAGATCTGACTGAAATTTGACTTTTGGTTGTAGATTTGAAAAGTTAGGGGGGAAGTCTGTGATTGGGCAAATGTAATCATATTAGCGGGACAGAGATGCGCATTTTTGCCATTTGATACAATTCTGTCCAGGGACACAGTCGGTTATTGCCTGTGGTGTTTTTCCCAGAAGATATTACATACATTTAGTGGGACGCCATCATACAGCCAGCAGCTCAGCTGAGTTTTGCTAGCAATTAACTGTGTTCTCAATTCTGAATTCTGGTAAGAATGAAAGCATTTATTTTGTATATTTTAATATTTCGAGTGATTGATACTGCCATATCATATAAAATGATTACGACAAGTAAGTGCTCGCTCTAGGTCCCCAGCCCAAGTTCAGGGTCTAGAGACAAACAAAATATATGGACGCCTAACTAAGACTATGGAAGGCGGATCTATTGTTGAGATCAGTGGGAACATATCACCTATCTTATTGAATAAAAGGAAACTATTGAACATATCTCAGATGCAATGCAGTCTTGGGGAACTGATACTATATGAAAACAACTGGGTAAGATGTGCTGTGTGGTCAGAGATCTGACCCATTCTGTGTAATGTTGATGTGTTGTGCTGTGTGTACGAGTGGTGCAGTAAATAGAGTACTGACACATAGCACAAATTTTGTTTCAGAATTGTGAGTTTCTGTTGTGGCACTAGGGTAGTGCCCCATAAGTAATCAAGATTATACAAGCAGATGTGTGTGCCGCCTAACAGTTGTGTCGGTGCAGTCTAGCATTGTATTCTAGCTACCGAGAGGAGTGGGCCACCGAAATCCAGCATCAGATCTTCACTGACAAGATGAGTGTATTAGTGGCCTGCTGAGGATTCACCAGAACTCTTAACTATTTATAAATATTTCCCCCTCACAAATATACTGAATTTTGGGAAATAGAACATTTTCTAAAGTCTATAAGACAATGGACAAAGCTAGTTCTAGTCACAGAGTGGGTGTGATGACACCACCCCAACAGCACATCCAGTAATGGTTCTCCCAGAGACATTATAAATATAATTAATATTAACCAGTCTTATAAAATACCTATGTACACACATTCCATTTTATTATGCCATATATTTATGCATTCCATTTATAACCCCATAACATTTCATATGTTCTGACCAACATAAAACATTGGTTCAGAACAAATAAATTTAAAAAAAATGTTTAATATTGAAACTAAAACAGTATGAGTTAGTTCAGTGTGTTATAAATTTTATTAATATTATTAGACTTATTAATTATCTGTGTGTGTTTGTATATTCTACTACAACACATTACATTTCAGTACCCTAGACTTTTAACGTAGCTACATTCATAATAGTAAAAGATATATGTTTGAGGTCGTAAGTGGTAGTAAGAAGGGCCTTCTGTAATTCACATCTACATTTATCTCAGGAGCCTTCACAGCTGACCTCATACATTACACTAGGTAACACAACAACCATACAGTACCATCAAAACCACTACTTCTTCTTCTTCTTCTTCTCGTTCGCTGTTGTTTAGAAATGTCTACACAAGAAGTCCGGTTTTCTGGATGTATGTTGCTGTGGTTGAAAGTTCTTCAAGACTCCCAAACAGCTTTGTGTGGATGTGCGTCTCTGTGGGCCAATGTTCAGTTCGCAATTGACTAAGCATGTGGCAGTCTTGCAGGATGTGTTCGGCTGTCTGTGCTGCCTGTCCACATGTACATAGGGGTGATGGGACCAATCTCAGTCTGTATAAGTGACTGTTCAGTCTGTTGTGTCCTGTTCTCATACGGAACAGGATCACCTGTTTTGCTCGATCAAGATATTGATAGTTGTCTCTTTGTTGATCAATTTTCCTGATGGCCTTGATAAGGGTCTTCTTTTCCTGGAATGTGATTGTTTGTTCTTTTTGTTCCTGTGTTGCTCCCTCTTTTGCTAACATATCTGCTCTCTCATTTCCTGGTATGCCACAGTGTGATGGTATCCACTGTAGCACTACCCTTCTTTTGATATTTACTTCGCATAGGACTTTGTTTAATTCTGGCAGTTTATCACTGTTGAGGGCTTGCAGAACTGACATTGCATCGGTAAGGAATACAACCTGCTGACATTGGCTTATTGTAAAACCACTACAAATATTGGGGTCTTGTCCAGGGATATTTAGTTTATCAAAGATATTAGAATCTCCTGGTGGGAGAATTAAACCAGTGGGGACAGATTGTATAAATTTAAAAAGTGTCCCTTAAAATAAAAAGGGGAAAATAAAAAGTGGTGAATCTTCACAGCCAGTGGTAATTAGTTGATTAATTAATTAGAATTACCTTGGCCATTTTATATAATTAGAATTACCTTGGTCTATTTATATAATTAGAATTACCTGTCATTAGATAATTAGAATTACCTTAGTCATTAATTAGTTAGATTTACCTTGGTCATTGTTATTTTGTATGATGGCTGACCTAGCAAAATTTAGATCGGCTGCTGTGCTAACGGCGAAGGAGATGAACATGGAGGGTCAGGTTTTAATTCAGTATGTAACTTCTGAATGTGACAAGTATATTGAAAGGGAAGATAGGAGGTTAGCTGAAGAGAAGAGGTTACAAATTGAGGCTGATAAAGAACTTAAGAGGATGCAGATTGAGGCAGAAGAAAAACGACAGCAAAGGGAGTCAGAAGAAAAAAGGTTGACTGCCGAAAGGGAGTCAGAAGAAAAAAAGGCCGAAAGGGAAGCAGAAGATAGAAGGTTGCAAAGGGAGCACGAATTACGACTAAGGGAGCTGGAATTACAAGGCCATGCTCCTGAAAATGGTGCCAGCCCTTTTGCCTCAGATGCTACGCCTAGTCAGGGAGCCTCAACATCAGCTATGGGGTTTCATTTAGACCATTTTGTTGAGAAAGACGATGACATCGAGGGGTACCTCAGTAGATTTGAATTATTAGCTACTACATATGGGTTAGAGAGAGAGAGGTGGAGTCTAAAGTTATCACAGGGACTGAGAGGTACTTCTTATGAAGTCTTTGCTAAAATGAATAGAGAAGACCAAGACAATTATGACATGCTAAAGCAGGCTTTGTTATTAAGATATGAAAAACATGGTGAATTTTACCGTAAGAAATTTAGAAATGCCAAACTGTTGTCTGGGGAGACATACCACCAATTCTCTGCCAGGCTAGAAACCTATTTGGAGAAATGGACTGCTCTGGGGAAGACCCAAGATCTGAAAGAGATGATCATGATAGAGCAATTAAGAGAGTCCATGGCTCCAGACTTGAGAAAATTTCTCATGGAACAAGGTGCAGAGAGGTTGGGGGAGGTTTTAAATGTCGCTGAGAGGTATCAGGCAGCCCAGGCAGAGGTAAGTGGCACTAAAAAGAAGCACATAGAAAATTTTAAAGCTCCACAGCAATTTAATAAATTTGATAACAGAGAACAGGGTAATAAAGGCAGGACAAACTTTGATAGGCCAAGAAATGACTATCGGGACAGAAACTCACAGTTCAATGACCAAAAATATAATGAAAGAAAACCGTTTAACCAAGGAAAAAAATGGTGCAAATGGTGTAAGAAAGACAACCATAACACCGAATTTTGTAGAAGGAAACCGTCAAACATTGCTGCAATGAAGTCGGGGACTCAAAGATTAAAGGTTAATCCTAATGGACAGCAGGAACCTTATCACCCCCAGTTTGTGAGGATGTTATTTGTAATGGGGTCACCATAAGGTGCCTTTATGATACAGGTTTGGATTATGATTCAGTTGTGAAGTCTAGCCTAGTGGACCCAAGTCAGTATACCACAGAAACAGTGGAAATACAAGGGGCAACTAAGGACATACCACTCATGACACTTCCCATCGCAAGGATAACGGTGAAAACTCGCTATGTGGAAGGAGAAATCAGAGCAGCAGTGATAGATGAACCAATCTACCCTCTGATATTGGGGTGTAGCTACGTCTTCTTGGGGAATCCCGAGAAACCTGTGATCATGGCGACAGTGCAGACCAGGTCACAGAAGAAGGAGGAAGAAGGTGAACCTATAAATGCTCATCCAGAGGAGATGAGGAAGGCGCAGGCTGAGGATAGGACACTCAAGCCATGTTTTAAAAAATTGCCCAAATGCCACACACCTCCAAGCAAGGGAGAGTACTTTATGAAGAACAAATTATTATACAGGAAGGCCGGAACTGGAACAAATGGTCACAACCAGCTGGTTCTTCCCACTTCATATAGGGATAAAGTGATGGAACTCGGGCATGCGATTCCCTTCAGGGGTCACATGGGGATCAGCGCCACAGGACAGCGTATAGCTTGTCATTACTTCTGGCCAGGGATAACGGAGGATATAAAAAGATATGTCAAATCCTGTCCAGAATGTCAAAGGGTAGCTCCAAAGCATTGGACTGCTCCTGCAACTCTAGGGGAAATGCCCATAGTGGGAACACCTTTTGAGAGGGTTGCAGTGGATATTGTGGGACCTCTCACTCGGACCAAGAGGAGGAACAGTTACATCCTTACTCTGGTGGACATTTGTTCTATGTGGGGAGAGGCGGTAGCCCTGCCATCAATTGATTCAAAACATGTAGCAGAGGCACTACTTACAATATTCACAAGATTATGATTCCCGCATCAAATCTTGACTGATAATGGCTCACAGTTCAAGGGGAAACTAACGGAAGAAGTTTTTAAGCTATTTCAAGCCAGACACTTTCATTGTAGTCCGTACCATCCACAAGGGAACGGCCAGGTAGAGAGGTTCAATGGGACTCTCATTTCTATCCTGAGGAAGCTGGGACACGAAAAACCGGATCTGTGGGATCAATTCCTGCCCGCCGCGTTGTTTGCGTATCGGGAGGTACCACATAGTTCAACCGGGATGGCTCCCACAACTCTGCTATTTGGGAGGCCAATAAAAGGTCCATTGGAAGCATTATTAAGGACCTGGACAGATGAGAAGGCAGAAGAGACTGTTACCTCATCGTATCAATATGTGAACGAACTGACCCCTCGTCTGAAAGCTGGATGGAAACTGGCAAATGATAATTTGAGACAAGCCAGGAAGAAACATGCAGCATATTTTAATAGGAAGGCAAAGGACAGAGAACTAGCTGTGGGAGAGAAGGTGCTTCTTCTACCCGGCAGCCAGAATAAATTACAAATTGGATGGCAAAGTCCATATACGGTTCTAGAGAAGGTGTCTAGAACAAACTATAAAATTGACAAAAAGGGGAAGGAGAAAGTTTATCATGTAAACCTTTTAAAGAAGTATCTGGACAGACCACTCCAGGAAAGCACCCCCTTACTGACCTTGGCTATCGCAACTCAAATGCAAAAGGAACCACTCACCTCACATGAATACCCATTACATCCTTGTGAGACAGCTGCACAAGTAAAAGTCAGTAAGCACCTGACTAAAAATCAGAGGGAGAGAGTTCAACAGGTTCTGGAGGAACATACAGATGTATTAACAGATAAACCAGGACATACAAATTTGCTACAGTATGACATGAAACTGGTAGACTCAAAACCAATCTGTATGAGAGCCTATTCTATTCCGTTCGCGAAGGAGAAGGCATTGAAAGAAGAAATAGATTATTTGTTGAAGGAGGGGATTATTTCACACAGTGAATCTTCTTTTAGCTCCAGTGTAGTTTTGTTGAGGAAACCGTCTGGGGAACATAGACTGTGCATAGATTACAGGAAACTGAATGCTGTCACAGAAGGACAAGTGGATCCATTACCACACACAAAACAGTTATGTGCCACATTAAACAAGGCAAAATACTTTTCGAAGGTGGATCTTAGTAAAGGCTATTACCAGATTCCAGTGAAGCCTGAAGTGAGACCTTATTTAGCTTTTAGCACCTCGGAAGGACATTATGAATTCAACATGCTGTGGTAAAGTGGGATGTTATAAATATTTATAGGGGACTTAGTGTACTGACTGAGATCAGCTGTGAAGGTATCTATATCTAATAAGAGTAGTGTATTATAGATAACCTTACTTACTGCCACATATGTATACCTCAGTCAGAATTATTCTGGAATAGTGTGATGACTACGTTATATGTCTAGGGTATGTGTATGATGAAGTGTAAGTCATAACAACAACAGACAGATAAAAAATTTAATTTATTCCACCACACTTGACAACACTGTGACACTCACATACATAAAACACTCTAAGAGGATATCTTAAAGGAGTCACTGATAACTTTTCAAATAACAATATGTATTCAGTGCTGTCATGAATGTATATGTGTCCTGATTCAAATACAAAGGGAACCAGGAATCACAATCAATTTTAATTACAAGTTATATGTACAGAATTTATTAATATGATTCTTGTAGTGACATATATTATTAATGGTATCCTATGTGTGTCAGTTGTGTAGTGGTAATATGAGGTAATACTGGTTTTGTTTTGTTCAAGCTCTGTTGGTATTTGTCATCATGACTTCATTAGTTTGTTTCTATTTGAACCAGTATTGGAGATGTTCTCAGTTCCTGGTATTAAAACAATTAAATTCCCCTCTTAATTTTAGTTTACACTGTCATTTTAAGATGGGGGTACATAATGTTGAGCTCCATGGCCACACTCTCTTATCTTGCGTGATGACTGCAGTAAAAGACTCCTCTGCTCGATTCTTTAATGAGTTCTGGAGCCACCCCACTGGTTGCTATATGGACCAAGGAGTATGCTGTCCACCTCTGGCTTCAGCAAAGCTCTGACCAGGTGCTGCTCAATAACGTTAAGACCACGGTCCCTGAAACAAGAAGGTTGTACCTTCTACGTCAGAACTAATTTATACTCTATTTTTACACTGAGCATAATACATCACAAACATTGAGTTCAGAGCGTTAGGCCAACTGTCAGCTTCATCTGAAACACTTTATACCAGTATTTCCCTCCCTAATGGTTACTACGCCTCTGCAATTCCAGCATTATTTCTTTCTAGTTAATAATCTAGGTGTCAGTGTACTGTTTGGCCATTCCATGCAGTTTTACTTTCCTCCGACACCTTCTGTTCAGGCTGGAGCACGATAGGCTTTACATCATGTTCGCTACTGAACCACACATATATACAGACATAAATTATCAATTTACATTCAATTTTCATTAACACATTAACTACCGCAAGCCGGTGGGACCGACTTTTGAAATCCTATCATTTGGACCGCGAGCCACTCAGAGCGTTGATCTAATTTTAGTAATAAAACGAATGAAAAATGTACTGAAACACTTTCTGATCAGGTTCAAAATTTTAAGTTGCTACCGGAAAACAAATTACCAAAGCATGATTGTTGTAGCACACTGGAAAATTGATATTACGTTCATGTTTTTCAGCGTTTTTGGTTAGTTACCAAATCGTGTAAAACTTTACCGTGGCAACTAGTGATAGGATCACAAAAAATGCTTTTACATCTCGTCTAACGGCTGAATAGGCTAGAAACTTATTTCAACAATTGACTGATAGATCTAGCGACGAAGACGAGTGAAAACGGTGTGCACATTGATTGAAATATGGATTTTGATAGAGATGGGGCACAAGCAGTTATAATTGTGAAAATATTGCAAGTCCTCGGCCATTGGAGGGTCGTTAAATAGCAACAACCTCTATTAGAGTTACAAAAAATAGTACATACATTTATCTTTAAAATGATGTGTAATTCATAAAAATCTGTAAACAATTACGAAAACTACCGCTTACTTTGTGCAAACACCTACAGGATAAAACTGGAGAAAAAATGTAATTTGGCCACAGTGTGTTTTTCAATTCGGTAGTTAATGTGTTAAAAGATATTGAATCTTTCAAGCTTACCACAATTCATGGAAATAATAATAAACAGTTTCGTTGACTGGCAATGAATATAGCACAACTCCGATCTGCCGATGTCCCAGGCTTTATTTTATAAAAAATATACACTGGTGCTCAACGCACTGCTTCTTAGTAGGTTTATTACAAGATGTGGCAATGAACAGACGCTCTGAATTGAGTATATTCGCAGCTCTACCCAATCACACCACGTCTACACATCTTTTCAAAAAAGTACTCCTTTCTCACGTTTCCCCTGACAACACAAGATAGTATTTATAGTCCGACCAATCGTGTTTAGTCTTTCATTTGTTGCGCTCCAATCAAATAGGAGTTAACATGGTAGGCTATTTCCGTAACGTAATGTTTTTTCAAACACGTTATAAAAAAATTTTATGAGCAGAAATGATTTCATGCTGTCAGGCACCCCCACTATTTTATTTTGGCCATAACTTGGTAATTCCTAGACTATTTGCGTAACGTTTTACATATTCTTTGTCAGCAAACCCTAAGGAACCCAAATATCTCAATCTAAGGGAGCTAGGTGGCTGCGTTCAAAATGTGCATTTTCTACCACCTCCTGTTCACTTCAATCCCCATGTGGTGTCTGGGTACTGTCATGTTTTCAAACGTAAACCGGTATAATGTCATAATTCCCAATAAGCGTTTTTCAGGATTTTAAAACCTAACTCTGGTATGGGTAGTGAATTTTATCACTGTCGATTTGAAATAAAGTTAGTGCATGTGGCCTTACACGCGTGATGGCAGCAATTGTGTATCGCGCGACGCGTGTTTAGTGTTGCACGTGTCCTGCTTTCTGCCCCTCCCTTCTCTCTATCCTTTAGTCCATCTGTCTTTTAGTTACGCCGTGTATAAAATGGAATGAATGAAATATTAAATTTAGGTCACTGATCAGCTTGCGTATCTCAAGGTTTTTTCCAAGAAATACAGTACACGTTTCATTGAAGAAAGCGTGCAGCGACACAGTAGGCTTTTACTATCAACGTGAAAGCGTTACAATTTGCAGACGAAGTAGAAAACAAGGGGAATTTCGAGTACAGTCATTGTGACAGCACTGTTCTTTACCATTCTTCTTTCCTTTTATTAAATTTATTTGTTAGGCTTTGCATTTACATTTTAATTTATATATGGGGATTAGAATAATTCACGACATCTCCCCTCTTAAAACAGACGTTATATGTCAGTCCTTTATTCTATATACACATAGAGAAATTTATTATTATTTCTGGGGTTTACGGTGATTCTCATCACACGGATGGCGGCTTAAAAAATCCGCTCCCAAATTTGTTTTTCCAGATATATACTCAATGCTAAAATTATAGGGAGCCAAAAGTAAGGACTATCGGAGTAACCTAGAGTTCTCATGCCTAGCCTGGGCTAGAAACGATAAAGGTTTGTGATCCGTTTGCAACTTAAATGCCTTCCCATACAGATAAATATTGAATTTCTTTATTGCCCATATTACTGCAAGACATTCTTTTTCGCTAGTTGAGTAGTTGATTTCAGCTTTATTCAACTTTCTGCTAGCATATGCCACTGGGCTTAATTCCCCATCCAATGCATCTGATTTCTGTAGTAGAGTTGCACCTAACCCAATATTACTGGCATCCGTCCTTACTATGAATTCTTGACTTAAGTCAGGTAATTTCAAAATAGGTTTACTTGTGAGCTTTTCCTTCAATTCTTGGTAAGCCATTTCACATTGTGGTGTCCATGTAATGCGATCTGGATGTCCTTTACTTGTCAAATCAGTTAACGGTGCACATATGGAATTAAAGTTTTTGATATACTTCTGGTAGAAACCACATAATGAGACAAAGGATCTCACGTCCTTCTTGGTTTGTGGTCTCGGGGCTTTCTTTAGTTTCTCTAAATTCTTTGGGTCAGGGGTCATGTTTCCCTGATAAACTGTGTGTCCCAAAAATTCCAATTCTTTACATCCAACGCAACATTTGGTTGGTCGGGCTGTTAAATTTGCTTCCCTAAGTCGATCAAACAGCATCTTCAGAGAGTCAATGTGTTCCTCAAATGTTTCTGTTGCTATAAGGATATCATCCATGAAATTTGTTATACATGGATTATTCAGAGGGTCCAATAATTTTCTCATCATTCTAGAGAAGACACTAGGCGCATTCTTCAATCCAAATGGCAATCTATTAAACTCATAGTGTCCTTCTGAGGTACTAAAAGCTAGGTATGGTCTAACCTCAGGCTTTACTGGAATCTGATAGTATCCTTTACTCAGATCCACTTTTGAGAAATATTTAGCTTTATTTAGTCTGGCAAACAGCTGATTTGTATCCGGCAATGGATCTACCTGTCCTTCTGTAATAGCATTCAGTCTCCTGTAATCTATACAGAGTCTATGTTCTCCAGAGGGCTTCCTTAAGAGTACAACACCGGAACTATATGAGGATTCACTGTGCGAAATAATTCCTTCCTTCAACAGATAGCACTAGTCAACAAATTTTCAAAAGTTTTTTGTACCAGAAATTAAATGTACCATTTCTTATTGATTTTGACATGCTGATTTCAAATATCATAATGAAATTCACCAATTGGCTCTGGTTTTTTTTTTAAATGATGGATTTACATTACAGTAATACAAATAATGTATGCTTGTTTACTTCTCTGGGCTGAACAGCTAGTCTTTCTACTTTAGCATTATAAAAATTGTGGTTACATACTCAATTAATTGATATTTTAACATAAAATGATAGAAAAAATAAAAACATTATTTAAAGTTCACATATCATGCTTTTAAAAGGCACATTTGAACCCATTCCGTCATTATTCAGTCGCTGTTCGAGCTCTCTTTGCTTGCTTCTTGTAGTCAATCGATGAGGTGTCTCTTGTCACAGTCCAACAGTAATCAACAAGCATTGAATTGCTCCAATTACCTTGATACCTTGTCTCCATAGCAGCAATGTCCTGGTGAAATCGTTCACCATGCTCATCACTGACCGCTCCACAGTTTGACGTAAAGAAATCCAGATGAGAATCCAGAAAATGAATTTTCAAAGACATGTTGCAACCAAGACTCTTATACTTCAGAAGGAGATTTTCTACAATTTCATGGTAATTATCAGATCTGTTGTTTCCAAGAACATTGTCCACCACTGACTTAAATGCTAGCCATGCTGCTTTTTCCTTGCCATGCAACACGCAAAGAAACTCGTCATCATGAAGAAGTTTTCGAATTTGCGGACCAACAAATACTCCCTCCCTTATTTTAGCTTCACTCAGTCTTGGAAATTTTCTGATGAGATATTTGAAAGCCTCATCTGTTTTCTCCATTGCCTTGACAAAGTTTTTCATGAGACCCAGCTTAATGTGCAAGGGTGGCAACAAAATCTTGCTGGTGTCGACAACTGCTGGGTTCTCAACGTTCTTACTGCCAGGCTGCAATGACTGCCTGATTGGCCAATGTCTTCTGATGTAATGGTCACTTCGTGCACGGCTATCCCACTCACAGAGAAAGCAACAGTACTTGGTGTATCCACCCTGTAGTCCAAGCAAAAGAGCGACCACTTTTAAGTCACCGCAAAGTGACCAATGATGATGATCGTAGTTTATACACTTCAAAAGCTGCTTAATGTTTTCATAAGTTTCTTTCATATGAACTGCGTGACCAACTGGAATTGACGGTAACACATTACCATTATTCAACAAAACAGCTTTAAGACTTGTCTTGGATGAATCAATGAAAAGCCTCCACTCTTCCGGTATGTAATTGATGTTGAGGGCTGCCATTAAACCAGAAATGTTGTGGCACGCAGAAAGGTCACCCTCTTTGAAAAAGAATGTAATAAGCGGCTTCTGGCGGTTCCTATACACAGAAATTGTAACATCTTCTGCCAGGAGATTCCACTGTTGCAATCTGGAACCCAAAAGCTCCGCCTTGTTCTTCGGTAAATTCAGATCTCTTACAAGATCATTCAGTTCACCTTGGGTTATTAAGTGTGGTTTAGTGGATGTAGTTTGCTCAAAATCTGTGTCACTTGAGGTTGATGGTTCAGGACCACCAATGTCCTCTTCATCAGTGGAAGCAGCTGAAAAGGATTCTAGCATTTTGGGAACTGGTAGATCATCGCCATGTGGTACCGGAAGTATTGCAGAGGGGATGTTTGGATATTCCAGAGTCCATTTTTTCTTCTTTGATATGCCTTTCCCAATTGGAGGGACCATGCAAAAGTAACAGTTGTTGAGATGATCAGTGGGCTCTCTCCAAATCATTGGGACTGCAAAAGGCATAGCTTGCCTTTTGCCAGTTAACCACAGTTTAAGATGTGCTGCACATGTATTGCAGCATATGTGTGGCGCCCAGCTCTTATCTTGATCTCCTATTCTGCAGCCAAAATACAAACTGTACGCCTTCTGGCATTTCTAACTACGATACTTTTGATAAGGACAAATGCACTAACTAATGGCAACATTTTATCAGAGATAAGGTATTTATACACAAAGGGGATGTAATCATAGGTAGGATTGCATCATCAACTTCTAGTAACATTTTTATTGGTCATTAGAAAAAATTATGCAATCGCCCACAACAGTTGCGTCATATATATATAAATTTACCGTAATTAAATAAACTAGTAGCATATATCTTGAAAACTAGAGCCAATCAACATTTTTAAATGTAATTTTCGTTTTCAGCACACCAAAATTAGTTAAGATCAGCTATTTTCATTTCTGGTACATTTTGGTTGTTGACTAGTGTAGTCTATCTCTTCCTTCAAAGCTTTCTCCTTAGCAAACGGAATCGAATATGGTTTCATACAGACAGGTGTGGGGTCTATCAGTTTCATATCATATTCCAATAGGTTTGTATGCCCTGGTCGGTCTGTTAACACCTCTGCATGATTATTTAGAACCTGTTGCATTCTCTCTTTCTGAGTTTTTGTTAAATGTGTACTGATTTTCACCTGTGCTGCTGTCTCACAGGGGTGTAATGGATATTCAAATGATGAAAGTGGTTCCTTTTTCATCTCCATGGCGATGGACAAGGTCAACAAGTGTGTCTCTTCCTGATGTTCTCTTTCCAAATATTTCTTCAGGAGATTCACATGATAGATTTTTTCTTTCCCCTTCTTATCTATCTTATAATTTGTTCTAGACACCTTCTCTAAAACTGTATATGGACCTTGCCATCCAATCTGTAACTTATTCTGACTCCCGGGGAGAAGAAGCAGTACCTTCTCTCCCACAGCCAAATCTCTGTCTTTCGCCTTCCTGTTATAATAGGCAGCATGTTTCTTCCTGGCTTGTTTCAAATTTTCATTGGCAAGTTTCCAGCCAGTTTTTAAACGAGTGGTCAGCTCATTCACATATTGGTATGAAGATGTAATGTTTTCCTCTGCCTTTTCATCCGTCCACGTTCTTAACAAAGCTACATATGGACCTTTAATTTTGTGGACCTATTTGTCCATGCACCGGTATGGTCTCTTCCACTCGAAGCTCTATAGTGATGATTTTTCTTCCCAGAATTATCATGCATAAAACGACCGCTACCAATTTTCCTTTTGGGGCTTTCTCCCCACTTAAAATTCTTGATGAGAGATTTCCTCTCTACATCCTCTTCCTCCAGTTTGTTTAAGTCCGATTGAGGGATTTTCGGCTTATCCTGGGGTAAGACATCTTTTTGCACTCTCCGCATAGTGGCCATTGTAAAACAGTTAAGTGAAGCTTGTCCGTGAAAAGGGGCTTCCCATTCCCTTTGGTCCACTTTATCAAATCTATGTTTCTTTTTATTATCAGGCCTAATTTTGCCCCGTGGCATGTCCAGGTCCTGATCAATGTTCCCACTTGTGGGTGTTCCCTCATGTGCTATGCTACACCTTTCTACAAAATTCTCAATGTCCCATCTTGCCTTGGGCCAATAATAATTGTGAGCCACTTTTTGAATGATGGTACCTATTTTCTCATGGTCCCCATCTGGTTTCACATGTAGGCTCCTTATTAAGTCTGCCCTATATCTTTTAGGAAGTACCAGCTGTCCCTGACCTTTGGATCTAGCTCCAGTCTTCCTATACATCAACTTGTTTTTCATGTAAAAATCTCCCTTGCCTGGAGTTGTATGACAAGTTGACAATTTCCTGAAACAAGGCTTGAGTGTTTTGTCCTCAGCCTGTGCCTTCCTCATCTCTTCTGGAGTGGTATCCAACATAATATCCTCCTCCTTTCTTGAGGTCGACCTGACCTGAAGGGTGGCCATATACACAGGTTTCCTTCTGCAATGGTCAGTGTCATGATTGTTCATCTTACAATTTTTACACCACCTTTTTCCTTGGTTGAAAGATTTTCTTTCATCATATTTCCTTTCATCGAATTGTGGGGTTTTATTTTTATTTTCATACCGTGGCCTATCAAACTGGTGCTTACCTTTGTTTTGATCCCTAGGATCAAATTTATTAAAGTTCTGTGGTGCCCTAAAGTTATCCACTTGTTTCTTTTTATTACCTGTTACCTCTGCTTGAGCTGCTTGATACCTTTCAGCAACATTTAGCAACTCACCCAGCCTCTCTGCACCTTGTTCCATGAGAAACTTTCTCAGGTCTGGAGCCATGGACTCTCTTAATTGCTCTATAAGGACCATTTCCTTAAGATCTTGGGTTTTCCCCAGAGAAGTCCATTTCTCCAAGTATGTCTCTATTCGTGCAGAGAACTGGTGATAGGTTTCACCTGACAGTAGTTTAGCATTCCTAAATTTTTTCCTATAAAATTCTGCATTCTTTTCATATCTTAACAAAAGAGCCTGCTTTAGCATTTCATAATTTTCCTGATCACCTCTGCTCATTTTTGCAAAAACTTCATAAGCTGCCCCACGAAGTCCCTGAGATAACTTTAAGCTCCACCTTTCTCTCTCTAACCCATATGTGGTAGCTAATAGTTCATATCTATTTAGATAGCTCTCTATATCATCGTCTTTCTCAACAAAATGATCTAAATGAAAATTCATAGCTGAGGTTGAGGCTCCCTGGCTAGCAGTGGCATCAGAGGCAAAGGGACTGGCACCATTTTCAGGAGCATGGCCCTGAAACTCAAACTCCCTTAGTCGTAACTCATGTTCCCTTTGTAATCTCTTCTCCTCCCTTTCTGCTTCCCCTTCTGCAGCTAATCTCTTTTCTTCTCTTTCTGCAGCTAATTTCTTCTCTTCCCTTTCTGCAGCCAATCTTTTGTCTTCTCTTTCTGCCTCCAATTTCTTAGCCTCAGCCTCAATCTGCAACCTCTTAGCCTCAGCCTCAATCTGCAACCTCTTAGCCTCAGCCTCAATCTGCAACCTCTTAATCTCTTTTTCAGCTTCTATTCTCTTATCTTCGGCCAATCTTTCAGATTCTAATTTTCTTTCGGCCTCTTTTTCTAATCTTCTTTCTTCCCGTTCAATATATTTGTCACATTCAGCAGTGACATAAGAAATCATAATTTGCCCGTCCATTCCTAACTCTTTCGCAGTCTGTACAGCAGCAGATCGAAATTTTGCCAGGTCGGCCATTGTCTAACAGATAAATGTCTAAACCATTTTATCTATGACTAATTAACTCAAGACAACACAGGCACTGTGAGCTCAACCTTATTTATTTTCACCCAAGGATACCTTTTAATTCTTATTATTCCCTGAAGTGAATTACCCCCAATATTTGTAATAGGGAAAGATTCAAAATCCCGAGGGCGAGACCCCAATATATGTGGTAAAGTGGGATGTTATAAATATTTATAGGGGACTTAGTGTACTGACTGAGATCAGCTGTGAAGGTATCTATATCTAATAAGAGTAGTGTATTATAGATAACCTTACTTACTGCCACATATGTATACCTCAGTCAGAATTATTCTGGAATAGTGTGATGACTACGTTATATGTCTAGGGTATGTGTATGATGAAGTGTAAGTCATAACAACAACAGACAGATAAAAAATTTAATTTATTCCACCACACTTGACAACACTGTGACACTCACATACATAAAACACTCTAAGAGGATATCTTAAAGGAGTCACTGATAACTTTTCAAATAACAATATGTATTCAGTGCTGTCATGAATGTATATGTGTCCTGATTCAAATACAAAGGGAACCAGGAATCACAATCAATTTTAATTACAAGTTATATGTACAGAATTTATTAATATGATTCTTGTAGTGACATATATTATTAATGGTATCCTATGTGTGTCAGTTGTGTAGTGGTAATATGAGGTAATACTGGTTTTGTTTTGTTCAAGCTCTGTTGGTATTTGTCATCATGACTTCATTAGTTTGTTTCTATTTGAACCAGTATTGGAGATGTTCTCAGTTCCTGGTATTAAAACAATTAAATTCCCCTCTTAATTTTAGTTTACACTGTCATTTTAAGATGGGGGTACATAATGTTGAGCTCCATGGCCACACTCTCTTATCTTGCGTGATGACTGCAGTAAAAGACTCCTCTGCTCGATTCTTTAATGAGTTCTGGAGCCACCCCACTGGTTGCTATATGGACCAAGGAGTATGCTGTCCACCTCTGGCTTCAGCAAAGCTCTGACCAGGTGCTGCTCAATAACTTTAAGACCACGGTCCCTGAAACAAGAAGGTTGTACCTTCTACGTCAGAACTAATTTATACTCTATTTTTACACTGAGCACAATACATCACAAACATTGAGTTCAGAGCGTTAGGCCAACTGTCAGCTTCATCTGAAACACTTTATACCAGTATTTCCCTCCCTAATGGTTACTACGCCTCTGCAATTCCAGCATTATTTCTTTCTAGTTAATAATCTAGGTGTCAGTGTACTGTTTGGCCATTCCATGCAGTTTTACTTTCCTCCGACACCTTCTGTTCAGGCTGGAGCACGATAGGCTTTACATCATGTTCGCTACTGAACCACACATATATACAGACATAAATTATCAATTTACATTCAATTTTCATTAAAAGATATTGAATCTTTCAAGCTTACCACAATTCATGGAAATAATAATAAACAGTTTCGTTGACTGGCAATGAATATAGCACAACTCCGATCTGCCGATGTCCCAGGCTTTATTTTATAAAAAAATATACACTGGTGCTCAACGCACTGCTTCTTAGTAGGTTTATTACAAGATGTGGCAATGAACAGACGCTCTGAATTGAGTATATTCGCAGCTCTACCCAATCACACCACGTCTACACATCTTTTCAAAAAAGTACTCCTTTCTCACGTTTCCCCTGACAACACAAGATAGTATTTATAGTCCGACCAATCGTGTTTAGTCTTTCATTTGTTGCGCTCCAATCAAATAGGAGTTAACATGGTAGGCTATTTCCGTAACGTAATGTTTTTTCAAACACGTTATAAAAAAATTTTATGAGCAGAAATGATTTCATGCTGTCAGGCACCCCCACTATTTTATTTTGGCCATAACTTGGTAATTCCTAGACTATTTGCGTAACGTTTTACATATTCTTTGTCAGCAAACCCTAAGGAACCCAAATATCTCAATCTAAGGGAGCTAGGTGGCTGCGTTCAAAATGTGCATTTTCTACCACCTCCTGTTCACTTCAATCCCCATGTGGTGTCTGGGTACTGTCATGTTTTCAAACGTAAACCGGTATAATGTCATAATTCCCAATAAGCGTTTTTCAGGATTTTAAAACCTAACTCTGGTATGGGTAGTGAATTTTATCACTGTCGATTTGAAATAAAGTTAGTGCATGTGGCCTTACACGCGTGATGGCAGCAATTGTGTATCGCGCGACGCGTGTTTAGTGTTGCACGTGTCCTGCTTTCTGCCTCTCCCTTCTCTCTATCCTTTAGTCCATCTGTCTTTTAGTTACGCCGTGTATAAAATGGAATGAATGAAATATTAAATTTAGGTCATTGATCAGCTTGCGTATCTAAAGGTTTTTTCCAAGAAATACAGTACACGTTTCATTGAAGAAAGCGTGCAGCGACACAGTAGGCTTTTACTATCAACGTGAAAGCGTTACAATTTGCAGACGAAGTAGAAAACAAGGGGAATTTCGAGTACAGTCATTGTGACAGCACTGTTCTTTACCATTCTTCTTTCCTTTTATTAAATTTATTTGTTAGGCTTTGCATTTACATTTTAATTTATATATGGGGATTAGAATAATTCACGACACATGCTACCATTCGGATTGAAAAATGCTCCGAGTGTATTTTCAAGGATGATGCGCAAATTGTTGGATCCACTAAATAACCCATGTATCACGAATTTCATGGATGATATTCTCGTCGCCACAGAGACATTTGAAGAACACATTGACTCCCTAAAAACGTTATTTGATAGGCTTAGGGAGGCGCATTTAACTGCTAGACCAACAAAATGTTGTATTGGATGCAAAGAGTTGGAATTTGTGGGACACACTGTATATCAGGGTAACATGACCCCTGACCCCAAGAACTTGGAAAAACTGCAGAGAGCACCTAGACCACAAACAAAAAAGGACGTGCGATCATTCGTGTCGTTATGTGGATTTTACCAAAAATATATCAAAAATTTTAACTCTATATGTGCTCCTCTGACTGATCTGACTCGCAAGGGACATCCAGATAAAATAGTTTGGACTGCGCAATGTGAATTGGCTTTTCAAGAGTTAAAGAAAAAACTCACTAGGTTTCAAATCTATCTGTATGGTAGGACTTTTGTGGTCCAGACGGATCATCAGCCCCTGGTGTTCTTATCTCAGGCTAAGCATGAAAATGCTAGATTGTTGAGATGGTCTTTATTATTGCAACCTTTTCAGTTTAGTATTGAGTATATCCCGGGGTCATTGAATGTCGGTGCAGATTTCCTCAGTCGGCACCCCTGTGATCAAAATTAGAGTAGTGGCAGGCGTGAGGAGTAATTTTATCTATGTGTATCACTGGTTTTGGAACTTGCCGTAGGGCATGTTCTCAGGTGGGGAGATGTGTGATGAATTTACCGTGATACAACGCTAAAATATCTCCAAATATAAGGATAAAATGTAGGAATAAAAATAATGCGTAAGATACTAGGAGACATGCTCGCCCATGCCCGCATTTCCTACCGCCAGTCAAACTAACTAGTTAGACGTGCAGTCGAAACGGTTTACCCTTTGTAGACGGGAGGGAAACGGAGATCAAAAAAGGAAAAATATGACTGAACACGTGTTTGAATCTAGCAAGGCTAAAAGACGCAATTGGTAGTAAAAGAAAAACAATTCACGTCACTAGTTGACACAATGTAAGGAAATGGACAAAAAAAGTCCGTAGCTCTTATTCGAAACAGTCATTTCTTGGACGTTTTTCGATACTTGGTTGTTTTATTTGAATTCAGCGGCAAACGCCGTAGAGAAGGTTCGCGAACAAATTTCAAAAAAAACTAAACTTGAGAAAAAATATGTTTTTTCTTAATAATAGAGTTATGAATATAAAACCTAGCTAGTTTGATAGCCCATCTTAAGCAGAGAACTAATATACTTTAAATTATACAGACGGATAGATAACAAGGAAGATATTGACAAAAGACTGTATTGTTCATATCAGACTAGCGACTGTACTGTCCATACTTTCACTACAGTTTCAAATTTTCGTCCTTGAGACACGCAAATGCAAAAATCAAGCTGTAATGAAAGAGAGGGGGAAGGTGGAGAATTGTGGCTAAAAATAACTTAGGAGGCAAATTTGTGCAGGGTATTGCATGAAGTTGGTCCAAGAACCAAGCGTGTTTTTTTATGAAAAAACAAGTAGAGACAGACGGACCAACAGACAATAATACATACTTGACTGAGATCTGACTGAAATTTGACTTTTGGTTGTAGATTTGAAAAGTTAGGGGGGAAGTCTGTGATTGGGCAAATGTAATCATATTAGCGGGACAGAGATGCGCATTTTTGCCATTTGATACAATTCTGTCCAGGGACACAGTCGGTTATTGCCTGTGGTGTTTTTCCCAGAAGATATTACATACATTTAGTGGGACGCCATCATACAGCCAGCAGCTCAGCTGAGTTTTGCTAGCAATTAACTGTGTTCTCAATTCTGAATTCTGGTAAGAATGAAAGCATTTATTTTGTATATTTTAATATTTCGAGTGATTGATACTGCCATATCATATAAAATGATTACGACAAGTAAGTGCTCGCTCTAGGTCCCCAGCCCAAGTTCAGGGTCTAGAGACAAACAAAATATATGGACGCCTAACTAAGACTATGGAAGGCGGATCTATTGTTGAGATCAGTGGGAACATATCACCTATCTTATTGAATAAAAGGAAACTATTGAACATATCTCAGATGCAATGCAGTCTTGGGGAACTGATACTATATGAAAACAACTGGGTAAGATGTGCTGTGTGGTCAGAGATCTGACCCATTCTGTGTAATGTTGATGTGTTGTGCTGTGTGTAAGAGTGGTGCAGTAAATAGAGTACTGACACATAGCACAAATTTTGTTTCAGAATTGTGAGTTTCTGTTGTGGCACTAGGGTAGTGCTTAACAGTTGTGTCGGTGCAGTCTAGCATTGTATTCTAGCTACCGAGAGGAGTGGGCCACCGAAATCCAGCATCAGATCTTCACTGACAAGATGAGTGTATTAGTGGCCTGCTGAGGATTCACCAGAACTCTTAACTATTTATAAATATTTCCCCCTCACAAATATACTGAATTTTGGGAAATAGAACATTTTCTAAAGTCTATAAGACAATGGACAAAGCTAGTTCTAGTCACAGAGTGGGTGTGATGACACCACCCCAACAGCACATCCAGTAATGGTTCTCCCAGAGACATTATAAATATAATTAATATTAACCAGTCTTATAAAATACCTATATACACACATTCCATTTTATTATGCCATATATTTATGCATTCCATTTATAACTCCATAACATTTCATATGTTCTGACCAACATAAAACATTGGTTCAGAACAAATAAATTTTAAAAAAAAGTTTAATATTGAAACTAAAACAGTCTGAGTTAGTTCAGTGTGTTATAAATTTTATTAATATTATTAGACTTATTAATTATCTGTGTGTGTTTGTATATTCTACTACAACACATTACATTTCAGTACCCTAGACTTTTAACGTAGCTACATTCATAATAGTAAAAGATATATGTTTGAGGTCGTAAGTGGTAGTAAGAAGGGCCTTCTGTAATTCACATCTACATTTATCTCAAGAGCCTTCACAGCTGACCTCATACATTACACTAGGTAACACAACAACCATACAGTACCATCAAAACCACTACAGTTGCATTTTTTGAACAATTAAGCAATGGTTTTAGCCCGTTCAAGCCCCTAGCTGGCCTAGCTGGTGTAAATCCAGCGAAATTCTTGACCAAGAATTAGCTCTGTATATATAAATACGAGTATATGTATATATATATATACATATATATATATATATATATATATATATATATATATATATATATATATATATATATATATATATATATATATATATATATATATATATATATATATATATTAAAGAGTCTTGCTCCTACGTTTGCTTTCATACATATAATAACTGAATCAACTATGATTGTTATGTTTTAAAATAATATGTAATAAATTTAATAATCAATTAGTTCTATCAGGTTAAAATAGAGAAGAAATGATGGTGAATTTTAGATGAAAGTTTTATCCTCATAGGGACTGGATAGAGGAATGTTAATGTTCTTTGCTGTTGCATTTTAGTAAGCACTTAGCTTAGAATCGATGACTACTGCAACCATGGTTTCGTCAATGCTTCTGTGATGAGGGTACTTCTTCAAACAACATGTCCAATTTAGACGGTTAGTGTTGATTCCCTGCTTTTAGTGTAGAACTTTCGTCTTTCAGCTTCGTATCACGAACAGTCTGATAGCTTCGTTCCACGAACAGTCTCATAGCTTCGTTCCACGAACAGTCTGATATCTTCGTTCCACAAACTATAGACAAAATAAAAAGAACAAAAGCCTTTGCTAAGTACATTTGTGGGCTGCAAATTAACACGCTCTTTGTCTCGCTGTCCACCCACCAATGTTAGCGTCTCTGAATAATTATATTCTTTTGAGTATACACAGCATAACTCAGGGAAGATGATTAGAAATCACCAGTATTCTTCTGGGTATTAAACTGGGAAAATATGTGCTTGGACAGCGCGAGCAATGATTTGCCTGAATTACAATTAACAAGGTACATGTATCTCACAAAATGATATTATACACTTTAGGCACATGTGATGTAATCATCATTCATCACTGCTCCATTCGAAGTTTGGGGTCATCTCTGCTGTCGGTTGTCTATACGACTAGCAAGAAGAAATCACCAGCGCGTGCTGTATTGGTTTATGAATTTACTATTTTCATTTGTTGAGGTTTCCAGCCTCATACATCATCACCTATCAAGAAAAACATGTCAAATTCACATTTGTAAAATAAATGTTTACACTTACCACAAAGTAACTTTTGGGAACACAATCTCCAGGCACAGTTTAAAATGGAAATAGCACTTAGGATGCTTTCGAATCACTTGGTCTGGAAATTTTGTATTCCTCTTATGACGGGTGATCTGATTCCTTAGGCCTTTGTATTTAAAAAATGCGGGTTTAAATTTTTAAGTTTTAAAGATACCCAAATACTTCGCTCCTGGTCCTTTAAGCTTCCAGTCTCTGTATTTAAAAATGCGGGTTTACTTTTTAGTTTTAAAGTTGCCCAAATACTTCGATCTGTCACTTACAATTTTGGAACCCTTTGTCCGCTCCTTCTCTTTCTGGCTCTGGTGAATTGCTAGCTTGACGTGGCAATGAAATCTAATCTGTGGCTCCGATTTCGCTAGATTATATTTCCAATTCTCAGTTCAAAATCCCAGATTGTACTTCCGAGGAATTTTCCAATGAAAGTCAATGTCTATTCCGCCTCTCAAATCAAACCAATCGAAATCCATTTAGCACTATCTGGCTTGGGGTGTTTAAATGATGATACCCTCGCGTGTTTTAAAATATTACATTTTAAAATTCCAACGCATGACCTCTTTCTTATTTCCTGTCTAGATGCTTTCTCACCAATATTGTCTTCCCAGACAGATTATATGTAATATTGATACAGGGATGGACCAGCGGAAACGATGATTTAATTATCACCTGTGTCTTCGCACACCCCCAGACGGCTCTCTCAGACAGACAATATGGCTTTTCTTTTCATCACTCGTGAGAGACCATATTGTGTCAATAGAGATCGACTCTATCAAGGTGGCCAGAGGCCTAAGGTGATAAACGTATTATCTGCTGACCAGTCTAATTAATAATAATAATAATAAATTCTTTAAGCGCCAAACACGGCGCATAAGGCAGAAACCAGTGCTCTCCAGGTTGTTCGTTGTGACGCCACTCCTCTTAGCTCTTGCACATTATTTAGGCCCAACGTTCTTCCTTCTCTTATTATTGTTCTTCTGAGTGTTTCTTTTGGTCTTCCTTTTTTCCGCTTACCCTCAGGAACCCAAGTGAGCGCCTGTAGTGGTATTCTGTTGTTTTGCATTCGTAGGACATGACCGATATATGACCATCGTCTTTTCCTTATATAGTCGGAGACATATTTCTGCCTAGAGTCTTCTCTTATTTGTCGATTAGTCTTGAATTCTTTCCAACTGACGTTCATGAGTTTTCTAAGACATTTGTTCTCGAATGTATTCAGCTTGTTCTCCAATGATTTTGTTATTTTCCAACTCTCACAGCCGTATGTTAACACTGAGATAACATTTGAATTAAACAGACGAAGCTTGGTATGTATATTCAATGATCGTAATTTCCAAATGTTAGATAATCTATTGAAGGCGCTAGCTGCCAAAGCAATTCTAGTATGGATTTCTCTTGTTGTGTCACAATCCTGAGTCATTTTACTGCCTAAATAATTGAAACTTTCAACTTTCTGTAGTTTTTCCCCGTTCAAGATGATATCAAAGGTCTCGTTAGAAAAGTTCATAGCTTTAGTTTTAGAGGCATTTATTTGGAGACCAATTTTAACCGAGAGATGACACAAATTATTTATTGCTTCTTGGGATTGTCTTGGTGTTGAACTTAAGAATGCTACATCATCTGCGAAATCCAGGTCCCCCAGGAATTTTCCATTTGTCCATTTTATACCCAATTGTTCATTGTGGGTATAGTTTCTCATAACCCAATCAATAGCTATTCCAAAAAGTAGTGGTGACATAATACAGCCTTGTTTCACCCCTGTTTCTACTGTAAACCATTCTGTATTCCCTTTATTTGTTCTAACACAACATCTTGCATTGTCATATAGCGCTTTGATTATATTCACATATTTTGTTGGAAAACCATAGATTGTAAGTATCTTCCACAATGATGGGCGGTGTAGACTATCAAAGGCTTTTTGAAAATCGACGAAGGTGATAATAAGTGGCGATTGCCTTTCCACTGATTCTTCTATAATTGTTCTTAGTGTGAATATTTGATCAATACATGATCGTTTCGGCCTGAAACCCGCTTGTTCTTCTCTGATCTTTTCGTCAGCATGCAATTTAAGTCTTTCTAACATCATGCAACATAATAATTTTCCAGGTACTGATAATAGAGATATACCACGCCAGTTATTACAGTCTGATAGATCACCTTTCTTCGGTAACTTTACAATAATACTGTCTTTCCATTGTTGTGGTGGTTGTTCTTCTCTCCATACTTCATTTATAATATCTAAAATTCTCAAGAGGTTGTTGTCATTAACTGCTTTAATCATTTCCCCTGAAATTTCGTCAACTCCAGCAGCTTTAAAATTTTTTAATCTTTTAACGGCTTGTTTGATCTCGTCCAGCGTGAATTCATCGCAAGTTATTGGCAAGGTGGTTGTGGATGTTTCATTATTAAAATCAGGTGTTACTGTTGGTGGTGGTCTGTTTAGCACCTCCATGAAGTGCTCAGCCCATCTCTTCATTTGTTCTTTTTCTGTTGGTATTGCATTCCCTAATTTACCTTTAACAGGTGTTTCCATAGCAGTAGGCTGGTGACATAGTTGTTTTGTAATTTGATAAAGGCACCTACTATTACCAGTTCTTGCAGCATTTTCAGCTTCTACGGCCAGTTCATTGATGAAATGTCTTTTATCTCTTCGAGTTTTTGTCTTCACTTCTTTATTTAACAAGTTATAAGTTAGTTTGCAAGATTCAACTGCATTATGTGTACTTGCCGCTAGTAGTTTAAGTTTTGCTGTTTTCCTTTCTTGTATTTTATCCCAAGTATCTTCTCTCATCCATTTTTTCTTTTTATGTACTAGGTATCCGGTGGTCGCTACAGCTGCTTCTGTCATTGCTGTTCTCAGTTGTTCCCATTTAGTATCGATTGTCTTGGTGGTGATATCGTTGTCAATTTTGCCTAAAGCATCGAAATAGTCTAATTACCCGAGTATTATTACGGTTCACCTGGTGAAACGTAAACAAATCTGGGAGTGGTCACAGCAAAAAAATGAATGAAGGTGCATAAAATATGCCAAATAAAAAGCGGATGACGGAGTGAGATAGGGGCTTAAACGTTATGTCACATTGATTCAGAAAATACGATTGTTAGTGAGTTCAACTAGATATATATTGGAGAACCAATTAGTGAGTGCTTTAACTTGACTCCGGCAAAAATCTTTTGAACTTGATATATATTGTAAATCAACTTGCGAGCACGTAATAAACAGGCAACTAAAATTCAGCGCGACCGACGTATACTAATGCGGGCGTGGAGATCTTCCTTGTAACTCAGGAGGTGTGCGGAGGTCCTATCTTGTGAATTCTTTTATCTGGACGTACGCTTAGCTAGCTTCTTTCCGATTTGACGCCAAACACTTAATGTGTAGACTCAGACTTCTGCAGGACTGAAGACACAAAGTGAATTCATAAGTTTCACATTTAATATCAATAGTTGACTTTCTTTTTTATCACATTACTCACTATTGCTTCGTCATAACCGATCACTCAGGTTAAATATAGTGAGCATGAAAGTGTGCGCCCATGACAATCTGCAATCATGATCTAATAATCTAGATGAAGGTGACGTTTGTAACTGTAAATTACTATTTTACACTATAGATCCTAAAGGAAAAATCTGTGATATGATTAACTGTTAACATACCGAAGTAATGAAAAAAAAAACAGTCTTTCACACATTTAGCTATGAAGCTAAGTGCGATACGCAATCATTAATAATGAAACAAAAAATATTAACCTCCTTTTTCCCTTCACACATTCCTCATGAACATTATTTAATATTAAATTCCACAGATATGAATTACAAATCCGCACAGGAATGAAATTATTAAATAGGCTGTGAACAGGCTATGCTCGGGGAAACTCTTCCACGTATTCTCTGCATGTGTTGGTAAAACCGAACTGATTTCTGGTGAACGTGTTTTTATATTTCTGGGTTGCTAATGTGTGACAATTCGGGGCTGTGTCCTCTGACTCCACCCTTTCCTCTACTAATTCGTCATACATCGTGCCCTGCGTCGTCTGCATGCGCGTTTGCAATTTTAGTGCCTGTCAGTCACTAAAAGTGGGTTGGCTCTCGTAACCAACGTTTTGCCTATTTGCTGGATTCCCTTATACAAATGAATTTCCACGTGGAACTGGAATCCATACCCCTGATCACATTCTCCAAAACTGCCTAACCCATGATGACCCACGACGTCTGACCTGGCCAGGGGTTGGTGAGCTCAAGCGGAAGCTACAGGGCTGCCGCACTGACCTTGAAAAGACTGTAGCCTTCGTCCTGGCGATAGGCCTGCAGATTTAGCATGACTACAAACTGACAGCAGAAGAAGAAGCAGAGCTGGATTCCGGCGAAAAGATACCCTATGGTTTGGGATTGGCCGCTGGCTATACAAATTATCCGCCTCTTGTAACAAAGTCATCTGTTGCAACATACCGTCTCCGACTTTTGTTACATTGTTGCCTGGCACGGAAGCAGGTTCCTTTAATCTCATCTTTCATTGTTCCGCCACGTGGAAAACATCTAAATTTCTATGCTGCTCTCAAAAAGTCTCCCATCTGGTAGAAAACATTCATGTGCGTGTCGCGAGTCCTTTGTTATCGACGGCCAGCGGCAGGCCTGTCATTGTGTCCAAATATGGTGACACTTGCTTTGTTTAAACATGGGATTAAGTCCTCAAATGAATTCTTTCTGTTGCCAAGGTGGCTGTCTACCGCGTCAAACAATGACGTGTCTAACGAGCCACATGTGGTCCAAAAGATAATGTTAGGCTGGGAAATATCCAAGGTGTGATGAAATATTAAAGTTACACGTAGGTAAAAGCAATGATTATTAAAAAATACTTTATAGAATGATAAGAGAGCAAAACCTGTAGAGAAATAAAATAAGAAAGATGATCGAAAAGGCACAAGACGAACAAGATGGGAACAGTTTATCACAATGACCAGGATTTTGATGAGAGTCTGCATAGATGGCGAGTAGTCTTCCTAGATGACAGTTGTCTACCTAGATAACCAGAAGTCTGCCTAGTTGACGAGTAGTCTGCTTATGTTAAGAGTAATCTATCACTAGAAATTAGTATTGTGCTGATGATGTCCCAGATATCTGTGAAAGATAGTTTGCTTTTCTCACGTCACTGAACTTATGCTTGCGCATGTCGGAAAGAGTTGCTTGATCAGTAATTTCTGCTTCAGTGCACGTATTACGATCTGGTGTGCTGTAGTGTTGTCCATCTTAATGGTATTTGCACCCTTTTTTTTCTTCTTCCTTATCATCGTCATCACCATCGTCATCATCTCCTTCTTCTTTCTATACGCATCATAGAGCAATCATTGTAGCTGGCATCTTTAAAGGAAACCAGCATGAAGGCACATTCTGCTGCAGACGTGGTTTTTTTTAAACAATTTGTTTTACATAATGAGGCTGCCAATCCGATCTACAACACCACATCACTCATCTTTTACGACATACGGGACATAGCAGTAGGAAACTGAAAAGTAATGATGATGACGATGGAGCATAAGGGTTATTCTTTTTTTTTGCCTCCTCAGAAACCCGCAGGAACTTCACGTGACATCTGTGCTCCTCGCTACTTGTTTTTCTGGACCATTCTCTATTCCTGATAGCTTCTGTAACGATGTTATATGCGCGTGCTGCTGCTGGTCGATTGCGAATGATCATTACTAGGTGTTCAGTCCAGTTTATTATTTCTTTTAATATGCTCCTTTACAGTTGCTGTTTCCAGGTTACTAAGTGCTGTTTCCAGGTTACTAAGTGCTGTTTCCAGGTTACTAGGTGCTGTTTCCAGGTTACTAAGTGCTGTTTCCAGGTTACTAGATCTGTTCCTGCGTCCATCATTATTATTTTCGTTTGCGCTCTTTGTGGAGCATGGAGCCACCATGGTTTCTATGGTAATTTGGTTTGCATGATGAGGTTACCAGCCACGAGCACTAGCTTATATTAGTCGCCTTTTACGACATGCGTGAATATGCAGTAGTCCGTTTGTTTCTTTGTCTCTTCACAGAGACCCCCACAGGGAACTAAATGGGACTTTTCCCTGCATGAGTGCTTGCTTTTCTACTACATCTAATTTCACTAAAATAATACGAACGTGAAAATAATACTAATTAGTTTGCTGCGTTACTAATTATTACAACTGGTGCTGTAACTTCTTACGCCGCACTTGTCATTAGCTCGGCCAGGGGTCACATTCAAAAGGTCACGGCGTGCCGTGTTATCTGTGCTCAGGTTTAACCTGTATACTGGAAATTATCAAAAATACCTCGGCTATTTGTCATAGTTCAACGTTCGCTGGTCAAGACGGTAGTGGCAGTCGTAGGTTTTGATAATGAATACTAGTAGAACATAAGAAAGGGATTCGACAGAAAACGGAGCTAATCCTGGGGTCAACCAATCGATAAGAAAAATGCATTCAGAAAGCAAAGTTCATGAAGCATGACAAGGCCACTACTGTGGAACAGATGACAAGAACCAGAAAAATGCCAGTGGAACTAGAGACGAGAAGAAGATGCTGGAGAGGAATAGGGTGCGTATTAAGGAAACCTGTTGATAACATTAAAAGGCAGTAACGGGTAAGAGAGGTAGAGGGAGATTAAAGAACGCATGGAGAAAAGAACTGGAGACAGACTTGAAGGGAATGAAGAAGACATGGATGGACTTTGAGCTTATAGCACAGGACAGGAAAACTTAGCACAAGTTTGTTGAAGGCCTACACTGTTGGGGGCGGGGGGTGGGGGGGGGGGGGGGGGGGGGGGGGGGGGGGCGGGGGGCTGGGGGGGGCGGTAGTAGCGCTGAAGAGTGATGGTGATTATTATCGTCCATGGAAAATATCACACCATAGAAGATGAGAAGCAATGCCATCAAAGTGTATTTTTTCGTTTGGAGGTTGGTTGCAAAGAATCTGAATTCCTCGACTACTATCTTTTCCTTTCATGAGTTCTCATTCTTCTTTCACATATTCTTTGTCGTCATCGATAAGTGCATAACATTGGATGATGCTTATTTTAACCTTGTTTCTGGCTGTATTCAATGCTGCTGATACTTCTCTGGGCCCTATTGCTTCCCATTCTGTGAATGCTTTGTGTGCTTCTTTAGACAGCAATAGAGCCGCCCCTTTGCTGTGTTGGGCATTTTTTTCCTGATGCCCCGAGGACAGCAAAACTTTTGCTGTGATCAGTTTATTCCTCTTTATGCCCTTTCATCTTGTCTCGCAGAGCGCCAGAATAATGTACTTCCCCATTTCAGCTGTCACCTGTGCAGTTTTTCCTTGTTTGTTTAATGCACGAACATTCCAGTTGGCAATGCTGGAGATTTTTCTAAAAGGAAAAATAAGGGCAAGTCAGCAATCCAGACTGTTTTCAGCTTTCTCTATGTTGAGCCATGCGCTTCCTTTCCAGGGGACCAACTCCTGTTTTGTTTTCAGCGTAATCTTTATGTGATCTAGGCAACAGAATGATTTTCTGTAACTGTTTATTCATTGGTGCTATTTTCTTTGGGGTTTTGTTCCACTGCTGTACTTTTTCTGATTTATCTTTCTTTCTGTCTTTCTGTCTTTCTTTTTTCTGTCTTTCTTTAAGCTTTCCTACTCCTTCTGGTGGGATAATGGAATAGTCATTTTTTAAACATGTTACGAGGAGAGGAAAGTTAGACAAGAGTGTAACCCTTTGCAAACTGAATAGAATAAAAGATAGATAAAGGACAACAATATTGTCTAACAGTCTAACAGCATGCACAGAAACAAATCAATAAAGCATTAATAAACAGCGTTAGGCACAGGAAATTGTTGGCAGACAGAATTCTTTCCCCGGACGGTGCGGAACCATTGTGACGACATTTTGTCGCGTCCTTTTACATCTCTTCTTTATCTCCTACATTATTTATTTATTTCTTCATTTTTCCGCATATAAAATTGTGCCCCGCCACTCCTTAGATTTGGTTATATTTTTCAATACTGCGATCGGGTCATTTCATGAAACGTGAAAATATTTGTTGACTTTCTACGTAATGCATTTCCGCCAGACAAGAATGTCCTGGTGGGCGCGTTGTTCTTCGCAAAAGCGTTCAGACACTTTGTCGGATAATACAAAGAAAGCCCGGTTGGGTGAGTCTGCATCAACGACAAGTTTAAGATTACCCCACCTGTAAATAGGGGAGAGGCGATGCATAGTAACTCTTGTCCAGAGATTGTCTGTGATAATAATTGCAGATAAACTCGTCTGAGATGTTATGGGCAATGCACTATCTTGCAGGGATGAGGTTACAAATCTGATTTGAAAGGTTACTTAAGAGTAACGGAAGGAGCCATGCCATATATGGAGATCAGGTCATTTGTTCAATTTTTAAAATAATATTTTAAACACGAGGGTGAAGGTAATAACTAACGCCCCGACCCTCTTAATTCTTGCTGATGGATTGAATCAAATGAGAGCAAGAATTATACATTCGTTCTGAAAACCAAGTTGGCGTGTGAAAGGAAAAGTGTGATATAAGGTAGCTGTTACTGGAAAATTAGATAGAATTATATGGTTTAATGAATGGCTCCACTTCTTACGGCTGGTTCTCTTCTCCAGTCCGAAGATTATTTAAATGTCCGTTCCTAGGACTACTGAGTGCCGCAGGGATACCCTTCTTGATTCTACTGTATTATAACTCATGTAGATAAACTGGCCTTTCTCACAATTCTCCCTGGCCCGCACACTGTCACTCAGCCAAAATAAGGCTTACTGCTTTGCACAGTTTACAACATTTATTACATGCTGCTCACATTGTTGAAAGTATGACATCAAGGCTTTCTAAGCTCGTCTCGCTACTGTCCTGTAGCTGATAAAGCACACAGTTTATTAAATACGTCAACTTAAGTACATCCTGAATATTCCCTCACTCTGCTAACTCATAAACTGATCTTACACACACACACACACACACATATATATATATATATATATATATATATATATATATATATATATATATATATATATATATATATATATATATATATATATATATATGCAGGTGAGTCATAACAGGTAGCATGCAAGAACACAAGCCGATATAAAGTCCAGACGGACACACGCCATCTTCACTGGTCCGAAGACACAAGCCGAATGCCGGCTAGAGACGCGTTCTTGTCCCACATTTACAAACTGCCGTCTGCTACCAATTTGAGCAGAAGTCAAGACGTCACTTCATGAAACCAAGGACTACCATACATAAACATTAAACCAGGAAGTGATCGTATAACCAATGTTATGATATTTAAACATAACAGTAGCACAATCAATATATACGACACTGCATTCCCAAACCGTCAGAGTAGACAGCCCGGACAAAGCCAGGAAAGAATAGAGTAAGGATTCTGAACTTATAGGACCGGACAAAACTCATTGGAGCATCTTCTAAAACATCAGTAGAAAAACTCAACATTATTAATGCGAAAACCGGAATCATAGAGGACCGCTCAGAAGTCACAGAGGGATTCTAAATAGAAATAATATTCTAGACGCGTGTATCGAGGCATCTTTATCAAGTTGCCGAGACTGTTCTACTGAGGAAGAAGTCTAGATTTCTTAACTAGTTGGGGTAAGTTGTAACATATATTTTATACTTTGAATTTTACATGTTTGAACTGCGGGTGGTTATACATGTCCATACGCGGCTGGCAACTTCAGCATGTGAAAATGATTTATTCATGAACCACCACAGAAAAGAGCTGGTGACTGCTTTATACGAGTTTCTCATAGAGAACCAAAAGCAGCGGTAGTCCCAGGTTCCAAGTGGAGCAATGAGTGGATAATGATGACATCATGTGTAAAATATGTATTATCATTCGTAATAAGTTATATGTATACGTAGACATGTTCACCCAGGCACAAGCCATTGCATTCTCCGCAGTCCAGACATACAATTCGCTCAGACTAACTGAAAGTAATGGTGAATTTTTATCATATCCACTGAGCTATAATGTGTACTCAGAGGAGATAACATTGCTGAGAAAAAGAGTCGTTGGAAGAGACAGTGGGAAGCGCCTGTTTAGTATCAGAGAACATAAACTTAGCACTGGCCTTTGTTTTCCTCTAAAGTTTGTGGTACCAGTCTAAAATACCAGTTTTGAAGACGAATCTGTGGTTTAGAGCTTGTAGTTGACACGAGATGCCTATCTTCAACAGCCTGTGCAGATACTCGCATTGACAAGAACAGTTACCCCTTGCACTCACATTTTATTACATGCCCTCGTCACAGAAATCGTAAATTGACGGAGTAGTCAGCAGCAAAAACACTTGATCAATCTGACAGCTAAGTTCAATCTTATCAGGCCAGAACCAAATGGACACTTTTAATAGTTTCAAACTTAGTCGAATTCCAGCGACGTTTCAGCCAAGCGTCCATCAGATAGTGATAGGATTTCGATGCTTCGCCTTCAGGGAAGTACCTAGGTTTTATTTTTATATTTATTTAAGTTCTTATGTCTCCTATCTAGCCTTCACTTTCTTTCTTTTACTGACGAAGGCCTTGTGGCCGTAACGTAGACTACTTTCTTTGTCTTTTGTCCTCGTAAGACGAATCACCTTTTTTCGATTTTTTTTCAAACCCATTCAGTGAAGAAACAAGTATTAACTTGCCAATCCTTCATTTATTTACACTTGTTAAAGAATAATTGATCATTAAATTTGTTATATGTTGTACAAATTCATAGTTGATTTAATTATTACTGAGAGAAGTGCACACGTATGAATCAGGATTTCCTTTTTACAGAAAGTCCCCGACTTACGTAAGTGGATCGTTCCGCAACCTTATGCGTAAGTCGATTTTTACATAACTCGGGTTAAACTTCATTAACAGAACAATGGAAAGAAAGCACACTCCCTAAAGCTTGGTTGACTGCAAATATCAAACCAATTCGAAAGAAAAACAAGCCAGCGGAAGAACCTGGAAGCTACAGACTAGTCTCACTTACCTCAGCAATTGGAAAACTTGCAGAGATGATAGTTAATCACAGGCTCTACTGGTGGCTGGAAAGTAATAAAGTCATTAATGATAGCCAGGCAAGCTTCAGAAAAGGTTGCAGAACAGATGACCAACTCTTTTATTTTGTGCAAAAAACCTTAGATGCATTCCAAGAGGGTAATCACACAACAGCTGTATTCATTGATCTGCAGCAAGCATACGACACAGTATGGAGACAGGGGCTCTTCGCTAAAATGACAAAAATGGGCATACATGGAAAAATGTATCTCTGGATTAAAGCCTTCCTAAGTAACAACAATACAAACAACAGTAGAAGGCACTAAATCATCCCAGAAAACACTAGAGAAGGGATTGCCAGAGGGTCAGCACTAAGTTGCACCCTCTTCCTTATCTTCAAAAATGACCTTCCTCACTTCTTGAAGGCATCAAAAACACTGTATGCAGATGATCTACTCATTTGGACAGTAGAAAAATACAAGAAACTGGCGCAAGCAAAACTAAACAGAGCCCTAGCCACAATAGCTGTGTATTGCAGGCTCTGGAAGCTAAAAATAAACACACAGAAAACTGTATTTACAATTTTCACTAGGAGCACCAAGGAAAGGAAGAAGATGTACCAACTAAAACTCGATGGACAACTACTGTCCAGAGAAGAATATCCAGCTTACATATGAGTGGAGCTTGACAGACAGCTACTCCTCAATACCTTCATGCACAAAATAAAAGATAACGCCAGTAGACGCCTGAACTTAGTTAAACATCTTGCAAGCACTAGCTGAGGAGCAGAAAAAGGAAATCTCAGACAAATGTACCTGGGATATGTCCGATCAGTTATGGATAACAACCTATTGCTGCAGTCGGCAATGAGAAAAACCACACAAGCAGAGTTGGACAAAGTCCAAAGCCAGGCTCTAAGGTTCATATGCGGGGAATGAGAACCACACCAGCAGCTGCTTGAGAAATTGATGCAAACGTAGAACCTATGGACCTGCGACGTAAACTGGCTGTTCTGGAGGCTACAGAGCGCTATAGAATAATGAGAAAAGACCACCCAAACAGACAACTGGTTGAAAGCTGGAAGCCCATTAGCAGACTAAAACAAAAATCACCACTACAAGTAGCAACAACTATAGCAGAACAACACCACCTCCCATAGACACGAGAAATAATTGAACAATACCTAGTTATGCTGGACTTGGAGCGTATGTGAAATAACCACATGGGAGAGCACTAGAAATATATGAACCATGCAGCGAATTCTGTACTAATTACCAAACAGAGATTACAGCAATAAACACCACACTCACAGCAATAGACAGCCAATTCAAACAAGAAATCTATATGCCCTCAGATATAATAATCTTCACTGATTCAAAATGAACACTTCAGGCTTTGAAAAAATTTCTCCAAACTGAAAATAAAGAAATAATACAGCTGGCCGAAATAACTGACAGTTTGCTAACAAAATACGACATCAGAGTAACTCTGCAGTGGATACCAGGGCACACAGAAATACCAGACAACGATAAAGCAGACAAACTAGCAAAACTAGGAGCAGGCATGGTTCAAACAAATACTCCAGCAAACATGCAGACGGCTAAACGAATACTCCAAAAAAACAACTTCAAAGAGGAATGGCTGAACCGATGGGCAAAAGGGTCTATTGGACATGCCCATATTAAGAAATGGCCCATCCCCCGAAAAAATGACAACATTAATAACCTACGACTTATGGAGCAGAGCACAGTCTTCTAACTAAGAACAGAACACAACAGACTCAGCAAGCACTTAAACAAATTAAACCCCACACATGAGCCTAATTACCGCAACTGTGTCCATCAATATGATACAGTTCAGCATGTGCTGCTCACTTGCCCTGGACTTTCCACATACAGACGACAGCTATTGCCGGGCTCCCCAACAATTACAAACACTCTATACAGCACCACTTAACAGCTGCAGAACACATGCAAATTCTTCAGCTTGGCATTGACTGCTAAATAGCGACGAGCCCAGCAGCCCTAGTTAATCAACAACAACGTAACTCGGAGCCATGTTTTATTATATACCTTATACACAATAGGAGCCACGGTAGCGCTGTGGTTAGTGCACTGGCTTCCTAGCTCGGTGGTCCATAGTTCGATTCCCAGTTGAGGTGGGATTTTTTAGACCGCAAACGGCTACGGGGTCGACCCAGCCTCACGAGTTGGGTACCAGAGCAACTTCTGGGAAGGTTAAGGCGGCCGGCGTGATGCTGACCACATCACTCCTAGTTTGCCGATGGTCAAGAAAATATGGGCCAAACACCATATTCCCAATATGCCTCAATGGGCGTGTAACGGGATCCTTTACCGTTACCTTTTTTATACACAATAATAATAATTGATTTAATAATAATTAATAATTATTTTAAGAATAAAAAACCAAAATAATAATTAATAATCGATACCGGAGTCACTGTCGTATTCTGTGACAAAACGTCTGTACGGGTTCTTTTGGTGGCTCTCTCGCACCTTCAGCAACTCCGGCAGTATCCCTTCCTTTCTTCATTTTTCTCTTTCTCCCATTCAATTCGCTTTTATTTGGCAATTTTTTGCCCTTTCATTAATTATTTTGCACTATGCTTGATCTAGTAGGATGAAGTCTCTAACACTCCACTCCCTTACGGAAGTATCTGCTATCGGACTATCTTTATCTCTTACATTTTTTGCTTTACAGCACCCATACTGATTACGTTCCGCCAGGTGAATCGCAAGACCAGATAATTAAACCGGTCAGCGAGCGATATTCTAATCATGAAAAGCCGGCTCACCACCTTCTGATACAGACGGCAAACGTGAAGAGAGATAGAGACTTTGACGTAAGTCATTCCGGGGACCAGCGACAATCAGGCAATTAACACCTGGTTCGCGGTCTGTATGTCTGAGGAAACCATATTGTTTGTCTGAACTGCCGGCGATCCTTTTGTTTTGACTATCTGGAGACGGCACGAAAACACCGGTGATATGAGATAATCGTGTCACGGGACCATCCATGTGTGTGATTATCGCAGGAAATCTGTCTAGCGAGTTAATATTTGAAGGTAGCATCTGGACATCAAATTGGTTCCCAGATTTGTTGTGAGTTGGCGGAAATATTACTGCATGATTTGAAAGAGGTCACACGTTGGAATATTAAATGTAATATTTTAAATACGCGGGGGAGATTATGAATTTAAACACCCCTACCCACATAGTGCAAAAGAGCTTACGATAGGATTGAAGTGAGCTCCGGAATAAATATTGAATTTTATTGGAAATTTAGGCGGAAGTACTATCTGTGTTTTGAACTGAGAATGAGAGATATAATTTAAAGAAATCAGAGACACGGAACACAGACAGCTTCGCAACTTCAAACGAGCAACTCTTAAAAGCCAGAGCAAGAAGTATCGGACCAAGGATTCCAATATTATAAGGGACAGATCGGGTATTTGGGAACTTTGGAACTAACAAGTAAACCCGCATATTTAAATACACAGACTGTAAACTTAAGGGACCAGGACTAAAAATACAAAGACTGGAGTCCTAAGGAATTGGATTGTGATAATTTTACCATGATACAACGTTAAAATATCTCCAAAATTTAACGATAAAATGTAGGGATAAAAATAATGCGTAAGATACGAGGAGACATGCTCGCCCATGCCAGCCTTTCCAGCCATCATTCAAATTATCTAGTTAGACGTGCAGACGGAACGTTTACCCTTTGTAGACGGGGGGGGGGGGGGGAATGAAACGGAGATCAAAAAAGGAAAGATATGACTGAACACGTGTTTGAAGTTCGAACGGCAAAAAGACGCAACTGGGGGTGAAAGGTAAAAAATTCACGTCCCTAGTTGACATAAGTAAGGAAATGGACAAGAAAAGGACCTTAGCTCTTATTCGAAACAGTCATTTCTTGGACGTTTTTCGATACTTGGTCTTTATTTGAATGCCGCGGCAAAACACATGAGAGAAGGTTCTCGAACAAATTTCACAAACTAATCTTGAAAAAAAATATGTTTTTTTCTTAATAATAGAGTTATGGAAATAAAACCTAGCTAGTTTGATAGCCCATCTTGAGCAGAGAAATAATATGCTTTCAATTATACAGACGGATAGATAATAAGGAAGATATTGACAAAAGACTGTATTGTTCATATCAGACGAGCGACTGCACTGTTAACCCATGTCACTAAAAGTTTCGAAAATCTTGGCCTTGAGCATGCAAACGTAAAAATCGAGCTGTAATTAAAGAGAGGGGAAGTGGTGGAGAATTGTAGCTAAAAATAACTTAGGAGGCAGATTCGTGTAGGAAATGCATGTAGAACCAAGCGTGTTTTTATGAAAAAACAAGTAGAGACAGACGGACTAACAGACCGTAATACATACTTGACTGAGATTTGACTGAAGTGACTTTTTGGTTGTGAATTTGAAAGTTAGGGGGGAAGTCGGCGATTGGCCAACGCATTTTATAGTAGCGGGACAGAGAGGTGAAATTTTGCCATTTTGACATAAGTCTGTTCAGAGACGCAGTTTAGATTAATAGTGGTGTTGATTCCAGAAGAATACAAATATATAGTGGGACGCCATCATACATCCAGCAGCTCAGCTGAGTTTTGCTAGCAAATTTAACTGTGTTCTCAATTCTGAATTCTGGTAAGAATGAACAATATTTATTTTGTATATTTTAATAATTCGAGTGATTGATACTGCCATATCATAAAAATGATTACGACAAGTAAGTGTTCGCTCTAGATCCCCAGCCCAAGTTCAGGGTCTAGAGACATACATACAAAGAAAATATATAGGAACGCCTAAATGAAACTATGAAAAAAAGGATCTAGTGTTGAGATCAGTGGAACATATCACCTATCTTATTCAATAGCAGGAAGCTATTGAACATATCTCAGATGCAATGTAGTCTTGGGGAACTAGTACTATGTGAAACCAACTAGGTAAGATGTGCTGTGTGGTCAGAGAGATCTGACCCAGTCTATGTGGTGTTGTTGTGTGTAGTGTTGTGTGCAGAAGTGGTTCAGAAGATAGAGTTCTGACACATGACCCAATACTTTTGTTTCAGAATTGTGAGTTTCTGTTTGGCACCAAAGCGGTGTCAAATGCTGTAGTAATATATCCAAGTGTGGACCAGTGCAGTCTACCATTGTGTCAGAACAGCCGTATATTATCCCCCAGCACGGAGAGGAGGGGCCACCAGACTTCTGTACTAGATCGACGCAGGCGAGATAAGTGTTATCTGGCCTGCTGGACGTTCACCAACTGATTTTCCAACAAATTACCCACTAACTTATCAACTATATATTCATCCCCTAAGTCGATGGACAATGTTTGGTAGTCATAGACTGGGAGTGATGACACCACCCCAACAGCATATCTAGTAATAAGTTCTCCTGGGACTATCTTAATATAAATATTATTAACCAGTCATTTGAAATAATTAGGTACACATTTTCCATTTTATTATGTCATATGATTATGCATTCCATTTATAACTCCATAATATTTCTTATGTTCTGACCAACTAAATATTTGGTTCAGAACAAATAAATTTATCAAAAGATTTAAACTTTTACAACTAAAACAGCCTGAGTTAGTTCAGTGTGTTATAAAGTTTATTAATATTATTAGATTTCTTAATTATCTGTGTGTGTGTGTGTGTGTGTGTGTGTAATCTACCACAACACATTACATATCAGTACCCTAGACTTTTAACGTAGCCACATTCATTAGTAAAAAAGATATGTGTGAGGTCGTTAGTGGTAGTACGAAGAGCCTTCTGTAATTCACATCTACATTTATCTCAGGAGCCTTCACAGCTGACCTCATACAACACACTAGGTAACATCAACCATACAATACCATCAAAATCCACTACATATATTGGGGTCTTGTCCAGGGATAATTAGCTTATCAGTAATATTATGATCTCCTGGTGGGAGAATTAAATCAGGGGGACAAATTGTAAAAATTAAAAGTGTCCCTAAAATTGAAAGTGAAAATAAAAGTTGGTAAATCTTCACAGCCAGTGGTAGTTAATTAATTAATTGGTTAATTAGAATTACCCTAGTCAATAGTTAATTAGAATTACTTTAGTTATTGATTGGTTAGATTTTTACCTTGATCATTGTGATTGTGTGTGATGGCTGAGCTGGCAATGTTCAGATCAGCTGCTGTGCTAACGGCGAAGGAAATGGGAATGGATGGTCAGGTTTTAATTCAGTATGTAACTGCTGAATGTGACAAGTATATTGAAAGGGAAGATAGGAGGGTAGCTGAAGAGAAGAGGTTACAAATTGAGGCTGATAGAGAACTTAAGAGGCTGCAGATTGAGGCTGACAAAGAGGCAAAAGCATTAGAGGCAGAAGAAAAACGACGGCAAAGGGAAGCAGAAGATAAAAGATTGACTGCCGAAAGGGAGGCAGAAGATAAAAAGGCCGAAAGGGAGGCAGAAGATAGAAGGTTGCAAAGGGAGCACGAATTACGACTAAGGGAGCTGGAGTTACAAGGCCAGGCTCCTGAAAATGGTGCCAGCCCTTTTGCCTCAGATGCTACGCCCAGTCAGGGAGCCTCAACATCAGCTATGGGGTTTCATTTAGACCATTTTGTTGAAAAAGACGATGACATCGAGGGGTACCTCAGTCGTTTTGAATTATTAGCTACTACATACGGGTTAGAGAGAGAGAGAGGTGGAGTTTAAAGTTATCACAGGTACTGAGAGGTACTTCTTATGAAGTCTTTGCAAAAATGAACAGAGAAGACCAAGACAATTATGACATGTTAAAGCAGGCTTTGTTATTGAGGTACGAAAAAAATGGTGAATTTTATCGTAAGAAATTTAGAAATGCCAAACTGTTGTCTGGGAAGACATACCACCAATTCTCTGCCAGACTGGAAACCTATTTGGAGAAAAGGACTGCTCTGGGGTTGACCCAAGATCTTAAAGAGATGATCATGATAGAGCAATTGAGAGAGTCCATGGCTCCAGACATGAGAAAATTTCTCATGGAACAAGGTGCAGAGAAGTTGGTGGAGGTTTTAAATGTCGCTGATAGGTATCAGGCAGCCCAGGCAGAGGTAAGTGGCACTAAAAAGAAGCACATAGAAACTTTTAAAGCTCCACAGCCATTTAATAAATTTGAAAATAGAGAACAGGGTAATAAGGGCAGGACAAACTTTTAACGGCCAAGAAATGACTATCGAGACAGAAACTCACAGTTCAATGACCAAAAATACAATGAAAGAAAACCGTTTAACCAAGGAAAAAGATGGTGCAAATGGTGCAAGAAAGATAACCATAACACCGAATTTTGTAGAAGGAAACCTTCAAACATTGCTGCAATGAAGTCGGGGACTCAAAGATTAAAGGTTAATCCTAATGGACAGCAGGAACCTTATCACCCCCCAGTTTGTGAGGATGTTATTTGTAATGGGGTCACCATAAGGTGCCTTTATGATACAGGTTTGGATTATGATTCAGTTTGTGAAGTCTAGCCTAGTGGACCCAAGTCAGTATACCACAGAAACAGTGGAAATACAAGGGGCGACTAAGGACATACCACTCATGACACTTCCCATCGCAAGGATAACGGTGAAAACTCGCTATGTGGAAGGAGAGATCAGAGCAGCAGTGATAGATGAACCAATCTACCCTCTGATATTGGGGTGTAGATACGTCTTCTTGGGGAATCCCGAGAGACCTGTGATCATGGCGACAGTGCAGACCAGGTCACAGAAAAAGGAGGAAGAAGGTGAACCTATAAATGCTCATCCGGAGGAGATGAGGAAGGCGCAGGCTGAGGATAGGACACTCAAGCCATGTTTTAAAAAATTGCCCAAATGCCACACACCTCCAAGCAAGGGAGAATATTTTATGAAGGACAGATTGCTATATAGGAAGACAGGAACTAGATCCACTGGTCACGGACAGTTGGTTCTTCCCAAGGTATATAGGGCAAATTTAATAAGGAGCTTACATGTTGGAAAAGATGGTGACCATGAGAAAGTCGGTACCATCTGCCAAAAAGTTGCTCGAAAATACTATTGGCCCGACGTAAATGTCGATATTGAAAACTTTGTAGAAGCATGTGACGTATTTCACGAGGGAACACCCACAAAGGGAAAATATGTGCAGGACCTAGAAACGCCACGGGGCACTCTTAGGCCTGGAAGGAAAAATTATTATACTCAGGTAGACAAAGTGGAATGGGAGCCCCCTTTTCACACCCAGTCTTCACTTGAATGGATTAACATGGCCACTATGCGACGAGTACAAAGAAGAAAGTTACCCCAGAATAAACTGACAATCCCTCGGTCAGAGTTATATAAACTGGATGAAACTAATAGAGAGCGAAGATCTCTCATAAGCAATCTAAAGTGGGGAGACAAACCCAAGAAAAAAATTGGTAGAGGTCGATTTGTGAGTGATGATTCTAGGAAGAAAAGTCCTCATTATAAAGCTTCTAATGGAAGGGACCCGATGAGTTCCATGAAAAATAAGTATGATAAATTAAAAGTCCAGATGTAGCTTTATTATGGACCTGGACAGATGAGAAGGCAGAAGAGACTCTTACCTCATCTTATCAATACGTGAACGAACTGACCACTCGTCTGAAAGCTGGATGGAAACTGGCAAATGATAATTTGAGACAAGCCAGGAAGAAACATGCAGCATATTTTAATAGGAAGGCAAAGGACAGAGAACTAGCTGTGGGAGAGAAGGTGCTTCTTCTACTACCCGGCAGCCAGAATAAATTACAAATTGGATGGCAAGGTCCATATACGGTTCTAGAGAAGGTGTCTAGAACAAACTATAAAATTGACAAAAAGGGGAAGGAGAAAGTTTATCATGTAAACCTGTTAAAGAAGTATCTGGACAGACCACTCCAGGAAAGCACCCCCTTACTGACCTTGGCTATCGCAACTCAAATGCAAAAGGAACCACTCACCTCGCATGAATACCCATTACATCCTTGTGAAACAGCGGCACAAGTAAAAGTCAGTAAGCACCTGACTAAAAATCAGAGGGAGAGAGTTCAACAGGTTCTGGAGGAACATACAGATGTATTAACAGATAAACCAGGACATACAAATTTGCTACAGTATGATATGAAACTGGTAGACTCAAACCCAATCTGTATGAGAGCCTATTCTATTCCGTTCGCGAAGGAGAAGGCATTGAAGGAAGAAATAGATTATTTGTTGAAGGAGGGGATTATTTCACACAGTGAATCATCTTTTAGCTCCAGTGTAGTTTTGTTGAGAAAACCGTCTGGGAACACAGACTGTGCATAGATTACAGGAAACTGAATGCTGTCACAGAAGGACAAGTGGATCCATTACCAGACACAAAACAGTTATTTGCCAGATTAAACAAGGCAAAATACTTTTCAAAGGTGGATCTTAGTAAAGGCTATTACCAGATTCCAGTGAAGCCTGAAGTGAGACCTTATTTAGCGTTTAGCACATCGGAAGGAAATTATGAATTCAACATGCTACCATTCGGACTGAAAAATGCTCCGAGTGTATTTTCAAGGATGATGCGCAAATTGTTGGATCCCCTGAATAACCCATGTATCACGAATTTCATGGATGATATTCTCGTCGCCACAGAGACATTTGAAGAACACATTGACGCTCTAAAAATGTTATTTGATAGGCTTAGGGAGGCGAACTTAACTGCTAGGCCAACAAAATGTTGTATTGGATGCAAAGAGTTGGAATTCTTGGGACACACTGTATATCAGGGTAACATGACCCCTGATCCCAAGAACTTGGAAAAACTGCAGAGAGCACCTAGACCACAAACAAAAAAGGACGTGCGATCATTCGTGTCGTTATGCGGATTTTATCAAAAATATATCAAAAATTTTAACTCTATTTGTGCTCCTCTGACTGATCTGACTCGCAAGGGACTTCCAGATAAAATTATTTGGACTGCGCAATGTGAATTAGCTTTCCAAGAATTAAAGGAAAAACTCACTAGCAAGCCTATTCTCAAATTGCCTGATTTGACACAGGACTTTGTGGTGAGAACAGATGCAAGTAATGTAGGCCTCGGGGCGGCCTTGTTGCAGAGGTCATCTTCACCCGATGGGGAACTGAACCCAGTCGCTTATGCAAGCCGCAAATTGAATAAAGCGGAACAAGGATATTCTACAAGCGAAAAGGAATGTTTAGCGTTAATCTGGGCAATAAAGAAGTTCCAAATCTATCTGTATGGTAGGACTTTTTGTGGTCCAGACGGATCATCAGCTCCTGGTATTCTTATCTCAGGCTAAGCATGAAAACGCAAGATTGTTGAGGTGGTCTTTATTGTTGCAACCTTATCAGTTTATTATCGAATATATCCCAGGGTCATTGAATGTCGGTGCAGATTTCCTCAGTCGGCACCCCTGTGATCAAGATTAGAGTAGTGGCAGGCGTGAGGAGAGATTTTATCTATGTGTATCACTGGTTTTGGAACTTGCCGTAGTGCATGTTCTCAGGTGGGGAGATGTGTGATAATTTTACCATGATACAACGTTAAAATATCTCCAAAATTTAACGATAAAATGTAGGGATAAAAATAATGCGTAAGATACGAGGAGACATGCTCGCCCATGCCAGCCTTTCCAGCCATCATTCAAATTATCTAGTTAGACGTGCAGACGGAACGTTTACCCGTTGTAGAGGGGGGGGGGGGGGAAATGAAACGGAGATCAAAAAAAGGAAAGATATGACTGAACACGTGTTTGAAGTTCGAACGGCAAAAAGACGCAACTGGGGGTGAAAGGAAAAAAATTCACGTCCCTAGATGACATAAGTAAGGAAATGGACAAGAAAAGGACCTTAGCTCTTATTCGAGACAGTCATTTCTTGGACGTTTTTCGATACTTGGTCTTTATTTGAATGCCGCGGCAAAACACATGAGAGAAGGTTCTCGAACAAATTTCAAAAACTAAACTTGAAAAAAATATGTTTTTTTCTTAATAATAGAGTTATGAAAATAAAACCTAGCTAGTTTGATAGCCCATCTTGAGCAGAGAAATAATATGCTTTCAATTATACAGACGGATAGATAATAAGGAAGATATTGACAAAAGACTGTATTGTTCATATCAGACGAGCGACTGCACTGTTAACCCATGTCACTAAAAGTTTCGAAAATCTTGGCCTTGAGCATGCAAACGTAAAAATCGAGCTGTAATTAAAGAGAGGGGAAGTGGTGGAGAATTGTAGCTAAAAATAACTTAGGAGGCAGATTCGTGTAGGAAATGCATGTAAAACCAAGCGTGTTTTTATGAAAAAACAAGTAGAGACAGACGGACTAACAGACCGTAATACATACTTGACTGAGATTTGACTGAAGTGACTTTTTGGTTGTGAATTTGAAAGTTAGGGGGGAAGTCGGCGATTGGCCAACGCATTTTATAGTAGCGGGACAGAGAGGTGAAATTTTGCCATTTTGACATAAGTCTGTTCAGAGACGCAGTTTAAATTAAATAGTGGTGTTGATTCCAGAAGAATACAAATATATAGTGGGACGCCATCATACAGCCAGCAGCTCAGCTGAGTTTTGCTAGCAAATTTAACTGTGTTCTCAATTCTGAATTCTGGTAAGAATGAACAATATTTATTTTGTATATTTTAATAATTCGAGTGATTGATACTGCCATATCATAAAAATGATTACGACAAGTAAGTGTTCGCTCTAGATCCCCAGCCCAAGTTCAGGGTCTAGAGACATACATACAAAGAAAATATATAGGAACGCCTAAATGAAACTATGAAAAAAGGATCTAGTGTTGAGATCAGTGGAACATATCACCTATCTTATTCAATAGCAGGAAGCTATTGAACATATCTCAGATGCAATGTAGTCTTGGGGAACTAGTACTATGTGAAACCAACTAGGTAAGATGTGCTGTGTGGTCAGAGAGATCTGACCCAGTCTATGTGGTGTTGTTGTGTGTAGTGTTGTGTGCAGAAGTGGTTCAGAAGATAGAGTTCTGACACATGACCCAATACTTTTGTTTCAGAATTGTGAGTTTCTGTTTGGCACCAAAGCGGTGTCAAATGCTGTAGTAATATATACAAGTGTGGACCAGTGCAGTCTACCATTGTGTCAGAACAGCCGTATATTATCCCCCAGCACGGAGAGGAGGGGCCACCAGACTTCTGTACTAGATCGACGCAGGCGAGATAAGTGTTATCTGGCCTGCTGGACGTTCACCAACTGATTTTCCAACAAATTACCCACTAACTTATCAACTATATATTCATCCCCTAAGTCGATGGACAATGTTTGGTAGTCATAGACTGGGAGTGATGACACCACCCCAACAGCATATCTAGTAATAAGTTCTCCTGGGACTATCTTAATATAAATATTATTAACCAGTCATTTGAAATAATTAGGTACACATTTTCCATTTTATTATGTCATATGATTATGCATTCCATTTATAACTCCATAATATTTCTTATGTTCTGACCAACTAAACATTTGGTTCAGAACAAATAAATTTATCAAAAGATTTAAACTTTTACAACTAAAACAGCCTGAGTTAGTTCAGTGTGTTATAAAGTTTATTAATATTATTAGACTTCTTAATTATCTGTGTGTGTGTGTGTGTGTGTGTGTGTGTGTGTGTAATCTACCACAACACATTACATATCAGTACCCTAGACTTTTAACGTAGCCACATTCATTAGTAAAAAAGATATGTGTGAGGTCGTTAGTGGTAGTACGAAGGGCCTTCTGTAATTCACATCTACATTTATCTCAGGAGCCTTCACAGCTGACCTCATACAACACACTAGGTAACATCAACCATACAATACCATCAAAATCCACTACATGGATCACCCGTCATAAGAGAAACTTTCTAAGACCAACAGTTTCGCAGATTCACCCGTCATAAAAGGATTCAAAATTCCAGATCAAGTGATTCGAGAGCATATAACCTAAAGCGCTCGTGTCCGTTCTAAACTGTGCGAGGAGATTGTATATACCCAAAACTTTGGGGTAAGTGTAACAATTATTTTACAAATTTGAATTTGCCACGTTTTTCTTGCTAAGTGGTTATATATGACGCTGTTATTTTCCATCTCGTCTCAATGTTATTACTCTGTTACGCTTAAAGTGTTAGAACGAGCCAAAGACGGTTTCTGTGAAAGAAACGGTACGTTAGCAGCGGGTACCCTCTGTGGTCCGAACAGGGGAATTTCTCTGGTCGCTTTAAAACGTTTGATCACGAGCGGCTAGTACTCTTTGAGGCCTGGGTAACGAGTTTGGTCGGTTTCAGGGGGAGATAACAATCGCGGTCAGTTTGTGGGTTGTTTGCCCTTAGATGAGCAAAGAGCACATAATATTATGATTGTCTCTCTGGGGGAATTTTCGCAAAGTTGTTGCTTCTGAAACCTTTGTCTTACCCGGTATTACGATTACGCCGATACCTCTGAAGAAATATGCAGGCCAGGTGTCCGGGGGGAGCGTCCTTTGTAATCTATAAGAGTGATGGGTTTAATAGACAAAGACATTCGTGAATATTCCTGGCCCGTAGATGACCATCATGAGATAAGGCAAACTTTAACACAGTACTAGAATGTGTTTGCCTATGTTCTAGTCATTTTCGGGGTGAGTTGACATATCTTATTATAATATGATATATTCATGTTAGCTTTTATATATCTGATAGGAAGTGACGTGAATTCATTTTGAGGATTTCTCCTAGTAATTTTATTCAGGGATAAGGTAGCGTTGTCTACGGCCTTAGTAAGGGTGCTTAAACTGTTACGGTTTATCATGGGTTAAATGTTAAACTTATAATAACAGATACTAGGTAGAATCAGTCCACAGACGCTTATCATGGGTTAAGTATGGGCTAAATTAACTGTCATTTCTGTAAGATAATGTCAGGTGTGGATTGTTCACTTTAAAACTGAAAAGTGAGATGCAGGTAATAATTCTGGATTATAGGAGATAGTCACTTATTCCTTTTGGATAGATATTTCTAGTGGCAAGGGAGAATCATTTTATGCTTACTTGTGTGGCTAGACACCAGTCTATAACTTTCACCGAAAGCAGTCACCAGGCATAGATATAATTATATCTTATGATTTAGCCACAACTATATTATTATAGCAAGAACATTGCATTTTCTATGTACTCATTTGTGGGATATTAATATTTGTTTTCCCAAAGGGACATACGATTTATTTGTGTAATGTCAAATGCTGTAATCTGTTTATGTAAATTCATTTAATGTTGTAAGATGAATAAGCATATTCATTTAACTGTAACTACAGGTTAGGTTTCCTGTATGTTGAGATTGGGAGAAGAGGAGGAGATTTTGCTGTCAGAACATTTAATGACAGTTACATGGGTGTACAAAAGATATTAAGCCTATGCGGGCGCGTGTTGATAATTGATATTTTTAAGGAACAGGAGACATGGTTAAAGACAGCCCTAAACTATCATAGCAATAACTACAATAAATTTAATCCCATAGTGGAGCGAAACTTTCTGTATAAAGTTAGTGTGATTTATTATTTGCTTGAGGTAAAAGGTGTTTTTTTTGGGTCTCAGTTTCAGGGAGACCGAATCGCTAGAGCAGACTCCAGTCAGGCGAAGAAAGTCATATAATCTTCGATCTAGAGGGTTTCTGTATACATCTAGCAACGAATCGGCAACCCCGTTCCTGAATCAAAACCCCTTTTTGTCAACGCCAAGTTAAGCTCACGCAGTGCAACGGAGCCAACGCAAAATCTGGAATCGCCAAATGCAGTAGTAGTTCTCTACTCGCCTATTGGATTACCAGCCAGAGCATTGCGGCTTCCAGAATATCAAAACCGCTCAGCATGCCTATAGCAGAATTCCATATCACCCGCCTTTTTGTGCCTAAACGGGGCACTCAGCAAACCACAGGCAAACCAGTTTAAACAGGATTTACAGCCAAGCAGAGCCTAGCGCCGGATAAGCGCGCAATTAGGGGTGACCAACGTTTAGCCCGACAAGGAAAGTTCGGTATTTCACTTCAGTCATCTTGAAGGATATTTATCGGTAAGACGCTTTCTGGAGCTAGCGCCTTTGGTCCCCGAAAGCGGACCCTCTGTCGGACAGCTTAGTTATTTTCTCCGTGTTCTACAGGTTTTTATGAGTGTTGGTGGTGTGTGTGTTTGTGGGTGTGTATTTGCATTATTGATGACTATTGATGATTATTTGATTATTGATGTAATTTATGCTGTGTATGATGATATGCATTAATTCCATGCTTTTCTTCTTTAATAAAGTTTACACATTTATTAATGCGCTGTTCCCGACCCTTTTCATCCATAATTAAACTTGTTTAGCTCTTTACTAGAATCTCTATGTATGATAAGAGAAAAGAGTGAGAGCAGGAGATGCTAAAAAACAGTAAAAGTGAGTTGAGGCCTGGAGAGAGAGATCATTTGAATAAATCTTCTTCCAGGTTGTCTCAAGTCCATCTCCTATTTACACCTTTCTGTGTGTGTAATCTATAACTCTGTCAGTCCACTATCCCTTGTCGATTTCACTACTGTTGTCCAACTCGACAAATACTCTACACTCCAACTCAACCACGACAGATATTAACATTAGTGGGTGGACAGCGAGAATGCGCATGTTAACTGGCAGCTCACATATGTACTTAGCAAAGGCATTTGTTTTTCTGTTTTGTCTAAAACGTTCGTGGAACGAAGCTAGTTGTGAGTGAAACGCAGAGAATCAACACCAACCGCCTAAATTGGACAAGTTGTCTGAAGAAGCGCCCTCATCACCAAGAAGTGACGAAAACCACAGCTGCAGGATTCACCTAAAAGTTAAGTGCTTATAAAAAGGTATCAGCAACCGGACATAATTTTGTGAACTATTTCCTCATCCTAAATCTCCGTGGAGACAATTTGATTCCAATATAAAATTCGCCAGCATTTCATTTTTTTAAACCTGTTAATGCTAATTGATTATTAAATTTGTTACCTGTTGTATTAAAACTAAACAATAGTTGTTTATTCAGTTATTACATGGTTGAAAGCAAACGTATGAGCCAGAATATTTTATATATATATATATATATATATATATATATATATATATATATATATATATATATATATATATATATATATATATATATATATATATATATATATATATATATATATATCACAGTGGACTGATCATCCGCTTGCTTGTCACTGATCAAAGAAACAACAATTAATAATCTGTTGTACCAATAAACGCCGTTAGGTGTAACGGAACAACGGATAATTTCTTGTTGCCCTATGACGCCGCAAGGTGTGATGGCCGGAGACTGCTTAGTCATGTCAGTCAATGGCCAAGGGAGAATGATGATGATGATATATCTATATCTATATATATATATATATATATATATATATATATATATATATATATATATATATATATATATATACATACATACACATATATAGAGCCAATAAGAAGAATTTTACTGTTAATTCAGTTGGGGTTTTAAACGAGCAACATCATACAAAATATCCCTTCACAAAAGGCGGCGGTCAGATACTAAGTTAACTTTGCTAAAACACATTGAGTATTGTTCTTGACTTCTGAACATCTTGTGAAGACTCTCTAAAGGTAGAAGCATCATTGTCACGGAATTTGCCTCCCCTTTGCTCTGCAGTAGTGGTCCACCAGTGGCCAAAATAAGCCGGGAACAAGTCATTCTCTTGAGTGTCTAAAAGGGGTCTTCAAAGGTGTCTACCTTCGCACAAGATTACTCTTGGCAGAGTTGTAGATAGAAGGATAATGATGCTTCTGTTTCACGGGACTATTCACAAGATAATTCAAAAGTCAAGAACAATGCTGCCTAGGGAAGAGTACTATTAACTCATATCTGATCCGGTACCTTTTGTGAAGTTTAGGCAACGGCATGCCTTGTTTGAGCTGGTTTAATCCAGCAAAATTCATGTTATACGCATTTTTGGCCCTATGGCTCTAACTATATGTATATGTATTAAAAATTTTGTATCTTACATGCGCTGTCTTATCTATAAGAACTGAGTCAACAATAAATTTGCAAAATAACATATAACAAATTTAATAATAAATTAGTCTTTAACAAAGTTAAATAAATATGGATGAAAGTGACTTTAGAGGTTTTTAAAATTGTCTTCACTGAGACTTAACTGGGGACAGATGATGATTGTCCGTTGCTTGCGCCTGATACTAAAAAACTTAACTGGCTCAGTACTGCAATGGATCGTAGTTAGGTCTTTTGTGATGAGGACTCTTCTCTAGAGGCGTCTAGATGAACTTCTCCTAATGTCAATGTGGGTGTCTTCACAACGTGTCCACTGTAGGTAGTTGGTGTCGACTCCAGCTTTTGAATCACAAGATAGCGGCAAAGACTCTTACTTCAGATTGGTCTCTTGTAAGTTATGGCAGTAATACTTCCGATTGCATTTGCGCAAACTCACAAACACATCGGTGAACTTATTTCCTGTCTAATACCTTTCCGATAATAATCTCCCCAGACAGGTTATCTGTATTATGGTTACAGAGATGGGCCATCGGAAGTGATTACATATTATAACCTGTGTTTACGTACATCTCCTAGACGGATTTCCCAGACTAACAATCTGGCTTTCCGTCGATCGGGCGAACCAACTTGTGTCAACAATGACCGTCTCTATCAAAGGTGAATAGACGACTTAAGTGATAGAAGCATTATTCGCTGACCTGTCTAATTAGCCTTGTAATACTACGATTCACATGGTGAAACGTAAACAAGTCTAGGAGTGACTAGGCAAGAATGTAGGTGCATAAAATATGCCAATAATATGGCGATGAGTGTGAAAAAAAAATAATAAATCGGTAATGCAGGAGAGAACGAAGAATGTAGAAGGACGTACACAAATATCATCACAATCATCATCCTTATGGTTGCATCTCTGCCAAGAGTAATCTTGAGCAAAGGTAGATACATTTGAAGACCCTTATTAGATACTCTCGGTTTTGTCCACTGTTGGACTACAACTGCAAAGCAGGGGAGGCAACCCGTGACAACAATATGTGGGGTTTCTACTTTTTCTTTTGCCAGGATGTCAATGTTTGTAACAGTATCATACTGAGGGTCGTTAAAAGGTTATTAAAAGTTCAATAGATAATTCATTCAAACAAATTTGTTGACATGGTATTTCATGCAATTTCAAATGTGAAACTTGTTTAATTTTATTGGCAGAGTGGTTAAAACGCTGAAATTTCGCGGCTATAGTGCAAGGTTCGAAAAAGTGTACATCGCTCTCCAGTCTACCCAGCTGTAAATAGGGACCTCACTCTGCTTTTGAATTAGGAAAGAAAAAAAACAGAGAGGAATGGAACTGGTCACCAGACCTCTCGATGCTGGACCTAGTATCGCGAAGTCCTAAAATTTCACTCCACTACGGCAGTATCTGCTATGAAACTACTTTTACCTTATATATATATATATTGTCACGAGCACTATATGCTGTGGATTTGCAAACACACCACCATTAATGATAAACAAGGCTCGTCCTTCTAAAGATACGACCACCACATATAATGCTGACAATAAGAAATAACACCTTCAACCGGAATTTTCCTTTAATGATCGAATGCACACAATATCGCCACACAAGGCTACAAATATACGACTTAGATATAAAGACACATAAATACATGCCAGAGCAATTTTCTCTTAATAGATTTGGCTAATAACCGGATATAACACAATATGGCGGCCTAGAATTATCAATGACTTGAGCACCGCTCACCGTAGCGGCCCTACTTTCTAACAATGAACAAACCTCCAAAACTGGACAAGGTAAACTCTGCGGTATGTAGAAAAATGACACTAGTTAATATCTCAAACTAGAATTACACACTACACTCCAAATACTCCACAGGAAAGCAAAACTCAGAATATGAAACTTATAGCACACTCTTCTCAGCCAACTGCTGGGCAGGGAAAGACTCAGTATGTCCGGTATCGGACCTGACTGAAACGATCACTGCCTATCTTGGCGCCCAAAAAATCCCGCTTCCAGTCAGGTTACCTGACCTGAGCAATCAAGTTATCTCAGGGTTGCCGAAACTCAGCGTTAACAATGTAGCCACTCTAATTTTTCGTCACCGCGAAATCGCGCTGTGACATATATATATATATATATATATATATATATATATATATATATATATATATATATATATATATATATATATATATATATATATATATATATATATATATATATATATATATATATATATATATATATATATATATATATATCGGATAATGATACAATTTAAAATGGTACTTTTGTATTTTACACAAAATGAGAATATCGCCGAGGGCACTTGTTGATAGGATTACAAGACAGTACGTATCTGGAATACCCAGGAAGAGAGAGGTAGAGAGAGGCCATAGAACCGACGGAGAAGAGAATTGGAGACAGACATGAAAGGCATGAGAAGGGCATATAAAGACCTTGAGCTGATGGCACGAGACAGGAAGGTTTGGCATATGTTTGTTGAATGCATGTGCACCATGGGGAGCTGAAGGGTGATGAATGAATGAATGAGTGAATGAATGAGTTAGTGAGTTATTGAATGAAAATGAGAATATGACAGGTAAATTTTTGGATTCCTTTCCATTGCACGTGCTGCATCCTACTGTTTTAGAATTCTGTACTTTTTTTTTTATAAAAAAATGATGTCTGTCACTCCTAGATCCAATGCATGGATGCATATCTGGGGTCATCTTTTTATGACCACCAGCTATGCACAATGCTACAATATACATATGTGGAAGTTGACCTCTATCTGTGAGGTTAATTACACCCTCATTGACTCTTGAAAGCACCCACACACTTTCAGAGATTCCCCCTGTAGTGAAACATGTTGTGAACCAAGCATTGCACAATAAGCTTGGAGAAGTCACTTGAGCCCCAGACGTAACTCTGGCTTTTACCTGGTTGCCTGCATGCAGGAGGATCTCACTGTGGATCCAGTGATAGGCAAGGGAAGCTGAGAAGTGGCTGTGTGCAGGACGTGACAATTCCTTGGGAGAACCCAGTATTTTAGCTCTGCATAGTTGGAGAGCCCACTTAGATTACGGGGAATGCATAGTATGCCACGCGCTTCTTCCTCCTAGCTTGGGACCAGATGTCGTGATCCTTTAAATGCAAACCAAACTGGAAAAACTGGAACTCATGACTTCAACTCAGCACATTTCTAAATGGTAGAAAATGCACATGAGAAGCCTAGATCTACAGTCTAGATAATACCAAGGACTCTTTAATTTGGTACTGGCTGCAATAGAGCAAAAAGCCCTGCAGCTCTATTTAAACAACAGCAACCCTAGATCCAACTTCTCCGCAGCAGTCTTTTGTCCCTGGTCGTTTCCATTGTAAATTTCCATTGTATTTTTCATGAACTAAAAGGCAGATTACAAATCCCAAAAGCTATCAGCATTTATCAGTATAAATAGTTTCATTATTTGTTCTTCTAAAATTGAAAAAAAAGGGTAGTCAACAAGCTTTAAATGACATACGTTTTAGAAGGTTCGTGTTGAATTTATCACGTAGATTGTCGTTATGGCCACATCGGGGACTATGACAATCTGTGATTGGTTATCTTTCCCCGATGATAATGACGGTCTAATTTGGTATAACATGTCTGCTTCCGGGTCAAGGTAAAACGATGACCTTATTGGAGGTCGGTGACAGAAGACGCGTTTGAAGAGGAATACGACGGTGTAATTTTTTAGAGAATGACTTGTTCCCGGCTTATTTGTGTGCGTATGTGTGTATGTTGATAGCTTTGTGCGTGTATCTGTGGAAGAGGTGAACGGAGAAGGGGAGGGGGGGGGGGGGGGGGGGGGGGGGGGGGGGTTGAGCCTTCGTGAATTAAGAGAAAGATCGGGAATTGTAGTGCCTACATTGTGTGCGACAAATGTGAAAGACGAAGTTTGAAATGCGACAAGTACAGAAGCATTGAATATCTTTGTGCGGATAGTGGGTAACTACAGGACTTTGCGATTATATTTCTTTTTTTTTTTTTTTTTTCCTAAATAAGGTTTCTGAAGTTTATTTTAATTTTATTTTATTTTAATTAAATTAATTTGTTTTGGGAACTAATTATCTTCTTGCTTTCTCCTGTTAAGATATGGCTTTTTGATCTTTCTGTCTGTTTGTCTCTCTCTCTGTCTCTCTCTCTCTCTCTCTTCCTCTCTCTCTCTCTTTCTCTCTCTCTCTCTCTCTTTGTTGTTGTTGACATTCTCTTCCTTTTCTTCTTTCTGTTGTGAATGTTTTAATATCTACTGAAATACCCAATTGTTCTTTTCTAATGAGTTAACCAAGGAACTTTTATTGCATGTTAATGGGGCTTGCGAGTGCCTTAGAGATTTCTCATGTTTGTTTTAAGGCCACCTAGTTTGACTGTATTTCATTCTAGGCTTAAATTCATATTTTTGCTTTCTGGAATTTATTTTCAATTTAGTTCTTTATTGCACAAGTCTCCGTTTACTTTTAATAATCGTCATATTTAGAATTTCTCGGTATGAAAGTTTGAAGTCTGCTTTTGAAATGGATAAACAATCGTATCAACTTTCTGAAAAAAAAAAAAAAAAAAAAAAAACCGAAGCGCGCGCAATGGAAGTGTTCTTTGGGTAAAAGCTATCTTCACACCTATTGCAATCATCCCACATAGAGGGTAATGATCTATTGTTTTCGCATTTCTCCTATCTCGTCGCGAGTAATCCGTTAAGAAATGACGGATAATTTTAATAATTCATTTTTATAATAAAAGAGCTATGCTGTATATAAATATTTATATAAGACAGGAGAGTGAATATTTAAAACAGACTAAAAATTCATCACAGGCAACAATTCTTCTTCTTCCTTCCTCGTTCGTCCTGAAAAGGACGTTGGTTGCGTTGTGCCCGTTTACAGCGAAGCTGCGATATTTGCGCCTTTCGGCCGACACATCCGACATCCGCACGGCATTTTTTGGGACCGGGTTAGCCTGCCCTCTTCGATCCCTACTCACTCAGCCAGACTGCAGTGATGCAGCCTGTTTCCAGGACCACCACTTGGAAGTGGAGTAGGGTCTTGGTCAGCTCTGGTTCACTGACCCTGACGCAAGCAGACAAGCTATGGGTCGCTGACTGCATTCTCTATTGTTGCGTCTTTGGGTCCCACAGGCAAAAATTAAGGTCGACGAGTTATTAATCCGCGAATCAGTTTAAAGCCAAGCGATAGCAGCTTTCCCGTTATTTTGAGACGTCGTCAGTTTTCTGTGATTTTACCTTTTGCAATAACAATAATAAAGAACATGGACGATTATTTGATCATATCAGTAAAATTACAAGTATTTTATGATACAAATATTTTGCAGTGGAACCAAGTAAAGAATATTTGAGTAATATATAGGTTAAAATTTAACACCAATCCTGACATATGGAAGTAAGTCGCGAATAATTATCGGACAAACAAAACAATCCCTGAAGCGCTTTTATTTGTGGTCTCACATAAAAACCGTCATCTTTTCCTTCTTTGCTCCTTGTCGAGCATGGGACAAACACTGCAGCTGGTCCGGTTGCGGGAAGCCTGCTCCTGAGCATTCATGTGCTCTTGCAGGGGTGATTTATGTAGTAAATTATTTGACATAATGAGTTTGGCAGCTCCATACTCCCATCACAATATTATCACCTCGTGCCTCCATACTCCCATCACAATATTATCACCTCGTGCCTCCATACTCCCATCACAATATTATCACCTCGTGCCTCCATACTCCCATCACAATATTATCACCTCTTGCCTCCATACTCCCATCATAATATTATCACCTCGTGCATCCATACTCCCATCACAATATTATCACCTCGTGCCTCCATACTCCCTGTGGTAAAGTGGGATGATATAAATACTTATAGGGGACTTAGTGTACTGACTGAGATCAGCTGTGAAGGTATCTGTATCTAATAGGTGTAGTGTTTTACAGATAACCTTACTTGCTACCACATTTATACCTCAGTCAGAATTATTCTGGAATATTGTGATGACTACGTTAAATGTCTAGGGTTATGTAAATGATGAAGTGTAAGTCACAACAACAACAGACAGATAAACAATTTAATTTATTCCACCACACTTGACAACACTGTGACACTCACACACATTTAACACTCTATAAGACTATCTTAAATGAGTCTCTGGTAAAGTTTCAAATATATATGTATTAATTACTTTCACTAATATATATCCTGATTCAACTATACAGTGAACCAGGAATCACAATCAAATGTAATCACAATTTATATGTACATAATTTATAAATATGAACCTTGTATTGACATATTTTATTAGTATTATCCTATGTGTGTCAGTTGTGTAGTAGTACTATGAGGTAATACTGGTTTTGTTTTTCAAGCTATGTTGTTATTTGTCATCATGACTTCAAGTGTTTGTTTATCTTGGAAATAGTATGGGGAAAAGTTCCCAGTTCCTATCAATTTAAACAAGGTATTGTCCCTCTGTTTTACTATAATGTCAATTTTTGAGGGGGACACATAATGTTGAGCTCCTCTGGCCACAGAAGCTTATCTTTCGTGATGGCGGCAGGAAAAGACTCCTCTGCTCGATCATCCCTGTGTTCTGGAGACACCTCACTGGTCGCTCTCTGGACCCAGGAGTATGCTGTCAGCCTCTAGATTCAGCAAAGCTCAGACCAGGTGCTGCTCAATAACTTTAGGACCACGGTCCCTGAAACAAGAAGGTTGTACCTCCTATTTCAGAACTAATTTATAATCTATTTCCAGACTGAACACAATACATAACAAACACTGAGTTCAGAGCGGTAGGCCAACTGCTATCTTCATCTGAAACAATTTACACCAGTATACTCCTCCCTCACCCGTGTGTCACCGGGGCCCGAAAGGGGAGCAAAGAATAGTAACACTGTCCCCTGCCAGGCATGTCGTAGAAGGCGACTAAGGAGGGTTGGGCATGGGGCCGGTTACCCCATCCTGTAAAAAAAAAATTTAAACCACAAAAAATTTCAACAAATATGGACAAGTCAAATAAAGGAAATAAAACACAGCCATCCAAGACAGGGGAAGGTCCTCTCGCGGGGAGGCGTATGATGCAACACAGAGAAAGCCGAAAGGAGTCTGTGTTGCTGACTAACCTTCTTTCTTCTAGGAGAACTTCCAGATTTGGCACCTGGAATGTTCGGACATTAAACGAACAAGGGAAAGTGGCGCAAGTAGCAGCAGAAATGAGGGAATACAAAATCGAGGTTCTGGGAATGTGTGAAACAAAGTGGAAGGGGGTAGACAGGAAGAAACTCATCACAGGTGAATTGGTGCTGTCCTCAGGACATGAAGACGAAACTTCACACCACAGTGAAGGGGTAGCTCTTATGTTATCTAAAGAAGCACAGAAAGCACTCATTGAATGGGAAGCTGTTGGACCCAGAATAATAACAGCTACTTTCAAAACAGCTAAAAAGAAAATTCATGTAAATGTCATCCAATGTTATGCACCAACTAATGACAAAGAAGAGTCTGTGAAAGAAGCATTTTATACTAAACTACAGGAAATTATGGATAAAGTAAAAAGAAGAGACATCACAATTTTGATGGGTGACATGAATGCAAAGATAGGTACAGTCAACACCGGATTTGAAGAAGTCATGGGAAAACATGGGCTAGGAGTAATGAATGAAAATGGAGAACTAATCGCAAACTTCTGTGCTTCAAATCAACTGGCTATAGGAGGAAGCATGTTTCCACATAAGAGAATACACAAGGCAACATGGATATCACCAGACCATAGAACAGAAAATCAGATCGATCATATATGCATAAAGAAGAAGTTTAGATCATCATTGCAGGATGTAAAGGTATATAGAGGAGCAGATGTGGCATCAGATCACCATCTTCTGATAGCCAAAATAAAAATGAAACTCAAGAGATATGCAACAATGCAAAATTATAGACAACAGTTTAATGTAGGACAGCTAAGAAATCAAGAAACAAGAGACAAATTTGCGGTCACAGTATCCAACAAATTCCAAGTGCTACAACAGCTGGAAGATGTAGAGAATACAGAAGACTATTGGCAGCAAATCAAAACGGTATGGAATGAGATGTGAAGAAATACTGGGGAAAAGGGAACGACAACAAAAAGCATGGATAACAACAGAAACCATCAATAAGATAAAAGACAGAAAACACAAGAAAGCAGATTTAAACACAAGCAAAACCAGAAGTTCCAAAGCCAAGGCTTAAGAAGTGTACACAGAAGCAAACAAAGAAGTATCAAAAGAGACAAGAGGAAGTATATTGAGGAGTTGGCAAGAGAGGCAGAAGATGCTGCAGCCAAAGGAAATATGAGAGAACTGTATAACAGCACAAAGAAGCTGACAGGTAAATACAAGCAAACAAGTTGCCTCATAAAAGACAAGAATGGAAAACTGCTCAGCAATATACAAGAGCAAATGAAGAGGTGGACAGCATATTTTGAGGACCTTCTCAATAGACCAGCTCCACAAAACCCCCCAGCAGAAGAAGAGCTACAAATTAACGGTGAAAGACCAACGAAGGAAGAAATAAAGAAAGCCATAAAGCTTCTAAGAGATGGAAAAGCGTCTGGACCTGATGGCATTCCAGCAGAGGCCATCAAAGCAGATATCGACACGGCTACAGAGATGTTATATAAATTACTTGGTAAAGTCTGGGAAAAGGAAGAGATACCAGCAGAATGGAAGGAAGGATATCTGGTTAAGTTGCCTAAGAAGGGAAATTTACAAGAGTGCACAAATTATAGAGGAATAATGTTACTATCAGTGCCAGGAAAAGTATTAAACAGGATTATCCTTGAGAGATTAAAAGAGTCGATAGACAAGAAATTGAGAGATGAACAAGCAGGTTTTCGACAAAACAGATCATGTACAGACCAGATAGCCACTTTGAGAATAATAGTTGAACAAAGTCTGGAATGGAATTCACCACTATACATCGGATTTGTGGACTATGAAAAGGCATTTGACAGTGTAGACAGAGAATCACTTTGGAAATTGATGAGGCATTATGGAGTTCCCCTGAAGATCATTAATTTAATAAAGAAAACATATGAAGACATGACATGCAGAGTTCTTCATGAAGGACAGCTTACAGAACCATTTGGGATAAGAACAGGAGTGCGACAGGGATGCCTCTTGTCTCCATTTCTTTTCTTGCTGGCAATAGATTGGGTTATGAGATCATCGACAACACACAACAGAAATGGAATCCAGTGGACTCGGACTAAGCAGTTGGATGATCTGGATTTTGCCGATGACTTGGCTCTTCTGTCCCATAACCGTAATCAGATGCAGGACAAATTGAAAACACTCGATGAGAGGTCACAGCAATTGGGTCTGAAAATACACAGGGAAAAGACAAAAATAATGAGAATAAATGCAGGTAATGATAATAGGGTTTAACGTGAAGAAACACCAATACAAGATGTAGAATCATATACGTATCTTGGCAGTAATATAGACAAAGTTGGAGGGACAGACAGCGATATCAAAATAAGAATACAAAAGGCAAGAGGAGCTTTCATTGCATTGGGAAATATATGGAGATCAAGAGAAATAGGATCCAACACGAAAATAAGAATCTTCAACTCAAATGTGAAGTCAGTCCTATTGTATGGCTCTGAGACATGGAGAACAACAAAGACAACAACCAAAAAGCTACAGACTTTCATAAATGGGTGCTTGCGTAGAATAGAGGGATTAAAATGGTATGACAAGGTTACCAACGTAGAACTGATGACAAGAACTAGACAAGTGCCAGTGGAACAAGAGATGAGAAGAAGACGATGGCGATGGATAGGACACACACTGAGGAAACCTGTTGATAGCATTACAAGGCAGTCCTTGTTCTGGAACCCGCAGGGCAAGAGAGGCAGAGGAAGACCAAGAAGTACATGGAGAAGAGAGTTGGAAACAGAGGTGAAAATGATGAGGAGAACATGGAAAGAACTTGAGATGATGGCACGTGACAGGAGGACTTGGCATGTGTTTGTTGAAGGCCTATGCTCCTTTGGGAGTGGAGGGTTATGAATGACTCCTCCCTAATGGTTACTACGCCTCTGCAATTCCAGCATTAGTTCCTTCTAGTCAATAAGATAGGTGTCAGTGTACTGTTTGGCAATTCCATGCAATTTTACTTTTCTCAGACACGTTCTGTTCAGGTTGGAGCAATATCTAGGCTTTGCCTCATGTCTGCTACTGAACTACACACATATGTGGTAAAGTGGGATGTTATAAATATTTATAGGGACTTAGTGTACTGACTGAGATCAGCTGTGAAGGTATCTGTATCTAATATGTGTAGTGTTTTACAGATAACCTTACTTGCTACCACATTATAACTCAGTCAGAATTATTCTGGAATATTGTGATGACTACGTTAAATGTCTAGGGTATGTATATGATGAAGTGTAAGTCACAACAACAACAGACAGATAAACAATTTAATTTATTCCACCACACTTGACAACACTGTGACACTCACACACATTTAACACTCTATAAGACTATCTTAAATGAGGCACTGGTAAATTTTCAAATATAAATATGTATTAATTACTTCCACTAATATATGTGTCCTGATTCAAATACAAAGTGAACCAGGAATCACAATCAATTGTAATTACAATTTATATGTACAGAATTTATCAATATGAACCTTGTAGTGATTTATTTTATTAATATTATCCTATGTGTGTCAGTTGTGTAGTAGTAATATGAGGTAATACTGGTTTTGTTTTTTCAAGCTATGTTGTTATTTGTCATCATGACTTCAAGTGTTTGTTTATCTTGGAAATAGTATGGGGAAAAGTTCACAGTTCCTATCAATTTAAACACTGTATTTTCCCTCTGTTTTATTATAAAGTCAGATTTTGAGGGGGGGGGGGGGGGGGCATAATGTTGAGCTCCTCTGGCCACAGACGCTTATCTTTCGTGATGGCGGCAGGAAAAGACTCCTCTGCTCGATAGCCTCCCTGTGTTCTGGAGACACCTCACTGGTCACTATCTGGACCCAGGAGTATGCTGTCAGCCTCTAGGTTCAGCAAAGCTCAGACCAGGTGCTGCTCAATAACTTTAGGACCACGGTCCCTGAAACAAGAAGGTTGTACCTCCTATTTCAGAACTAATTTATAATAAATTTCCAGACTGAACACAATACATAACAAACACTGAGTTCAGAGCGGTAGGCCAACTGCTATCTTCATCTGAAACAATTTTCACCAGTATACTCCTCCCTAATGGTTACTACGCCTCTGCAATTCCAGCATTATTTCTTTCTAGTCAATGAGATAGGTGTCAGTGTACTGTTTGGCAATTCCATGCAATTTTACTTTCCTCCGACACCTTCTGTTCAGGGTGGAGCACTATATAGGCTTTACCTCATGTTCGCTACTGAACCACACATATATACAGACATAAATTATCAATTTACATTCAATTTTCATTAAAAGATATCAAATATTTCAAGCTTACCACAATTCATGGAATAATACACAGTTACGTTGACTGGCAATGAATATAGCACAATTTCGATCTGCCGATGTCCCAGGCTTTTATTTAGAAAAAATATGCACTGGCGCTCAACGCACTGGTTCTTTAGTAAGTTTATTTGAAAATGTGGTGCTGACCTGACGCCTCTGATTGACTATATTGGCGGGTCTAACCAATCGTGCCATGTTTACACAAGCGTTTGAAAAAAAGTACTCCTACTCACGTTTCCCTAACAACAAAGAATCAGTATTTATAGCCCGACTAATCGTGTTTAGCCTTACATTTACTTTCCGCCAATCAAATAGGAGGTAACATGTCAGCCTATTTCCCGTACAATGGTGGTGTGAAAATCTGCCACTGAGCGATTCTGATTTTGGTGTTGTCTGACATCCCTCACTATTTCTTTTGGCTATAATTTGTTAATTCCTAGACTATTTGCGTAACGTTTAACATATTCTTTGTCAGCAAGTCCTAAGGAACCCAAATATATAAATTTAATGGGGCTAAGGGGCTGCGTTCAAAATATGCATTTTCTTCTACCTCCTGTTCACTTCGAATACGATGTGGTGTCTGGGTACTGTAATGTTTTCAAACGTAAACCAGTATAATGTCATGTTTCCTAATAAGCGTTTTTCAGGTTTTTAAAACCTAACTCGTATGGGTAGTGTTTTTTATCACTGTCGATTTGAAAAAAGCTAGTGCTTGTGGCCTTACACGCGTGTTAGGGGTGGCATTAATTGTGTATCGCGAGACTGTGGTAGTATTGCCTGCGTTCCGGCTTTCAGCCCCTCCCTTTCTTTCTATCCTTAGTCCATCTGTCTTTCGTTTATGGTAACTTAGTGTATAAAATGACATGAATGGAATATTAAATATAGGTCAGCTTGCGTATCTCAAGGTTTTTCTTAGAAAGGCAGTACACGTTTTATCGTAGAAAGCGGGTATTGAAGCAGTAGGCTTTTACTATCAACGTGAAACGTTATAATTTGCAGACGAATTAGAAAACAAGGGGGATTTCGAGTACAGTCATTGTGACAGCACTGTTCTTTACCATTCTTCTTTCCTTTTATTAAATTTATTTGTTAGGCTTTACATTTACGTTTTAATTTATATATGTGGATTAGAATTTCACACGACAACATATACAGACATAAATTATCAATTTACATTCAATTTTCATTAAAAAGATATCAAATATTTCAAGCTTACCACAATTCATGGAAATAATACACAATTACGTTGACTGGCAATGAATATGGCACAAAATCCGACCTGCCGCTGTCTCAGGCTTTTATTTAGAAAAATATAAGCTGAATCTCAACTCACTGTTGCTTTAGAAAGTTTATTTGAAAATGTGGTGCTGAACTGACGCTTCTAATTGACTATATTGGCGGGTCTAACCAATCGTGCCATGTTTACACAGCTTTTCAAAAAAGTACCTCTACTACTGTTTCCCCTAACAAAAAAAAAAATTAGTATTGGTAGTCCGACTAATCGTGTTTCGCCTTACATTTACTGCGCTCCAATCAAATAGGATTTAACATGGGGACCTATTTCCCGTACAATGGTGGTTTCAAAATCTGCCACTGAGCGATTCTGATTTTGGTGTTGTCTGACACCCTCACTATTTCTTTTGGCTATAATTTGTTAATTCCTAGACTATTTGCGTAACACTTAACATATTATTTGTCAGCAAGTCCTAAGGAACCCAAATATACAAATTTAAGGGAGCTAAGTGGCTGCGTTCAAAATATGTATTTTCTAGGATAGTCGTGTATTTGTTTTTTTATTTTTTATGTTTAGAACCGCCACCTGTCCTGCTGTACTGTCAGACTAATGTCAGGATTTTAGACACAAAACAGTAGAATGTCATGTTTCCTAATAAGCGTTTTGTAAGTTTTTAAACCTAACTCTCGTATGGGTAGTGTTTTTTATCACTGTCGATTTGAAAAAAAAATTATTGCTTCTGGCCTTACGCTAGGGGTGGGTGGCATTAATTGTATATCGCGAGACGCGTGTTTAGTGTGGCATGCGTTCCTGCTTTCAGCCCTCCCTTCTCTCTATCCTAAGTTCATCTGTCTTTCATCACGCCGTGTATAAAATGAAATTAATGGAAGTATTAATTTAGGTCATTACGCGGTGTGCCTAGCTCAAGGTTTTCTTAGAAATGCAGTACACGTTTTATTGAAGAAAGCGTGTATTGATGCAGTAGGCTTACTATCAACGTGAAACGTTACAATTTGCAGACGAAGTAGAAAACAAGGGGATTTATTGTACGCCATTGTGACAGCACTGTACTTTTACCATTTCTCTTTCCTTTTATTGAATTTATGTGTTAGGCTTTACCTTTACCTTTTAATTTATATATGTGGATTAGAATTTCACACGACACTCCCATCACAATATTATCACCTCGTGCCTCCATACTCCCATCACAATATTATCACCTCGTGCCTCCATACTCCCATCACAATATTATCACCTCGTGCCTCCATACTCCCATCACAATATTATCACCTCGTGCCTCCATACTCCCATCACAATATTATCACCTCGTGCCTCCATACTCCTATCACAATATTATCACCTCTTGCCTCCATACTCCCATCATAATATTATCACCTCGTGCCTCCATACTCCCATTACAATATTATCACCTCGTGCCTCCATACTCCCATCACAATATTATCACCTCGTTCCTCCATACTCCCATCACAATATTATCACCTCATGCCTCCATACTCCCATCACAATATTATCACCTCGTGCCTCCATACTCCCATCACAATATTATCACCTCGTGCCTCCATACTCCCATCACAATATTATCACCTCGTGTCTCCATACTCCCATCACAATATTATCAACTCCTGTCTCCATACTCCCATCACAATATTATCACCTCGTGCCTCCATACTCCCATCACAGTATTATCACTTCATGCCTCCATACTCCCATCACAATATTATCACCTTGTGCCTCCATACTCCCATCACAATACTATCACCTCTTGCCTCCACACTCCCATCACAATACTATCACCTCGTGCCTCCATACTCCCATCACAATATTATCACCTCATGCCTCCATACTCTCATCACAATACTATCACCTCAAGCAATATGCTCGAGATATAAGTAGTTCTATTCTTTCGTTGTCACCTCTGACACCCAGGTAACTACGTGCGGCGTACCAAAGTACGCTAAGTGAGAATATCATGGACAGGTAAACAGAGTAATGAGGGTGTCCTAAAAGGATCCAGTGAACAAAGGAGGATTAATACTCATATTAGAAGGAAGGAATCAATCGACTGTTTTTTAGTATGTGTTATTAGAAGAGGAATGCTGGAATATTTGGTGGCACAAGGAAAGATTGAAGACGAAAAGATAAAAGATGATAAAGAGAATAGATGCTTGACAGTTTGACACCTGTGGCATTGGAAGAAGTCAACAACAGAATTGATAAACAGCACTGGGGACAAGAGTTGTGGAGTGACATTATCACCGACTGTCACGAAATGGATTTAGGACTAGAGACTGTCTACATATAGTGACAAGACAATAGTAAGAAGAAAGACTGAAATGATAGATTCAGATAGAAATATAGTGCAAACTGTGAAAGTTGAGACCATTGGCTCCGAGGTTGAGAACCGAGGTTGATTCTTTCCTCGCCACTTCGGACGTTTAAATTGCTATGGCCTCGAACCACCTCTAACTACCCTATGGGGATAAGGTTCAATTAAGATTCACAAACACCAAGGTACAGACAACATATAGCTACTGTACTAAAGGAAATGACTGATGCCAGCTACAATTTATACAAGTTTATTATACACCTATAAACAACAAACATATGCATGTCCCATACATCAAGTGCGAGGATGCACTCCTGAAACAAAATCAAGCACAGTTAAAAAAATGCATCCACCCCAACCCTTCTCCCACAATTGCAACCTGTATGGAGAAAGAAGGTAAGGTTAACTGAAATGAACTACACTGCACTTGATGTCGCCTACACTCCAAACTAGCTGTTCTAAATTCTAACTCTAAGTCCACTGATAGCTGGAACGACGGCGAAGTGACTACACAATCTCTGCACAGACTTCGGTTCTACACAGCCTATCCTGGAATCTCCTGAACACAACTAACTGCACCTCTAAACTTCAGCAGCTGTCCTCTGCTATGATTCACCAAAACTAACAGTTCTGCCTATCTGTGCTGACTTCAGTAGAGAGAATGTTTACCCTATCTCTCTCCACTACTCTGGATTTGACTGAGGTTTAACAGAACCCCCCTGGATTCTGGACTGGAACTGTAGCTGACTTCTACCACTCTGAAATTACCTGCCCGAGTATCTATAACTGGGCCGTCGGCTTTATTATGGCCGTGAAGAAACGAACACAAAATTACCACAACGCTGGCAGCCTGCCAAATCTGCGTGTGTAACGAGCGTCAGAGCTCAGGATTTATCCACAAAAATCCTATTCGCTGGAAAATGTCTTCCCCTGGCTGGGAAAACGTATTTTCTTCCTCTCCTTCCACTACTGGCAACTAACGTAAAACCCTTGCGGTTCTGCGAATGCCCCAACTTTGCCGTGGGAGAAATTTTGTGGTCTCAAAATTCCGCTCTCATTCCCACAAAGCCGGTACCTGCTGTTTTAGACAAAACAAAACAACAGCTAAACAAACCATAATAATACATTTCAAATAACAATTAACTTCCTTACTCTTCACCACGTAACTCCCCTCTCTACCTGAGCCTACAAAGTAAACATTGGCTAACCCAGATCGCTTGTTCTGCCTGACTAACTCCGAGCAACAACAATATTTTCAATGGCCCGTCTGGGCAGACGGACTGTGGCCTACTTCTTACGCTGACACTAATGCCGTAATGTTTAACACAACTAAAACTAGCCTTCTCTAGGAATTCCTAAAATTCCCGTCAATAATAGTAATCACATTCAAAATGTAATACAAAATAATTCCCTTAACATAAATAAATTTCATCTCCATCTTCTGAATACACAGAATAACAAAGCACAATCAATAACCTATAACCCTGTTTACGCTAGCATCTACATGCCGTCAAAAGTTATACATAATGGTTATCAATTAAATCTCAGTAGTTACAACACGTGGTTACAATTTTATGACCACGTGCTTCTCTCCCCCTCGTCCCTCTGAACATCGTATCAATAAAGATACCGTAACCATGCGCTCACGTGCTTCAATTAATACCTCTATCACTTCCGTCCACAGATATATGCGTAACTATATAAATAGCGAGCATCAAGACTCTCAATAAAATCACAAATGAAAATACACATTACACACGCTCCCGACTATTCTGTAAATACATATGATTCGCAGATGCGAGTTTCTCTCCCGACCGACTTTGCAATAATACAAAGCGGTGATATCTCAACTTTTAAACCATGCCGCTATTCTTTCAACAAGGAATTAAATGGACCTATAAATTTTCAAGTCTATCACTAAGATCGTATTGATGGCTCTGGAGTTAAGAATTAAATTAAACTAAAACTTCCCAAGAAACTTAAATGATCGGCTAGGACTAGAAAAATTAAATAAAGTCCTCACGCAAAAATTCATGCTTACCAAATCTCGAATGTCCAACTGAAGGCAATCGACTTGACTCTGGCACCCGGCTTTGACAATTAATTTTTAGAGACCGAACTTATGAAGATCGGGCGTATTTATTCTCAAGCCCCCACGTGCCGACTTCATGACGTCATATGCGCGGCGTGGTTCTAAAGCCAATGGGCGCTCTGCATTTCAACTGCAGTTAGCTCTCCGCCAATCAGAACCTTAGATCTTTCTGATGCAACCAGTCCCCGCTAGACAAAGAACCGGGAATTGGTCCTAGCCCTATACTGCGGAAATGAAGCAAAAATGGCCGCAAATAATTTAACTCCCGAAAAATGCGTATATGGCCACGCAATATCTTTAAAAAAAAAGACACTGGTGCAAATCCTGATCTAGCCTCTATAATCTTAATCTAGAATAATACTTTCTAATTCCCTACACCCCCATTCTAAACACATAAAGAAGAACCATAAAGCAGATGAGATCAAACTCCCTCGTGATCTCATCTTGAAAAAAACGTAAATAATAGAAGGAGAAGAAACATGGAGAAGGATTTCCTGTAATCCCTCCTAAAAATAGTGAACAAAATGCAAGGAGAAAAAGACATGGGCCATTTTAAAGACAGAATCTCAGTACTTTCGTCACATCACTCCCCCCTTTCAAAGATTGAGCAACGATCTCATTACTGAAATCTCTGTGTTTCACATTGGCCCTTAACTCTGTCTACAAGGCTGTCTGTCCTTACCCCTCCTATTCAGTGTTCTTCGACCTTCCTCTTTTGCGTTTCCTCCTTCTTCCTCTCCTAGAATGAGCTCCTATGCTCCATTGGGAGAGTTGATCTCTCTTCAGACCTGTGCCGTCTAATGGCGGGTCTGAACTTTCCCTTGCTATGACCGTCAAAAGGCTGTTCTGGTCAGCTGATGTAACCGGCGGGCGCTGTGGCGACCTGGCGATGGCGACTTCCTCGCTGCGCGACAGCAGGGTTGTGACTGCTGGTACAGTGCGAAACTGATGCAACGTCTCGGGTTCCTCTGGTGTAGGGCCTCCGATTTCTTGCTGGGTGTCTATTGGATCACGATCGACCTCAATAGCTTCTACCTTTGAAGGAAGGTAGGTAAGATCTGCCCCTGGCAGTGGTTCTGGACTCGCTCTTCCCCTACCAACATGAAGCGGGACAGAGCTCTCCAAAATAGCTCCTTGCAAATGCGTAAGGTCGCTTTTCTCACTCTTTTCTGGCCTGAAAAGTTGGTGAGATGAAAATGTAGACCACGGGAGCTCTCCGTCTAACACCCTGGTTCTACCTTCAACCTTGCCCTCCCCTGTGAGAGTTACTGGCGTCAGTTGGAATGTGTCCTGCAGTGACACTTGACGGTTTAAGATCCCGTTAGATCGCGGAGAATCTGAGATAAAGCTCTCGGTGACTGGTTCCAATGTTCCGTGAAACGAATTGGAAAAGATAGCCAATTTTTCAGGCTGCTCGTTACAAGAGTTGGTTCCTGTAAACGAGATACGAGAGTTGTGGGGCCCATCTCCGTCTATAGGCAAACGGATACTCAGATCACTGTCCTCCTCCGTTTGAGTAAAGTGCTGGTCGGATGGGGCTCCAGGGCTGGTTGGAACTATATGTTCGCTCAGACCGCTATCTTGTGCCCTATGAAGATGGCGCTGGTCGTTGACATATGTAATACCGCTCTTGTCAGTATGTCCCTCACTTGAAGGAGCTAATACCATCGGGGGCCTAATTCCCGACAACAAAGAGTGTACTTCCGGAATCAGAGGCGTCGTCACCACTGTTTGGCCGGTTGGCTGAACAGGGCTGGCGGGCGAATTTGCCTCTGCAAATAACATACCACTGTCGTCAGAGGCGTTGCACCTCTCCTTGGCACGACAGCTATGTTTGAGCTCGCTCGGGGCTCCGTGAATTAGGGCTTCTCCTTTTTCACTTATCTGGCCTGCAGTAGGCCCCCTTGCATCAGCAAGGATCGGTGTGGGCGGGTTCCCCAAAACTAAATATGGGTTACCGAGAATGAAGTCGTAGGCCGGCTGAGCCGTTACAGCTGCCTTGATGGTGCCAGACACGAACCTACATTTCACCTCAATATTGGCTACCGGAAAGCACTGTGAAGTCCCTTTCCTTAAAACTCCACCAATATTCATTTTTTCCTTCGTCATCTGCCAGGGCTTCACCAGATATCGGGCGACTATGCTGGGGTATGTAAGCCCGCTGTCAAATAAGCATGTTGTCTCAGTGCCGTTCACTTCTGCTGGCCCGCTGTTGGAAAACAACTTCTCTGACTGGAAGGGTTTCCACTTCTTCCCTTGTTTCACCCTCACAGGCCTTAAACAAGCCATCTGATGAGCGGGTTGTTTGTTTGGGCACCGTGTTGTCCAATGAGAAGTAGTCCGACAGAACCTACAATATCTCTCATTATCTCCCCGGTTCCTGACGGGTTCATGAGACGTCGGCCCCTGTGTTCTGTTAGGCGGCTGGGAGCGCATGTTATGACTGGGAGGGAGCTCCTTGCGAGACGGCCCTTGCTGCTGTTGATCTGAAGAGGAAGGCGACTGCGATGAAGATGCTCCTTTGTCCGGGGCTGGCAGGTCAGGGTGTTTTCTTGTCTGTCCCAGTACTTCGGCCTGTGCCGTCTGGAACCTTTCAGCAAAAAGAATTATCTGGTCCAGTTGCTGTGCGCCCTGCTCCGCCAGGTACTTCCTTAAGTCCGGAGACATATTGGCCTTTATCTGTTTGCACAGAACTAATTCTTCCAATCCTTCAAAAGATTTAGCCAAACCCGACAACTCTCTCCAGCGAGTGAGGTAATTCCTCAGCCTCTCTGCGAACTGGGGAAAACTTTCCCCTTTCTCCAGACGACTTTCCCGAAACATTGTTTGGCACTTCCGGGGAGTCCATTGGAATCGCTGTAACAGGGCGTTCCGCAGAGCCTCAAAGTTACCTTGGTCATCTACCAGCATCTTGCTATAGACCTCATAACCATGTCCTCTTAGAGATTGAGATAATTTGAGACACCAAAGACTATCATCCAGCCCGTATGCCTTTGCCATCCGTTCAAATTTTTCTAAAAATACCTCAATTTTCTCATTCCCGTTAGGAAAAGAGTCCATCGGAAAATTCATGGCTGCCATCCGGGGCCCTCCGTTTCCTGAGGTGTCTGTTGCCCCTGCTCCGGGAGAATCTCCGTTAGCCGAACTGCCTTCCGAAGATCGGTACTGCAGTTCCAGTGAACGCAGGGCAAGTTCATGCTGTCTCTCTGCTGCCTTCTCCCTCTCTTGGGCTTCCCTCTGTGCTAACTTCTCCTGGGCTTCCCTCTGTGCTATCTTCTCCTGGGCTTCCCTCTGTGCTATCTTCTCCTGGGCTTCCCTCTGTGCTATCTTCTCCTGGGCTTCCCTCTCTGCTATCTTCTCCTGGGCTTCCCTCTCTGCTATCTTCTCCTGGGCTTCCCTCTCTGCTTTTCTCTCCTCTGCCTGTCGGGTCTTCTCTTCTTTCTCCGCTTCCCTTTTCTCTCTCTCCGTCTGCCGGTCCTGTTCCCTCATAATGTAAGCCCTAGTCTCGGCCTCATTCATCCCCATGCTTTTAGCTGCGTCCTTCCATGCAGTAAGTAGCTTGACCAATTCAGCCATCTTACCTGACAAATCAGCAGTACTCACAACGAGGGGAAATGACAAAAAAGGAACAAGAAAAATTTACTGTTACCTACTAGGAATATGCTGTCGCAAAAACCCGCACTCAGACTAGCACCAAGTCTGACTAATAACTACCTGAAAAAAATTCAAGTTATCCAGCTACCCAAAACCCGAATTTACTTTCCTGTTAAGAAAAAAAATTCAATTAGCCATCAATTACCTCTAAGTCATAAACAACCTTACTACAACTATCATCTAACTAACTGTAACCTGTGGAAAAAACTTTTAGCTGGATCAGTCTTAATATAGCTCAAGTCTAGGGGATATTATAAAGAAAATCTATTTTTCAGAACTTCCTACAGAGACAATCTATGAATCTAGAATTGATCCCAACAAAGATGATCCCAAGGACGACGCCACAAACTTTGTCAAGATCACAGAATTGAACGTAACAAAGATGATTCACCGGACGATAGCACCCACTTTGTCAAGATCACAGAATTGAACGTAACAAAGATGATTCACCGGACGATAGCACCCACTTTGTCACGAAATGGATTTAGGACTAGAGACTGTCTACATATAGTGACAAGACAATAGTAAGAAGAAAGACTGAAATGATAGATTCAGATAGAAATATAGTGCAAACTGTGAAAGTTGAGACCATTGGCTCCGAGGTTGAGAACCGAGGTTGATTCTTTCCTCGCCACTTCGGACGTTTAAATTGCTATGGCCTCGAACCACCTCTAACTACCCTATGGGGATAAGGTTCAATTAAGATTCACAAACACCAAGGTACAGACAACATATAGCTACTGTACTAAAGGAAATGACTGATGCCAGCTACAATTTATACAAGTTTATTATACACCTATAAACAACAAACATATGCATGTCCCATACATCAAGTGCGAGGATGCACTCCTGAAACAAAATCAAGCACAGTTAAAAAAATGCATCCACCCCAACCCTTCTCCCACAATTGCAACCTGTATGGAGAAAGAAGGTAAGGTTAACTGAAATGAACTACACTGCACTTGATGTCGCCTACACTCCAAACTAGCTGTTCTAAATTCTAACTCTAAGTCCACTGATAGCTGGAACGACGGCGAAGTGACTACACAATCTCTGCACAGACTTCGGTTCTACACAGCCTATCCTGGAATCTCCTGAACACAACTAACTGCACCTCTAAACTTCAGCAGCTGTCCTCTGCTATGATTCACCAAAACTAACAGTTCTGCCTATCTGTGCTGACTTCAGTAGAGAGAATGTTTACCCTATCTCTCTCCACTACTCTGGATTTGACTGAGGTTTAACAGAACCCCCCTGGATTCTGGACTGGAACTGTAGCTGACTTCTACCACTCTGAAATTACCTGCCCGAGTATCTATAACTGGGCCGTCGGCTTTATTATGGCCGTGAAGAAACGAACACAAAATTACCACAACGCTGGCAGCCTGCCAAATCTGCGTGTGTAACGAGCGTCAGAGCTCAGGATTTATCCACAAAAATCCTATTCGCTGGAAAGTGTCTTCCCCTGGCTGGGAAAACGTATTTTCTTCCTCTCCTTCCACTACTGGCAACTAACGTAAAACCCTTGCGGTTCTGCGAATGCCCCAACTTTGCCGTGGGAGAAATTTTGTGGTCTCAAAATTCCGCTCTCATTCCCACAAAGCCGGTACCTGCTGTTTTAGACAAAACAAAACAACAGCTAAACAAACCATAATAATACATTTCAAATAACAATTAACTTCCTTACTCTTCACCACGTAACTCCCCTCTCTACCTGAGCCTACAAAGTAAACATTGGCTAACCCAGATCGCTTGTTCTGCCTGACTAACTCCGAGCAACAACAATATTTTCAATGGCCCGTCTGGGCAGACGTACTGTGGCCTACTTCTTACGCTGACACTAATGCCGTAATGTTTAACACAACTAAAACTAGCCTTCTCTAGGAATTCCTAAAATTCCCGTCAATAATAGTAATGTCATCTCCATCTTCTGAATACACAGAATAACAAAGCACAATCAATAACCTATAACCCTGTTTACGCTAGCATCGACATGCCGTCAAAAGTTATACATAATGGCTATCAATTAAATCTCAGTAGTTACAACACGTGGTTACAATTTTATGACCACGTGCTTTCTCTCCCCCTCGATGAACATCGTATCAATAAAGATACCGTAACCACGCGCTCACGTGCTTCAATTAATACCTCTATCACTTCCGTCCACAGATATATGCGTAACTATATAAATAGCGAGCATCAAGACTCTCAATAAAATCACAAATGAAAATACACATTACACACGCTCCCGACTATTCTGTAAATACATATGATTCGCAGATGCGAGTTTCTCTCCCGACCGACTTTGCAATAATACAAAGCGGTGATATCTCAACTTTTAAACCATGCCGCTATTCTTTCAACAAGGAATTAAATGGACCTATAAATTTTCAAGTCTATCACTAAGATCGTATTGATGGCTCTGGAGTTAAGAATTAAATTAAACTAAAACTTCCCAAGAAACTTAAATGATCGGCTAGGACTAGAAAAATTAAATAAAGTCCTCACGCAAAAATTCATGCTTACCAAATCTCGAATGTCCAACTGAAGGCAATCGACTTGACTCTGGCACCCGGCTTTGGCAATTAATTTTTAGAGACCGAATGTTGCGTGCATATTTTTGACGCACATATTACAAAAAATCGATATGGTTATTTAATATGGGAAAAAATATAGACATGCATCCATCTGTGTATGAAAATGCTGTTTATTGTAAAAGCGAGATAATCCATGTTTGATTCACACTTTTGATTATAGGAGTAATCGGTCTGGATATCGATCCAGCGCAAGAATAGTACGCTTGCGTTTGTACTTAATTTTAGGGCCAGAAAATATATTAATTTGCTTATTGTGTTTATGGCCTGAATTCATATGTATTACATATTATTAGTACAAGTAGAATCAGTCCTATATTGTATATTTTGGATGGGTATGAGGGACTAGATTCTTGTTAGCGGAAGTATGAGTTGTCTTAACAAGTCGTGATGAGTTCCGATGTACTGCTAAGAATGGCGGGGTACGTTTTTCAAGAGCTGGTCCCTTCGTCAAGAAAAAATGTCTTACGAAGTGGTTTTTTTCTTCTGGAGGAGATAGTGTCTCTACGATAGTTTGTGTTAGAGACTCTCCTTATGTCAGTATATAGATGATTCGGACTCCAGGTAAACCCAGCTCGTATTTTTGATGATCTCTCGTCGGTTAGGCCTAGCTTGACTTTTGGGTGCTTCGATATGCTAGTGTCGTGTTTTGTATCGACGAAGATGACAGATTTTCCTGCAGCGGTTATGGCTACGTGAACTAACCTGATCACCGTAGTGCTGCATGGGAACCATTATGAAATCCTTTATATATCCATTGTAAATTAACTTTGGCTGATATTCTTCCTATGAATGAGTGAACGACAACTCAGGAAGGTAGCCATGTTGGATTTCGGTCATCGTCTGTTTTGATCACTGCCAAGAGAACAGATTATTTATCTTATTATCGGACAGTGACAGAGAGATCTCAATCCTGCTAGAAACCCCCTTTTCGTGGTTTCATAAGATGATGTATCATGACATTGAACTTTGATGTACTACCCATTATTTCTGCATGTGTCATGACTTCAGATCTGCTATGTATACCTACAAATTGTTATGTCAACAAAGCCTGATGTACTCGTATGTCCCAGTGTGTACGTCTGAATAAATTGAGTAAACTAAGATTCCAGCAGTCTGCATTGGTGCCTTGTAGACACATGTGTATGAGTGATTATATTGGTCAGCACACGAACAGTACACCATTCGCGGTAATCACACTCTACACTACTACTTCATACATACACCATCCTGCGTCGGCTGAAGTGACCAAGTTTAGGGCCTGCTTCCCCTGGAGCCTTTGCCTTCCCTAACTCAGGACTAGGGTGAGTTACCCATTTACAGCTGGGTAGACTGGAGCATGCCTGATCTCAACAACACACCACTCTTCCTTACAGAGCAGACAGACTGATACTTTACAGTGGTGTACTACAGGTGTAGTAAGAAATAACGTCTTTACAGTGGCGAGCCAGATTCCTGGGTCCAGCTTACGCAGTTTTGTGTTGAGAATCACAGTTTACAGCTGAAAGAACATTTGTTTGAACACATCAACACCAGTAGGACAGCTTGACCTGTATTACCGATAGGATGCTGTATCTAGGTCAGCACTTGTTGACAGTTTTTCGCTGTACAGACAGTATTACACAGGACAGTGGTATCAAGTGTAGAAAATATCTGGAGCAATATTGTTGACATTTCGCAACGTACAGAAGAATCGCAGTGTTGCTGAATAAAGTGCATAATTCATCGTGGGATCTTCATATGCTCAACAGAGAAAAAATTGACAGTGTAATAGTTTAAACTTAAATCTATTACTGAATAAAGTGGCAAGTTAGTATTATTTAAATAAACTGTGCCTACTTTACAACACTATACTGGGAACACATTCCATTCATGACATAAATGATATTGTATGCTATATGCTATTTATGCTTACATGTTATTTGTTGTGTATTAAATTAGTTTATATTCTGTGTGACTAGAACAGGAAATACCGAGTAATATTGGTCTTGTTCTGGCGTTCGATAGGGAGCAATTTCTTAATTGAAATTTGCTTGCAACATAGTTTGCAAATATTTGGTTAGTTGTGACGACTGTTTCATATTTGTATTTGTAACATTTTTTGTGTTCCTTAGTTTTGTTTGATTTGTTTGTATAATTGTAGGTCTCATCTTTCCTTTCATTTCAGTTTTTTACACCCTTATGTTTATACACTGTAGCGTTATTTGTCTTGTTATCTTATGGCAGTTATCATCACAGGTTCTGTGATCATTTTTTTCATTTCCCCTATTTAATTTAATTTGATCTCTGCAAATGTTTTCAGATTGTCTTTTCTTGTTTGTCATTTGTGATGTCTGTAGTTGACATATGACGTATAGTGGTATACACTGATAGTATAGTACAGATCAGTACTTTCTGATTGTTATTAGAAAAGGGAAATATTTTTTTTTTCCACAGGTACTCAAGTGATCTTTGATTACATTGAGGTATACAAGACCTTTGTAAGGCTTGTCTCCCAAAGTTATTGGTAAAGGGAAATATTTTTTTTTCCACAGGTACTCAAGTGATCTTTGATTACATTGAGGTATACAAGACCTTTGTAAGGCTTGTCTCCCAAAGTTATTGGTAAAGGGAAATATTTTTTTTTCCACAGGTACTCAAGTGATCTTTGATTACAGTGAGGTATACAAGACCTTTGTAAGGCTTGTCCCCACAGTATTTGAGATACAATTATTGTTGTCCACAGGTACTCAAGTTATCATTGGTTATTGTAAACCATACAAGTTTGGACTAAGACTAAGTCTAAGGTATAGACTTGTCTCCCATTAACAAAGAGAGTAATTTATTTACTTTTTCAGGTTTCTGATTTAAGAAGACAATATGTCTACCTTAGATTATTTCATTACACTAGGAAAATCTTTTGATAAGACTGGAAAAGACTTAGAACAATGGGCTGTTGCTCAATATGACAAAGCATTAGCTGCAGAAGAGAAAAAAATTGCTGTTGCTGTTGAAGAAAAAAAAATTGCTGCTGAGGAAAAAAAAGCTGCGGCTGAGGAGAGAAAACTTCAAATAGAAGAAAAAAAAGCTGCTGCAGAAGAAAGGAAAGCCTTAGCTGAAGAAAAAAGATTAGAAAAAGAAGCTGATACTGCTGCTGAACTTAAGAAATTGCAGATGCAAGTGGAGGAAAGGAGATTTGAGGCAGAACAGAAGAAATTAGAAGCTGCTGCAGAACAGAAAAAACTAGAAGTTGCTGCTGCTGCAGAACAGAAAAAACTAGAAGTTGCTGCTGCTGCAGAACAGAAAAAACTAGAAGCTGCTGCAGAACAGAAAAGATTAGATAGAGAAGCTGAAGAGAGAAAAGCAATAAGAGAACATGAGTTTGAATTAGAGAAATTAAAATTGACATGTATGAGTAATGTTAATCAGGCATCTGGTGGTAATGGTAAACCCTTTGTGTACAAGGTCAAAGTACCAGCGTTTAACCCTACCAGTGATGACATAACATTTTGGCTTTCTAGATTTGAACGGGCTTGTCGATCTCATAATGTTGACAAATCACAGTATGTGAATCAGTTGTCTGAAAATCTAAAAGGGGAGTCTCTGAGTAAGTTATATTTTGTTGAAGAGGCCGACAAAGACAATTATGATGCTGTTAGGGCAGCTTTGATAAAGAGATATCAGCTGTCTGAGGAAGGTTACCGTCTTTTGTTTAAAACAATGAGACCTGAGGTAGGTGTAGAATTCTCAGATTTCATCTCAAAAGCACGAATTACACTTTCACGATGGATTGAATTATCCAAAACAGAGAAAACATTTGATGGTCTTACAGATTTATTGCTAAGAGACAAGGTCATGTCTTCTGTAAATAAATCATTCCTAGAGTTCTTACATGAGCGTAAACCTAGTACAATAAAGCAAATGGAAGAATATTGTGACCAGTATGCCACGGCACACCCTGACATGATTCTTAGTAACTCTAACATTAAAGAGAGTATGCCAGTTGCTTCGGCAACAGAATATAATCAGAATTACTCACACAAATTCCAAGGAGCTAAAAATAAATTTGATAAAAAGGTTAATTGGAATAAATATCAAAACCAAGATAACCACTCAAATCAGGGTTCTTCTTCGAAGAACTGGAATCGGGCTGATAGTCCTCGACACGCGAGGGGTACCCATAATGTTAGAAATTCTCGGAAAGGGAGTAGCTATAGGAACTACCCAAGTGCTTCATGGAGACAAAAGAAACAATATTACAGGGATACTCAATATAACGAGCATGATGATTATGATCATGAATATTATGATTCAAACCCAAATAGGGGTTATAACAGAGGCAATAATAATTATAGAGACAATTATAACCGAGGTAGATCACAACACAAAAGACATGGTAAATCTTATTACCAGGCTAACTCTGCACAACAGGAGTTCCACGACACCGATAATCAGAATAATGATAAAAAAGACTCCAATAGTGTAGCAAATTCCGCTTTCGATTTTGCTAGAGCATCTGAGTGTTCGCAATGCAAAACATTATTCGATCCAACCACAGTTTCTACTTTAAGCTGCGGTCACCCACTTCCCGCTCTCCATGCGTCAATTGCGCATAATGGAAGGGGTGCTCTTGTCTTTAATAGGGGCCTAATAGATGGTACTCCGGTATCAATTCTTTTCGACTCGGGGTGCACTACCATTGGAGTGAGGCAATCACTCGTAAATCCTTCTCGAGCTACTGGCAATATAGTCAAATGTGTAACATTTGGTGGCACATTGGAGAAGTACTCCACTGCCATTATCAATATTGCTACGCCTTTCTTTACAGGAGAGGTGCAAGCATGTCTCTTGCCGAATCCGATCGCTGATCTTATCATCGGTCGCATTCATGGAGTGAAAGAATGCACTCCACAGCAAATCTCTAATTGGGAAAATGTTAATATGCAATCTGCTAATGCAGTAATCACTAGGGCTCAAGCTCTCAATATGCCACAATCTTCACATTCTGAAGATAATGATGCGCAGATCCAAGATGATCCCTTGGAGATTTCACACGATTCCTTTATTAAACAGCAGGAAGATGATCCTACTCTAAAGAAATTCTTTACTCTGGCAACAAAAGGTGATCCGAATAAGGATACAAATCGTAAATCTTGGATTACGATGAAGAATGGCGTACTTGTACGTATGGTACAAGACTCCGCTAAGTCCATTCATTCTCAAATCCTTGTGCCTAAAAATATGAGAGTTAAAATTTTACAGCACGCTCATGATTCGCAGTGTGCTGGACATATGGGTTTTTCCCGTACTAAAGCTAGAGTTCTTCAATCTTTCTTTTGGCCTGCTGTGAATAAGGACATACGAATCTATTGTCGATCTTGTAAAGTATGTCAAGAGATTAAATCCAGAGGTCCACGCCATGATGCACCTATTCAGGCTGCAGACATTCCCATTCGGCCATTTCAAAAAATGGCGATAGACATCATTGGTCCATTTAAGATAAAGTCTGCTAGAGGACACCAATTTATTCTGACGTGTGTTGATATGTGCACACGTTGGCCGGAGGCTGTTCCTCTAAAGAGCATAACTACTGCTGATGTCGCAGATGCTCTTTGGTTAATATTTTCTCGTCTGGGGTTTCCAGCAGAAATATTATCCGACCATGGTACCCAACTTATATCGGATACCATGTCTCAAGTAATGTCGACTCTGAAGATAGAGAGATCGCTGAGTAGTATTTATCATCCTATGTCCAATGGGATGGTGGAACGTTTGAATAGAACTCTGAAAAACCTACTAGGTAAGATAACAGAAGATCATCCTCAGGATTGGGATAGGGTTTTACCCGCGGCTCTCTTTGCATATAGAGAGGTCGCCAACGAACATACAGGATTTTCTCCCTTTGAACTTGTCTTTGGCGCGAAACCGCGAGGTCCTATGTCCTTACTTCATGATCTTATAACTGCTGATAATATTGTCGATGACACAAAATCCTCTTATGAATATGTCATCGCACTTAGACACAAGATTATTGAAGCATGCAAATTGGCAACTGCTTCTTCTGAATTTGCGAAACAGAAGGCAAGGGAATTTGCCAATAAAAAGAGATGTTTGCGTCAACTTTGTCCAGGTGACAAAGCATTTGTCTTGCTACCTTGTAGGGAAAATAGACTTCTCATTTCTTGGAAAGGTCCGTACGATATAATATCAAAGGTTTCCGATGTTGACTATATCGTCGATATTGACGGGAAGCGTAAAACCTTCCACATCAACATGCTCACGGAATTCCATGAACGTCCTGATTATTTACAACCTGTTTTCCAGGCAACGGACGATTTTCCAGTCCAACATGGACAGTACTCATCTCTGTCAGTAATACAGGATGAGGAAACGAGTTTCTCGGATGTAAATTTACCTTTTCCAATGATTCCTCTTCACTCTAATGAATCATGGAAAGATGTTGCAATTTCTCCAGAATTATCTCCAGGAGAGCAGAAACAAGTTTCTACTATGTTAGAACAATTTCAGGATGTCCTTACTGACATTCCTGGTCAAACGGATGTCATTCAACATGACATTATTCTTACTGACCATAGTCCTATAAGAGTCAGACCGTATCCTATCCCGATACATTTCCAAGCACAGGTAGAGAAAGAGTTAGATGAGATGATAGAGTTAAAAATTATTGAACCATCCACATCAGCATATTCTTCGCCGATGGTTATAGTACGGAAAAAAGACAATAACATACGTCTTTGCGTGGATTATCGCAAATTGAATCAAGTGACTAAATTCGATGCTGAACCTATGCCTTTACTAGAAGAGCTACTTACGAGACTATCGAATTCTCACTTCTTTACTAAACTCGATTTGTCTAAGGGATATTGGCAAGTTCCACTATCCGAACACGCCAAACCGTTTACTGCTTTTTCGACGCCTAGGGGTCTATTCCAATGGAATTTCATGCCTTTCGGTCTTATGAACGCCCCTGCTACATTTGTACGCATGATGCGTCGAATCCTATCTCATCGCTCAGATGTCATTGCGTATCTTGATGACATCTGTCTTTTCAGTGATACTTGGAACGATCACTATAATGGTATAAATGAACTATTGTCTATCTTACGCGAGCATAACCTGACAGCGAAACCATCGAAAGCATGTATTGGTTTTAGCGAAATATCTTTCTTAGGACACCGTGTTGGTCATGGGTTCCTAAAAACAGAAGACCATAATACAAGTAAGATACTTAACATTTCTATTCCTAAGACTAAAAAGCAAGTACGAAGTCTCTTAGGTCTAATACAATTTTATGGACGATTCATACCGAATCTGTCCTCCATTATGTCACCTCTTTCTTCCTTGCTAAAGAAAGGGTCTCCTAATGTAGTCCATTGGACTCAAGAATGTCAATCCTCTTTGGATAAGGTTAAAACTATGTTTTCTACTTCACCTATCCTAGTATTACCTTCTAAGGATAAGACATTTATTCTTCGTAGTGACGCTTCATCCACCGGGATTGGAGCTGCACTAATGCAAGAGTACTCTGGAACTCTGCATCCTGTGATGTATATTTCTCGGAAATTAAATGCCGCAGAGAAGAATTACTCGGTCCTAGACCGTGAATTATTGGCTATGGTTTGGTCAATCCTTAAACTACAAAGATTTCTTCTGGGCGCGCATTTCATTGTGGAAACTGACCAGAAAGCTCTTACGGCTATTCAGAGTAAAAATCTGAAGAGCGCGAGATCAACGCGATACGCGATTGCTCTACAGCCATTTCATTTTTCGGTGCGAGCTATCCGTGGGTCAGAAAATGTGATGGCAGATATTTTGTCTAGATGCCCACATGATTCATAACTGTTATACAGCTTTGATACAATTGTTTCTATGTTGAAATGTGTACACATATGTAATATATCATATATTGATTGTAACACTACTTAGCGGTTCATGGATATTTATTCACCGCTGATTTTTTCAATGTTTTTCGTCTTTGATGATCATGATGTTAAGATATCTTAGATGGAATTTATGTATAAACTAATGTGGAAATTGTGTCATTGCTAATATTGTAGTATGCGTTGGTGACACCTCTCTGGAAATATTAATACTTAGAGAAGTGCTTTCTCTAAGGTCATAAAACTTATGCTTATCATCTGCGCATTGTTATTGGTGCGTTGTGAGCCTATTGTATGTTGCTCCTAGATGTATTTCAAAAAAAAATGTACCATTTTTTTTTTTTCCCGAGGGGTGTGGTAATCTGTTGCGTGCATATTTTTGACGCACATATTACAAAAAAATCGATATGGTTATTTAATATGGGAAAAATATAGACATGCATCCATCTGTGTATGAAAATGCTGTTTATTGTAAAAGCGAGATAATCCATGTTTGATTCACACTTTTGATTATAGGAGTAATCGGTCTGGATATCGATCCAGCGCAAGAATAGTACGCTTGCGTTTGTACTTAATTTTAGGGCCAGAAAATATATTAATTTGCTTATTGTGTTTATGGCCTGAATTCATATGTATTACATATTATTAGTACAAGTAGAATCAGTCCTATATTGTATATTTTGGATGGGTATGAGGGACTAGATTCTTGTTAGCGGAAGTATGAGTTGTCTTAACAAGTCGTGATGAGTTCCGATGTACTGCTAAGAATGGCGGGGTACGTTTTTCAAGAGCTGGTCCCTTCGTCAAGAAAAAAATGTCTTACGAAGTGGTTTTTTTCTTCTGGAGGAGATAGTGTCTCTACGATAGTTTGTGTTAGAGACTCTCCTTATGTCAGTATATAGATGATTCGGACTCCAGGTAAACCCAGCTCGTATTTTTGATGATCTCTCGTCGGTTAGGCCTAGCTTGACTTTTGGGTGCTTCGATATGCTAGTGTCGTGTTTTGTATCGACGAAGATGACAGATTTTCCTGCAGCGGTTATGGCTACGTGAACTAACCTGATCACCGTAGTGCTGCATGGAACCATTTATGAAATCCTTTATATATCCATTGTAAATTAACTTTGGCTGATATTCTTCCTATGAATGAGTGAACGACAACTCAGGAAGGTAGCCATGTTGGATTTCGGTCATCGTCTGTTTTGATCACTGCCAAGAGAACAGATTATTTATCTTATTATCGGACAGTGACAGAGAGATCTCAATCCTGCTAGAAACCCCCTTTTCGTGGTTTCATAAGATGATGTATCATGACATTGAACTTTGATGTACTACCCATTATTTCTGCATGTGTCATGACTTCAGATCTGCTATGTATACCTACAAATTGTTATGTCAACAAAGCCTGATGTACTCGTATGTCCCAGTGTGTACGTCTGAATAAATTGAGTAAACTAAGATTCCAGCAGTCTGCATTGGTGCCTTGTAGACACATGTGTATGAGTGATTATATTGGTCAGCACACGAACAGTACACCATTCGCGGTAATCACACTCTACACTACTACTTCATACATACACCATCCTGCGTCGGCTGAAGTGACCAAGTTTAGGGCCTGCTTCCCCTGGAGCCTTTGCCTTCCCTAACTCAGGACTAGGGTGAGTTACCCATTTACAGCTGGGTAGACTGGAGCATGCCTGATCTCAACAACACACCACTCTTCCTTACAGAGCAGACAGACTGATACTTTACAGTGGTGTACTACAGGTGTAGTAAGAAATAACGTCTTTACACCGAACTTATGAAGTTCGGGCGTATTTATTCTCAAGCCCCCACGCGCCGACTTCATGACGTCATATGCGCGGCGTGGTTCTAAAGCCAATGGGCGCTCTGCATTTCAACTGCAGTTAGCTCTCCGCCAATCAGAACCTTAGATCTTTCTGATGCAACCAGTCCCCGCTAGACAAAGAACCGGGAATTGGTCCTAGCCCTATACTGCGGAAATGAAGCAAAAATGGCCGCAAATAATTTAACTCCCGAAAAATGCGTATATGGCCACGCAATATCTTTAAAAAAAAGACACTGGTGCAAATCCTGATCTAGCCTCTATAATCTTAATCTAGAATAATACTTTCTAATTCCCTACACCCCCATTCTAAACACATAAAGAAGAACCATAAAGCAGATGAGATCAAACTCCCTCGTGATCTCATCTTGAAAAAACGTAAATAATAGAAGGAGAAGAAACATGGAGAAGGATTTCCTGTAATCCCTCCTAAAAATAGTGAACAAAATGCAAGGAGAAAAAGACATGGGCCATTTTAAAGACAGAATCTCAGTACTTTCGTCACACCGACGTCAGGTGGCATGGTACTTGACAAAGACGGAGAGAGGGGAAAAGGTAATACATCGTATAAGGGCAAAAGACGAGAAAAAGCCTACGTTGCGGCCACAAGGCCTTCGTCAGGGGCAGACGAACAAAACAGAAAATTAAATTGAGAACTAAGTTTTAAAACAGCATGAAAATTTAAAGATAGTACACCTGATTAGACTCACATGGCTGGACCAAAATATCTGCCGCCGCTATCTTACTTGAGGAAGAAGAATTGAAACTAAAACTTCCTTCATCAAATGTATACTACTGTACAAAAGTTAAGGGCCACCAAGAAAAACTCCACTATGGACCAATTAAATGCAACCAGGTGTAAACAATTTATTACAAAATAAAGTTGATTCATCCGTGGAGTTTTTCTTGGTGGCCCTTAACTTTTGTCCAGTAGTATAGTAAGAGTGGAAGAGACAGCTCAGAATTACCTAGTATTTACTACTCCTCCTCCACTATTGCATCATTCATTAAAAACCCGTTGATTTCGTTTGCAGTGTCCTTTTTTTTTCCTCAAGTGATAACTGTCATTTGACGGGTTACATTGTTTTATATTATACTTCTTTAAGTGTTGGACTGTTGGTATGGATCGAAGACCAGGTCGCTTGTGTCAAGGGAAAAAAAAAAAAAAGCAACCATCTTCAAGTGTCTTCAAGGTCGTACCTTTTACCAACGACCCCAACACGTTTCGAACTCTTTGGGGGTCATGTCCCGGTCACTCGTTGGTTTCTCCCGGGCTGCCACAGCAGTAGTTGCTCGGTCGATGCCCGCTGGTATGCCCGCCTTTCGTCATGAAATAGTAAGCGCGTCACTGCTATACAATGAGAGAGCTGCAGCTGTATTTCTTTATTAAAACATGTACCAGTCATGAAAGTTCGTCGCATTATTTTCTATTTTACATTTAACATTAATACTATCTTCTAAAATAAGTGAAAAATTATTTTATTGATTTCATTTGCAGATTTTCTAAGATATTCAGAAGGCGAAAAGCACGTTCGGAAAAGACTTTTCTGTGGTCAGCGCTACCAGACATTGACTCGCCTTTGGCAGTATCGAAACTAGAAGGAGTCGAACTACTTAACCTGCATTTAACACTAGCTAGGGGTAGAATAAGGGACAGACCAGAAATGGCCTTGCTCTCCTATTGGTTAGAGTGACTATTATAATTTTTGATCTACGGTTTTTCACTTGTGTGAATTCATCTCAAGTGTTATATTTAATATTTGCTATTTGCGCAAGCAACCAGTCCACTCTCCTGTTGCTAACGTGATAATTTCTCGCTTTAAGACATCTTTAAGTCATCAGATAGGAGACCAGAAAAATATAATGTTTTAACAGGCGGGAAATTGAAGAATTGTGGTCCAGGTGCTGAAACAGGAGAAACTCAAAGATGAGGAATTCAAAGAGAAATTCGTCAAAGTTTATCTTTTTGTTTCAGCAGTTTAGACATTACGAAGAATAAGCCACGTGGCTTTCAAGTGATCTGAAGGTTAAAGGCCATTGTTTCACGGTCCCACAGGGTATTGCGTGCTCAACGACCAATTATAAACAGTTGACATTAAGAGCTACTGCCTTATTTGACCAAATACTTTGTCGAGGATTTTAGGACTTCATCACTGAACTTCATGAAAGGTATGGTTTCTTTTCTTTCTCTTATGTTGGCTATTAATTTTCACGTCAACATTTTTAGCTTTCTTCTCTTGCTTTCTAAGCACTGTTTTGTATGTCCTTTATTGCTGTCTATCTGTCTATGTATCTATTAATTATCCACGCATCCATCTATTCATTCGTCCATCTGTCTTTGCCTGTTAGTCTGTCAGTCCTTGTATCTATTTATCCTTCTGTAGCCTATGCATGAAACCTGTTATTTAGTTTTTGTGTGTTTGCTTTTTGCTTTTTGCCATAAAAAAAAAAAATGAATATTTTGAGAATATACGAACTTAATTTACTTTTTCACAGCGATGCAGGTTGAGGCATAGGCCTAATCATTTTCTCTGTATATGTGTGTGTGTGTGTGGGGGGGGGGGGTGGGGGGGGGGGGGGGGGGGGGAAGCAGTGTCTAGACAAAGCATGTTTATTAATGATTTCTTTATTATTTTCACATAGTGAGCTCAGAAACAAAGTATTATATGCTTGTGATAGAAGTTGAGTGCTGTTTGTAACGAGATGGTGAAATATAGAAGAAGAAAAAACATGGATGGTGATGAACTACATTTTTCTTGTAAACCCCCCCCCCCCCCACCCCCCCCCCCCCCCCCCCCCCCCCCCGTTTTTTCCCCTTCCCCCCCCCCCCCCCCCCCCCCCCCCCCTCCACCCCCCCCCCCCCCCCTTCCCCCCCCCCCCTCCCCCCCCCCCCCCCCCCCCCCCCCCCCCCTCCCATTTTCCCACTGTAATTTCCTAGTCCGAAGTGCTGTGCCTGGCACCATTAAGAGCATTCGCGATTGGCAGAGTGATTAAAGCCGAGGTTTGTGGCAGCAAAGTTTCCAGCTTCGAAACACCGTGGCGTCACGCTGCAGTCTATTCAGCTGTAAATAGGTGCATGACTGCTCTTGAGTTGAGGAAGGCAAAGGGCAGCGGGGAAGGAAACAGGTCACCCCAAGATTCGACGCTAGACCTAGTATAAAGTCATAACACTTCACTCCCCTACAGCAGTAGGCCTATCTGTTTTGGAACTTCATAATAACCATTAGGCCTAGGGCCTACATACTTCTCATCTAATTGTGACAGACGCACTTTTAAGACAAAACCTGGTTGGAATGAAGAATAACGGGTCGTGTTTTCGATGCGGTCTAAAAAACAAAAAATTCAGAGACGCAATAAGGATCTAAAACCTAACATTAAACCATAACTTTAATCCTAATCAGAACGAGATGGGCGACATCAAAGAATACGACCTCTTTTTGTTCATTTCAACCACAAAACCTTGCACTACCTGTCTAAGGCAACGTTTCTCCACTGTTCAAGTCAACCACAAAACCTTGCACTTCCTAAGTCAGCGTTTCTCCACTGTTCAAATCAACCACAAAACCTTGCACTTCCTGTCTAAGGCAGCGGTTCTCCACTGTTCAAGTCAACCACAAAACCTTGCACTTCCTAAGTCAGCGTTTCTCCACTGTTCAAATCAACCACAAAACCTTGCACTTCCTGTCTAAGGCAGCGGTTCTCCACTGTTCATGTCAACCACAAAACCTTGCACTTCCTGTCTAAGGCAGCGTTTCTCCACTGTTCAAGTCAACCACAAAACCTTGCACTGCCTGTCTAAGGCAACGTTTCTCCACTGTTCATGTCAACCACAAAACCTTGCACTTCCTGTCTAAGGCAGCGTTTCTCCACCGGGATTCCGCAGAACCCTAGGGTTCCGCAAGAGACCGTGATTAAAAACATAAAAAAGGTGTTTTTTTAAAGTCTTGTATAACTGTGCCTTAGGCTATAATTTTATTCATATTGCTTGGCCCTATGATTTTTAGTAGCGTTACTATACAACACTATCAATAAATTGTCATGATGTAAATAACTAATTAAAATTACTGTGAGCTAAAGATACAATAATTTTTTTTTTAATGCAGAGGTTCCGTGAGTCCTGAAAAATTAATGCAAGGGTTCCGCCAGGGTAAAAAGGTTGTGAAACGCTTGTCTAAAGAAACAACACATATTTATTCTTTTCATTTTAAATTTCGACGTTTGCAAAGTGAATATGTTGCAGTTATCTGATACGATGGTATGTCGAATCGAGGATGGTATATCGAATCGAGTCTACTGTTCGGAGACAGTATCCAAATTTTTTTTAAAATGTATATTAAGAAAATGGGGGTGGAGGTACGTTCAGGGACTAATTTTAATTTATATACTCAACTCTTTGAAATTTAGATGAAAATGAAAGAGTTAAATCGGCTGTGATTAGTCCAAACAAAACAGTGTAGATGAAAATGTACCACTTTGACCACATGGATACCTAGTTGTTTGAGAGGAGAAAAAGCCGTGACTGAATCGACAAATCGCTGCTCACCATTCGACGCCGGTCCTCTTCATTTCTCCATTATATTAATCTTACTTAATAAGTTATTTCCACTTCATTTAAATTATATAATTATATACAAGCCGCTACGTCAATGCCGGTCAAAACATGGCAATGGAAAATGTATTCGGAAAGGGAGCTGTATGTAAAGTTTCAAGCTCTCTACGATCGGTGGAACATAGTTTCTGAACATCAAATACGTTAAACACTACAAATGTGTAAACCTCTGGTTGAGTTAAATAAAAGTAGGAAAATGAACAGTTATAACTTATGAACGATCCGCCATGTAAAACAAATAAAAAACTGCTACAGACATTGCAAGAGGGCTTAGACGCAGCCTTTCTGCATGAGAGTTGCAGTAGTGGACTTACGCTTCAATAATTATCGAATAAAGGGAAGGTTATTAGGAAGACTAAAGTGACTTATAATGTACGGATACTTTCATTCTGACAACTTTTGAAGACAAATACAAATTAACGGAAAGTGCTGACCTATGAACTCTGAAGTGTCGCAACAGTGAATATGATACATTTCATAAGTTGACGAATTCACAGTTTGACATAAATCTTTAAGATACACCTGACAGCGCACCAGGTCATGCTAATCAACCCTACCTGCACGACGTCGCTGCTTAGGCAGTAGATAACTTTAGAAAGACAACAAAAGGTACTCGTATATATGTAGGCCTACATAAGTTTTGTATTTCTATAACCTTCCAATTGATTTTTTAAGTGAAATTGGATGTGCCTACATAATGGTTTAGATATTGCAGTTCAACAATGGACCAGCACGTCGTAAAATATTATTTAACAAAACATGTCACTTGAGGATGTAATATTCTAACCGAGTCCCGCCAGACAGAAGTAACGCTGGGCTCCATGATTCCGAGGAGTCCACCTAGTGCAGGGACCCTCAACCGTTTTTTTGTACCGCGGACACATTTTACATTTGGACATCATCCGGGACCTAATACGCGTTAACAGTGAGAAATGCAGTTAGCGACCCATAGCTAGACTGCTTGCGTCAGGGTCAGCGACCCATAGCTAGACTGCTTGCGTCAGGGTCAGCGACCCATAGCTAGACTGCTTGCGTCAGGGTCAGCGACCCATAGCGAGACTGCTTGCGTCAGGGTCAGCGACCCATAGCGAGACTGCTTGCGTCAGGTTCAGCAAACCAGAGCTGACCAAGACCCTACTCCACCTCCTCCAAGTGGTGGTCCTGGAAACAACCTGCATCACTGCAGTCTTGCTGAGTGAGTAGGGATCGAAGAGGGAAGGCTAACCCGGTCCCAAAAATGCCGTGCTGAAGTCGGATGTGTCGGCCGAAAGGCGCAAATATCGCAGCTTCGCTGTAAACGGACACAACGCAACCAACGTCCTTTTCAGGACGATCGAAGAAGAAGAAGGACACCATCCAAATATTGCGTCTCACAGATTTAAAAAAGCTCATTTTTACAACAAAATATACAAAATACTTACATATGGCTGAGTAAACGCATTTAATGATATGAGAAGTATTGAGGATAAATACAGATTACTATGATCTTTGGCTCTGTATGTCATTGGCCAACCGTTTCATAGTTGGGAGTGTCTATCGGAAAAGTGTAAACTTTTATTGAGACCACTAACCACAAGTACCAAATAATTTTAGCAAGAGGTAAGCTATAATTTGGAATCATGGAAGCAACATTGTATATTTATTCTTTCATTCGCATATCATCCGCGGGCACAAAAATACGCCTTGGCGGACGCAAAAATAAGCCTTGGCGGGCACCGCGTTGAGTACAAAAGGTTTACGGCTTCTGACGATCGCTATATATTCATCAGAGACCGGGATTCACTAAAAATGCTACGAAAAAGACTGCCTGGCGGAATAGACTTCACTCAACGCCTTGGGGGAGCTTGTGAACCAAATGCTCAGAGATTTGAAACATCGAAACAACGCTCATATCAGATTAAATAAAAGCGTTTAAAAACATCCCATATCCGGTAAGTCGCCTTAGGAGTTGGCGAAAATAGTGTATTATTAGTTGATCATACAAAGACAGAGAAATATCTCTGCATTTTTTTAGCAATTCGTGGAAAGAAATACCCTGATGTTAACATTTAACTCCCACGTAAAAGACAAGGAGACGATGACGTTAAAGAACAATGGTAGAAGTTAACGAACGAGTAAAATAACACACACTAAAAGACGTTAAAATGTGCCGAAAACAATGAAAAGGCGAGCAGATGTTAAAGAAAAAAGAGCACAAAGACAGATTGTTGTTAAAGTTACGGAGAAGTACAATGCCAGGAAGATTTCAATGTTAACGAAGGAATAACAACTGCAGAAGTATTTGGGTGAGCTCACGTCAAGGGCGTCCGTTTTTGAGTTCTTTAACAACACTTTGTTTAAAAAAAAAAAAAAAAAAAGCGCTCTTTCCGGGTGGTAACCGACCCTGAACTTGAAAACTTTACGCATGCGCAACATTATCTCACGCATGCTCAATATTCATGTTGTGGGCGGCGCTCTTGTCAAACCGGTGCTGATTAAATATGGCCGCGGTTTCGGCATAGGCCAGATTTTCTCACATGCCGCATGCGTAGTCGGCATTAGTAATTTATTATACTGTGACCTATTTAAGTATTTATTGCTTGTTCTGGACTAACTTTTTAACAGGAGAATCATTTTCAACTAGAGTCAGCACACCTCACTCTTAGATTCTTATATTTTTTAATGGTACGTAAAGAGTTTCCTATAATTTCTTTACCGGCAGAAAAAATTAAAAGTTGTTCGCGGTGTTTCCAGTTTAAAGTTTCATTCCATACGTTTTGGGAGCTTACGGAATTTACATTTGGCATCACAGACATTGCTTCGCCATTCTTCTTCCTCTGTTTTCCTTTCTTATGTAATGGTTTTGTTTGACATGTTTTAGAGCGTTGTCATACGTGGTAATTATCTCCTTGCCACAATAATAATAATTATATAGCCTATTTTCGTAACTTTATATTATTATTACTATTGTTATTATCATAACTATGTGACTTGAGTCTGGACTTTACTTTGCACTGTGTAATATTTTCCATCTATCTGTTCTGTTTATCTGTAGTTTTGCCTGCACTATAAGTCGGTCTTCTTTCTATGGATCCACTCTATCTACCTTTTTTGCTTCAAGTTTCTTTTAAACTATATTCTTCATCTACTTTACATTGCTCTACTGTTTTGTCTTTTCGGTGGCTTCCGTTTCTCTCCTTTTTTATTTCTTTTTCTTTTCTTTTTTTTTTTTAACTAGGAAAAAAACATGTCGATTTTATTTAAGCATGTTGACTATTGACTTCGTTGGTTGGTAATGTTCTTGGGTGTTCCCAACATTCTTCATTTCTTTCTTCCTTGCTTCCATTTCTTTCTTTCAGTGGGAAGTTTCAATGTCATTGAATATTTCGCTCAGTCTATATGACTATTTATTTAAAAAAAAAAAAAGTAACGCTGGACTAGGTAAATACCAATGTTTATAAGATTGTTTGTTCACTCCTCTTGACAGCCACAACTGTCATTTTCTCTATTTCGAATGACCTAGTTTTCTATTCTTGTTCATTGTCTGTTTAAAAAAATCTTGTAGTGTATCAGTATAGCCTAATTTATTATATCATCAATGTATCGCTAGTGTTTCTTTGTCCTAACTTGTGCTTCAAACCAGTGAAATGTGCAGTTGTTTCGCCATCGTCTTCCATCCGCCATATTTCCCGTGGAACATCGGGCTGCCGGTTTTACTTACCATTTATTTCTAGTCTATGCCATCTACTAAACTCTGCTCATGAGGTCTCGAATGCTTCCGTTTCTTCTACTGTTCTTACCCAGGGTTTCTTTATCCTCTACACTCTTTTCTTCCCCGACTGGTTCTTGTCGAGAATATGTTTGGTAATACTGAATGGTTGTTTTCTGATAGAATGTTATACATGAGTGGACTGTAGAAGCGTAAAGCAGACATTTTATTTATTTAAAAAAGCCATGTTTTTATTTCTTCTTTCGCCATCATAACCATTCTCTCTTTACACTCCTTACAGTATTTTACGTGCTTATGCAGTCGTCGATTCTATAGCTATTTGTTTTAAATGATGATCCCAGCCCACTACACAAACTCACATTAATTCCTCTTACTACACACATTAGCGTGTAGTGGCACTGTTGTTTCCTTGCCTCCCTGGAGAATAAAGAAACCACACGGAACTTCTTACTTTATCTTCTTAATTTGTACAGCTTGTGTCATCCCGCTGAAGATTTTCTATCAAGAGTTCTGTAGCATTTAACGAATTCTGTTTTAATTTTTTTCCTGTTGCTTTGTTGACTTGATTAATGCATTCTATAATTTGAAATGGACTATATGTTACATTAGTCATAGAAAATATTTTAATAAATCTGACATCATTCGAAAAAAAAAAATATGTGGTATCTGTAGAGATAAAGAAAAGAATAAACTTTAGGATAAACATGCACTTAGGAGAAATTTTAAACTTCTAATTGCATCAGAGAGTTATAAATTAAGGGCCTTTTGGGATATCGAGTAATTTTTTTAAAAAAGGACTCGTCAAAAGAAAAAAAAATGTGGTTATCTATCTGTTAAGGAAATCGACTTCTGGTTATGTCTATCTCATCGTGTATCACAATTTACGCTGAGGAAAAGTGAGAACACTCAGATTAGTGAGCACATGGAAAGAGAAATTGTGACAGCCATGTGGAAGATTGATGAGAAAACTGGTAGAGAAGGGGAAATAAGTAGTAGCATGTGACCACTTGCCGTGTACCAAGGGAAGCAAATCTCACTGGCTGATAATTTGCAGAAATAGCACACCATTCATCAGTTTCCTTTGCTCTTTACAGAACATAGAGCCACCGCTGTAGATACCCTCCCCCCGTGCAGGAAGCCAGCATCCACCTCTCACATGCTCTTGCAGCGGTGGTTTATTGGCAATTAGTTTTATATGATGAGGCTGCCAACCTCATACACAACCTCATATTAGTTGCCTTGTACGACATGCCTGGGGGTTGCAGTTGCCCTATACTTTCTTTGTCTCATCAGGGACACCAGCAACTACACAGGGCAGAAATAGAACATAATGTGGATAAACACAGGGCAGAAATAGAACATAATGTGGATAAACACAGGGCAGAAATAGACCAATGTGGATAAACACAGGGCAGAAATAGAACATAATGTGGATAAACACAGGGCAGAAATAGAACATAATGTGGATAAACACAGGGCAGAAATAGAACATAATGTGCATAAACACAGGGTAGAAATAGAACATAATGTGGATAAACACAGGGCAGAAATAGAACATAATGTGGATAAACACAGGGCAGAAATAGAACATAATGTGGATAAACATATCTATCAATTATTAGAATTTTAATAATAACCTTGAGTGCTGCTTTATTTTATGTGTAATCACTATTGTATTTTATCTTTCAGAAGTTACAGCCTCATGAGATCTAGCTGAGACACCACAGGATGGACCCTGTCAGAAACCTGTTAAAGCAGGTAATATACTTTTCAGTACTTATCAGTAGGTTTTGTATCTTGTTAAAGAGTTTCCAAATGGCTATGCGGTTTAGAACACTTGCCTCTCATGAAGAAGCTGCTGGGTTCTCTGCTCAAAGCCTAGTATCTTCACGCTCCAGTGTACCCAGCTGTGAATGGGTACTTAACTCTGCTCTTGAGTTATGAAATATAAAAGGTGGTGAGGAAGGGAGCTAGTCCATAAAGCTAGACCTAGTATAGTGAAGTCTCTAACATGTCACTTCCCTATGGCAGTATCAGGCATGGAACTACCTTTACCCTTATCTTGTTACCATTTATTTTATAACAAGGTCTCATAGCAACCAAGTAACCAGGACAATTAATGATTAGCCTTGACACATAAAAGCTAACTCATTATCATCGCTTATTGCCATGCTCAGAGACAAGTCTGCTCATTCAACCCAATCCTGTCCAGTATGAGACAGTGTGGGCCACGTACTGTCAAAACATAATGTCAGTGCTTTACTTTATGTATTTTTTTGAAATTTTAGTTTTTAACGGGAACTTTTCAATCAAGAAAGATACGACATCCCTCAGTCATAATAGAGGGGTATGTCCACATATAAGTGACCTTGTATGTAACCCCCCAAGGAGCAACAATAAAAAACGAGAACATGGGAATAATGTTGTAATAATAAATAGCTATAAGTAAATATAACAAGATGTTATCAATTATAACAATTGTAACTTACATGAATTAAAAGAATACATGATATAAGATAATCAAAATATCGTAGTTTGATTTTTACACTTTCAGAAGTTTCACAAAATATTACTAGAAAATCTGCGCAAAGCTGGGTTCTTACAGATACTGTTCTATGTAGGATAATCTGACAGAACTTGTGGAATGTCATATTTATTTGTGTAACTGTCATATTAAAAAATATGATACAAAAATAATAATAATAAAAAAATAAATGAAACAAAAAGACAGACGCTGTTTTTCTGATAATAACAATTTTGGTAAGTAAGTAAAGCCCAGTGTAGTTCGGGTGGGAGAGGGGGTCTCATAGGAGACACATAAAGAATAAACCTGCTACTCCCTCATGCTATGTCATAAGAGGCAACTAATATGGGGTTGGGCAATGGTGATGCAAAACAACAGAATACCACTACAGGCGCTCACTTGGGTTCCTGAGGGTAAGAGGAAAAAAGGAAGACCAAAAGAAACACTCGGAAGAACAATAATAAGAGAAGGAAGAACATTGGGCCTAAATAATGTGTAAGAGCTAAGAGGAGTGGCGTCACAACGAACAACCTGGAGAGCACTGGTTTCTGCCTTATGCGCCGTGTTTGGTGCTTAAAGAATTTATTATTATTAATGGTGATGGCAAAGTCATTATGTAAAATGAACTGCTACAGAAACCATCGCCACAATAATGTTTTGGTGCCAGCTTCATGTGGTAGCGCAGTGGTTAGTGCACTGGCTTCCTTGTTTGGTGGTCTGTGGTTCAATCCCCAGTTGAGGTGGGATTTTTTAGACCGCAACGGCTCCAGGGTCGACCCAGCCTCATGAATTGGGTACCAGAGCAACTCTAGGAAGGTTGGCAGCTGGCGTGATGCTGACCCTAGTGTGCCCGATGGTCAAGAAAATATGGGCCTAACACCATTTTCCCAGTGTGCCTCAATGGGCATGTAATGGGATCCTTTACACACCCCCCCCCCCCCATCATGCCTTTCATGCAAGTAACTAGTGACTCCATGCTGTATAAGGAGAGAAAAAACAAGCATGCTAAAAACCACATTTATGTCGCTACAAAACAAACATGAATAAAACGTGTTCTATTGTGAAGTACTGGCCACCGCCTTTTACCTCTTATTTCAAGACGTAACATTTCACCTGAAATACTGGCCATCATTTTTTACCTCTTATTTCAGGAAGTCACCTGTGTGTTACCGGGGCCCGAAAGGGGAGCAAAGAATAGTAACACTGTTCCTACCATGCAAGTCGTAAAAAGCGACTGAGGATGGTTGGGCATGGGGCTGGTTACTCCATCCAGTAAAATACTTTTACCAAAAATCTTCAACAAACATGGACAAGTCAAATACAGAATATAAATCAACTCAGCCGCCCAAGACAGAAGAAGGTCCTCTGGAAAGGAGGCAACCCATAGAAAGCCGAAAGGAGTCTGGGTTGCCGATTAATCTTTTTTTTTGTCTAATAAAATCTCCAGGATTGGCACCTGGAATGTTCGCACTCTGTGTGAACAAGGGAAAACTGCACAGGTAGCAGCAGAAATGAAAAATTACAGGATTGATATCCTGGGTCTCTGCAAGACATGGTGGAAGGGCATAGAGAGAAGGAGGTTGATCACAGGAGAAATGGTGTTGTCCTCAGGACATGAGGAGAAAAGAGCCCACCACAGCAAAGGGATGGCTCTAATGCTGTCTAGGCAGAAGGCACTTATAGAATGGGAAGCAATGGGACCCCGAATTATAACAGCAAGGTTTAAATCGGCCAAATAGAAAGTAAATATAAACATCATCCAATGTTATGCACCAACAAATGATAAAGAAGAATCTGAGAAAGAAGACTTTTACACCAGACTACAAAATGTCTTGGACAATAAGAAAAAAAAGGACATCACAATTTTGATGGGGGACCTAAATGCAAAAATAGGAACAGACAACACCGGCTTTGAAGAAATCATGGGAAAGCATGGATTAGGTATGATGAACGAGAAGGGGAACTATTAGCAAACTTCTGTGCTTCAGATCAACTAGCTATAGGAGGAAGCATATTTCCACTAAAGCAACGTGTATATCACCAGACCACAGAACTGAGAATCAGATTGATCCCATATGCAAAAGTAAGAAGTTTAGGTCATCATTGCATGATGTAAAAGTATGTAGAGGAGCAGATGTGGTATTAGACCACCATCTTTTGTTGCCTAAAACAAAGTTAAAACTCAAGAAATTTCCAACAGTATATCACTATAGACAACAGTATAATGTGGGATATCTAAGAAATCAGGAAATAAGAGAAACATTTTCAATCACAGTATCCAACAAATACCAAGTACTCCAACAGCTGGAAGATGAAACAGATGCGGAAGACGACTGGCAACAAATAAAAAATATATGGAACGAGACATGTGAAGAAGTACTGAAAAAAAGAGAACATCAGCACAAAGCATGGATAACAACAGAAACCATTACCAAGATAGAAGACAGGAAAAACAAGAAAGCAGATTTAAACAGAAACAAAACCAGAAGCTCCAAAGCCAAGGCTCATGAAGGGACAGACAGTGATATCAAAGTAAGAATGCAAAAAGCAAGAGGAGCTTTCATTGCATTGAGAAACATATGGAGAACAAGAGAAATCAAGTCCAACATGAAAATAAGAATCTTCAACTCAAATGTGGTCAATCCTATTGTATGGCTCTGAGACATGGAGAGCTACAAAAACAACAACCAAAATGCTGCAGACTTTTATAAATGGGTGCTTGCGTAGAATAGAAGGACTGAAATGGAATGACAAAAAGATCCAAATGTGGAATTGATGACAAGAACCAGACAAGTGCCAGTGGAACAAGAGTTGAGAAGAAGATGCTGGCGATGGAAAGGACACACATTGAGGAAACCTGTTGATAGCATTACAAGGCAGTCCTTGTTCTGGAATCCACAGGGAAAGAGAGGCAGAGGTAGACCAACAAACACATGGAGAAGAGAACTGGAAACAGAGGTGAAAATGATGAGGAAAACATAAAAAGAACTTGAGCGGATGGCACAGGACAGGAGGACTTGGCACGTGTTTGTTGAAGGCCTATGCTCCTTGGGGAGCTAAAGGGTATTGATTGACTCACGTATCTTGGTCTTAGCTTTATGAAGGGGTTTGACTAGTTTCCTTCCTCGCTGCTTTTGCATTTCAAAGCTCAGAGTAAAGAAGGAAGTTCTCTTTGGCCTCCCCACTCTTCTTTTTCCCTGTGGGTTCCAGTCAAGGACAATTCTGGCTGTGCTTGATTTTTCTCCTCTGAGTGTATGTCCTATCCATCCCCACTTTCTTACCTTAATTTCTGTTTGAATTGGCGGTTTCCCACATATTTTCCTTAACTCTATATTTGTTATTACATCTGGTCATCTCATACAGAGGATCCGTCGGAGACGTCTATTTACAAATGTCTGTAGCTTGGCGGTGATACTCTTTGAGGCATGCCATGTCTCTGAGCCATACAGCAAAACTGACTTTACATTTGAGTTAAAGATTCTAATTTTGTTCTCTCCGGATATAGCTGAGGAGTTCCATATAGATAGAAGCGCATCTGGCTTTTATTTATCTTTGAGCAGACGTCACCAGCTGTTCCCCCACCTATGTCAATGTTACTCCCCAGATATATAAAGCTTTCTACTTCTTCAATGATTTGATTATTGATCTTCATCGAGTCCATCTGCCTATTATTTATCCTCATTTCCTTTGTTTTATTTAAATTTATGTGTAGTCCCATCTTTGCTGCTTCTGTTACTAATCTATTTGTTTTCTCTTGCATATCTTGCTGTCTATGTGATAGAAGGCACAAATCATCTGCAAAGTCTAGATCCTCCAGCTGTTTGTTAAACGTCCACTGTATTCCAGTTTTCTCTCCCTCTGTTGTCTGTCTCATAAACCAGTCTAATACCATGAGAAAAATTTTTTATTCTAGCAGACATCCCTGTCTGGACCCCACAGTTTAATGTGAAGGGCTCTGATAGTTTTCCTTTGTGTACTACTTTGCATGAGGCCTCCTGGTAGAAATCTTGGATTATTTTAATGAATTTCTCTGGGATTCCATAATGTCTCGGGATTTTCCATATCACAGTACGGTCTATACTGTTGAAAGCTTTTTTGAAGTCCACAAAATTTATATACAAGGGGGTCTGCCACTCATTTGATTGTTCTATGATGATTCTAAGTGTAACTATCTGGTCTGTGCATAATCTTCCTGCACGAAATCCTGCCTGTTCCTCTCTGAGTTTGTCATCCACCGCCTTCTTAATACGGTCAAACAAAACTCTGGTCAAAATTTTTCCAGCCGCTGCTAGTAGTGTTATTTATACCCCTCCAGTTGCTACATAGTCAAGTTTCCTTTCTTTGGCAGCTTGATAATGTGGCCTGCCTTCCAGCTCTTTGAGATGGCCTCTTTTTCCCAGATTTTCTTGAAGAGCTGGTGTAGCAACTTTGTAGTGTATGGTATATCTGTCTTTAGGGCTTCTGGTGGTATTCCATCTGGTCCTGCGGCCTTCTCGTCTCATTTCTCAGCTGTTTTATTGCCCAAGAGATCTCTTGTTTAGTGGATGGGTTCATGTTGCACTGTAGTGGCTCTTCTGCTGGTTCTATGATGGATTGCTATATTGGTTGGTTTCGGTTTAGGATTTCCTTAAAATATTCAGCCCATCTGGCCCTTTGTTTCTCTTCATTGCTAATACTTTGTCCTTCTCTGCTTTTCACTGTTGTATTGTTGTCGTAGATTTTTGATAGGGGAATTAAGACTTGGGTTGGTCCCTTCTGAATAGATTAGAATAAGTGATAGTCACAGTGAGAAGTAGTAATAGCAATAGATTTCCACGAGTGAGATGGTAGAATGTGATTTAAGAGGCTGTCTCTGAGATCGAGAAATCTTCTCTCTTTCACCTATCTTCTTCGACAGCTTTCGAGGAGTCAGACAGTCTAAAACACACACACACACACGCACGCACGAACGCACGCACGCACCACACACACACAGACACACACACACACACACATAACCACTCACGTGCACGCACATATATGATAACAGTTAGACGTACAGACGTGGGAAAACTATAACAAATGATTATATAAATATTCTAGAACGAGCTGACCAACACGCTGATTAATTTCAAGAGAAATTTTAATTATCATCTAAAATTTCTTCACAACACATAGAAATTACATCAAAGCATATACACATAGTCATAATAAAAAACAAGGAATTGCTACAAGAAATGATAGATACACCGTTAGATCTTATCCCTCTAGGTATGCCCACAGTCCTGTTGGAAGAAAGTGATAGCCCCCAAGGAAACAAGGATACATAGGATTAGGTCTAATATTTCCCCTTCTTAAGGTATGGACAGACTTGATATCTCTGTTCTATTTTAAGGGAAATATGATTAGCAATACTTGAATACAGAAAGTTAAGATAGCAAAATGGGTGCCCAATTACAACAATAAAAAAATCACTCCGTCCTGCATTCACTTTATTCATTCAGCCGAGCACACGTGCACATGTTCATACTCACAGCTTAGATAGCCACTTCTGGTAATACAATTTTTAGGACATTCACCTACAGACTCGTCAAGGGCAGTCTTTGACCAAGAAATCCCCAGTTCCAAAAAGACGGGATGAATTCTCTGCTTCCGGGAATGACTTCTTGGGTGTTCTTATTTTTTGGATGTCTGTTTAGGTCACATTAAAATTGTCCAGGCACGAAACATTAACAACGAGCACAGTGTCAATAGCTTAGGTTTCTAGAATTGAGGAATATCAGATCGGGGTCTACTTTCAGGAAAAGACTATATTTGGTCACCACACCACTAGTCGAAACTCCGTCGGAATGTTACTGACGTTAATATGTTTCTTGCCACAACGGCTAAATTTGTACATAGAGTTTGTGCAGAAAATCTGATCTGGCTCAAAGGCCCAGTATAAAACATTTAGTCTTTAATAAAACCCGTTAGTGAGAGTTGTACTCGGTACTAAACGCCGGCAAAATTTGGGTTACCCAGTATTCACTGAATAAAGAAAAACACATATGAAATATTTTACATATTAGGTACTCACTTTAACTTACATTTTTTTTTTTAAAACTGCAAGCGTACCGCTTGACTTATCATTTAAACCTTCCTGTGAAATAAGTTATATACATAAAATCAATCATCATGAATTAGGAATACCTACGTGTTCCGTCACCACTCATGAAGCATCTAGCATTAATAAAGTTAGTTTAGAAAGTTTATTCTCGTCTGATTATTTTAGCAGTAAAATTAAGTTCCTTAATAGCCGACTGAGTTTAAGCTAGAAATATAATTTCTGTTTTCCACTGTAGCTCGTCACTATAAAATAATACAGACTATATAAATTAAGTGCTCTGCACCAAATCTAACTAGTGAAATAAAATAAGCGATTTAACACTTTAAACACTTCACAAAATACTAGATATTTAATATAATATATTTACCTCCATACAGAACTACAGACTAAACCATGAACTAGAATACTGCAATCTAATGGTAGTCTAGAGCTCGGCAAAATGGCCAAGAAACTCAGACTTCGCCAAAACACAGATATTTTGATCTAGCACAGTGATCTGTCTACTGCGACATTTTAGGAGTCGGAATGAAAATCTAGTTTAACATTCTGGTTATATCTATTACCAGACAAAGAGGTAAACATTTAATTTCGCAAAACGAAGTACTCTCCCCTTTCCGTCTTTAACACTTAAACGCATGCCGTAACTGCCACCTACTGACCGAGAGGGCGAGTGTCAGTTGCGACTCTCAGACGGCTTGTCTGCAATGCCCAGGCAGTTTTCGCACCTCACGCTGACCATGGCCCACAATGAGTGTCATGTCAGGTGGAATTCCCAGACACCTGTTCTACTTACTGCGCCGTAGAGATGTCAGTTATCGCACTTTTCCTGAGCGCTGTCGTGTGAAATTCTAATCCACATATATAAATTAAAAAGTAAATGTAAAGCCTAACAAATAACTTCAATAAAAGGAAAGAAGAATGGTAAAGAACAGTGCTGTCACAATGACTGTACTCGAAATCCCCCTTGTTTTCTAATTCGTCTGCAAATTATAACGTTTCAGTTGATAGTAAAAGCCTTCTGCAGCATACACGCGTTTCCACAACACAATAAAACGTGTACTCCATTTCTAAGAAAAACCTTGAGATACGCAAGCTGACCTATATTTAAAATTCCATTCATGTCATTTTATACACTACGTTACCATAAACGAAAGACAGATGAACTTAGGATAGAGAGAAGGGAGGGCTGAAAGCAGGAACGCATGCAACACTAAACACGCGTCTCGCTATACAATTAATTACATCACACGTGTAAGGCCACAAGCACTAACTTTTTTTTTTCAAATCGACAGTGATAAAAAACAATACCCATACGAGAGTTATGTTTAAAAAAACTTACAAAACGCTTATTAGGAAACATGACATTCTACTGTTTTATGTCTAAAATCCTGACATTAGTCTGACAGTACAGCAGGACAGGTGGCGGTTCTAACCATAAAAAAATAAAAAAACAACTACACGACTATCCTAGAAAATACATATTTTGACCGCAGCCCCTTAACCCCATTAAATTTATATATTTGGGTTCCTTAGGACTTGCTGACAAATAATATGTTAAGTGTTACGCAAATAGTCTAGGAATTAACAAATTATAGCCAAAAGAAATAGTGAGGGTGTCAGACAACCCCAAAATCAGAATCGCTCAGTGGCAGATTTTGACACCACCATTGTACGGGAAATAGGTCCCCATGTTAAATCCTATTTGATTGGAGCGCAATAAATGTAAGGCTAAACACGATTAGTCGGGCTACAAATACTATCTTTTGTTGTTAGGGGAGACGGAAGGAAGGGTACTTTTTTTCAAACGCTTGTGTAAACATGGCTCGATTGGTTAGACCCGCCAATATAGTCAATTAGGAGCGTCAGGTCAGCACCACATTTTCAAATAAACTTTCTAAAGCAACAGTGCGTTGAGAATCAGCTTATATTTTTCTAAATAAAAGCCTGAGACAGTGGCAGGTCGGATTTTGTGCCTATTCATTGCCAGTCAACGTAATTCTGTATTATTTCCATGAATTGTGGTAAGCTTGAAATATTTGATATCTTTTTAATGAAAATTGAATGTAAATTGATAATTTATGTCTGTATATGTGTGTGGTTCAGTAGCGAACATGAGGCAAAGCCTATATAGTGCTCCAACCTGACAGAAGGTGTCGGAGGAAAGAAAAACTACATGGAATTGCCAAACAGTACACTGACACCTATCTTATTGAACCAGAAAGAACTAATGCTGGAATTGCAGAGGTGTAGTAACCATTAGGGAGGAGTATACTGGTGTCAATTGTTTCAGATGAAGATAGCAGTTGGCCTACCGCTCTGAACTTAGTGTTTGTTATGTATTGTGTTCAGTCTGGACATAGATTATAAATTAGTTATGAAGTAGGAGGTACAACCTTCTTGTTTCAGGGACTGTGGTCCTAAAGTTATTGAGCAGCACCTGGTCTGAGCTTTGCTGAATCTGGAGGCTGACAGCATACTCCTGGGTCCAGATAGCGACTAGTGAGGTGTCTCCAGAACACAGGGGAGCAATCGAGCAGAGGAGTCTTTTCCTGCCACCATCACGAAAGTTAAGCCTCTTTGGCCAGTGGAGCTCAACATTATGTGTCCCCTCAAAAATTGACATTTTAGAAAAAAAGAGGGACAATACCTTGTTTAAATTGACATGAACTGTGAACTTTTTCCCCATACTATTTCCCAGATAAACAAACACTTGAAGTCATGATGACAAATAACAACATAGCTTGAAAAACAAAACCAGTATTACCTCATAGTACTACTACACAACTGACACACATAGGATAATATTAATAAAATATGTCACTACAAGGTTCATATTTATAAATTATGTATATATAAATTGTGATTACATTTGATTGTGATTCCTGGTTCACTTTGTAGTTGAATCAGGATATATAATAGTGAAAGTAATTAATACATATATATTTGAAAATTTACCAGTGACTTATTTAAGTTAGTCTTATAGAGTGTTACATGTGTGTGAGTGTCACAGTGTTGTCAAGTGTGGTGGAATAAATTAAATTGTTTATCTGTCTGTTGTTGTTGTGACTTACACTTCATCATTTACATAACCCTAGACATTTAACGTAGTCATCACAATATTCCAGAATAATTCTGACTGAGGTATAATGTGGTAGCAAGTAAGGTTATCTGTAAAACACTACACCTATTAGATACAGATACCTTCACAGCTGATCTCAGTCAGTACACTAAGTCCCCTATAAATATTTATATCATCCCACTTTACCACAAGCGCTCAGCCGAAGAAAACGCGCCTGTCAGCTGAAAGTGCAGACATAGTCTGCTCGTATGTCTGAGATAAGCGAAAGTCACAGTTTCGTCCACTGTGATCTAATGCCATAGAATGCATTTTAACGCTCTCCCGTCTCTGTAGAGACTGACACGTTATGTCATCTACTGCGTTTCTAAATGAGAAAATGAAACCGGCAAATGGAGAATGGGATAGAAATTATTTCGCAAACGAACGAATGCGAAAAATACAGGAAACAAATAAAGAGTGATAATAAAATAGAGGATACGGGTGAAAGAAAATTTAGAGGATATACGCAATTCAATGATCATAAAACCTCTGTGACAGAACGTCTCCCCTTTAAGATATGGAATCACTCCATGTCTACGTTATGGAATTAAATTTCCTATATCCGTAGCTTCAGGGTGTCTGTCTTCTACCCTCTCATCTCCCCCCTCCATCTCTCTCCAATTCCTACTCCCGTCTCCTCCCAAAGTTTCCTTTCTCTGGAATGTCTTCCATGCGCGCTTGAAAGAGCGTCGCCGCTTCTGACATTTTTGAAAGATTTCGTGTGTGTGCAGTGGAGTTTCCCTGCCACTATCGTCATCTTTGTCAGTTTTGGCGATCGTCACGAGATGGTCGGAGGTTGGCACTGGTTTTTCCAAGTATCTCTTTAACAGATTTAAATGGAAAACCTTTTCCTTTCCTTGAATAGAGATCTGGTAGTTAGCCTTAGAAATCTTTTTTCAGGACGGTAAACGGCCCTTGCCATCCGATCCTCAGTTGGTTGTTTCCGGTAGGGAGTAACACCAAAACTTTCTCTCCTGCTTCCAGTTCTCTCTCTTTCGCGACTTTCCTGTATCGGTTAGCGTGCTTTGCGCGTGCTCGTTTAAAGTTGGTCGTTGCTAGGTCCCATCCTAGTTTCAACCTTTCCTTTAAATCCGACACATATTTACTTGCTGAGACAACTGTCTCATCAGCCTTCTGGTCTTTCAGCGACCAAAGTAAGGCTTCAAGCGGGCCCTTAATGGGTCTGCCGAATAAAAGCGTAGCTGGCGGAAATCCTGTGGAAGTTTGAGGAGATTCTCTGTAGCCAAATAAAGCTGCAGGAATACAAAGATCCCAATCTTCAGGTTTCACTTGTGCCAGTTTACTTAACATCATGTTGAGGTTTCCATTAACACGTTCCACGAGCCCATTTCCGGCCGGAGTATAAGGCTTTGTGTAGATGTGTTGGGTCCTCAAGATCTTCACGATCTCATCCATCAACAGGTTTCGGTATGGAGATCCGTTATCCATCAACACTTGTTGAGGGAATCCCAACCGAGTGAAAATCTGCATGACGGCTTCTGCGACATGCTTGGCATCTGCGCATGTTAGCGGGACAGCTTCTGCCCATAAAGTGCATGTATCGACTAAGGTCAGGATAAACCTGTTCCTTCTTTTAGTCCTTTCTAAGGGTCCTAAAATGTCGATCACAACCCGTTCGAATGGTGTTCCCACTATTGGCATTTCACCCAAAGAGACTGGGGGTGCCCGTTGCTTGGGTGGCACACGTTGGCACGGGGCACAGGATTTGACATACCTGATAATCTCAGTATTTACTCCTGGCCACCAATAATGAGTGGTTATCCGTTGGTTTGTGGCGTTCTGTCCCATATGTCCACTGAAGGGAAGAGAGTGCCCCATTTCTAGGATTTGGCTTCTGTACTGTTTCGGTACTAGGAGCTGGTTGTAACCTTGGTCAGGCTTGCCCGTTCTGCGATAAAGTACGCCATCCTTATAAAAAATGTCCCAGTGCTGTCTGGGTTCCTTAGCCATGGGCAGTTTCCTAAAGCAGGGTGCCAAAGTAGGGTCCTTTTGTTGCGCTTCTTTAAGTTCCATGGGTAACAAATTAGGCGCAGGCTCCCGTTCCTTCTTGGTTTGCCCTCTTGTAGTTACTGCTGCCACAATCGGCTCTTCCGGTTTCCCAATACACACGTATCTCCCGCCAAGTATGACTGGGTAGATGGGGTCATCCATAACAGCCGCTTTGATCACACCTCTGACAAAATCAGAGTGGATCTCCACAAATGCAATGGGAAGCGCTGTAGGTGCATCCTTCTTACGAACTCCACAAAGTTGGACGGTCTCTCCTGTCTCTTGACCGGGTTTAACCAGGTTTCTGGCAACAATGCAATCATACGAAAGCCCCGTGTCAAATAAACAAGAAGTTTGAGAACCGTTCATAATAACAGTACCTCGCGTTGAGGGTGTATCCCCAACAGGTTGGGAATCACTGTCAATAATTCCGCCTTGCGAGACTGTTAGCAATCATCCGATGCGTTTAGGCTCGGTGTGCTCACTCTGATCATTAGTCCCGTGCTCAGGGGTTTTCCCTTTGTCACCTTGACCTTTCTGGCCACGCTGCCATGAAGGGCGGTCGGGTTGATCAAACTGTTTACTGTGGTTGGGGTACTTGTTTTTGTAGAACTTGGATTTTTTAGGAGGGGGGGGGTTTTGAGGTCCAGTTTCTCTGTGGTTATTCAGATTAGAAACATGAGGAATATGAGAAGATTGGTCTAGATTATTTTTCCGAAAATGCTCTTCTGTCGGTTTACGTTTTGTGGCCGGTAGTTCAGCAAGCGCATTGTGATATCGCTCAGACTTTTCTAAGATGTCTTCAAGCTTTTCTGCACCCTGCTCAGCTAGAAATCTCCGGGTATCAGCAGACAAAGTGTTCTTTATTTGTTCTGTAATAACTCATGAACATCAGTTGGAAAGAATTCAAGACTAATCGACAAATAAGAGAAGACTCTAGGCAGAAATATGTCTCCAACTATATAAGGAAAAGACGATGGTCATATATCGGTCATGTCCTACGAATGCAAAACAACAGAATACCATTGCAGGCGCTCACTTGGGTTCCTGAGGGTAAGAGGAAAACAGGAAGACCAAAAGAAACACTCAGAAGAACAATAATAAGAGAAGGAAGAACGTTGGGATTAAACAATGTGCAAGAGCTAAGAGGAGTGGCATCACAACGTACAACCTGGAGAGCACTGGTTTCTGCCTTATGCGCCGTGTTTGGTGCTTAAAGAATTTATTATTATTATTAATAACAAATTCCTCCAGACCTTTATAGGTAGAGGGAAGCTGTGAAAGCTCAAGGCACTTTGTCAGATATCTCTTTAGACGAGATGAGAACTGCTGAAAGGTTTCAGAGCTCTCCTTCCTGCTGTTGTGAAACAGTTACAGAAACTTTCGTGCATTAATTTCAAAGCGCTCAAGCAAAGCTTTCTTCAACAAGTCATAGTTGTCTTGTTGGCCACTTTCCAGTTTAGAATAAACATCATAAGCAGAACCTTTAAGGGCCTGGGAAAGTTTCATACACCAACGCGACGTTTCTAAACCGTTCATGATTGCAATTTTCTCATTTTTCTAGCCATGTGTCAATCTTCTCATTAGGAGAAGGGAAAGATTCAAGAGCAAAGGACATAGCGTTGAGTTGAAGAGATTGAGGGTTAGTTTGATCAGTTAAGGAAGAATGAGGAGAAGACTCTCCACTGCTGGAGGTAGAGGCAGCACCACGACTTTGGAACTCTAGAGTTTTAAGCGCCAACTCGTGCTGTCTCTGTTCCCTCTCCTTCTCATGCTGTCTCTCCTTCTCTCTTTCCTCATGCTGTCTCTCCTCTTTTTCGTTCGCCCTGCGGATTTCCATTTCCTCGTCCATTTTCCTCTGCTCTCTAGCTTCAGCTGCTTTCCTCTCTACATCATATCTTTCAAATTCGTCCCTGACGAAAGCTTTCGCTTCGTCGCCGTCCATCTCTCTCGCTTCGTCCCTGAGGAGTTGTCTAAGCTTTGCCCTTTCTGCCATAAGAAGTCAGTGGCTGAGACTTAGTCCAGAAAGAAATAGGGAAAAGAATGCACTGGTTCCTACCACTTGCGAGAAAATACCAAAACAAAAGATTATATACTTTAACCTGGGATACCTCCTCCAAAATATAGTACCTAACTATCGCTGCTATTAATCGGCAATAAAGCACCTAATGCAGACGACTACGCCAAATAAATGGTTGTTAAGATTACTTACTGAAAAATAAGTTGCTACAGTGGAAACAATATAATTATTGCAAAAAAATTTTTAGGAGAAAAAAAATCCTTTAATTTTTTTAATCCACTATAAGTTCACCCCTGAAGATAGTTAGGGTAAGGGAGGCAATTACAGGACGTATAGTCTGATCGCGCTCCTTAGCTTAGCTCAAACACCTACTTCTTCAGAACCCTGTGAATGTTATACACTCTCAAAACTTTACCAGCGTTTAGTATTACAAAATCAGTATTTAACATATATTCCGACAAAACCAACCTGTAAACCAAATGTATAATGCTCAATAATGCTGTGGAAAAACAATTATTAGCCGTGTGGTCAGCACGCCCATAAAACAGATCGATATGTCTAGGGGATAGTTATTTTTTTAAAAGATACAAAACTCACAAGACATCACACTCTTACTATATATCAGAATAAAGAAAATTAATCCTGCAAACGAGCTGATATTCGTATTTGCTCAGGACTAGAGTTCAATTCCCGGAAAAACGAGCCACCATTCTGTCATAGATTTTTGACAGGGGAATTAAGACTTGGGTTGGTCCCTTCTGAATAGATTAGAATAAGTGATAGTCACAGTGAGAAGTAGTAATAGCAATAGATTTCCACGAGTGAGATGGTAGAATGTGATTTAAGAGGCTGTCTCTGAGATCGAGAAATCTTCTCTCTCTCACCTATCTTCTATGACAGCTTTCGAGGAGTCAGACAGTCTAAACACACACACACACACACACACACACATATATATATATATATATATATATATATATATATATATATATATATATATATATATATATATATATATATAACCACTCACGTGCACGCACATATATGATGACAGTTAGACGTACAGACATGGGAAAACTATAACAAATGATTATATAAATATTCTAGAACGAGCTGACCAACACGCTGATTAATTTCAGGAGAATTTTTAATTATCATCTAAAATTTCTTCACAACACATAGAAATTACATCAAAGCATATACACAGTCATAATAAAAAAACAAGGAATTGCTACAAGAAATGATAGACCCACCGTTAGATCTTATTCCTCTAGGTATGCCCACAGTCCTGTTGGAAGAAAGTGATAGCCCCCAAGGAAACAAGGATACATAGGATTAGGTCTAATATTTCCCCTTCTTAAGGTATGGACAGACTTGATATCTCTGTTCTATTTTAAGGGAAATATGATTTGCAATACTTGAATACAGAAAGTCAAGATAGCAAAATGGGTGCCCAATTACAACAATAAAAAAATCACTCCATCCTGCATTCACTTTATTCATTTAGCCGAGCACACGTGCACATGTTCATACTCACAGCTTAGATAGCCACTTCTGGTAATACAATTTTTAGGACATTCACCTACAGACTCGTCAAGGGCAGTCTTTGACCAAGAAATCCCCAGTTCCAAAAAGACGGGATGAATTATCTGCTTCCGGGAACGACTTCTTGGGTGTTCTTATTTTTCGGATGTCTGTTTAGGTCACATTAAAATTGTCCAGGCACGAAACATTAACAACGAGCACAGCGTCAATAGCTTAGGTTTCTAGAATTGAGGAATGTCAGATCGGGGTCTACTTTCAGGAAAAGACTATATTTGGTCACCACACCACTAGTCGAAACTCCGTCAGAATGTTACTGACGTTAATATGTTTCTTGCCACAACGGCTAAAATTGTACATAGAATTTGTGCAGAAAATCTGATCTGGCTCAAAGGCCCAGTATAAAACATTTAGTCTTTAATAAAACCCGTTAGTGAGAGTTGTACTCTGTCTATTTATGAAGACACACGCACTGTCAGACATGAGTTAACTTGTAAACCCACGTGGTTAAAAGATAACAATGTTTATGTTTCTCACAGGTATGTCTCTGTACTAAACGCCGGCAAAATTTGGGTTACCCAGTATTCACTGAATAAAGAAAAACACATGAAATATTTTACATATTAGGTGCTCACTATAACTTACATTTTTTTTAAACTGCAAGCGTACCGCTTGACTTATCATTTAAACCTTCCTGTGAAATAAGTTATATACATAAAATCAATCATCATGAATTAGGAATACCTACGTGTTCCGTCACCACTCATGAAGCATCTAGCATTAATAAAGTTAGTTTAGAAAGTTTATTCTCGTCTGGTTATTTTAGCAGTAAAATTAAATTCCTTAATAGCCGACTGAGTTTAGGCTAGAAATATAATTTCTGTTTTCCACTGTAGCTCGTCACTATAAAATAATACAGACTATATAAATTAAGCGCTCTGCACCAAATCTAACTAGTGAAATAAAATAAGCGATTTAACACTTTAAACACTTCACAAAATACTAGATATTTGATATAATATATTTACCTCCACACAGAACTACAGACTAAACCATGAACTAGAATACTGCAATCTAATGGTAGTCTAGAGCTCGGCAAAATGGCCAAGAAACTCAGACTTCGCCAAAACACATATTTTGATCTAGCACAGCGATCTGTCTACTGCGACATTTTAGGAGTCAGAATGAAAATCTAGTTTAACATTCTGGTTATATCTATTACCAGACAAAGAGGTAAACGTTTAATTTCGCAAAACGAAGTACTCTCCCCTTTCCGTCTTTAACACTTACGTTTAACACTTAAACGCATGCCGTAACTGTGACCTACTGACCGAGAGGGCGCGTGTCAGTTGCGACTCTCAGATGGCTTGTCTCCAATGCCCATGCAGTTTTCACACCTCGCGCTGACCATGGCCCACAATGAGTGTCGTGTCAGGTGGAATTCCCAGACACCTGTTCTACTTACTGCGCCGTAGAGATGTCAGTTATCGCGCCTTTCCTGAGCGCTCAGCCGAAGAAAACGCGCCTGTCAGCTGAAAGTGCAGACATAGTCTGCTCGTATGTCTGAGATAAGCGGAAGTCACAGTTTCGTCCACTGTGATCTAATGCCATAGAATGCATTTTAACGCTCTCCCGTCTCTGTAGAGACTGACACGTTATGTCATCTACTGCGTTTCTAAATGAGAAAACGAAAGCGGCAAAGGGAGAATGGGAAAGAAATTATTTCTCGCAAACGAACGAATGCGAAAAATACAGGAAAAAAATAAAGAGTGATAATAAAATAGAGGATACGGGTGAAAGAAAAAGAAGAGGATATAAGCAATTCAATGATCATAAAACCTCTGTGACAATTGTGGTTTAGCTGTTTCTTAGATAAAGTTCCAGTGATATTATATAAGGTTTTCAAGTCTCCTTTTTTGTCACAATCTCGGCTTCCTCTGTTAGTTTTGCAATAAATTATCTTGTATCTTGCCTGGCACTCTTTTTCGCTTTCCTGTTTAGCTCCCAATATATTGTGAGCCGTTGTATTTTCTGTTCTGTGTCTTTACAGTTGTTTACTTGCTGTTTGATGTCTCTCCTTTCTCATATGAGGTTCCATGTGTTTTCTGTGAGCCATTCCTTCTGTTTATTTCTTTTGACAAGAACTTCTTCACATGCATTCCTGTATGCTTCCTGAATTGAGCACCAATGGTTATCTATACTTTCCTCTTCAAGGTTCTCCAGTGCTTCAAATCTATTTATCAACTTTAGGTTGAACTGAACTCTTGTGTCTTTCATAAGGTTCATAAGGTTCTAGGTATTGGAAAAATGTGAAGTCACATAAAAATATATGAGTCACACTCGATTCTTTCATAAACGACGTTTTTACTTTTATTCACAACAGTTACCTTTTATCCCAAATAGTTGGGAGCCGCGCTGGTGTAATGGCTACGGCGTTGTACTGGCGACCAGGTTTTCATGGTTCAAACCCGGGCGTCAGCGTTTGAAGGAATGTTTACGACCGGAAATTTGACTGAATAACCTGAACGGCTCCTGCACATAAATCCTGTGTGGATGGGAAGGAGCGAAGCTCCTGACCGGGTTGGAAGGAAAGTCCACTGACCCCCCAGCCTCGCAATGACATGTCATTGGGCCAAAAGAGCTGGAAAGCTCGAGTGCCGCTGGTTAGAGAAAAAAAAAAAAAAATCCCAAATATTTTTTTTTAACTAGTTGAAATTGTTTTTAATTATATATTTCTTTTCTTAAGTAACGGAATACTCACCTTCAAAAACTAAATGCAGACTAATTAAACTGTACTGTGTAAAATTAAATCAAAAAAAAAAAAAAATTGTAACAACAACAGCCTGATGAAATCAAAGACACAAACGTTTAGCAAGTTTAAAAAGTGATGTAAAAGTTTATTATTTCTGTGTGGGTTGGTGGGTGGAGGGAAAAAAGCAAATGCACTTAGCTGAGTACGGCAAAAGTTGGGCCCTGTCTCCTGCTGGGAAACAGCAACAAAAACAACCAAAAAGCTTCAGCCTTTCATAAATGGGTAAAAAAAAGGTAGTCTTATAGCAGATACTTCTGTAATGGAGTGAAGTGTTAGAGGCATCACTATATTAAATAGAGGTTGAAGATGTGTAACCAGCTCCTCTCTTCACTATCTTTGCCTTTCCTAATCCAAGAACAGTGTTGGGCATCCATTTACAGCTGGGTAAACTGTATCGCGTCTCCACTGTGTTTCCAACCTGCTACCTTTGCCGCGAGAGGCCTGCGCTCCAGCCACGGACACTCTCATAAATTGGCGATTTTCTAAAATAGAAGAATCGGAAGATTGAAGAATAAGAGCACGTACAGGTAGGATGAAAAATAGGGGGAGGGGTTGAAGACGTGGTCGAAGGGTGACAAACATCTTAAAGAAAAACCACAGGACAGCACACCTAGCCGCGACATATGCACTGGACAGAGGAAGCGAACCATAAACGCCAATTGTAAAAAGTACTGCATAATGAGTAGATAAAAGAATGAATGATGTTGTCAAATCATATTCATTATCAGGCCACACCCTGCACTGTACCATCTAGACAGCAATTCAACATAAATAAATAAACAAACATTAACATTTAATTTAGCCTGCATGCATAGAAGAAGTCCCAACAGTTGATTAATTGATTTATATATTTTTGTTTTGTTCCAGTGACCGTCAGAAATTGCAGCACCATAGTCTCCCGCATGTTGCAGCTCAGGTAGGACAATATACGTTGTATCTGTTACTGTTGTCTGCACTGCTGTCATTTACTTGTTGTGATAACTAGTGTTATAAGTCCTCCTTCATGTTTAATTTTTTTTTTCTTGTTTGATTTTTGTTATTTCCAAGGTTAGTGTTGCTTTAACGGTCAGATTTTATTTTCTTCTTCATTTTCTTCTCCTCTCTTTTCTTTTTTCATCTTTTACTTTTTCATCATCATCTTTCACAATCTTCCTATTCCTCTTTCTCATTTTTCTAACACCTAATTTCTTAATGTAATGCTTTTCTTCATGTTTGTACCCTTTCTTCTCTCCTTTTCGTTTGTCCATGGTCCTTGCCTCCTCTTCCTTTCTCATCATCGTTTTCTAATTCTTTTTTTTTTAATCTACTAGTTCATTTCCTCATGTTATTCTACTTCTCATCTTTTAACTTTTTCGTCTGCTGTCTTCTCATGCATTTTAATGTTTTTCTTTTTTTTAAATATGTCCTATCCGTCAGATACACTTTCTTAAAATTAAATATGTATCTCACCATATCCTGTTTCCATTCACATTAACCATCTATTCTTGTATGCATAATTGCTTATATTTCAAGATACAAGGTAAGTCTTCCTGTATTCGTTTTCGTTGTTGACACACTTATTTAGCATTTAACATTTGTGTGTGCGCGTGCGTGCGTGTGCGTGCGTTCTAAGAAAACCTAGCCAACATAAACGTTACAATAAAAAGTTAACCGTGGAAACTAACGAACATAGCTGAACGTTGAGAGAAAAAAGGAAGTAATGAAATAGAAATTTCCGCTTAACAATTTTACAGTTATCTCGCTTTGACCGTCGGTTTGGTATTCCAACGTACCTTGCCGTTACTAAAAAAAAAATAAAAAATTTGCAACGATAATTAACAAAATGGATGTCTTTTAGAGGAGCTACCAGTTAGAAATCTGCATGATGCTTTTTTGTATCTGTGTATGTGTGTGTGGTTGTTTGTTTAAATTATTGTCCACTTTAAAAACTGATGTATATAATGTTTTAAACAATAGCTTCTGTACTGTTATAAGCCTACTGTTCAAGCACGTGAGCTTGAATCTCCCCATCATTAAAATAAAAATAAACAAAAAATTCAAGTTCCACATAGTCAAGAGCTGATCGGAGAAACTCTAATGGAGATTTCTGTTACACTGAACTTTTAACAGAGCTGGTTTCATTTATATTTGATAAATTAATACTAATACAATTGATAAAACATATTTCTTCTAAACAATCATTTTAATGTTATGATAAAATTAAAGTGGGAAAATTACAGTTACGGTATTTAAATCTGTTAAATCGCCGGCGCTACGGAGTTCGTGCGCTGTACTGAGATCCTCTTTGTGTAATCTATGGGAGGAGATCAGAGCACTGATGGCGTTGTCCCGGTGTGTAATGAAGATAGTCCTTAAAAAAAAACCAAACCAAACCAAATCTGTTATGAATAATACAATATCTTTGACATGCAGTAAACTGTATATTATTGTACAGTGGATAACACCGGTAGTGACACGGGAAATTGTATTACCTATAGTGTGAGCGCTTTACGTCAGTTCGAGTTGTTTTAAGTTGAAGCATAGGGAAGTCCGCAGTTTTAATGACGTAATATTTTTAGACGTTACACATTGTCGTGTGGTTAAAGTGGTTGAGTTTCTCATGGCGAGAGAGGAGCTCAAATTTTGCTTTCTGTTGCTTTGGTTTTTCCTGAAACACAGTGGTCGTTTTCTTGTGTTATCTGGCCAACAGTGGGAATAAGTGAGTGATTGCATCTATAATTCTGCTGGGTAGGTCCTCGGTAAAATTGTCCATGTTGACGTGGAATTGTCGTGACAATGACCGCTGTCCACAAAGCACTATTTATGTGGTGCTGAGTTGGCAGTGTATGTTGTCAAGATTTGCTACCTAATAGGGAGGCGATGTCAATGTGATAGCGCCTCGTAAGGTCCTTTGATCCTTTTTCCGATTTCCCGGTAAGCCTATCCATTCTGTAAAGTTTTCTGCTGTCTAGTGTTCTACCTCTGTTTCTTACGATAGCCTACAATATATAACTCATTTATATTTATAATGTATTGTTTCTTGTGAGCCGGCGCCCTCTTGTTTTCACTTTCTGTTGTGGTGTAACAGGTATGGGATGTTGTTTAAGGACGGTAATCTTTGTTCAGTGGAGCCAGTAACAACATATTATTGTGACTTTTATCCGTCTGGTCTCCACGCGAGCATAAATTGGTGAATATTGATAATTATGGTACACCGCTACAGAACTTACAAATCCACGTTATTAACATAACGAATACCATAATAAAATGGCACAACAATGGTACTACTTTCTGGCACATTGAAAAGAAGAAAGGTCGGTCCGCGATATTAGAAAGTTTGAGAAGCATTGAGGCAGGTAGTAGAAAAGACGTGAAACATTACAAGTGTTCGGAATCCGAATACAGTTCAAGCGATGACACACAACACTCCGCCTCTAGTCACGAATAATCCCGTCTGCACCCACAGAGTCAGGGCCGGCCTTAGGCCGATTTAAACTATTTGACCCAATCGGGCCCTCGCTCACAGGGACCCCACACTTAGGTTGGAACCTCCAGATTTGAAAATTAAGAACGTGTGTTACTTACTTACTTAGTCGTTCCCCTTCTACCGTGAGGTGTAGAGATTTGGAAGAGAGAGCGCCAGACTATCCTATCGGCTGTCTTCCTCCTGGCCTGGTTCCATTCTAGTCCTCGGTCCTTCAGAGATTGTCTAATGTTGTCCTACCAGCGGACGCTGGGTCGTCCTGGGGGTCTGGATCCCTGGCTCTTTGTTTCCCATGCTTGTCATGGTAGCTGATCTTCTCCCATTGTTACTACGTAGTATTAAATATACTATTAGTAGCAATAACCCGACAAACTTGACGGGTTTTTAATTATAGTGTGATGTTTTCAACAGGGTCGCATTCCTCGGCTGTGACCAACGTACACACGACGAGAATTGTGTTATTTTATATTCAATTTAAAAGTTCTTTGGTGACAACATTTCGCGTGAAAGTGCGTGGATTGTTTTCAAAGAGTGTTCCCTGATAATAAGTGGTTTTCATGATTTGTACATCGGGTAAGGGCGACATAGAGCTGGCCGTGTCCGAAAATACAATTCACTTTGGTATGTTATTGGCTCATGCACACCAATTTTTACGCACTTTTTCTTTGTCCAGCGCTACTAATTTCGTGAAAGAATAAAATAAAAATAAAACCAAAGTATTTGTTTTATATAACACCCACGCCGCGCAAGTTGCACACCGTGCGTTGCGCACTTTTTTTTTCCTGGCGCGAGTTACTATTTTGAGTGAGACCGACCGACGTAACATACATCAGTAATTATGTTAGTTGGGATATTGTATTACAGTACATATCCTATAACACTATTAAATATAAACCAAAATCTATATTTATTAGCAATAATTAGACATAAAGTGTTTACAACCAAACTATAAGCTTAAGTCCATTGGGCCCCACTAGAATGGTCCAAATCAGGCACTACAATTACTTAGGTCACAATGTACAGAGTATTCTTAAGTACGGTTTATTTGTTTCAATACTGGTGATCAATCTACTCATTATAGATTGTTGGAACTCCACACTCCATTCCTTTTACCAACTCGACCACCCTAAAAACTAGTTTTAACAGTTAGGCGACACGCATCCAGCCCAACCACCTGTGAACGTTTGGTACGACTAGTTGAACGGAGATTTACCTCTGAACCAAATTTTTTAAGTTAATGTGTTTGCTACTTTTCTTTGTAGCACGCCCTTTCAACCATCTACCATGTACATGGAGCTGTTGGTTATATCCGGACGTGTTTCATTTATTGTAATCTGTTTTTGTTTGTATTTAGTTTATACTTTATTATCTCTAGTAGGTATTTTTCCTTTTGTAGTTGTAGTTCAAAATGGCTTTATTATCCAAAATATGAAGCTGGTATGTTTTTAATTTTCACTGGACGATTTATTTGGTTACTCCGTATGTATCTGGGGGGAGTCTTTCACTAGTGTGGACTACTGGCTCGGATCCTTATTTATTTATTTTTTATATGTTAGCTTTAGTTTTTGTAATATAGTGTTTTATTAACTTTTGCACTTCTGATGGGGTCTTTGTGCCTATGAGATTTTCTACACTCATTTCTACTTTGTGGTTACTAAGTATGTCTTAATGTTTTGCCTCTGCTGGTCATATTTTTTTGCAGTCTACCAGAAAGTGTCTAATTGTGTTTGGTTCTTGACACTCTTCACATGTGGGTTCCTCAATCATGAAATATCCAGTTCCTAGCTTGAGCCTCAGCAATGTTTTATTACTTGGTATTTTTAGTTCATCTTGTATTTGAAATTTGTTGCTTGGTTTTTAAGGATTTTATATGAGTGTCTTGCTTTTTTACTTTGGTCCCATGCTGTTATCCACTCTTCAGTTATTGCTTGAGCAATTAAGCTCTTAATTTCAAACGTATCTAAGCCTACTTCAATTTTGTTATAGCTAGTTATTCCCCCTTTGGCTTCTTTGTCTGCAAGCTCATTTCCTGCTATCCCCACATGTGATGGTATCCATGTTGGTGTTACACTGCATCCTATAGTGTGCAGATATGTTTTGACCTGTAGTATTTCCTCTATAATATATGACCTGCTACATTCATTTCTGTTTCTGATAGCTAATACTGATAAAAGGGAATCTGTGAGAATGGTTCCTTTATTTGGTGGGTTTTCTGCAGCTGCTTCTAAAGCTTTTATGATTGCCACTAATTCTGCTGTAAAGATGGATGTATTACCTGTTACTTTGTGTCTTTTATAAATTTTTAATTTTGGTATTGCTATTCTTGCTCCTAATTGTCCTTCTTCATCTTTTGACCCTTCTGTATATATAGTTAGGCTATTATTTATATACCGTTCTATGTACTCTAGTGCTTTACTTGTTGCTAAAATTATGTCGTTAGATTTGCTTATGATCTCTGATAAGTGGGAGTCAGTTTCTGGCACTTTTAATTCCCATGGTGGGATCTTTGCTTTATACTGAGCACTACTGTTTATCATATTAAATAGGTTTGGGTGTTGATTCATTTCATTCATTGTTTTCCACCTGACGGGTATCTATTATGGTTTAGTGGAATGTGGCCTATGTACTGGTTACCCCTATCAAAGGTTTTGTGTGCTGGGTGAGTTGGATCTTTTGCCACTCTTGCCCAGTAGCTGAATCTCAGTTCTTTTCTCCTAAGCTCCAGGGGTATAATGCCTAGTGCTACTTCTAATGCCTCTGCTGATGTTCCCTTTGAGGCACCTGCTATCATTGACAGTGCCTGGTTTTGAAATGTGTCTAGTTTTTTCTTATTGCTCGAGGCGGCTGATGCAAAGACATCACTGGCATAGTCAAGTTTGCCCCTAATAAATGATTTATAGAAGGTTAACATTGTCTTATTGCAGGCTCCCCAACCACTTCCTTTCGTAGGATATCTTAGCATGTTAATAAGTCCCCTACTGCTTTACACTAATAGGTCTATGTGTTTGTTCCAGTTTAGTTGATTTTGCTGTGCATACTTTTTGCTCATTAATGCTTATGTCAATTATATTGTTTTTAATTACACGCCCTCTACTGAAGATCATTCCTACTGTTTTTTTAACGGTTAGATTAAATCCACACTTGTGCATCCAGTCAGATACTTTATCTATTTGTTTTTGTACTGTTTTATAGAGGAATGGGAGATTTCTTCCCGTTCTCCATATCGCAGCATCATCTGCAAACTGAGATAGGTTGTTTTTTAAGTCTTTAAACTCGTCGCCTAGGTCAGGTCGTCGTTGACCATAGTCGTAAATATGGATGGTGATATTACTGATCCCTGTGGGATTCCATTCTGTTGTTCATAAACCTCAGATCTATCATTGTTTATTTGTACTGTGAAGTATATATCCTGCAGGAAGTTTTCTAAGTAATTGTAAGTTCTGCCTACGATTTTTTTTTTTTTTAAGTTTTGGCGAGGCGAGGCGCGTCCCGTTCAACCTAGTCGGTTACGATACCTAATTTTCTGATCTTATATAGTGCACCCTCCCTCCAACACTCATCATATGCTTTTGCTAAATTCCACCACCCAGTTACCTTCTTAATACTTACCAACAAATTCCATTCTCTCTCTCTCTCTCTCTCTCTCTCTCTCTCTCTCTCTCTCTCTCTCCCTCCCTCCCCCCCCCCCCCCCCCCCCCCCCCCCCCCCCCCCCTGTTCAGCTCAGCTACCCTCTTCACTAGTTCAGTCTTATTTTATTATTAGTCATGTGACTCGGTCAGACGAGGGTGAAAGGTTAAAGGTACACGAGTCGGTAGCAGGGAAGACATTACCATTCTGCCTGTACCCAGATTTCGGAATATGGACTCGTCCCTTAACCGATCATTGCTGAAACTGTAAACCAGCGGTTCTCAAATTATATGATCTCTTGCGCTGGATCTGTCAGTTCCATTAGTTCTGTTTCACGGTATAATTCTCTCGTATGCAGCGGTACTCTTTAGTATCATCATTATAGTCGTCATCGTTATTACGGTTACCTGTAACATTTTTCTCTCTCCATTTCTTAGCTTTCTTCCTTATTCTATTTTCTAAGTATTTTTTCGCCTCCTAACCACTTGACAAGTCAATCGATTCAGATAACCTGGTATGTTAATTTCAGTCAAATGGAAACTGCATCTCCCAGAAGGACTAGAATAACATTCAACAAAAACGAGGGTTGAATGAGAAATTGAAAATATTTTATGCAACAAATAATTGTAAATGAGAAGTAAAAGAGGTCTTCGGTATTATATAAAACTAATCCTGACACGAAAGTCAGTTAATTTTTAATTTAAACTACTAAAGCTTAGACATAAGGGTCTTTTGTGTTTGGATATGCGCCCTAATATAACCGACTAGGTTGAACGGGACGCGCCTCGCCAAAACGAGGCAAAACTTTATCTTTAAAAAAAAAATCATGAACAATTAGTAGACAAGCAGTAGATGGCACATACGTGGTTTTACATAAGAATATTAAGTATGCCACGAATAGCTAAAAATGTTCGAAAATGCCCTGAGACAAAACGAGTGTCCAAAGGAAGCTTATTGCTCATATAGAAGGAAGAATCCACTTGTTTAAGCATGCTTATGTGAACACATATAGAAGGAAGAATCCACGTGTTTAAGCATGCTTAAGAGAACGCATATACAAGGAAGAATCCACTTGTTTAAGCATGCTTAAGAGAACACATATAGAAGGAAGAATCCACTTGTTTAAGCATGCTTAAAAGAACACATATAGAAGGAAGAATCCACTTGTTTAAGCATGCTTAAGAGAACACATATAGAAGGAAGAATCCACTTGTTTAAGCATGCTTAAGAGAACACATATAGAAGGAAGAATCCACTTGTTTAAGCATTCTTAAGAGAACACATATAGAAGGCAGAATCCACGTGTTTAAGCATGCTTAAGAGAACACATATAGAAGGAAGAATCCACTTGTTTAAGCAAGCTTAAGAGAACAAATATAGAAGGAAGAATCCACTTGTTTAAGCATGCTTCATTCCTTCATAACCCTCCACTCCCAAAGGAGCATAGGCCTTCAACAAACACATGCCAAGTCCTCCTGTCACGAGCCATCATCTCAAGTTCTTTCCACGGTCTCCTCATCATTTTCACCTCTGTTTCCAGCTCCCTTCTCCATGTGCTTCTTGATCTACCTCTGCCTCTCTTGGCCTGGGGATTCCAGAACAAGGACTGCCTTGTAATGCTATCAACATGTTTTCTCAGCGTATGTCCTATCCATTGCCATCGTCGTCTTCTCATCTCTTGTTCCACTGGCACTTGTCTAATTCTTGTCGTCAGTTCCACGTTTTGTAACCTTATCATACCATTTTAATCCCTCTATTCTACGCAAGCACCCATTTATGAAAGTCTGTAGCTTTTTGGTTGTTGTCTTTGTTGTTCTAAACTCCGCCTATGCCGGTCCCAAGCCCGGATGAAAAAGGAGGAGGGCGGCCTGCATGACGGCCGTAAGGAGGCAGCCCCTCCAACATGCAAAGGCACAACAGGCCAATCACCTGTTTGCTTTAAATCATGATTACGCGAACTACAAGAGAGAAAACCGGACTGATTCTAAAGGCGACGAACTGGAACGGACTACGGACTACGACTTATGGAACTTGGAACACAAGAAGTATAAATGGGAAGGAAGAGGAGCTGGTGGAAGAGATGAGGAAAGCAAAACTAGAAATCCTGGCTATAACGGAAACGAAGAAAAAAGGACAAGGAGTCATGGATCTCAATGGCAACATGTTGCTCTACAGTGGTGTACCCATATCTGAAAGAGCTAAAGGGGGCGTGGGTTGCATTGTGGCCCAAAAATCAAAAAGATAGTATCAAGGGATGGAACTTTGTCTCGGAGCGCATTATGGTTGTAAAACTAAAAGAAGGAGAAACCATAGTCAACCTGGTCATAGTGTATGGGCCAAATGAGGATGAGAGAGCAGAGGTCAAGGAGGAATTCTTCGAGCTGCTTCAAAGGACAGTGGATGACTGCCTAGATGAAGTTATTATGCTCGGAGATTTTAATGCCAGAGTTGGAAATGACCATGCTAGATGGGGTGGAGTTATCGGAAGATATGGAGAAGATACTCTCAATGACAATGGAAAGCGACTCCTTAGATTCTGCAGTGAGCAGAATCTGATCATTACAAACACAAAGTTCCCCCATAAGCGCATACATGCATACACTAGATGTGAACCAACCAAGAATGAGAAGTCAGTGATCGACTATGCCATTGTTCGGAGAAGCTCATTCAGATATGTCCGAGATGCAAGAGTCTGGAGGGGCCAGAGATTGGAAGTGATCACTACCTGCTAACAATCAAACGAACAACTGAAAGAGTTGCTCAGCCTAGGAACTGCCCAACATCACGCAAGAAATCAAGTAAACGAGCAGGAGAAATGAGCATTAGGACCTACAAGCTGAGAGAGCCAGAAATTAAGACCAGATATCAGGGGCTTATTGCTACAGCAGTGAGCAACACAGAAGAACGACCTGATGACTTGGAAACCCTCTGGAATAAATTCAAGGATATCATAAAGACAGCTGCTGCAGAAGCATGCGGTGAAGTCCGACTTGGGAACCAGAGAAAGAAGACACCTTGGTGGACAGAGGAAGTCAAAGAGAAAATAAGAGAGAAGAAAATGGCATGGAAACAATACTTAGGAGCTAAAAACACAACAGGACAAATGGAAAAATATAGAGAATATGTGACACTCAGAACAGAAGCAAAGAACAAAGTGCTAGCAGCAAAACAGAAGTCCCGGGAAGAATTTGGAGAAAAGCTAGAAAAAGATGCACAAGAAAACCAGAAATTGTTCTATAAGACCCTAAAGAACATGAGGAAAGAAAAACAATGCCCTCTCAAATTTATAAAGGACAAGCAAGGCAAATTGCTTACTGCCCCGAAGGAAGTAATGGAAAGATGGAAAGAATATTTCTCAGAACTCCTGGATGGTGAGCATGGTGAAGCATCAGAAATGATAACCACTAGCACAGAAGAGAAAACCAATGATGGTGAAGATTTCATAAAGATGGAAGAACTGAGGGCAGCACTAGAGAAAATCAAGATGGGCAAAGCAGCAGGGCATGATTGTATAACACCAGAAATGGTTAAGTACATGGGAGCATCAGGCGACCTATTACTCTTAAAGGTCCTACAGGCAGCATGGTGCAACAAGACCATACCAAAGGATTGGGAGATTGCCATCATAACACCAATTTTCAAAAAGGGTGACAATCGACAATGTGGAAACCATAGAGGCATATCCCTTCTCAGTGTCCCTGGTCTTCTTCTTCTTCTTCTTGCGATCGCATCTTTGATGATTACACCGTCAGACGAGTTCTCATGATGAATTCGACTGTTGTTTGAAGTTCCTCTTTAACTCCATATAGCTTTGAGTTTAGTGTTGAGTCATTGGGCCAGTATATCTTTCTTAACTGGTCATACAGAGGACAGTCCTGTAGAACATGCTCAGCAGTTTGTTCGTTTAATCCACATGTGCACAGTGGTGAAGCAGACAATCGTAGCTTGTGCATGTGTTTATTCAGTTTGTTATGCCCTGTCCTGAGTCGAAAAATAGTTGTCTGTCCCTGCCGGTCGAGAGTGTGATAGTCGTCTTTGGGTTGGTTCTGTTCTCTTCTGATAGTCTGGATAGCTCTCTTTTTCTCAAAGTATGTGACTTCATTATCTTCTTGTTCACATTCTCCTCCCTTTTTTGCAAGTTTATCTGCCTTTTCATTTCCGGGTACCCCACAATGAGATGGTACCCACTGAAGTATGGTTCTCTTTTTGGCAGCTACCTTGTTTAGTTCATTTCTCAGATGCGGGAGTTTCCCACCCTTGAGAGCTTGCAGGACAGACAGTGCATCTGTGAGGATGACTACCTGGTGGCAGTCAGAGTTGGTGTTATAAATCATATTTGCAGCTTGCTCTAGAGCTTGAACCTCAGCTGTATAGTTGGAACAGAATTTACCAGTGGGAATGTGCCTAGTCTCATAGTGGTTGTCAGGATATGAGATAAAGTTACCGGCACCTCCATTCCTAACAGCATTAGTTGCTGATCCATCTGTATAGGCATGTATCCATGATTGATCGGGATAGCTTTCTTGGATCATACTCAATGTAGCAGTTCGTTTTTTGCAGATCATTATACTCACATCCACTTGTGAGACCACTGACTGTTGTATTAATTTGGAGGGCACTGCTGGCCTGCTCCCATGGTACAGGGTATAGGGTGGGCTTCAGTGGTGTTGTCTTCATGGATAGGTCTTCTTGATGCTGTCTTATAAGTCTTTTCCACCCCCCGATGCACAAAGCTGCTACGCTTTAGACGTCCCAATGCCAGATCATCTAGTCTTGCCTTCATTGGGTGCATTGGCATACTGTTGTACTTTTCCATCTGGATCATGGTTTTTGTGTCTCTTCTATGGGACAATGTCTGTAATCCAGCAACCTTCTGCATCTCTGTTATTGGTGTAGTAGTTTTCATGGCTCCTGTAATGAGCCTGAGAGCTTGATTTTGCACCTTGTCCAAAGACTGCAGATGTGAGTTAGCAGCTGATGACCATGCTGCTGAGCTAAACTCTAAGTGTGGTCTTATTACTCCATTATAAATCTTCTTTAGATTTTGTTCATTTGCTCCCCAGTTGGTACCTGCTAATTTTCTGAGTATGCCTAGTCGTCTTCGGGCCTTTCCTTCTGCATTTTCAATATGCTTATTCCATGTAAGCCTTTGGTCAAATGTCACCCCAAGATAGGTGGGGTAGCTTTCTTCCTTGATCACGGTTTGTCCCTAGGTGTATGTTAGCTGATTTGTCCTTGGGGGCGAGGGAGAACAGTGTTGTGGAGGTTTTGTCTGTGTTTATTGTGATAAGCCATTTCTCTGCCCATGACACTAGCGTGTCTGCTGCCCGCTGCATTCTATAATTTGCTGTGGTGACATTTTCATCAGCGCACCAGAGTACTAGGTCATCTGCATATAAGGCAGCTTTAACTCCTGCAGGAGATCTTTCACCAGGTCATTGATGTAAACAAGGCAGAGTGTTGGGGAAATTACTCCTCCTTGAGGTGCCCCCTGACGGAGCAACACTTTTCTGCTCTGCAGACCGTCAAGAGTGACTCTAGTTCTCCTGTTATGCAAGTATGACTGGATCCATTTCATCATGTTGCCTTGGATTCCACTTCTCCTAAGTTTTGCAATGAGGCAATCTTTCCACACCTTGTCAAAGGCCTGCTTGAAGTCGACCCAGATCGTTAGGACATTTTTCTTCTCCTGGAAGGCATCTTCTATTGCTTGAGACAAGTAAGTAACTTGGTCTTCTATACTGTAGCATTCTCTAAATCCAGCTTGTTCCGGCACCAGGATCTGCTCAGACTCTAAATACCATTGCAATCTGTGGTTGACTATTCGCTCCATAGTCTTCCCAACACAGCTTGTGAGACTGATTGGCCGGATAGTCTGCCTTGGTGAGGAATGCTCTTCATTTAGAGACTTGACTAATCTCCAAAGTTTCCTGCCGTCTTTCTCAAGGTTCAGCGATGCCGTTTTAGTTCTCCAGCTTTTCCGCTTTTCTTCTAGCTTTGTTCTCTGAAACTCTGCTACAGCCTTTTTCCATTTGTTGTGAGTTTCAAGTGAAGGCTGAGACTCTGCGTCCTTTCTAGCCTTGTCCATAGCTTCCTGACGTTCTTGAAGTGTGCTGGACCAGTATGGTATGTAGTTACGCCGGCATCCTTTGGGAATGGTTTCTTTTGCAGCTTGTAGTATGCATCTGTTGAAGTCTTTTACCACTTCATTAATGTCTCTGTTCTGTACCTTGAGGGTAGACAGCAGCGTGTTCACCTGATGCCTGAATAAACCCCAGTTGGCTTTTTTGTAGTTCCATCTTGTAATGGCTGGGCCTGTACTGAGAGTTGCACTCTGGACAGTAAGAAAGATTGGGCGATGGTCGCTTCCCCCTAGTTGGTCTCCTACTTCTCTACTAATAGATCCAGCTATATCTGGTGTGGAGAAGGCAAGATCTGGTGTTGAGGTTGTGTGCCATCCTCTGGAGTAGAAGGTAGGAGTATCTGTGGCATTATTGACTAGGATTAGGGAGTGATCATCTTGCCAAGTTTCAACCTCTTCACCTCTGTGATCCAGATGGTTATAGCCCCAGCTCTGGGAGTGGCTATTAAAGTCTCCAACTGCTATAAAGTTGGTGGCTGGTACCTGTATAGAGCTGAGACTCAGGGGTTTGTTGTTCGGACAGTAATAGTTCAGGAGTTCTATTTCCATCTTGTCTACCTTTATCTGCAGCAGCTGATATTCTGCTCCATCCATGAAGGTTTTCCTTTCGTGTGCAGGAATGTTATTCCTTACAAGAGTAAGTACTCCTCCTTTTCGTCTATCTTGTCTGTCGGATCTGAAGCATTGATATCCCCTTATTTTAAAGGTTTGATCTGCTTTCAAGTGAGTCTCTTGGATACAGCAAACACTGACTTGCTTCTCATACAAGATGTTTTCCAGCTCTGTCTTTTTGCTGTATCCAGCCTGCTTGCTGTTCACTCCCTCTGCATTCCAGTGCATCATGACAAGTGGCACTCTGGGTTTCTCTTTTTCTGTTTTGTTTTGGTCAGTAGTTCTCCTCCGCCGTCTGTTGACTCCACAAGACGGTCTAGAGGGTCCTCCAGTAGCTGAGGGTGGGCTCTGTCGAGGCTCAGAGCCCGGCACTGCACCTGCCTGGTGGAGCTCCACAGGGCGAGCACCAGAACGAGATTTATTTGACGGTGTACTCTCCATAGAAAAAAAAAAGCGAGTTGCATGATACTGTGGTTTCCGGTGCGCCTTCTGGCCCAGTATCTACGACTTTAGCACCTGTTCAACGGGAGAGTGGGCTCATCCCTAATCTGTTTATGTTCCCAGTAGTAGACTATTCGCAAGCAGCCTGGGGGTGTCACTGCTCTGCGCGGACCTTGTTTACCGAGGCGGCGTCCGAGCTCGTATGGTGAAAATATGGTTGCGTTATCTTCAAAATAGCCCTGTCTTTCCCGTGGCTTTTCTGCCATCCTGCAACTTTGAGTTAGGGAGTTCTGAGCTCCAGTCTCTTTCCCAGGCATTTTATCCTGGCCTGGCACGCATACAGAGGACCCCACTTCTGGTTCTAAGTTAGCAGTTGGGGATAGGTGGGGTAGCACACTGTGCATTCCCCGTCATCCAGGGGGCTCTCCAACTATGCAGAGCTTGCACAATGCTGTGCTCTGGTTCTGGGCTCTCCCAAGGAATCCTCACGTCCTGCACAGAGCCACTTCCCGATACCCACCACCTGCCAACCCTCCATTGTAGAAATCTCCTGCATGCGGCCATCCAGTCAAGAGCCAGTATTAAGTCTGGTGCCCAAGTGATCCCCCCAAGCTCAGTGTGCAATGCTGGGTTCTCATCATGCTGCAACACAGGAGGGATTGTGATGCTCAGCCATCTCTCTCAATTCTGCACCGATAAGTGACATCGGGGACTTAACTTTGCCTCAGTACTGGGAGGCCCCGTTTCCGGGTACACCACACACAGCCAATTGAGGCAACGGTCGCCATGGGCGAGTGTCCCTGGTAAAATCTACTCTAGAATCCTAGAGCAGAGACTCCGACGCCTAGCTGAGCCACAATTGGATGAGGTCCAGTGCGGATTCCGAGCAAACCGAAGTACTCAAGACCTAATCTTCACACTCAGACAGCTAAGTGAAAAGGCCCTTGAGTATAAGAGTGAGATCCATCTTTGTTTCATAGATCTGGAAAAGGCGTTTGACAGGGTCCCCTGGAGCAAACTTTGGGACTGTTTGGCAAGGAAGAATATTCCAGCACCTCTGATTCATGCTATACAGAGCTTCTACAAGTCTTGCAGAAATTATGTGAGGACAGCAAACCATAAGTCAGAAGAGTTCAGGACCACCACTGGTGTAAGACAAGGTGATATCCTATCACCTTACCTCTTCATACTCCTTATGGACGATGTCATCAAGGCATGTAAGGAGAGAACAAGAAAGTATTCAGTGGGGTACTGGAAGATGAGACAGGTCTATATTTCGGAGCTGGCATTTGCTGATGATGTTGCCCTGATTGCTAAATCAGAGGCACATCTCCAATCCAACCTGCAAGTCTGGAAGGAAGAGCTGGAGAAGAGAGGGATGGTCATAAGCAGCTCTAAAACAAAATCCATGGTGATATCACGAGAAGAAAGAAAACATCAGATTAAGTTGGGAGAACAGGTCCTGGAGCAGGTCGACCACTTTAAATATCTCAGAGCTATTATAGACCGAAAGGGAGGCATCAAAGAAGAGTTGGCCACTCGAAAAGCAGCGGCTGGGAGACTTTTTCAGGCCATAAATCGTGGATTCCTCAGCAAGAAAGAGGTTGGTAAGAAGACGAAGAGGGCTGTATACCGCTCCACCTATGTCCCAGTCTTGACATATGGATGCGAGTCGTGGGCAATGACTACAACCCACAAAAGCCAGATCCAAACCTCAGAAATGAGGTATCTGGGGAAGGTGGTAGAAGTAACAAGAAGAGACATGGTCCGCAACCAGACGATCCGTCAAGGCCTAAAATCCCATCCGCTGCAGACCCAAATAGAACAGTCCCAACTAAGATGGTTTGGCCATGTCTGCAGAATGGGAGAAGATCGGCTACCAAGACAAGCATGGGAAACAAAGAGCCAGGGATCCAGACCTCCAGGACGACCCAGAGTCCGCTGGGAGGACAACATTAGACAATCTTTGAAGGACCGAGGACTAGAATGGAACCAGGCCAGGAAGAAGACAGCTGATAGAATGGTCTGGCGCTCTCTCTTCCAAACCTCTACACCTCACGGTAGAAGGGGAACGACTAAGTAAGTAAGTAGTAAGTCTTTGTTGTTCTCCATGTCTCAGAGCCATACAATAGGACTGACTTCACATTTGAGTTGAAGATTCTTATTTTCGTATTGGATCCGATTTCTCTTGATCTCCATATATTTCCCAATGCAATGAAAGCTCCTCTTGCTTTTTGTATTCTTATTTTGATATCACTGTCTGTCCCTCCAACTTTGTCTATATTGCTGCCAAGATATGTGTACGATTCTACATCTTGTATTGGTGCTTCTTCAAGTTCAACCCTGTTATCATTACCTGCATTTATTCTCATTATTTTTGTCTTTTCCCTGTATATTTTCAGACCCAATTGCTGTGACCTCTCATCGAGTGTTTTCTATTTGTCCTGCATCTGATTACGGTTATGGAACAGAAGAGCCAAGTCATGAGCAAAATCCAGATATCCAACTGCTTAGTCAGAGTCCACTGGATTCCATTTCTGTTGTGTGTTGTCGATGTTCTCATAACCCAGTCTATTGCTAATAAGAAAAGAAATGGAGACAAGAGGCATCCCTGTCGCACTCCTGTTCTTATCCCAAACGGTTCTGTAAGCTGCCCTTTATGAAGAACTCTGCATGTCATTTCTTCATATGTATTCTTTATTAAATTAATGATCTTCAGGGAACTCCATAATGCCTCATCAATTTCCAAAGTGATTCTCTGTCCACGCTGTCAAATGCCTTTTCGTAGTCCACAAATCCGATGTATAGTGGTGAATTCCATTCCAGACTTTGTTCGACTATTATTCTCAGTGGCTATCTGGTCTGTACAGGATCTGTTTTGTCGAAAACCTGCTTGTTCATCTCTTAGTTTCTTGTCTATGGACTCTTTTAATCTCTCGAAGATAATCCTGTTTAATACTTTTCCTGGCACTGATAGTAACATTATTCCTCTAATTTGTGCACTCTTGTAAATTCCCTTCTTAGGCAACTTAACCAGATAACCTTCCTTCCATTCTGCTGGTATCTCTTCCTTTTCTCAGACTTTACCAAGTAATTTATATAACATCTCTGTAGCCGTGTCGATATCTGCTTTGATGGCCTCTGCTGGAATGCCATCAGGTCCAGACGCTTTTCCATCTCTTAGAAGCTTTATGGCTTTCTTTATTTCTTCCTTCGTTGGTCTTTCACCGTTAATTTGTAGCTCTTCTTCTGCTGGGGGGTTTTGTGGAGCTGGTCTATTGAGAAGGTCCTCAAAATATGCTGTCCACCTCTTCGATATTGTGACCGCAATTTTGTCTCTTGTTTCTTGATTTCTTAGATGTCCTAAATTAAATTGTTGTATATAATTTTGCATTGTTGCATATCTCTTGAGTTTCATTTTTACTTTGGCTATCAGAAGGTGGTGATCTGATGCCACATCTGCTCCTCTATATACCTTTACATCCTGCAATGATGATCTAAACTTCTTGTTTATGCATATGTGATGAATCTGATTTTCCGTTCTATGGTCTGGTGATATCCATGTTGCCTTGTGTATTCTCTTATGTGGAAACATGCTTCCTCCTATAGCCAGTTGATTTGATGCACAGAAGTTTGAGAATAGTTCCCCATTTTCATTCATTATTCCCAGCCCATGTTTTCCCATGACTTCTTCAAAGCTGGTGTTGACTATAGCTATCTTTGCATTCATGTCACCCATCAAAATTGTGATGTCTCTTCTTTTTACTTTTTCCATAATTTCCTGTAGTCTAGTATAAAATGCTTCTTTCACAGACTCTTCTTTGTCATTAGTTGGTGCATAACATTGGATGACATTTACATTTATTTTCTTTTTAGCTGTTTTAGAAGTAGCTGTTATTATTCTGGGTCCAACGGCTTCCCATTCAATGAGTGCTTTCTGTGCTTCTTTAGATAACATAAGAGCTACCCCTTCACTGTGGTGTGAACTTACGTCTTCATGTCCTGAGGACAGCACCAATTCACCTGTGATGAGTTTCTTCTTTTCTACCCCCTTCCACTTTGTTTCACACAGTCCCAGAACCTCGATTTTATATTCCCTCATTTCTGCTGCTACTTGTGCCACTTTCCCTTGTTCGTTTAATGTCCGAACATTCCAGGTGCCAAATCTGGAAGTTCTCCTAGAAGAAAGAAGGTTAGTCGGCAACACAGACTCCTTTCGGCTTTCTCTGTGTTGCATCATACGCCTCCTGCGAGAGGACCTTCCCCTGTCTTGGATGGCTGTGTTTTATTTTCCTTAATTGGCTTGTCCATGTTTGTTGAAGTTTTTTTGTGGTTTAAACTTTTTACAGGATGGTGTAACCAGCCCCATGCCCAACCCTCCTTAGTCGCTTTCTACGACATGCTTGGCAGGGAACAGTGTTACTATTCTTTGCTCCCCTTTCGGGCCCCGGTAACACACGGGTGTTAAGCATGCTTAAGAGAACACATAGAAGGACGAGTCCACTTGTTTAAGCATGCTTAAGAGAACACATATAGAAGGAAGAATCCACTTGTTTAAGTATGCTTAAGAGAACACATATAGAAGGAAGAATGATTAAGAGAACACATATAGAAGGAAGAATCCACTTGTTTAAGCATGCTTATGAGAACACATATAGAAGGAAGAATCCACTTGTTTAAGCATGCTTAAGAAAACACATATAGAAGGAAGAATCCACTTGTTTAAGCATGCTTAAGAGAACACATATAGAAGGAAGAATCCACTTGTTTAAGCATGCTTAATAGAACACATATAGAAGGAAGAATGATTAAGAGAACACATATAGAAGGAAGAATCCACTTGTTTAAGCATGCTTAAGAGAACACATATAGAAGGAAGAATGATTAAGAAAACACATATAGAAGGAAGAATCCACTTGTTTAAGCATGCTTATGAGAACATTCTTGATACCCCCTCTGACCGTTCCGTTCCGCCTCTTTTTTTTTTTTCATGTGCATAAGAAAAAAGATGGAAAGTGGCAGCGACATAATTACTGAGAGGACAATGGCTAAATTTTAGGAGGGAGAGCAGCAGTGAGAATGAAAGTATGAAAAGGAAGGATAGCAGTGGAAAGGGAAGAATGGTAGGAGAAGAATGTAAGAACATTAATAGGGAAAGGGAAAGAGTAGAAGTGGAAAAATAAGATTTGATTGACTGCAATAATTGTAGGAGTAAGAAAATTCGTAGAAAAGGAAAATAAATTGGTAGTGCTGAAAGAGGGAGGGACGTTAGTGGAAGAGATGAACGGTAGTGATAATGGAAGAGTCGTGGTAGAGGAAGAAGAGAGACGGTAACGCTAGTGGAAGAGGGCGAACAGTAGTGGAAGAGGAAGTATGGCATTGATATTCGAGGTAGAGTGATAGTTGAAGCAGAAGAACGCTAGTAGTTGCGTAAGTATATGAACGCTAGTGTTGTTGAAGGGGGAGTATGGTAGTGGAGGCGGAGGATTCTTCTATGTGGAAGAGGAAGAGTAACAGTGTAGGAAGAGTAATAGTGTAGGAAGAGTAATAGTGTAGGAAGAGTAATAGTGTAGGAAGAGTAATAGTGTAGGAAGAGGAAAAGTTATAGTGGAATAATATACAGTAGCAGGTATGATAACGGTAGAGAAAGACTGATAGATGGAAGTGAAATTGTGGCAGATAATGCGAGGAGATAATATTCTACCAATAGCTTTATTCACGTGGATAAATGGTTAGGATATTTTTTTCCTCGAAGATTAAAAACACTTAACATTCAGAGCTCATTCTGTTCAAATCTCAGTTTGAACCCACTCACAAGTTCAGTTTTGTCTATTAAGACCTTTATTTAAAAAGATACATCGACCTTTAGATATGAACTTTGCATGCCAGATAACCTTTGACCTACCTATGCAAATTCCCCAAGCCACTTCCCTACCCTGGGTAGCTTAGAAGAGTCCATTGTTAGCAAGCGGCGGGGACAGACTGTTTTTTCATGCCGTAAAATTTCAGGCGTCTGTTTTAAGTCTCGTCCCTAGGTGACTGCTTTGGGCTGTAGCAACAATGACAAGAATTCAACGCAGCGATGGTGATTTTGTTGGCGTCGGTGATTTCAGAATGTTCATCATGATTAGATGGGTTGACTATAAATTCCCTTCACAACTGTCTTTCTTTATATATCACTAAAGTGTGTCTTTCTTTATATATCACTAAAGTGTGTCTTTCTTTATATATCAATCACTAAAGTGTGTCTTTCTTTATATATATCACTAAAGTGTGTCTTTCTTTATATATCAATCACTAAAGTGTGTCTTTCTTTATATATCACTAAAGTGTGTCTTTCTTTATATATATCACTAAAGTGTGTCTTTTTTTATATATCACTAAAGCAAGCAAAGTATCGTTTTGTACCACTAATGACAGAAAGACACTTTCATGTACGGCTAAAACAAGCAAGACGCCTTCGAGTACATTAAATACAAGCAACACATCTTCATGTGCTACAAATATTAGCTATATATCTTACATACAAGGCATCTTCATGTGCTACAAATATTAGCTATATATCTTACATACAAGGCATCTTCATGGGCTATAAATATTAGCTATATATCTTACATACAAGGCATCTTCATGTGCTAAAAATATTAGCTATATATCTTACATACAAGGCATCTTCATCATATAGGGCCTACCACAAATATAGGCAAAACATCATATAGGACCTACTTAAAAATACAGGCAAAACATCATTGTATAGGGCCTACCAAAAATACAAGCAAGACATCTTCATATAGGGCCTACCACAAATACAGGCAAAACGTCATCATATAGGGCCTACCACAAATACATGCAAAACATCATTTAGGGCCTACCATAATTACATTCAAGACATCACCAGGTAGGACCTACTACAAATACAGGCAAGACATTATCATGTACCACAAATGCGAGCACGACATTTTCATCATATACCACAAATACTGGCAAGACATCATCAGATATTTCAAATACTGTCAAGACATCATCAGATATTACAAATACTGGCAAGATATCTTTATTTAGCTTACCACAAATACGGGCAAAACATCTTACAAGCAAGACATCTCCATGTATCACAAATACAAGCTAGTTATCATGTACCACTAGTATACCACGTCATTTAAAATATCTTTACACAACAGACAATTAATTCACAGCATTCGTATCTCTTTCTTAAAGAAAAACAAAAGATCTTCTTTTGACATCAATAAAGGTATATACCTCTCATGAACGAACGAACGAACGAACTTTATTTTCAAAGGGTTGAGAATTGGGCACGCTGGCCCGTCTGACATTCTGCCCTTCCTTTCTCTCGTCTTTTATACTGATTTCATTTATTCTCACATACATTTTACCCATTAATGTCAAGGAATTCAACGTTGTAAAGGTAAAATAATAGCATACAAACATTCACAGTATCTAATTATAAACATGAAATAAAATATGTTGAAAAGTACAAAGTAAGTATTACCATGAAACAAAATATGTTGAAAAGCACTAACATCATCATTAAACCTACATTCGATGGTTTGATTCGCGTTTATCTTTTGCTTAAGTCGTCACTCCGTTAAGAACACTTTTCCTAAAATGATTCAAAGTAAAACATGTTTAAAACATATATTGAAAATCGTAAATACTTCAAATGAAAATATTTGTAAATTAAAAATTATAACCTTAGTTTTAACAGTTAAATATATATCTTTGTATGCCACTATCAGAATTGTGTGTATCCTCTAGTCAAGGGTCGGCAATCGGTGGCACGCGACCTACCGGTTGACATTAGATGATTTGATAGATCTGTAGGTAGTGGAGGAAGAACAAACTATTTTTTTAGGGAAATACCGAATTAGCCATCCCCTGTCGGCATTTAAAGCGCAGTAACGAACGAACGAACTTTATTTTCAAAGGGTTGAGAATTGGGCACACAGGCCCGTCTAACATTCTGCCCTTCCTTTCGCTCACCTTTCATACTGAATTCATTTATTCACATTAGCATGTTACATATTAATTTCTAGAAATTCAACGTAAAGTAAAATAATAATAATAATAAGGTAATGTTAGTCCCATAGCAGATTCTGCCGTAGGAGAAGTGAAGTGTTAGAGACGTCATCATACTAGATCCAGCATCGAGACGTGGGGGTGACCATTACCCTTACTCATAAAGCGCAGTAACCCAAGGATTAAAGGCACTTTTCTCTCCGCGTTCCCAGTGAGCGTTCTTTATAATTTTTTTTTACTTCATTCGGAAACTACATGTACATAAGATAGGAGAATAATTCGTAAACTACATGTACATAAGATAGGAGAATCATTCGTAAACTACATGTACATAAGATAGGAGAATCATTCGTAAACTACATGTACATAAGATAGGAGAATCATTCGTAAACTACATGTACATAAGATAGGAGAATCATTCGTAAACTACATGTACATAAGATAGGAGAATAATCTTTTCTTTGAAGTAAAGTTAACTTTCCATAGACTTATAATTTATTTTGCATTTTTTCACCCACTCTTTCGATGCGATTGTAGTAACCAGGTCGCCAGGCAGAGATACAAGTTAGACTGCACTTATGCCATATTCTAAATACTATGAAACTTGAGAATAGATATGCTTATTTTTCAAAGTAGAATTTTAGAGCTTACTGATCCTACCGTTTCTCTAGTGACACATACACAGGTCCAGCTTGCCTAGCAACAATCAGATTGCTGTGACAACAATGATCTCCTTACTTTTGTGTTCCCCAGTAATGCACTAGCAATGCAGATGACACCTAAAATTGCTGTGTAAGGTTTTCTCAAGTGACATCGTTATTCTACGTCATTATTCTCTATCTCTTGTCTCTTTTGTCTAAGTGTGTATCGTGTCTTCTCCGTGCTGATAGCATTCTGTTACTTGTCTTCTCTGTGCTGATAGCATTCTGTTACATGTCTTCAACACGTTTGGTGCCAAATTTGCTCGAATGAAAGGGAAGAATTTTTTTTACGTGTCAACGCCCACCCACACTTAGCGCTTAATTCACACTGAACATGCGGTAAATCTGTCAAAGTCTCACCTGTTACCTTGAAACAGGCTGAAGCTAGTACAGGTAAAACAAAAACAAAAAGAAGGAAAAAATGAAGAAACGCAATTATGAAAATGTGAAAGCCGGTTTAAAATTTATGTAGATGACAAATGAAGATAACTTAGGTAACCATGAACGAAACGGAAGGCCGTGGATTAGTAGAAAGAAATGTTTGGTTGAGGTGTGTGGTCTTGACTGGATCTGGAGATGACGGGAAAAGAAAAAGTGGAGCGTAACGCAGAGAGACCTGGCTCAAATACTTTCTGGTAACGATGACTCAGCTGCTTTGGAGGTCATTACCTCTACGTCTGTCTCAAACATGGCAACTCGCATAAGAGACACTAAGCACGTCAACGGCTCTGGCATGTCTGACCTTTCAAGACCAAACCTTCCATTGACCTTGGCCAGCTGGATTACTGGACCTCACAATACGTTACTGATCCCCCCAACTACAAACTAATACGGGATCATTTGGGCAAATCTACTGCCAAGAGAGGATAATATGAGCAAATGTACTGTCAAGAAGGGATAAAGAGGGGTCACATGCCTAATGACCAATCTGTAAAGTGGCTCAATGTTCAGAAAAGTGGATTATGATTACATCACCGTAATTTTACATGCGACTGGACACACTTTTACGCAGAAGAAGGGGGGCGGAGCGGAGAGGATGTTAGCGTGGGTAATTAAGAACAAATAATCATGAGAAATATAATCATTAAGCAAACAGCGAGGCGTGAACGTAATCTGACCTAAAAAAAAAGGTTCGTCACCTGTATCAAGAAAACAACAGTGCAAAAACAAAATAAAAAAAATAAATAAAAATAACGTGAATATAAAAACTTGTCTCTGAAACGTTAACGTAAAACTGGCCTTCTAGGGTATGCGTCTATTAAAAGATAAAAGTAGTGCACTATATGATACTGTAGCAGGGGGAGTGAAGTGTTAGAGACTTCTCTTAACTAGGTCCAGCATCGAGTGATGGGGTGACCAGTTCCCTTCATTGCTGCCTTATCCTTCACTAACTCAAGAGAAAAGTGAGGTACCCATTTACAGCTGGGCAGGCTGGGGCGAATCGATACTGCGAATCGAACCTGGCTCCTTTGCCTGCAGAGACCAGCACTCTAACCACTCTTTCAGGCTTCAGGTAAAATCTAGCTCCTATGCCAACATTGAGACAACAGTAATCCTGTCTTTGGTTTCTCCTGGGCAATGTGTGTGTTTTTTTTTTTGTTATTTGTCATGCATTGTCCACTGTCTTAATTCAACTACAGTACACCCCATCCCGCTCTGAAGCTAGCTCAAAGGAGTGCGAAAAGTTCATGTAGAAATTGTAACAGTTGCAGATTTCCACATCTTTACATCTCCCTTAAAAAAAAATCAGATTTTACGAGTATATAATACACTGAATCTCTTCAGTGTATCACTCCAGTGAATCTCTTCAGTGTATCACTCCAGTGAATCTCTTCAGTGTATCACTCCAGTATTGTTTTTATATCCCATAGTGTGTCCCCACTAACTATGTCATTCCCCAAAATGCTCTTCCCCCCCCCCCCCCCCAAGAAAAAAGATATAATAAAGAATATTGGGCATGAGCTGATGATATAAACCAAGGTTTTTTAACACATGGGCCACGAATCCTTTTTGGAAGTCCATGAATGGATTCTAGTGGAGTTTTATGTACAGAATCTAAAATTTGAAACGTAATTTATTTGTTTTTAAATTATGCTTGTATGTGCATTTTTTCCCAAGAGGGCATTCATAGCCTTCATGGGACACTCAAATGGGTCCATAGAATCCATCGGACAATCAAAGGGGTCAACAGCCTTCATCAGATAATCAAAGGGATCCATGGCGCAAAAAAGGTTAGGAAACCCTGATATGAACGAGGAAATATGGTTTGAATATGGTGTGGCGTTATCTAAACAACACAAATCGCACTTGTTCGAAAAAGCATTTTCCCAAGTCTTTTCCTCATACAAGTGAAAGGGGAAAAAACACACACATAAGCGCTAAATTAGAAATGGAAAACTATAACATCTTTGTAACAAAACTAAAATGTCTCCAACTACCGCTTCAGTACAGTTTTCGTGCAACTATTGCCTAGTCTCAGTAAGTAAGCTATCAAAATGTAAGCCTACCACACCATATCGACTTCAGCCACGCTTGACAAAACATTGAGGTTAAAATAGCTTGGAAGTAAAATTACTTTGTAATATTTGCGAAAGAAAACCACCGTCTCCTGTTTTGTTATCTTCCATTCGACATGCTGAATTATTTTAGCCATTCATTTTTATGCCAAAGCTCTTAGAATGCATTTACTTGAAACAACCCCGGTCATAAATTTCCATATATCCATGAGATGAAAGACTGCGTCCTTTTCAATATAGAAGAAGAGACATTTATTCAATGACCCGTGGAATGTGCCACGAAAGCGTGGGTAACGTTTAACCCCTCTACTTTACCTTTTTCGTATATGGAAGCATAAAGCGTTACTGAAGGCATATAAACGTGCCCAGAATTCATACCAAGTTTAGCGTGTCCTCATAGAAAAGAAATTTCGCTAAATTAAGCTATAGAAATATAATAATACACGGGGTCCTGTTTTTTTCTTCAGAAACTGCGGCTACCCGAAAATAGAGTCAGCGCATGCGCACCGGAATCTTTGAAATATTGTTATGACCTATCAAGTAGAAGGTCAGGCCGCAGGCGTTTCAGCGTTGCTTGTTGAAATTTAGGGGTACAATTTCCTGTGATGAAAAGAATTTAGCAAAGATATCTTTGTCATAAATTTTGTGAACAGTTAATTTTGTGTAAAAAAAAAAAAACCTACAAATTTTAACAAATTTTGATTTCTTTGTTTTAAAGGGTCTAAACTTGAGACCTGCATCACCATCGTTATTATCATCATCATGTTCCAATGCGAGCCACCACTTCCGCTGGTTCACTTACAGGAAGCCTGTATGAAGCATTCACACGCTCTTGTAGTGTGGTAATTTGTTTTACATGATGAGGTTGGCAGCCTCATGTACAACCTCATTTTAGTCGCCTTGTCCGACACATCAGCAGCAGATATTTCCATCACATTCTCCTTAACACATAGCCAGATGTAACAAGCTAGGAACCAGAGGCGTCCCTCAAGTATTTGGCACCGGGGCGGATCTTAACCTTGACACCCACCCCCAATAATAATTAAAAAAAAAACACTTGCAAGTACATTTTCAACAGTAAGTACTATAATGATAGTATCATATGGCTCCCCTTCCTTGCTGCCACCCGGGGCGGTCCGCCCCCTCGCCCCCCTTAGTACGCCACTGCTAGGACCCGTCATTGAAGCATCATTTTTTGGTGATGCCTAGATGGCCGGGAGGATAGTGTGATTAGCTTGCATAGCTAGGCGGGGTTGTCGCACGGAAGGTCCTGGGTTCGAGTCCTGGGTACGCCACTCACGTCTTTCTGTTTTTCTGTTGTCTAGTTTTCTACTTTATTTCTTACGAGTGCCGGAAAACACACCTTTATGTTTGTCTAATATTTATTTACTAGGAACTACGGAACAGAGATAGACACAAATAAATACGGTTGGCAAATAGAGGAGATGAGTAAAGGTATACTCTCAGGAAAGTACTAACCAGTATAATCTGACATGGCGTTGTATAAGAACTGAAACCACCATTTCAAGTGTACATGGGTGCTTTGATGTAGGCTTACTGCACGAGACCAGCTACCGGGGTGCTTTGATGTAGGCTTACTGCACGAGACTAGCTACATGGTTGCTTTGATGTAGGCTTACTGCACGAGACCAGCTACATGGGTGCTTTGATGTAGGCTTACTGCACGAGACCAGCTACAGGGGTGCATTGATGTAGACTTACTGCACGAGACCAGCTAAATGGGTGCTTTGATGTAGGCTTACTGCACGAGACCAGCTACAGGGGTGCTTTGATGTAGACTTATTGCACGAGATCAGCTAAATGCGTGCTTTGAAGTAGGCTTCCTAAGAAAAATTCACCGAATCTTTTGGCCGAATACCATCACTAACCAAGATCTGCTTACTCGTAGCAAGCAAGAGGACATGCACACCATCATAGCTGGCAGACGCTGGAGCTGGGTTGGCCATGTCCTCAGAAGAGACCCTGATGCCATCACAAGAACAGCTATGCTTTGGACCCCTGAAGGAAAACGAAAGAGAGGCCGACCAAAAACAACCTGGCGGAGGACTATGGAGTCTGAGATGCAAAGAATGAACCAGAGTTGGGGCACTGTACGAAGGATGGCCACCGACCGAGCAAAGTGGAATCAATTTGTTGCTGCCCTACAAGACGCCACTAGGCGTGATGGCCACTGACTGCTTTGACGGTCTGCGGCTAAGGATCAAAGAAGAAGAAGTAGGCTTACTGCACGAGACCAACTACATGGTTGCTTTGAAGTAGACTTACTGCACGAGACCAACTACATGGTTGCTTTGAAGTAGGCTTACTGCACGAGACCAGCTACAGCGGCAACTGTATGTTCCATAAGGACATAAAAGGGAGATGATAATGATAGTGTATTATACAAGAAAAGAATAAGAAAGAAAAACACAGAAAGAAAAGATAAAGGCCAGAGTATGGAGTTCAAAGACAGATAACGATTGACAAACACAGAAAGAAAAGATAAAGGCCAGAGTATTGAGTTCAAAGACAGATAACGATTGACAAACACAGAAAGAAAAGATAAAGGCCAGAGTATTGAGTTCAAAGACAGATAACGATTGACAAACACAGAAAGAAAAGATAAAGGCCAGAGTATTGAGTTCAAAGACAGATAACGATTGACAAACACAGAAAGAAAAGATAAAGGCCAGAGTATTGAGTTCAAAGACAGATAACGATTGACAAACACAGAAAGAAAAGATAAAGGCCAGAGTATTGAGTTCAAAGACAGATAACGATTGACAAACACAGAAAGAAAAGATAAAGGCCAGAGTATTGAGTTCAAAGACAGATAACGATTGACAAACACAGAAAGAAAAGATAAAGGCCAGAGTATTGAGTTCAAAGACAGATAACGATTGACAAACACAGAAAGAAAAGATAAAGGCCAGAGTATTGAGATCAAAGACAGATAACGATTGACAAACACAGAAAGAAAAGATAAAGGCCAGAGTATTGAGTTCAAAGACAGATAACGATTGACAAACACGGGAAGCCAAAGCAGCTAAGAACCTTATGAATGGCTAACAAGGATGACCAAAAAACATAAATGGACAGACAGCAACAATTGTTAACCTCTGCTCCACAAGGAACGAAAAGGAATTAAGTTTGAGCAAATATGGCTGTTGTGTAAAGATTTGTTTAAAAAATGAATGCGAATTCTCGAATGCGATTTTGTGTGATAAATGGGAGTGAATGGCCCGTCCTCCGTGGCGACGCCGATGAAAGTCGAAATGGCTTAAACGGAACCAAGAATTTCCCTACTTCTAAAACCTAATCCACTTGCTTTGTGGTGCTAGCCCACGCCACGCCTCTCCACTCCCACTCAGGGGTGGGAAAGGTATTGGAGGGAGGTTCAGGGTGCCCATTGTTCGGCCCACGGCGTCAGCAAGTAGGGGAGCTAGAATTCTCACACACCACGAGGCAGGGGATCAAAGGGGTAGGTTCGTATAGAGGACATGAAAAAAAAAAAAAGAAAAAAAATCATTTAAAATTCGTGGTGGCAACTGCAGCTGCTCTTGACGCCATAGATGTCACCAGATCCTACTGCAGCAGGTGTTTTCAGCACCGTGGCCGTGGCGTGAGAATGTGTGATTTCCTTGTCGTGTGTTTCAGAAAGGTAGTTTCTGTGCTACAGGTTCGATATTGGAACGTTGTCAACAGGTGTTTTCGATTTCTTTATCAATGTAATGACTTATGGTGTCTGGTGTTTCAACTTTTGATAGTTAGGAATTTCTGCGTACATTTTACGCAATTCAGTTGGTCAGTTTTTTCTTATTGGACATTGTCTACATGAGTTGAGTTTCCATTTTCTGGTCATTTGTTTCATGTGGTTGTCAGTTTAGATGCCTTTGCAATCTTCCGCGTTTATTCAGTGATCATTTCAGTGACGTGATATATTTCGCATCATTTCTTCGCGAGTCTTGTAGTTCGGTGTATTCTGATTTCTTCTTCATCGTAGGTGAATTATAGTATATTCTACTGTTAAATATTTTATCACAGGATTTAATTTACAAGCGAGAATGGGTAGAAATATTATGTAGACGCCAGTAATAATAGATTGTTTCGCGCTATGGAAATTAAGTTTCCGCGTTTTGAATGATACCAGCAGTGAGAAATATAATGTCCAGTTATCACATCTATTCGAAAACTAGACCTTAATCGTGATCACATCTATTCGAAAACTAGACCTTAATCGTGATCACATCTATTCGAAAACTAGACCTTAATCGTGGAAGGAGTGTCGTCACGGGCATTGGAATTGTTTTAGTTATTTATTAATTTGTTTATTTTTTGCGTCGTTCGAGACATATGCCTACAGGTTAATTGAAAAGTCACTTCCTATTTTTAAACGATTATTTTTTCACTATTTTCCTATAAATAGATATGAAACTATATCACGATGAAGAAAAACGAATGTCATTCTCTAAAATAAAATGCTGTGTCACGTTAACATAACAATTCAGCTTGAGATCCGGTCTGTTCAGCATATGACTTGAAAGCTAGCAGCATCTTTTGGCTGTCTGTTGTTACGTGCCTACACTGGCCATTTAAGATTGTATTTCTGTTTTGTGTCGGGAAAAATAAAGTTAACAAATTAACTTTATTTGAATGACATCTCTTGCGCCTTGTTTTCACATTTCTGTCATGTATAACCAATAAATAAAGTTATCTGCACTTTGGTTGGTCGTCCAAACGCATAAATTAAATGTTCGGATATTTTCATTTGAGATATATAGTAGTGGATTTATCACCGTTTTCGTTGATCTGTGTGATAAAGAATAGATACTATTTTTTCTTAGCTTGAAATGCAGGTGTTTAATTATTGTATTTTCCTGATTTGCTATTTAGCGTGGTCAAGCCCTAGGCCTATATTTTTATCTCTGTTTGAAGAGACAGGAAACGAAGAACAGTACTGCATCCTTGGGTGTGTTGTACAAAGTGACTAATATGAGGTTGTGCGTGGTGAGGTTGGCAACCTCATCGTGTATATAAATTGCTACAGAAACCACTAGTACAGGAGCACGTGACTGTTAGGTTCAGGTTTTCTTCATGTGAACCAGCTGCAATGGTGGTCAGCATGCTCCATAAGGAGCACAAAGGTCAATGATCCTGATGACATATATGCGTATGTATGTAGGCTATGTGTATGTGTATAGGCTTTGTGTGTGTGTGTGTTTTAAAAACTACAAGAGAAAGTAAGTTCCGATTCGTCACCTTCATTTATTTCTTCACCGGGCTAAGTTCATAATAAAGTCTCCCACACATGCTCCCCAGTTATACATTAACTTTGTTGATTTTGAAAAGGCTTTTGACAGCGTACACAATGACAGCCCATGGAAAATACTGAGGGTTTATGGAATTCCCAGTTGCATTGTTTCCATTATAAAAAGCCTCTATTCTAACTTTACATGCAGCGTTGGATTGAGTAATCTAACTTTCGAAGTGAAAACAGGAGTACGACAGGGAATGCCCTTTATCAACAACATTATTTTTGACAGACATAGATTGGGTGATGCGCCAAACAACAGGGCAGTTCAAGAGGAATTAGATGGACTACGTTTTCTACACTGGAAGACCTGGAAAATGCAGATGACATTGCACTACTCGCACATTCACATCAACACATTAAAAAAAAACCGATAGACTGAATTAGCCAGCAGGTTGGTCTGAACATCAATCTGAAGAAGACAGAGGTCATGCCACTCAATGTGGGCAATCCTGAGCCAATAACAGTAAGGAACCAGAAGTTAGAACAGACAGACACATTTACTTACCTAGGATGCATAGTAACACCAGACGGCAGAACAAGCAAGGACATTAACAACAAAATGAATAAAGCGAGAACAGCCTTTGCTAGTCTCAACAACATTTGGAGGTCTTCCCAATACAGCACAAACACCAAATTAAGACTGTGTGAGAACTGTGTACTTTCTGTGCTTCTCTATGGTGCGGAATGTTGGAGAGTAACAGAAGGAAATGTCGAAACTGTCCTCCTTCCACACAATCTGCCTAAGGACAATTCTCCGAATCTGTTGGCCGAATATCATCAGCAACCAAGCACTGCTTATTCGCAGTAACCAGGAAGACATGCACACCGTCATAGCTGGCAGACGCTGGAGTTGGGTTGGCCACATCCTCAGAAGGGACCCTGATACCATTACAAGAACAGCTATGCTATGGACCCACGAAGGAAAGCGAAAGAGAGGCCGACCAAAAACAACCTGGTTAAGAACTGTGGAAGCCGAGATGCAAAGAATGAACCAGAGTTAGGGCACTGTACGAAAGATGGCCTCCGACCGAAAAAAAGTGGAATCAATTTGTTGATGCCCTACAAGACGCCACCAGGCATGATGGCCACTGACTGCTTTGACGGTCGGCGGCTATGGATCAAAGAAGAGAAGAACATGCTCCCACATTTTCTCAGTTCTTCAGCGCATATTAATCGACTACACTTGCTGATACACGTGCTTATTGATAATGAACATCAGCATAGGTACAGTTATCGTATTTGGGACTGGCACGTTCCTTTGCTGAGTGTGACTAGTGTCTTTAGTAAGCTGAATGTTCATAAGAGTTATATTTTTCTTCTTCCTCGTTCAACTTGAGACTTCCACATTAATGACTAATAAATGCAGGAGTCAGCTCAAGGTTCCTGACATCTCCAAATAGTTTTTCGTGGAGAAAAGTCTTACTTACTTAGTCGTTCCCCTTCTACCGTGAGGTGTAGAGGTTTGGAGAAAAGTCGATTGTTGAAATATGCTACTCCGTTCATTGCTGTATGTTATGCATGAATGCAGCAAATGTTCGGCTGTCATGGCGCTGATGCCATAAGTGCATGTTGCACCAACCTGTACTTGTGGTATAGATGATACCTCAGTCTGTTGTGTCCAGCCTGAAAATCATGACCTAGTCTCGCCTACACAGCTGAAAAACATAAATTTATCGGACTAAGGGACTTTTCAGAGGAGAGCAAATACAAACACAGTATATACTACACAAAGTGTGCTCTCCGGGGACATAATAAAGAATATGACTACTGCTCCATCAGGCATGTCATAAGATTGGACGAATATGAGGTTAAACAAATTGTTAAACAAATTGCTACAGAGACCACCATTTCAAGTGTACCTAGGTGTTTTGATGTAGACTTACTGCAAGAGACCAGCTACAGTGGCGACTTTATGTTCCATAAGGACATAAAAGGGAGATGATAATGGTAGTGTATTATACAGATGATAATGGTAGTGTATTATACAAGAAAAGAATACGAACGAAAAACAGAAAGAAAAGCAGAGAAGAATAAGAATGAAAATCACAAAGAAAGAAAAGCAGTCATACCGTAGCTGTCCATGAAAGTTAATTATTTTGTGATTGGCGCACTAAGTTTACTATATATTAGTCTTACCATATAGTCAGTGGCCCCCACTTTTTGTCTTTCTTCTTTGGCCCTTGACCACGGACTGACGAAGCAATCAGTGACCGACCCCTGATAGTCTATTGTAAGGGAGTAATAAACTGTCTCCTTTTTGCTCGGCGGCAGCCAACCTTGGTGCAGTGCCTCGGCTCTGATTCATTCTTTGCGTCTCTGTTTCCACAGCTCTCCTCTAAGTTGCTTTTGGTCGGCCCCTCTTTCGTCTTTCTTCTGGGTTCTATAGCATGGTAGAACTGGTGATGGTGTCAGGTTCTCTTCTGAGGATGTGATCAACACAGTTCCAGCCTCTACACCCTCTGATGGTACGCATGTCTTCTTGGCGGCTTCAAGTTAGCAGTTTTTGATTGGTGATGGTATTTGGCCAGAAAATTCTTCTTTGGTCATTTCTATTTGATTACCTCCAGCAATTTGCACCGCACGAAAGTGCAGAAAATACACAACTCTCATATATTTTTAATTCAGTGTTTATGCTTTATCGGAAAGATTTCCAGATGTTGTTTACTTTCTGGCTTTACTGGATGACAGTTTGGCGTTTGTGTTCCTGGGAATTCATAAAATGTTTCTCTTAAATTTTATATTTTAATACACTTTTGGACGCAGCTTATTTGAAAGTATGTGTACTTCTGGATACAATTTTATTGAAATTATCTGCGCACTTTTGGGCACTACTTATTTGAAATTATCTGTGCACTTTTGGACACAATTTATTTGAAATTATATTTGCATTATTGAAGTCAACTTAATTGAAATTATCTGTGCACTTTTGAACAACTTATTTTAAATTGCCGCTGCACTTTCTGACACAACTTGTCTGTAACGTTTGCATTATGTTGGACACCTCCCCCTTTCCAAAAAAAAACATGTAATTGTTCTGTTTATTGTTAAAAAATAAAAGGCTTAATATGAAAAGGAAGTGAAATTAATTTTCCAAAATTCTTATGTGCCATGCCTCTCCTAATTTACAGTTAAGCTTCGGGCGGTATGTGTCAGCGAAAATAGTTTTCAGGCCGAACCTTTGTTCATCTCCTCAATAAGTAATTCCCTCGCTCCCCTGTTGCTGGCTGCTTTCTGATGTTGTTTAATTGCCGAGTTTAGCTGTGTCCTGTTAGGTGAGGGAAACATGACCTAATTTATACATACATCCCGACTTAAGACAACGATAATGCCCCTTAACTAACTACACGTAGGAGTCTGACTGACGCAATTATTTGCTTCTATGTTGATGTTGTGTACTGTTAAGTTTCAACTTTGTTCGAATCTAAATTGCATCTTGATTTTCCTGGAGATAATGTGGATACTAAACTGATGTTTTGTTTTTAAACACATAGTATGACGCTTGTAATTCACTGTTGTTCTTACGTATTCGAGGGTTTGTTTTAAGATTATTCGGATTCTTACCGGCTACCATTCTGAAAGTTTGTAAGGAGCGGCTACGGGAGTTCCATATAGCTGTTAGGTTTGGGTTGAATTGGTTTCTTTTTAAGGACTATCTTCATTGAACACGGACAACTCCATCAGTGCTCCGATCTCCTCCCTTAGATCATACAAGGAGGATCTCAGCACAGTGCATGAACTCCGTAGCACTGGCGAGAATCCTTTTGTGTGTATATATCAATCACACATTCTATAAATATTTTTGTAGTGCGTAGGTTTCTAATCTTTAAATTTCGCCAGGGCAGCGGCCGGATGGCCTACATAGCTTTTATATTGTTGTAATTACTTTGTACATTGAGAGTTGTTTACATGTTATTGGAAACTACAATGATAATTCAGAATTGTTTTACGGTCACCCAAGTCTATATCAAAAATTAACAATGCTACTTCATATTCTTCTCTTGTTTCTTCGTCTTCTTCGCTAGATGTCACATAGACGAATATATTTTCCTGTAAAACTGGCAGCCCGTCTGGTTTATTGATCCAGAACGCCATTTTGTGAATGTCATGCTGTCAGCTTGCTGTTATCGTGGAACCGACATTCTTGAAAGACATGTTTTACTGTTTGCGTCTCTATCCTACAAGAACACGTGCCTGTTAAATTAATTTTTTGAACAGATGGTATCTGAGTCTGCAGCAGTCAGTTCTGAGCCTGAAAATTACCACTAGGGGATGAGTAGTATGTTTCTTAAACTTCTGAATCTGTGTATTCATTTTTTATTTAGTCGCCTCATACGACATGCTTGCTGGGAGCAATAGTCCTTTTTTTCTTTCTAAGTACATTAATTTTGTTACTGCTTGCTTTTATTATTTCCAAGAAGTTTGTTTTCACATTGAGTTCCATTTGTGTTTCCGTCCTTTGCTGGCGATATCCCGCTGTTTCAGTTGCTCCAACACATCATCTAGCGCGTGCAGTGTAAACTTTGTCATTGTGTGCACAACAGCCACATTTCGTATTTCGTTTCTTTTATTTAAACTAAAAATTCTTTTTTTTTCCCCACAACCGTCTTCCTCCTTGCTTTTGTTTTACTAACTAGGCTGTATTTTTCAATCAGCACATTTGCTACATTGATATCGCTTTACTATTAGTCATTTTCTGAACTTACTATTTATCAACGTTGCAAGTGCCCAGTAGTCCCTGTCACGACTAGCACATTTTAGGACTTCGTCGTGTTAGCTGATACGCACTAGTAGTCCTTTTCAGGGCTTAGTATTTATCAACGCTGCACTAGAGTTGACAGAGTTCCAATTTTTCTGTTTTTTTTTTTTAAATGGCGAACGCGCACTGATATAAACGAAAGAATTAGGTCTAGGTTGAAAGGAACATGCCACGCCAGAAGACGGAGAAAGCCACAATGGAAAAAACTGCTATACTCATTCCTACAAACAGTTTCCAATGGTCTTCTAGTGTGATCCTGGGAGTTCTTTTACTCTCATTTTTCAATGATTTTGCTAGTTAATATACCGGTAGTTATGTTTCATTTTTGTCCTGGTGTAGGTTTTTACATTTGTCTTTGCTGCAAATGTTTCTTGCTGCCTTGTGCTGTGCCTTTTATCTGCCAGTGGATAATTCCTCCTTGAGCTTCTCTCCAGATCTTCTCTCCAGTGTGGTTTGTAGTTTTTTTCTAGCTCTTCGAAGATATCTATCCCGTTGGTGAGGTGTGCTGATCTGTTTGCAGTAGTTCTCAATTAGTGCTGTTAATTTTTCCCATGTTGCCTTTTTATAGGTACATCTTGTTACACTTTTTGCTGTAGTGGCGTAAATTAGATTCGTCTGGTCACATCCTCCCAATTGTTCTAGACCTGTTCTATGTGTTATGTGCCAGGTCTTCGGTGGCAATGGATGGATCTGGCAGCGAAGTTGTATGTCAGAATTAGTGCTATTCCTTTGTGTCCATCATTGTCTATCCTTAAGGTTAAGAAGAGGAAGAAGGAATAAGAAAACAATAGAAAACACTAACCAGGTCAGTTATCTAGCATACCTTCATTCTTATATCCTTAATCTCGAAAAAAAAAAAAGAAAATGGAGGTAACAGGACTTATAGACCATCCTGTACAACTGCTAAATCAGGAGTGTTCACATTGTTAGAACTGATGGCCATTATTAACAATATAAAATGCACGCCGCCGAGTGAAGAGCGGTGTGATATCATATCCTTCTGTTTGGTCCTTAGCCGCCGACTGTCAAAGCAGTCTATGACCATGACGCCTGGTGGCGTCTTGTAGGTGTGATATCACGTAATAAAAATGTACTCCAGCAAGTTTTCATTATCACGCCAGGTTGTGCTCCATGTCCTACACTCGGGCAACAGTGATGCTTGTCCAGTGCTCGTGCATGTTGTTGTGAGTTGTGTTAAGTCGCTGTTGGCACAATGAACTTTTGTTGTTTCGCCAGTAGTAACAATGTTATGGATAAAACTCTTACTTTTGAAATCGTCGACAAGTAATTAAAATAGATAATTCTTCAGTGCGAAAAGTGTCAGCTAACATGAACTTGCTTTTAATTTCATGTTTTCTTTCCCCTGATGATTGTTTTTCCTACAGTTCAGCAAACTTCATATTTAGAGCTACTAGAAATTCGTGTTTTAGTTTGTGGAAGGACATCTTTATTCATATAACTCCTAACCCTAACGGATACGAGGCGACATTTTTGGATGGCATATAGATCATGTCCCACTCTTCTTTATTTCAGTCTATTATATGACCGACATTTAGAGAATCCAGTAAGGAAATTTTAAACTTTCATGATTGCTGCTCTCAGATAAGACTAAATACCTTTCCCCATAGATTGTGTCATTGTAATAAGCCATCTTGTTCTGTCTCTTGCTTTGATTGAACATTCTGACAAAACACTTCATGACACCTTTTTTTTTCTTTCCCACTTACACAGTTCATCTGTCATGCTTGCCGTTCAGTCTTTCATTCTACTATTGTTTTCAACAGTGATGTATCTCTTAAAATGTCTACAACATTTTAGTTACTATAGTCTATTTCTCTTTTCCTTGCGCATATTTTTTTCTTCAGGACACCTTTTTTGTGTATTGTTTCAATTAAAATGCGCCGCACATAATATAAATAAATGCAGCCATTATTTTTTAAAACAGTCGGTAATTGTGCGAACATTCTATTACTGACTAGACCTCGCTGAACAAAATGCACAAGAGAAGACAATCAGTGTCGAATATACTTCAGATCAGATAACAAAACCTGAGCCCCACTGTGTTTGTAACACACATCCCTACAAGGGGACAATTGAGAGAAGTAATCGGATAAAAACAAACTTTAAATGTATTAAACTTCCGTATAACCGAGATGAACATTATACAGAAACCATTCAAAAGCGCAGTGAACACATAATTTGGTGCAGTGAATGTCCGGGTATATTTCTTCTGCCCTAAGTTAGAACTTGCGAATAAGAGAAATGTGTATTAAATGTATGAAGTCTAAACTTTAAGAAATGACAGGGTATAATGGTAGATAAAGAAGCTTATCCCTTGCGTATTCCAACATGACTGTATTTGCGTCATCGAATACCTGACATTGTAATGTTAACACGCTGAGAAAATTTAATCATACTTGTCACTGACAGAGACATGAAAGTGTAAACATTCTTTCACCTTTTAACTCCCAACGGAGCATAGGCCTTCAACAAACGTATGCTTAGTCTACCTGTCCCTTGTCATCAGCTCAAGGTCTTTACGTTTCTTCTTCATCCCCTTCATGTCTGTCTCCAGTTGTCTTTTTGATGTATAAACATTTATAACACATAATGAAGGGCAAACCCGAGGCCTGTATTAAGGTCTTTGTCTTGTGCAGTCTGACCTATACTGTATAATAGGGGAACAACAGAAGTGATTGCGTCATTAATAGGCTGGACTGCCCATGGTATATTTCTGGTGTTATGTATTGCGGGTCGCACTAATGACCCGTCATCGAAGCATCATTTTTTGGTGATGCCTAGATGGCAGGGAGGATAGTGTGATTCGCTTGCATAGCTAGGTGGGGTTGTCACACGGAAGGTCCCGGGTAAGCCACTCACGTCTGTTGTTTTTCTGTTGTCTAGTTTTCTACTTCTTTATTTCTTACGAGTGCCTGAAAACACGTGACCTTTATGTTTGTCTAATATTGATTTATTCTTTTTGATATGCTCTTTAGTCCTGCTTTACCTCAGTTACCATGGGAATTCAAGAACAGGGATTGTCTGGTAATACTATCAACAAGTTTTCTCAGTGCGTGTCTTATCCATCTCCAGAGTCTTCTTCGCATCTCTTGTTCCACTGGCACTTCTCTAGTTCTTGTCATTAGTTCCACATTAGTGACCTTGTGATGGCCACCGACCGTGCAAAGTGGAATCAATTTGTTGTTGCCCTACAAGACGCCACTAGGCGTGATGGCCACTGACTGCTTTGACGGTCGGTGGTTAAGGATCGAAGAAGAAGAAGAGTGACCTTGTCATACCATTTCAATAGAAGTGTAAACATGCCTTAGAAAATGCAATCATACAGTAAAAGCTAGACCAAGAGACACGTGTCTCTGAACCTGCTTGTGCCGAAACACTTGTATGACGGGGGAACCTACGTCTTATTATCAGATTGCCTCATGTTGTAAATTTCTCTTACAGAGTTTCAATTTTGCCAGCCATTTCTTGTCTTAAACTATGCCTTCCTTTCAGAATAATAAACATATGTAATAAAAAATAAAAACAAATACTATACTTACGCATACAAATTAATAAAGATAGTAATAATTATAGTGGAGTCATTCAGGCGTCTGTCATACAAGACGACTAACATGAAGTTGTGCATAAGGGCTGGCAACCTCAACATGTAAAACAAGTTGCCACAGAAACCATGGTTACAATAGCATGTGATTGCTTGGTGCTGGCTTCCTGCAAGGGGACCAGCTGCAATGGTTACTCCATGCTCCGTCAGTAGCGAAAAGGAAAATAATGCTGGTGATGTTTGAGGTGTTGCCTAGAGACGAGAATACTGTAATAAGAATCTTGCTAAATAAAAAAGTCACAAAACGTCATATTCAAATTCAGATTTGCGACGTATTTTTAACATTAACTACATAGGGATAACTTTGCCTTTCTGTCCTTTGTGTCCCATGAATGAGATAGATACAATTAAGAATGTATTTTAAGAACGGTTTTACTCTAGGGGCTTTCTTTCGGAGAAGAAGGGTCTTGTGAAGTAGTTCGACCATGTGTAATGTTCATTTACCATTTCTGAAAGGCGGCTACCCTTTCACATACCTCATACCCTCCTATAGGGTAAATTGTAACGGCACAAATAGCATTGTGAGATTACATCTATGTCCCTAAGGGCTACTTTCTAGTTAGGTTTGGTTCAGTTGGCAAATTTCTTGTCACTCGACTGGGCAGATTTCGAAGTGGTGTCCCCGAAACAGTAGTATATCTGGGAGTCGGAATGGCTAGAAGATGCGAGCGATAGTTCCAAATGACCGGGAGCTTTGAAAGCGGGGACTTTAGCGATAGTTCTAAATGACAGATAACATTGAAAGCGGACATCTTTTATCAGATTGCCGTGTCATAAAGACATCCAAACAGACAAAAAGCCGGATTTCTGCTCCGGAGACCGCTGCTTTCTAAGCAGTTTTTGTAAGGATTTTTCTCAGCTGTGCGAGTTCTTATACTTCTTCTTCTTCTTCGTTCGTCCTGAAAAGGACGGTGGTTGCGTTGTGTCTGTTTACGCCTAAGCTGTGATATCTGCACCTTTCGGTCGACACATCCGACTTCTGCACGGCATTTTTTAGGACCGGGTTTGCCTTCCCATTGCGATCCACACTCGCTCAGCCAGACTGCACTGCTGCAGACTGTTTTCAGGACCACCACGTGGCTGTGGAGTGCGGTCTTGACCAGCTCTGATTCGCTGGTCCTGACGCAGCAATCAAGCTATGAGTAGCTGACTGCGTTCTCTATTGCTGCGTTCTTATACTATGTATATATATATATATATATATATATATATATATATATATATATATATATATATATATATATATATATATATATATATATATATATATATATATATATATATATATATATATATATATATAGCGTTATTGGTTTCTGTCTTTAGCTTCAATTTGACCACAACTGACAATCTGGCATGTTTAATCAAAGAGCACACGGAAAAGAGAACTGGAGACACTGAAAGACCTTGAACCGATGGCGCGGGACAGGAAGATTTGGTGTCAGTTATTTGAAGGCTATGCTTGCTCCTTTGGAGTTGAAACGTGAAAGGGGAATGTAGAGGGGTTAAAAAAAAACAATAAGTACAATATAGCAAGACAATAACTGATATACAACCGCCAGGTAAAAATAAGAGGGGAAGATCTATAGTACACGGAGATCTTCTGTGGCCGGGCAGGGTAGTGGGGGTTGCTGTTTAATTCGAGAGTCTTAGATTTTGATTACTAGCTAGCCTGCTAGAGGTGATGATTTCTCTCTACAGACTTACAGGAATTTACCAGGTTCGGGGACAATCCTCTATGATGTTTTATTTTTAGAGCATATGGTTATTATTTGTGTTGCACCTGCAACGATTAGCTTTGGCATGATCCTTTAATAATTGGTATGATGGCTAACTGCAAACATATGATTCGTCAACAGCATTTGTGTTCAATGAAACAAATGTTTATTCAATTTCCAACAAGAACTGGGTTAAGTCAAATGGTAACCACACCAAATTTGCATAATAGCATGTTGACATTTAATAAACAAGCATAAAAAGTCAATGCATTATTTTAATGATGCAATATTCCTTATTGCATCTCGTAATCTTTTCAAGTTGCTAAAACATGGCGTGGCTCCTCTATCCTTCTAGTGTTCCTTCGTTTATTTGTTAATGTGGTCTAGATTTCACGTTTTTCTTATCTCTTCATTTCAATGAAGAGCCAAACTTTCTCTTATTCATTAGTATTCCTTAGTTTTGACTTTCTCTCAGCTTAAGGACCTTCATTCTTGGTAAAGGTTCAGATGTATGCCTGGGTTTACAATTCTTTACCCAGTTTTCGAGCGTAGCTCCGTTTCAGTTATGACTGTGGGCTCTAACTGTTATTGCATTCAGTATTTAGCAATACTTACAGTTTTCATGAATTCACAAACAAATTATTCTATGTTTCGAAATTACACAGTTGCTTTAATTGTGCGAAGTCAATCTCCTCTATAGAATATCACTGAGCAAAGAGAATTACGTCTTGTCTCCACCGCTCTAAATTCATTACTGACTAAAAAAATGGCTTCGTCTCTTGTTCATTCCGGGGAAAAAAGACTCAGCCTAACCATTGGTGGAAAATCACGTGACCAATGCTTGGCGTTACGAAGCGAAGCTTAGCCTAAAATAATGCGTGGCTTTTCGAAGCTAACCTGGTTTAATTAAACATCTGCGCCAAGACTTTTTTAATCTTCTGTTTCTATAAAAAATTATTTTATATGTTAATATAGCCTGTATCTGAAAACTTACGGTATACGCGGTTACATACAGATCCCGGGGCCCTGCAAATGTATCCCGTAGGGAGACATTTGAGTACTATCAATAACAAAAATCCATCCCCATAAAATTTCTAAGTTCAAAAAAATTTTCAGAAAAATTTAAAGTTCAAAAATTTTTCTAAGTCCAAAAATATTTCCCAAAAATTTAATTTAATTCCTATACTGGGGTCCTATGTCTATATGAGGTCGTCTGCTATGTAAAAAAAACTAGTAGTGGACATCAACTTCAAAAAGTGTAACTTATTCATCACATCATAATATTTTTCACCAAATTTACAAATTGGCAACACTGCCTAACAAAATCTGCAAAACACTCATAAGGTCATCACTAAAAAAAATGTGACGAGTGGCAACACTGGGGAATGAACAATAAACTATCTTATTTGCAGAACTTGGCTGGATTATCATAATCTATTACATTTTATTCAAAAATATAGTTGATTACATTCTCTTGTATGTGGTGGGGGGTGTTGTGGTTGGTGACCTCCTCTTCTGGGTGGTGCATGATTGTAATTTTCTCTACAGGACTTGTAACCATGTCCGAGCCTACCGCATGTAAAGCATCCGTTTGTATTGACATTATTGACGTCGTTTTGCCTCTGTGTGGGGGGTCTATAATTGCGGGGTCTATCATCACGTATTCGTGGGCGAGTCCATTGCCTCCTGGTATGGTCAACTTCCATAGGCTCATGCTCATCATAGTCCCTATATTCTGGTCGGGGTTCCCTACCTGCTCTTTGTTGGAACCTTCGGTGAAGATTTTCCTCCTGTATTGCTGCTTGGATTGTTTCAGCAATAGTCTTGGTGTCTTTTCTAATAAGATGCCTTCTGATATTTTCCGCTCTAAGGCCATCGGCAAATATCCCCACTAACTGTATTTCTACATCAGATGTGGTAGGGATTTCTCCGCAAAATGCCTCTTCTGCCATATTGAGGAATCGATCTCCAAAAAGTTGTACCGATTCATCTCTTTCCTGTTTCATGCTTCTAAGGACTGACCAAGCATGCATTTTGTCTATTATTTCCCCATATCTCTGGGTGAGCTCTTTCTTTAGGGACTCGTAGGTTTCTGTGGGGTACTGCTGGGACCTCCTTCTTAAAAAATCAGTCACGTACGAATCAGAACCTAACAGAGCGATTTTCTTTTTCTCTTCATCATTTGTTGTTTCTGCTATTGCCGCAAATTTGTCTATGTCGGCCAACCATCTCCTGAATTTCTTCTTATCTCCCTCGAATGGTTGTACTATGGACCTAACTTGGGATAATTTTGCATAATTGCTATTCTTTTCTAAGTTCTCAGTAAGGCGCTGTAGCGCTATCAATGTGGGTTCCTCCATATTTGGATTGACTGGGGGCTGCAACGGTTGTGCATTTACAGGTTGGTTCTGTGGTTGTTGTTGTTGTTGGTCCACACCAAGCTGTTGAAAATTTTCCATTAATTGATCCATCTTCGCTTCTGCTCTTTTTTAGAGGACTGATCACCTGCACCAAGTTGAGATGTGTGGCCGGGCAGGGTAGTGGGGGTTGCTGTTTAATTCGAGAGTCTTAGATTTTGATTACTAGCTAGCCTGCTAGAGGTGATGATTTCTCTCTACAGACTTACAGGAATTTACCAGGTTCGGGGACAATCCTCTATGATGTTTTATTTTTAGAGCATATGGTTATTATTTGTGTTGCACCTGCAACGATTAGCTTTGGCATGATCCTTTAATAATTGGTATGATGGCTAACTGCAAACATATGATTCGTCAACAGCATTTGTGTTCAATGAAACAAATGTTTATTCAATTTCCAACAAGAACTGGGTTAAGTCAAATGGTAACCACACCAAATTTGCATAATAGCATGTTGACATTTAATAAACAAGCATAAAAAGTCAATGCATTATTTTAATGATGCAATATTCCTTATTGCATCTCGTAATCTTTTCAAGTTGCTAAAACATGGCGTGGCTCCTCTATCCTTCTAGTGTTCCTTCGTTTATTTGTTAATGTGGTCTAGATTTCACGTTTTTCTTATCTCTTCATTTCAATGAAGAGCCAAACTTTCTCTTATTCATTAGTATTCCTTAGTTTTGACTTTCTCTCAGCTTAAGGACCTTCATTCTTGGTAAAGGTTCAGATGTATGCCTGGGTTTACAATTCTTTACCCAGTTTTCGAGCGTAGCTCCGTTTCAGTTATGACTGTGGGCTCTAACTGTTATTGCATTCAGTATTTAGCAATACTTACAGTTTTCATGAATTCACAAACAAATTATTCTACGTTTCGAAATTACACAGTTGCTTTAATTGTGCGAAGTCAATCTCCTCTATAGAATATCACTGAGCAAAGAGAATTACGTCTTGTCTCCACCGCTCTAAATTCATTACTGACTAAAAAAATGGCTTCGTCTCTTGTTCATTCCGGGGAAAAAAGACTCAGCCTAACCATTGGTGGAAAATCACGTGACCAATGCTAGGCGTTACTAAGCGAAGCATAGCCTAAAATAATGCGTGGCTTTTCGAAGCTAACCTGGTTTAATTAAACATCTGCGCCAAGACTTTTTTAATCTTCTGTTTCTATAAAAATTTATGTTATATGTTAATATAGCCTGTATCTGAAAACTTACGGTATACGCGGTTACACTTCTTCTTCTTCGTACACTCTCAGACGTCTACTTGAATGTTCTCAAAGAAAGCAGTAGTCAGTTTGAGGCTATTTGAATCCCCGTAAAGCTTTTCCACGAAAGGAGCTGGCGTCGGCCATATTAGCTTTCTCTGTACCGCATATAAGGGGCAACTTTGAAGCAGATGTTCAACAGTCATTTTATCAGTGCCACAGTTACGCTGATCGGTAGTTCCTATCTTTAGCTTGTTGAATAGATGGTATCTCAATCTGTTGTGGCCAATGATCAGAGACTCAAATATACAGCAGAGAATTGTAACTGGCACGGATAGACACATTACACATAACGTAACTTCAAAGATTGCCATAGCTGGAGAGGCGTTGAAATTAAATTTGCAATCGAAGTTACACAAACATCGGAAGGAGCCTATAACATTGATCGATGGAATTAAAGTATTAGTGCAAAGAGATATATTCTGTATATTGTTTGAAAATAAAGACATCATTCGTTTTTACTTTATTGCGTGCTGAAGTGTTGCAGAGGGAGAAAAAAAAAAAGGTTTTAAGAAGCTATTTTTATGGCTCTAATAAAAGTGTCATTGTTGTCTAGCGTTAATTTATGGCGGCTGTAATACGCGGGGTTCTAGGGCAATGCTGGATCGAGTCTGGTTTGAATATGGCTCCACAAGCTACACACACACAAATAGACACACAGCCTAGGTTTGCAAGTACCGTGCCGACTCGCGTAGTTCATGCTAAAGCGCCATGTTGACGATGTCTCCTAGTTCGATGTCTCCTAGTTCGTTGTGGTTTCTTCTATGTTTCATGCTATTGGGCTGTTGTGGGTCATTATTGGGCCGGTGTGGATCATTATTGGACGGTTGTGGGTCATTATTGGGCTGTTGCGAGTCATTATTGGGCTGTTGCGGGTCATTATTGGGCTGTTGTGTCTCATTATTGGGCTGTTGTGGGTCATTATTGGGCTGGTGTGGGTCATTATTGGGCTGGTGTGGGTCATTATTGGGCAGGTGTGGGTCATTTATTGGGCTGGTGTGGGTCATTATTGGGCTGGTGTGGGTCATTAGCTGTCATCGCTTCCCTTCAGAACCCCAAGAAGCACAGGCCTTAACTCTTTGACACCGCAATTATTGTCCACCCTGTAACGTAATTTTAGTTCATGATAAGACTAAATACAACGCTCAGAGCGTTGTTTCGACAAGGTGTCAATTCTGACCACCGCTCTGAGCGTTGTTCCGGAGTCAAAGAGTTAAACAAATGTATGCCCAAGTCCTCCTATCCTCCAGTATCCGATCACAAGTCTTTCCTTGTCGTCCATGGGAATGCTGTGAACCTTCTTTGTTGTTGTTGTTACTGTTGATAAGAATCGACCTTTGTTGTTGTTACTGTTGATAAGAATCGACCTTTGTTGTTACTGTTGATAAGAATCGACCTTTGTTGTTGTTACTGTTGATAAGAATCGACCCTCCTTACACTCCGGGAAAACTCACAGTTGCAGAGTCTCCTACGGCAAACGTCGAAGTGTATGATTGCTAACTGCTCCTGTAGCTCGCTGGTTGTATACACGACGGATGCATCCTTTCATACGTCCATCTCTGCTAGTCTTGCGTTTGATGCCAAATTCCAACAATCTTAGCCTCGTTGATTCATCGATTGCTGTGTATTTCTCTAGCAGGCGATCTGTAATTGTCTTTAGTGTGTTCTCTTTACTGCTTAGTATTTTCTCTTCGTATCTTCTCTTTATTGCAGGGTTTCTTAACCTGTTTTGTGCCCTGAATCCTTTTGATTGTCCAATGAAGACTAGGATCTCTTTGATTGTCCAATGAAGACTAGGATCTCTTTGATTGTCCAATGAAGACTAGGATCTCTTTGATTGTCCAATGAAGACTAGGATCTCTTTGATTGTCCGTTGAAGGCTATGCACCCCCTTCTAAGAATAAAATGTACATAAAAGCATGATGTAAAAAACGTTACATTTTAAATTTTAGGTTACGTACACGGACCCCTAGAATCTATTCACGGACTCCTAAGGGGTCAATTGATCCAAGGTTAAGAAACCCTGGTTTACTGCAGCCTCTCTTGTGTTCTATTAATTTCCCCACTAACTTGTCATCTTGTCATGACATGCTAACGGAATGTACAATGCTACTTTTTTAATGTTAGGAATAATTTTAATTTCACTTTGTGTGCTAAATTACTTAAGAGATATTCTTGTTGGAAGGTGGAACACTTGTCTAAACATTTTGCCACAAAATATCAACATTGTTTTCTCCACTGATCTTGCTTTTCTTATTCGTTGTGGGGAATCTCGTATGTTATTTGCAACACACTGGCTAGCTTTTTCTCATCCTCCATAGATAGTTTTCTTTTGATCTGGCTCATATGTTCCTTATTTAGGTATACCTTTCATTGTGCGTTATTAAATGTGTCCAGGTATTTACAGACACTGTTACCTCTTACATGAAAGTATGGATAATATTTTACCTTCGAACTAGTGTATAAGCAGGCATCTTTCAAATTTTAAAATGAATATACATTTCTATCACATTAAGATGACCCAGTTTCATCTGTGTCTTAAAAAAAATCTTGACTGATAACACTCTCCTTAAGATTATTTGTCACTTACACATATTGAGAGGCCATAAAAATGGTGTAGTATAATATGGTTTCATGTTTAATTAGTGTTTAAGTACTGTGCATTTTAAGTCCGCGTGCATCCGCACGTGCTGATATTTTCAGTGTTAAACCATACAGATCCTTAAAGTGTGAAGTTTCTCGTTTGTGTCAAACCGTCACGATAAAGGCGAGTTTTTCAAAGTTTGAAAAGTGCGTCCTAAGTGTTGTAGTTCTGCAATGGTTGAACCGTGTTTACTGAGTTTTTTGGGGTTTTTTTTTAAGGATTGAACCGTGCTTCCTTTTGTACTTTTCTGAGGTTGAACCGTACGCCCTGGTTGTGGTAGTTTTGCTAAGGCCAAACTGTGAGTCATAAATGTGCTACTTTTTCAAAGGTTGTGTGGAAGTTTTTTCACAGGTTGCACCTTGAGTCCTAAGTGTGGTAGTTTTGAGAAGGTTTGAACCGGCGTCTATAACAGTGATATTTCAGTTGTGATTTCATCAGTGGCCTGTTGGTGATCATGGAATTAACCAATAACGTAAATTCTCTAAGTGCTAGCTAAAGCTGATTCTTTTACGTATTACCTACACACATGTGGATATTGTCTGTGTAGCTTCTACAGTTTTGATGACGCAGTTTTGAAAGTTGGATTGACGCGTCAACATGATCTTTCCCTGAACGAGCTTCTTTATTTCCAGACCATAAACACAATTTTTAATTTCCCTGTACAGGCAGTCTTAACTTCTTATTTCATCGGTTCTTAAAAAATTGATTGAATTATGTTTACTTAGTACAGTGTTCAAACTGTTATCCCAACGCGTTGTTATCAGAGTGGATATTCGGCCAGTAAGTCTGGTAGCATTATCTGTGTGGTGGCAGACTTTGGCAGACATGGCTATTCTGAATGTCTGGTCATGTTCTCTGCAATGAGCTAACTTTTGGCGTTATTTTGTATTGTCTGTAAGTGCACTGTTGTCGACCTCTGTCTTTGTTTAAATCAGTTGTCTCTGCGATGCCAAGATGACCTAGTTAGAAAGCAGTTATCATATTCTTGTACCGAGGAGTTGTCGGCATTTGGAATTTATAGGATTAATCGATCTACGGTGTTTTAGTGCCTCCATTCTTTTCTGTTGACTAGCCCGATGTTTTCTGATCTGCTGGTAAACTATTTGTTTTCTAACCCATATCCTCTGGTTTTTGTTATTTTCTTGTGTATATTTGTTCCACAAAGTTAATATTTAAAAATGTCTCAATCGCTTTTTTAAAAATAGTGAATGAGATGAGGGTGTACATCTCTTGTTTCTCTTTTTGATTCTGTTTTCAACATTTTGCTGCAGCTGTCTTTCATTTTTTTTTTTTGTTGTTGTTGCTGTTATTGAGATTTTGAAGTTTCGTTTTTGAGAATGGAAGTCTTCCTTAGATGTATAACTCACGCCACACCTCAGCATGCCATCTTCCAGCCATACCCGTGTTCTCTGTCAATATTGAAAACCATGAAGAGAAGTTTGGAGTGCACAATTTAATTGTGGTTGCATAACTTGCGTATCCAGAACACCAAGAACTTGGCCATAAAATAATTTGTGCACTTTTGCATCAACATTTTCTGTACGGAAGATTTGAACTTTTGGAATCAAGATATCTATTGATACGACCATGTTTTTTAAAGTGTAGCTACGGAACGGAATTCACTCTGCTGTGTTTGGTTCTTGTCAATTTAAATGGCACTAGTTTGAAGGTTTCAGTCAACGGAGCTTTGTTCTGTTTCAGATTTCAGCTTCCACTGCAGCATAACGATTTAAGCTAGATCTGACGAAGTCTTCATGTTTGTATAAACTGGCTACAGTTCATTATTTTCCTGTGTATTCTATTTTCAGTAATCTTCTCTTCTTTCTTCTGCTCCTGTTTCGGGGGCAGAACGATCTTCTACGCAAGATTGTCTTGCAGGCCGAAGATTTCTTCAATGTGTGATCTATCCAGCCATATTTTATCTTCCCCGCTTCTTTTCCTACTGATGTGTTTGGCTCTTTCCGTCATTTTCATATTGATGGTCTTATCAAACCACTTTTGACTTCCTTCTCTTTCTGTTTGCTAACATTTGTTACTTGAGGATAGTCTTGGGTCATATTCGTAATTGCAAACATCTGTCCACGTGACACGGATGAAGAATATTACCAGAGGAAAATCAAAGAAGACCTAAAAGTTCCTTAAAGCAAGTATTAGAAGTGAAACAAAACAAAAAACACTTAAGAAATTCCTCAGTTTGTGGGTGGCTGTAGGTCTAGTCCATGTACTTACAACCTATCATGACTAGATCCACACTCATCCATGAAGATGGGGAATCCCAACGAAAATCTTTTCAATGAAACCAGCTCTGACAAAACCACGTAAAAACCACAAGTCAAAACGTGTCTTATAAGACAGAGTCCCAAGTAAGAAAAGCTTTTTGTTTCAAAATGACAGGATCTGACAACGTCAGCTAACGTAAGTAATCTGGTTAATATAATTTATATGAAGAGAACATTGCCACCTACAGTGGTTCCCAGCCTTATTAAATTACAAACGTTTTCCTTCTTGATAATCGCACGTGATAATAAACTTGTAATTTGAAATCTCCAGTAATGTAAAGTGCTAAATATGCACACAGAGACGTATGTAAAATTGCTACAGAGTCGCGACTAATATGTGTAAATGGAGATAATCAGAAGGCACATAATACACTTAAAGCTAGGGAAAATACATAATGTTGTGTGGAATAAAATGATCACAGAATCTAAGATATCAGATGGCAGTCTGTTTGTCTGATTCAGTTTTGTAGTAAAAGAATGTAACATTTTGTTTACAGCACAAATGAAAACAAAAAATGAATTTGAATGTACACTGTTTCCCTAGTAAGAATATGTTACTTTTTTTAAACATGAGGTTTGTTTGATTACTTATGCCTCAGTAGGCTGGGAGCCACTGTACATATTTAAAATATATATTTTGTTTTAAAAATGGTTCAGAATAAGTGCACAGCAGGCGAAATATTAGAAAAATTAAATGTTTTAAAGGGCATTGTATTAGTTTTTGTTGTTTAAATTAATGCTTTTAACAGTAAAAAAATCACTTAATTTACACATTTTTTAACTCAAAGCGTTAGTTTTATAACAGAACTGTTTGATGTATATTATCAACGATCAGCTCTCGCGTTTACGTATTTTAAACGTTGTTACAATATGTTTACATAATTGATTAATGTATTTTAAAAAAATCTATTCATCGATGTATTCAGGACTGCATAATCCTTACAGTTTTGTTTTCAGAGCTACACTTTGCAGCAGTTTCTGTTGAACGAGTAAGCTGTGTTTGGTGATATGTTTGTTTGTACCTGTTATTATTTGTATAACATATTTCTGTTAAGAAAAGCGATTGGCATTATTATATTAAATTATGTTTTATATGTTGTATTGTATTATTTGAGTTCTAACCTACTGTGTGAATTATCACCAAATTTCACGTTCCGTGTGTTATATCTTTAAAGTGTTCAGTCTTTTTAAAGTAGATCTCCCACATTTCATTGGTTGCCTACCACTGATTTAGATTAAAACCGACGACCTGGCTGTGCTGTTCAGTAACCAAACCCGGATGAGCGAGACATCTGGAATACTTGACGAGAGGTCACAACAACTGTGTTTGAAAATACACAAGAAAAGTTCAAAGATTATAAGAATGAATGAAAATATCGTTATTAAGATTGCACTGGGAGATGCATCCCTACAAGATGTGGAAATATACTCATACCTCGGACAGCAATATAGATAAAGTTGGAGGGGCAGACAATGGCATCAAATAAAGAAAACATGGAAAAGTAGCGAATTAAAAAAAAATGCTTTGGTGCAGTCTTCCTGCGAGATTGCCAGCTGCAGCGGAGGGGGTATAGGCTCCATGTGGAACAATGAAGGAAATAATAATGATGCATAATTTTATAAAATTAGTAGTAATTTTTTTTTGTCGTGCAAATAATCATCATCATCATCTCAAGCTGTCTTCGTCTTCTTCCACTTCTAATGTTCTATGGATCTTTTCCCAGCATCACATATTCCAATTTTCTCCTCCTTAGAACATATCCTACAAATTGTAATTGTCTTGTTCTTATTTCTGCAAGTATTTTTCTGCTTGTTCCAAGTCTACCTTTGGACTCCACCAGTTTTTCGTGGTATTTTCATAGCATGTCTAACAAACAGTTCTTCCAAAGAAAGTTCTACATTGTCTTAATTGTTCATGCTTCACTTCAAGTTTCACTGGAGAACCCCTTGTCTTACTTTCACTAAAGATTTCAACAAATAATTCTGACACATTTATAACCCATTTAGGACATTTAAAAAAAAAAAAAGAGAGATTTTAGAACTAATCGAAACACGTTTTTGATCAGAGATTTTAGAACTAATCGAAACAAGTTTTTGTTCATCAAGAATGGCCTCGATAGACTATAATCACCAGTGGTGCAGCTACCGCCGTTTGAAAACAAAGTTAAAGTTAGTCCCATAACAGATACTGCGACAGAGGAGTAAACTATTTGGAGACTTCACTGTCCATGCTTTTTATTGGGAGGGGGATGACTATAGGTCCCTTCCTCAATGCATTTGACTTATCTAACTCAAAAGCAGGGTCAAATACCCATTTACAGCTGGGTAGATTGGACCGTGACGCTATACCAGTTTCGATCCTTGAACCTGGTAACTTTACCATGAGAGGCAAGTGCTCTAACCGCGTAGCTAGTTGGACGTAACCATTTGAAAAGCACTTCTATTTACGAAAACGTTTTGTTTTGACAATAACGCAGCCTAGTTTAGTCCGTGTACTAGGTCGATCAGTGATTATACTATTGTGTAACCCTTTTGGCCTGAATTCTTTTAAGTACTATTTGAATGCCTGAAGTGCCTTACCCTAGACACGGTACAGTATCAGAAAATCTCCAACATTAACTCCATACCTCCAGCCAATAGTCCCATCGTTATAACACCTGAAACACTTGATAGTAACATGAAATTACAGAAATGAAAGGTGATCTCAGGGTTCCGACATTTTGGCAAACCAACTAGCTTTCAACACACCACTTTGAGCTTTATAAATGACAGCGGTAAAATCCAAGGCTGTATTATTATCTAGTGCTGCCACTTTGAAAAACAGCGTCTACATATTTTACACTTTTATAAGGAAATGGTTATTGAATTAATGTACATGAATAATTTTCTGGAAGCAACAAGGCCACTCCCCTGTTGATTAGTACTTTCTTTGTTCTTACGGCCTTGGTGAAGGTGACATGACATTGCTGCGTACTGTTCCCTGGATTGTTCTTGCTTAGAGAAACAAAGTGCATATGTTCGTCAGCTGTACCTGATTATGACAAGTTCTGTAAGGATGTCGGCAACCTTAGGCTAACTTCTGTTTTTTTTCAAGCACCTCAGTATGTCAATTGACGTCTGATATTATTCAAAGAAGAACGTTGATTGTTTAAATGTTATTTTAAGAAACTTGCACTTTATTCTTCTTCCTCCTCGTTCGCCTTTTATTTTGTGCACCTTGCAGCCCAGTGCATCTGTCTTCGGTATGCATATATTTGGGACTGCTTCCCTAACCTTTGATTTTCCGTGACCTCCCTGCAAGGATGAAGTTGTTTGTCACCAGAGGTGTCTCTCCTGGGAAAGCTGTCTTTCTGGACTAATGAGTTTTTCCTACCCGGATTTGTGTGAAGTTTTCCTTCTCTTAGGTGGATGTCCAACCAAGACTATCATGCTCCACTTGCACTGATGTTTTGCAGTGTTTACTCCTACTTCAGCCAGGGTGAGTTCCCTGGGTATGTCTTTGGTGGGAATTTGGGACATGTCCACATGCCGGTGGTCCAATGTTTTCGCATCTAACATGGGGGCATGCTCATCCAAGGGGTTTATGTAGGGCCCCCCACCCATAGTCTATTGTTTTACCCCGTAAACTTGAGTGAACCAGTTTTCTGGCGCCAGTTGATTGTCATAATTTCGTGGCGTCTGCACACACTGAACACATGATTTTTTTTTTAATTTAATGCCAGGACGCTATGGCACTAGTCGCTGAAAAAAGTGGAATGGCTGCAAGACCACGTGACCACGTGGATGAAACTATGGCATTCACTACTACTTCTTCTGCGTTCAGATTGTAGTCATGCTAAATCCGCAGGCCTGTCGCCAGGACGAAGCCCACAGTTTTCTCCAAGTTCAGCGGCTGCCCCATACCTTCTGCTTGAGCTCAGCACCTCTGGCCAGGTCAGATGTCCTTAACAGCATAGATTTTACACACTAGCAGTTCAAGAACATTTGGGAACAAATGGCTATCATCAATAAATGAAAGGAAGGACACACACAATTAAACTCTCGCATGAAAAGCAGCTTAACTGTATTCAGCTATTGGCGAGATTATAATACTGCTGGCAATGCCTGCAAACAGTTCTGACTTGTGTGATGTCAGGTCTTATAGAAGAAACGTTTTACTTAATAAACAAGAACACAGGTCGCAAAAGCAAGATGGCGTAACTATAGAAAGACAACAAAGTTTTCCATCTATGTCTCTGTGACGTCGTAAATGCGTTATTTACTCCCTCAACAAATTCAGGGCATTCGCTACTTCGGAGATTCAATTTTCCCGCATTTTAAACGCTTTCTGTCTTATTATTAAAGAGGGCGGGAAGGAGCCTGCTGTAATTTAAGAGAATAGAGTAGGGTGTAGCAGTAAGAAATGACAGATAGGCGAACACAGTATTAAGGTTAACAGTTGAATTCCTGGCCCAAATTGATAACAGGGGTCGATGGTATCTTCATTTGTGAATAGCGGCTGCGGATGTAGGAATCTAAGGAGGAGAATGCTTCTAGGCTCTCCGTTGCCCACTCAGGACCTGTCAACGTCTAGAAACACCCAAGGATGAGTTTGTCGTTGGCAAATAGAGCGACTAAAAACATGACAATACATTTCGTTTTTAAACGCTGAAATTTAATAATCCACGGTCGTTTTGAAGTGTTTTATGACAATCTTGCGTGACTCCTCCTCCCCGCGCTAGCTGCATCGTATTTTGGAAAGAGCACATTGTATTTTGTGGTACAAGTGTAGGCCATATATATATATATATAATATTAGTATTACTGTATCGATAACTGTAGTATTTAATGGAAGTCAACTCTACACAGCGTTATAACATGAGGCAATCTAATCGTCAGAAACTGTCCCCGTCGGACAGGTGCTTCGGCCCTTTACACTTTGGGGGGGGGGGGGGGGCACACACACTTGGGTTTTGACTCCCAGGTGTCCACCTCATGTTGTCGTTTTCTCGCCTACGCTGGGAATTGAACCAACTTCACTTATGTTGCGACTTTCAATTTGAAATAAAACTGGAACCGGATACAACTTGCTAAGTCATACAGACATTGGACAGGAACCTACGCAGTAATGGGCGAAGAGGGAAATGTAGAACTCTAATAAAACATAATTTAGGTTCAATAGAAATTAACTATAAAGTGGAGCAACTGTCTCAGAACTGAAACCACTGGATCTCCACTGTACACGGTTCTAGAAGTAATTATGAGAACGTAAACAAATAAGGGGATAATTTAACTTAATACATTATTCTTTTAAAAAAAATTCATGATAGTAAGAAGTACGGTTTCAAGAGGACAGTTTCTCCTATATTAGCTGGTTAGATCAAAGGTCTTTTTATAAACTACAAGTGTTGTCCCGTTATCCCCGTCATCTTGCACAGTATACACCTTGCTACTATAAATCTTGAGGGACTCTCTTCTCCTTCTTGACTCGGTTTGAAACATGATCTACACGTCTCCGGCCCTTTTCTGTGTGTAGTTTCTCCTTTGTTTACACAGTATATTGTGGGCCGCGTGGTATGATTCATTGTATCGCTTTACCTGTGGGTGTAATTATTAAAACGGTGGTGTGAATATGTAGTCTGAACAAAAGCAATAGGGAGAAAGATCCGCGGCCTTGGAATGTAGATATACTGAAGAATTCGGCGTCTGGAAATCAAAATCGCACATTCTGAACGCAAACAAAACATAATTATGCAGTGAAAGGTTGCAACAAGCAGAGCTATATATCGAAACATCAAAAGACCGCCGCGAAGTGTTTGAACGGAATGCAACATCAAAGCAAGAAGGAGGCGAAAAAATAGGTCTCTTAATAGCTAATATTGGATAGTGAGACATCACGTGATCTTGTTCAATCCAAATTCTTTGAATTAAATAGTGAATAATGGAGTATTTATAATTACAACTTAATTTAGATTTATGATTATTATTATTACTTTTGTAACAATGGTGTTGGGAGTACACAAAAGTAATGTGTGCAGTTAGGCAGTGGCGGGCAGGCAGTAATCTGAGCCCCTGGGCAATAAGGGTCGTTGGCCCCTTAACCACCATCCAGTTATTTGAGCTGAATGAGGGCTTATGAAGAATGAGCCCGCTACTGTAGTGGGCCCTCGGGCACTGCCCGACCATTCAGTCCGACCCTGCAGTTAGTATATTAGAGCTAACTCTTACTCGCAGGTACGCTGTATTGCATTGATCTATTAGGATGAATTACTAGAGATGTAAAATTAACTGAGGAGTGTACTAAATAGAAGGAAACTCATATCTTATTCCAGGATCAGCATTCGGTCGATCGTGTATGCTTGTAGATAACAGTGAGTGATTTGGCACAAGGACATGTCGGACTAGTCCTCTCCCACCGGATTCAAAAGCGCTTTAAGTCAGTCACTATTTATGTCAAGAAATTAATTATCAGAGACACCTTAAAACTGTTCATTCTAAAATTGAAACGTGATTTTCCATCCCACTCTGCAGCTATGATATTTATCACAGTAGATCGTTAGATAACTTATGTTTGTAAAGCAGGTCCCATCGGTTCGCTGTCTTTTTCCACAGAAACGTACACAAAGCAATTATATAATATTTCAACTGATATCCGTTCGAATATTTTAAAACTTTAACCATAAGCTTCAGATCTTTTCCTCATGATTGGAATTGCACGGTGACAATACCTTCCATTGAAGAATTGTGGGAAATAAAAACAAGCGCGTGAAAGGGTTACCAGAAGGAAGCATAAGTAGATCTACATAAGGTGAATTATACACTGATAACAGGCAAACATTGAAAAAGATGACATTTGGCTGAAATCCACAGCCAGATTGTGATAGAGAAGGCTACACACTGTGCGGCAGACTTCGTGCGCTGTTATATAACCAACCATACACATTTCTCCCAGCAAGTTAGCGGTATATCTCAGACTTCTGTCGTCGCCATACAGTTTTCCTTTCAACGTAGTTGGTTGATGTCATGTTTTCGATCTGCTTGTCTCATGGAGTCTACATTCTTGGAGGGCATGTTTACTATGTCCTTGTCTTCCCCACATCTTCTTTGATCCTTAGCCGCCGACCGCCAAAGCAGTCAGTGGCCATCACGCCTAGTGGCGTCTTGTAGGGCAACAACAAATTGATTCCACTTTGCTCGGTCGGCGGCCATCCTTCGTACAGTGCTCCAACTCTGGTTCATTCTTTGCATCTCAGCCTCCACAGTCCTCCGCCAGGTTGTTTTTGGTCGGCCTCTCTTTCGTTTTCCTTCAGGTGTCCAAAGCATAGCTGTTCTTGTGATGGCATCGGGGTCTCTTCTGAGGACATGGCCAACCCAGCTCCAGCGTCTGCCAGCTATGATGGTGTGCATGTCCTCTTGCTTGCTCCGAGTAAGCAGATCTTGGTTGGTGATGGTATTCGGCCAAAAGATTCGGTGAATTTTTCTTAGGCATGTTGTGTGAAAAGAGGACAATTTCGACTTTTCCTTCTCTGTAACTCTCCAGCATTCCGCACCATAGAGAAGCACAGAAAGCACACAGCTCTGATATAATCTTAATTTTGTGCTTGTACTGTATTGAGAGGACTTCTAGATGTTGTTTAGGCTAAAAAAAAAGGCTGTTCTTGCCTTATTCATTCTGATGTTGATGACTTTGCCTGCCCCGCCGTCTGGTGTTACTATGCATCCTAAGTATGTGAAGGTGTCTGTCTGTACCAGTTGCTGATTCCTTACTGATATGGGCTCAGGGTTGCTCACATTGAGCGTCATGACCTCTGACTTCTTTAAATTGATGTTCAAGCCCACCTGCTGGCTAAACTTATTAAGTCTATCCGTTTTTTCCTGGATGTGTTGATGTGAATGTTCTAGTAGTGCAATGTCATCTGCATATTCCAGATCTTCCAATGTAGAAAATGTACCATTTTATTCCCCACATGGACGCATGTTTGTCTGTCCGATTTTTTATTTGCTCAACAGATGACACCGAACTTAATTCAGTTAGAATACAACTGGAGACAGCAAAAGGATTCCGTGGTGATTTACAGTGAAAGTGCTGTGCACCGTGGGAGTTCAGAGAACATGGCAATTATCATATACGCGTACAGAGTAACACACTATTGTCATAGATAACAAGATAAAGGTCAAGGTCGTTAGTCCCTTAGCAGATACTGCCGTAGGGGAGTGAAGTGTTAGAGACTTCACTATACTAGCTCCAGCATCGAGAGGTGAGGTGACCAGTTCCCGTCTTCGCTGCCCTTTCCTTCCCTAACTCAAGACCAAAGTCAGTTACCCATTTACAGCTGGCTAGACTGGAGCGTGTCGATACCATGAATCTAACCCGCCATCTTTGCTGCGAGAGACCAGCGCTCTAACTGTTCGGGCAATCGGAAGACCACTGTCAAAGATATCCAGTCAAAAAGGGGACCATCTTTACTGGGTTTATATTGTGAGAATGGCGAAGTTCAAACCTGTTACAGAAGGCAAAACCATATATGGTACGATCAACAGCGAAGATTCTAGAAGAAAGTCAACACTAGAGAAAGGAAGCTTTTTGGAAAATCACCTATAGTTATGAACACGGCATTTGAAAGTATTAAACATTGCGTGAACTCTTCGCGCCATTCATTTTCCGGATTCCACGTCCTTTGTCGTTTTACGATTTCTATACACTGCTATAGAAGAATATGAAAAAAATGTTCTAGCGAGAAAATGTCCTACCATTGTATTATTTACTCTGGTCTTCTGAAAACATACCGCGAACGAAAATGCCCAGACTATGACGTCTACAGGGTTTGAAAGAAACCCAGGATATCTGATACGCTGTCTATAGGAATTTAAATTTTAGGAGGGAACAGCACGACCGGTCCCGCTTAAGGGTATGTTTGCACTTGTCACTCAGGCACTCGTAAACCTCTAAAATCTTGACAGAACGAAGTCAAGTCGAGGTCAACATGCAAATTTAGTGTGTTACCAGGCAGCTGGTTGTTTTAATTACAAATATCTTGCCTGTGTACATAAGGTGTACTTATTCATCTCTGATCGTGAATATATAAAAATGTATAAACAGGTGTGTTGTGAGAAACAAAAATACATTATTAAAATCCCGATTTCTTTTCAATATTCAGTTATGCTGAATTATTACATTCCACACCAACCCCGTGACCCTCTCCCCACGCTCTTCTTTGGTCTCTCCCCTTTCTCTCTCCCCTCCCCCCCCCCCAACTTAAAAAAGCAAGTTTTTAACAACCACTCTCCCCCCCCCCCCCCCCCCCCCCAACCGGGCCATATCGTTGTCTTTTGCTTTTGTCCACACTTTTAAATTTCCGTTAATTAATCAATGCCGTAGGGGAAGCGATGTGTTCGAGCATTCATTATACTAGATCCAGCTTCTAGAGACTAGTTCCCTTCCTCGCTGCCTTCCATAACTCGAGCAGAGTCAGGTACACACATACATTTGGGTATAATTGACCGTGACATCAGTGTTTCGAACCCGGTACCTTCTGGAGAGTCCAGTGCTGTAACAACTCCTCCAATCAGACGCACATACCACATGACCGAACCATATAATATTACCATATATACACATATACACATTTTTTTTTCATTTTGTGCAGTGATCGGTGGTGTGATTGTTCGATAAAGCGCGATTGTAGCTATAAACAGTGTTAGATCTAAAATAGGCTCGACTGGGGACTCGACTTGGAATTCGATTTGCAACACGACTTGCGGCCTGTGTTAGGGACTTGCGTCTTGACTTGAGACAAAACTGGAGAAACAGATAGTAATATCAAAGTAATAATACAAAAGCCAAGAGAAACGATTAATTGAATTTGGAAGTGTATTAAAATCAATAGCAATTTCTTTTCATTAAAAAAAAAAAAAAAAAATTTGCAGAGGCGCGTCACGTTCAACCCATTCGGGTATATTTTGGCGAATTTCCAAATATAACATGTTTTAATCTTATTAGCTCAAGCACGCTCAACACAAGAATAAGAATCTTCAACTCAAATGTTGTTGTTGTTGTTGTTGTTGTTATTGATCCAGCGGCGCTGGGGCTCTCCGCCCTTCGGCCCAGTATTGCGAAGTGATATCAGCATGTTCTCGCAAGTTTTGTTTCTCCGTCCAAGGTGCTCCACGTACAAGGTGTTCCACGTACAAGATGTTCCACGTATCTGGCCCGGGAGAAGAGAGCATTTTCCTAACATCATCGCGTGCTGGGCACTCAAAGAGGTGATGGTCAACAGTTTCGTAGGGGTAGTTACATAGCTGGCACCCTGGACAACAAATGTCATATTAGTCCTATTGTATGGCTCTGAAACAAGCAGAGAAACAAAAATAACAACATATTCGGTTATATTTTGGCGCATATTTTTATCTTTGTGCTTACTACAATGTGAGAAGACGAAGGGGTCGGATAGGACTTAATTTAAGAAATCCAGCTGATAGCTTTACAAGGTAGATCTTGCTCTGGGATCTTCAGGGTAAGAGATATAGAGAAAGATCTATAAACTCACGGAGAAGGAAATTAGTCATAAATGTGAAAGCCTGTGCGCCACTAGGAGCATAAAGAGAATGAAAGGAATGAACGTTATATGTACTTCTAATTGAACGAATTGATTAGAATATCTAGATCAGTGTTTCTCAAGCGGTGTGCCGCGGCACACTATTGTGCCGCCGCGCCTGTCACAGTGTGTCGCAAAAATGTTGTAAATTTACTACATGAAGTATATTTTTAGTGAACATGTAATGCAAAACTGATCTTACAGCTTGAATTCATTCAATAATAGTTGGAGCTATTAACTGCTTTGAACAAAAATAGATATACTTCAAAATTATTTTAAACAATTAAGAGAAAATCAAATTGAGAGTTGTCTTTATTCTACAGTACCCACAAATTAGTGTATTTAATTAAGTATACATCACCGTAATTTTTTAATTAGGCACGGGATCAGATAGGTGTGCTGCCATTTTTTAGAAAATTGAAAAGTGTGCCGTGAACACAAAAAAGTTGAGAAACACTGATATAGATAATGTCTATTTTAGTTTGTATCGTCATTGCTCGTGCCATTATTCTGGAGTAATGATTATGAAGATGTGAAAATAAAGATAATTTGTTTCAGTTGTTTTTGTTGCGTTTACTATAAACATATATTTGTGTGCATGCCTACCTACCTGTTGTCTGCATACCTGCTGTTTGCCGACCTGCTGTCTTCATACCTGCTGTCTGCATACCTGCTGTTTGCCGACCTGCTGTCTTCCAACCTGCTTACTGCCTACCTGCTGTCTGTCTGCCGTCTGGCGACCTGCTGTCTGCCTAATTGCTGTCTGCCTACCTGCTGCCTGCCTACCTGCTGTCTGCCTACTTGCCGGTGGGACTTTCAACTAAATTTGTATATCAGTATATTTTCCCGGCATTCTACCTAACTACCTGCCTAACCACTGTCATAAGAGGTTTTGATTTTAATAAAAGTATAGGCTATCCTGGACAAATAGTTGTATCAGAGGATACCAGGATAGTGCCAGATAAGAGACTGGTCTTATAAGTAATACCCCCTTCTCTGAAAGGAGCAAGGGTGTATAGACATCAAAGTGGGGTCAAGCTATGTAAGTTCTCAGAGTAGATGATGATGATTCTCTGAGTCCCTAACGGCTACCTCTCCTGATCCCAAATTGATTTAGCTACGGACTAGGGGAATGTATTTAATATAATTAATGATTAATTTCAAACAGAACATCAACTTTAATAAAATTATTTAAGCAAGGCTGTATGAAATTTTATGTACAATTTAATGGTCCTGAACTTTAATCTTTTTGGTCATGAATTCTCAAAATCAAGAAAATGTTATTTACATAATAAAATGAATATTTTGGAAAATCTGTTCCATTTCTGTAAAGTGGTCACTGGAATGACTACACACACAGTTCCTGTTCCTAATATTGATAATGCTACTAGTCCTACACTGTAAGGTCTGATATTCTCATCATTCAACGGTGTTTAAGTTTTCTTGGGTGAATGAGTTTGGATGAACTGACATTGCCTTCTTAAAGGACTTAACTTTAGACTGTTGCTGCTGCTGTTCTTTCAATAGTAGTCAGGATCACCAACTTTGTGACTCCTGGCTGAGATGATGGGGTCTATCTCCAGGCTTTATATGGAGCTCTCAACTCCCACACGCTCCTCTTCTCATTTTAATGCAGCCACGAGATAACTTCGTGATATAACCCTCAGGTAAATAATTTCACACATACACAAGCTGACTGGCCGTAAAAGGGTTCTTAGCATTGCTCTCTCAGTTCAAACGGCAAAGGCTTGGTCATACTGTTTTTTTAGGATACGTCAGCTCGGCGTGGTTTTTTATGATTCAGTGGCGGAAAATCACAAGAGATTGTTACTATTTATAGAACTACACCCGACCAATCAGAGGAAAAGTCAAAAAGTTAATTTTTGAGACTAGTAACTTATGCGGTTCTAAGTGTGTCTGTATAATCTGACCAAATTTGACTATTTTATATTATAGTTATTAGTGGACCGATTTTAATTATCAAAATTGATAATTAAACGGACAATTTCTCTTTATCGTTATATATAGTTTTCCCTTAGTTATTCCTTTGCATTTCAATCTGGGTAATTTTTAAGTAATTAAATTGGGCATTACCCTGATGTGAAAATATCACTAAATTAAATTTTTCTAAGTTAATATAATTTTATTATGAGGGAATCTTTATGTTTAGGTGTTAAGCAATATCAGCGCTATAATTCGAGATATCCCTTTCCTTTTAATTATCTTTAGTTATTAAGAAATAAATTATCTACGTTCGGTCACAAACACAAAATAGGCATTATTTCCACGTGAACCAAAATTTTCTTGTCACTACAAGAAAAGGAAACGATTTGATTGGTTGTTAAATTGGTACTATGCTCTTAGATAAATTTTGGGTGGGCGGTAACTTTTGACTTGTTTCCTAGACAAATTCAAATATACTAGAGAAATTGTTGGCGGTAAATTTGACTGGGCCCTCAGACAAATTTCAAATACTGTAGTTATTTATAGATTTTAAAACCACATTAACTAGTTTTTGAGCGGGGAATTTTTGAGCGTGTTGTCATACAGATTCACTTCACTACAACCACCCAACAGTCTGTTCACCTGTAGGTCCATCTACCTGCTCGTATGTCAGATTATCTGCACAACAGCCTACCTACATGTAGGTCACCCTACCTGCCTGAAAAATTCTACATACCTGTGTGTCAGTCTATCCGCCAAAGAACCATCATACCTGTCCATAACATATATATGTCTTTTTACAACTGGCATCTATCCTCTGTCCCCCTTTTCTATTTAAGCTCTTCTCTAATGTGAACACACAGCACTGTACTCAGACATAGACAGAAAGTAAGACTAGTAAGAGGCGACAGAAATAGTTCGGTGTGGCAAACATGGACCACACTAAGATCGCAGTAAAAACGCAAATAAGTCGAGAGCAAATTTAATAGTAAGAAATATATGGAAATTAAAAAAAAAAAAAGTTACCTCCATTAAAAGAAACAAATAATCTGCAACTCAAATGTCAAGCCAGTCTTATCGTACAGCTCTGAAACACGAACAACAAAATTAAGTAAGAAAAATAAGCTTTCATAAATGGCTGCTTGCATAGACTAGAAGGACTGAAATAGAGGATGGTCTAAAACATACGGAGAACAGAAATGAAGGCACGAAATGGATTTTTTTTTTTTTTTTAAACGCATGGAAAGACTTCAACGGATGGCACAAGGCAAGAAGGTTTGTCGTGAACTTGTTTCGGGTCTGTGCCCCACAGAAAGGTCAAAGGTCAGAGTAAAGGTAGTTCCATATCAGATACTGACGTAGGGGAGTAAAGTGTTAGAGACTTCTTACTAGGTTCAGCATCGAAAGGTGGGGGTGACCTTTTGAGTTTTTCTTCCCTAACTCAGGTACCCATTTGCAGCCGGGTAAAGTGGAGCGTGACAGTACTGTGATTCACACCCTGCATCTTTGCCATGAAAGATCATCGCTGTCACCACTTTTGGTAATTAATGAAAACAATGAACAACAAATCACAATGATGCAAGACTTAAGAATTGGGTGTGTTGCGAAAATGCTTCATTTGAAGGCATAGCCTAAGCGAAATAGACGTATTTATTATCTAACAAATTATTTTTAAAATCTTGAATCCTTGAGCAACTATAGTAGCTGTGGTTACCAGTAATTATCTTACAATTATCCTATTTGTAACAGTACTCATATTTCTAATGATTTAAAAAAGAAACGAAAAATGGGGTCTGTGTGGCTCAGGGGGTATGGCGTTCGCCTCTAGTTCTAAAGGTACCGGGAATATAATTGATGGACCAGAACCAGTGGTTCCTAGTGGTGTCATACTTTTCTCCCCCCTCCCCCCCCCATCTCCTGAGGTAGTGAGATCGGATGTCTACCCTTCTCGGATAGGGGCGATCAAATTGAAGGTACTGTATGCAAGTTGCGCGAGTTAAAAATTCCTCGGCATTTGAAAATCATAAAGAGTAGACCATACGGCAGCCGCGCTGGTAACATTGAAAAAAATTAGGAAAGCTACCCACCACGATAAATATTTATAGAAATGTGTGATTCCTATATACACGTTTGGATCCTTGCCGGTGCTACAGAGTTCGTGCACTGTGCTGAGATCCACCCTTGTGTGATCCAAGGTAGGAGATCGGAGTACTACTGAGGGAGTTGTCCGTGTGCAATGAAGATCGTCCTTAAAACCAAAACTAAACTTAAAAATGATATCTTAATAATTTAATGTATTATATCAGTTCACACAGTGGTGAGCTTTGTTTATTCTATGTAACTATGATATGAACCCAACAGACCACGAAAAGCACAAACAAAAACTTCTAATAGTTCAAGTCTATACAAGACAAGGCAGGTCTATTGAAGAAAGATGTGCTACAGCCTGTACGAAGATGAATTGCCCACGCATGGAAATTCTTTTTATCTCACAAATGAAATATCTTTTTTTGTTTGCCACCCGAAAGAAGCACCAAAAAAAAAAAAAAACACGCATTCGCACCAATTTTTCCTGGATATATTTTTTATTGAATAGATAATTTATTCAAAATACTCTTTACCAGCGAAATGACTCCCAGCGATGTTGGAATGATTTACGTGGTTTTATCATATGAATGCTTCTTAAGTAATGCAGTGAAAAGCTTTTAAATTCCAGCAATATAATGTGCTGTCTTGAAAGTCGCTGAAGCATGTAGTAAGGGTTATATCTCACCCGCAGATCTGAAATGGTGGGTGTTTAATACAGGTGTTCTCCCACTGACAGCTAGCCAGGATAGTAATTATTATTGAGACGCTTCGCATTAATTTGCACGAACTTCATTTTCCTTTTTCAGTCCGTATGCAGTATGGTACCACCATTGCCGCTGACACCACACCCCCTTTTTGTGTGTGTGTGCAGAAAGCCTGCACCAGCATTAACGTGCTCTTGCAATGGTAGTTTCTGTTGTTAGATTTCCAGCCCTATATTTCCAGCCCTATGCACAAGCTCATATTAGTCGACTTGTACGACTTTGCCATGCTGCTGGCTTGGCCATGTCCGCCGCATTGAAGATGGTCGCATGCCTCAAAAATGTTTTCCACGGACAACTGGCAGATGACAAAAGAACATTCGGGCGACCGCAGCTGAGGTTCAAAGGTGAGGTTCAAAGGTTGGCGCAAGAGAGACAAGAAGGCACTGACCATAAATCCAGCAGCCAGGGATAAAGAGCTGCCAATTTCACCAAGTGGCGAGGCTGCCTACGGCGCCAGCTCAGATTGAGCAAAAAGATTATATCTTATGTAGTCTACAGAAACTCAGGTGTACGTACTACTGGTGGCCTGAAAAGGTGTACTACTGGTGGCCTGAAATGGTGTACTACTACTGTGGCCTGAAAAGGTGTACTACTGGTGGCCTGAAAAGGTGTACTACTACTGTGGCCTGAAAAGGTGTACTACTACTGTGGCCTGAAAAGGTATACTACTGTGGCCTGAAAAGGTGTACTACTGTGGCCTGAAAAGGTGTACTACTGTGGCCTGAAAAGGTGTACTACTGTGGCCTGAAAAGGTGTACTACTGGTGACCTGAAAAGGTGTACTACTGTGGCCTGAAAGGTGTACTACTGGTGGCCTGAAAGAAGAGCAAGGAATAAATACACTACCCGAACACGCATGCCACTCGAGCCGACTAAAGAGGTCTGGGTATTGGACCAGACAAGCAGTGAACAAAGAAGACATGGAAAGATTTTGAACAAATGGCACCAGGATAGGAAAGCTTCCCGTGAATTGAAGACCTTATGTTCCATAGGGAGCTGAAGGGTATTGATAATATGATGGAAACTGTTTTTGTGTTTTCCTCTCCTCCATTTACACATTCTGCCTGCTTCTACCTCCTCCCTAACTCATTATTATTATATTTGGGTTTTTACTTCGTCCCCTTTCCCTTCTTAGCATTTACTTTTTTACCCAGAAGCATCAGCCATTTTATGTTTTCGTGGCGCGCTCTCCTATCGAAAGACATGCCAGGACTTGGTAGATTTAACGGGTAGTACCCGTTTTAAATCTACTATTATTTTCTCATTTGTCCTACTTATCTCTCACTTTCTTTTCTTTCCCTGACGAAGGCTCTCGTTGCCGCAGCGTTGGCTAGTTTCTTTTGTGTGTTTTGTCCTAGTAAGACGAAGTACCTTTTTTCGACTTTGTTAAATATCCACACACCCTGATAATAATAAATAATCTTTTAGTTCATGATTTTGAATTGCTGCCAAAAAAAAAAAAAAGAAAAAAAAAACCGGCAAGGAGACAATAAGATAACTAATAAGATAACTAATAAGATAACTAATAAGATAACTAATAAGATAACTAATAAGAATCTTTATATATAAAGAGGAAGAGCACACAGAGAAGTAGATGGCGGCGATTAAAAAGCAGGAGAAAATTAGGAATAGGATTAGGAAGAAAAAACGAGATGAAAGAAGACAAGGAAGAGGAAAACAGTGATAGAGAAGAAAGACAGACAGACAGGTAGGAAGAAAGAAGGAAAGAAAAACACGGGAGAAGGAAGAATTAGCGAAGCATTTGTTTAAAACTTGCTGCACACTTCACAAAGAGCCAGTAGGATATAGGCTGGATAGAAGCCATTTTGAAAGCCAAGATTCTTTCCTTGGACCACTTGTATGTGACACAGCCGTGAGAATTATTAACAGGGACTCGGTGTGTTCCCGGGATATGAATAACGCTTGAGCGATTTTGGATAAAAGATTATAGCTAGCAAACCCAAGAATTCTTGTCTCCAGGGATTCAAAATAATGTTCGACCTGGGTGAAAAATGTATTTTGACGTTAGGTGTACAGGCTTTCAAATCCCCGCTGATTTTACTATTATAATTTTTTTTAACCCTTTTCAGCTAGGAACTTGCGAGTGGTAGTTGTATAATTTCATGTTGGCATGTAAAGATCTCGTTTTTCATACTCTTTATATTAAAAGTTTATTCAATTTAAAAAACAAAAAAGTTGAATTTCTGCTGGTATGTGAAGTAGGAGCCAACTAGATTAAATATGCTTATGCCCTCTTTCACCCCCCTCCTCACCCTGTCTTTGTTTTTTTTCTTTCGGTATTGCTTCTAATCTTTTGTTAGTTTTTATTCTTGTGAAAGAAAGGAACACCCCCCCCCCCCCACCCGTGTTAGTCCCCCAGGGGTCTCAGAAGAGACACAGAAAGAATAGGATCACTGTTCCCTCAGGCATGTCGTACAAGGCGACTAATATGAGGTTGGGCATGAGGCTGGAAAATATCATGAAGAAACTTGCTGACAGCATTAATAGACAGTCGATGTTCTGGAATCTCCAGGGTAAGAGAGGTAGATGAAGACTAAAGAACAACGGAGAAGATAACTGAAGACAGATAAGAAGGGGATGAAGACATGGACAGACTTAAAGCTGATGGCACTGGAGAAGAAGACTTAGCATACGTCATTTGACGGCCTAGGCTCCGCGGAGAGTTAAAAGCTGAAAGAGGAAGAAGAAATAGCAAATAAATGAATGTAATTAGGTCGTTGTGGGGGAAAGAGAGTTAAAACACGATACTGATGATTATGACCTAAATACCTTGCTCTTCGTCAACATGTAATTGAGGGGAAGATGGTCTCTCTGTGTCTTCTACAGATGCAATTTAAAACAATAAAAATAAATATTGCTTCTTGGTAACAGCACAGAGAAGTCAAGAACTTGATGGTAGCTACATCACGCACGGATAGCAGCGATTTAAAGACCTCTTTTGAATACCACCCAAACATCTTCACGCCTTCAAGAACACAAGATTAGGCTTAAATAGAAATTGACGTGAAGGGGAACATTTTATCATTAACATCATCATAACTTGTAAGACAAGGGACTACCACCTACCACCACTACAGTTGGTCTCCATACAGGAAGTCTGCACCAAAGCCTTCATGTCCTGATGCAGCGGTTGTTTCTCTTTCAATTTGTATTACGTCCGCCACATGCCCAACCTCATATTGAGCCTTTAACGACATGCACGAGAGAGAAGTGTGTTTATTCTTTCTTTCTCTTTTAGAGAGCCCGGAGAAGTACGCGAAAAAAAATTAATAGACAGTAATAACAAAATTGAGGGGCGGGTGGCTACGAGGTATGAAGTCTGCCTCGAATTCCCAGTAGAGGGAATATAATTTATGTAAATTTTTGTTCAGAATCTCTGGTTCTTATGATTCCCCTGGTCTCATGGGAAGTGAGATCGAATGCCAAGCCTTCTCGGATAAGGGCGAAATAAAAGGAGGTCCCGCGTGCAAGTTGTGCACGTTCAAAATCCCACGGCAGTTGAAAATTGTAAAGAGTAGGCCATTAGTTCGCTACACTGACAAAAAAAAATTAAAAATTAGAAACCTACCCACCAGATATATTTATAGAATGTGTGATTCCTATATACACACACTGGGATTCTCGCCGGTGCAACGGAGTTCGTGCACTGTGATGAGATCCTCCTTGTGTGATCTAAGGGAGGAGATCGGAGCACTGATGGAGTTGTCCGTGTGCAATGAAGATAGTCCTTAAAACCAAACTGAACAAAATCTGACAGAAACATCTGACAATAGTCATGGCAGCACATGACCAACGATTACTTAACGGTATTAACAAAATTTGATAGAAACGTGGTCTGACGATAGCAACGGCACCACATGAAAACAGATTAACAGACATAAACAAAATCTTACAGAAACATGGTCTGACGATAGCCACGGCAGCACATCCTGGACAAGAACAGTAACTGCTCACCCGAACAGCATTTAATAGAATAAGTAGCGAGGGGACCGTGAAGTAAAAATAGAAGCATTGATTACAAATATTTTTAAAACTCCATAAAGAGATGGTCAACTGCATTCATACATCTTGTCAAATAAAGAATTACACAAATCCTAGCCTTCTGAAAGGGACGTTCAATTGTAGATGGTTAAAAGGTTGTACGCTGAGCTAGCTACATAACGTACGGAATAAATAATATTACGCGGAGAATTATGCTGGAAAAAAAAATATTGGACGCACCACTCATAACATGGCTGCCCGCTCATCTATCGCCTTATTTAGAAAAACAAAAACAGTTGCTTGCTCAGCTAAAACTGAGCCAATCAGAGAAGTCTTCATACCTATCATGGAGTAACGAGAAGTTAGTTGAAGAAGACGAAATGATGTAAAATAAAGAGAGGATGGTAAGAGGTAGGTAGTTATGACGCCTGATACAAGACAAAATGTGGCTGCACTTTAGCAGCCCTACAGATAGCAGATTGGAGACTCGTCTTTCCTGTACTTGATGTTCACAATCGCTAGGTCCATCGGCGTGCCAGCAGTCCTTGTTCTCAGTACTAGCCGTTTTCTGAGCATTACGCTAGCTGATAAACACTAGTAGTCCTTTCCCCCGACTGGTATTATCAACAGTGCACTACAGGGATCTCGCTCTCTTTTCCTTTTTTTTTTTTTTTTTTTTTTTGATTGGGCGTTCCTGGATTTTTGATTGGCCGCTCCTGGATGTAACCGAAGGACTTATGTCTGTGGTTGAAAGAAGCGCGTCTCACCTTTAAACAAGCAAGTACATCACAGAAAAAAAGTTGGACATTCTTAGTTACGAGAAGGAAGACTGGCGCTGGTGGCAGTGGACATATGGTGGTAGTAGTGGATATAAATGTACTTGCTGTAGTGTTAGACTGATCAACGTTTAAGTTTTCACTAAAACTTTTAATCACTGGTGTCATTCATTTCTGCATAAAGATAACAACAGATCGATGTTGTTGCTGACAAAGTAAATAATGATGATAATCAAGTTGTTTTAGCCCAAAGATAATTCCTAAAGGTGCCCGGAAGTAGTTTTCAAGCAGCGCCATTAAATTGCAGAAAACTGGCTAATGCAAGGTAGATAATTAATTTATTTTTAATTTTAAGTGTTATTTTACTGTTGTCTCCCTTGAACACGTTCAATCCGCTTTTATATGAAGAAATGAGGACAGATACCAGGATCTTCTGCTTCTTCTTCTTCTTCTTCTTCCGTCCTTAGCCACCCACCGTCAAAGCAGTCAGTGGCCATTACGCCTAGTGGCGTCTTAGGGCAACAGCAGATAGGTTTTCTTTGCCATTATTTCCCATCACGCCTAATTTCGTCTTTAGGGCAACGGCAAATCAACCCATTTGCTGTTGTTTCCGTAATCGAAGTGACTGGCAAACGGGTGATCAGCCCGTTGTGTAGGATCTTCTGCAGTGATCACCATTTAGTAGTAGCAAAACTGAAAGTGAAACTAAGAAGGGCTGGACCAACTGTAACTACACAGAAAAGGTTTGACATCAGCAAATTGAAGGACCCCCTTTCCAGAAAAGCTTTTGCGGCTGACATAAAGAAACGATACCAATTTGCCAAAAGTCAGGAAAAGACATAGACCAGAAATTCAACACCATTTCAACAATATATAAGGAAAGCAGCAAATCATGCTTGGGATTCCAAGAAAGGAAGAAGCAAGACTGGATAACATCAGAAACATTAAACAGCATAACACTGAGAAAGGAAATGAAAAGAAAGAAAACAGAAGCGAAGTCCCCCAAGTTAAAGCAACTATATAGGGAACAGTACAGTCATGGACAAGGAAGTTTTAAACACCAAACCCGAGCCAACAAAAGGAATTTCCTAGACGATCTTGCAAGGCAGGCAGAAGAGGCAGCACTGAGAAATGAACAAAGCACAGTATACAGAATAACTAAATTCATCAGCGGAAAACGTGGTGCAAACAATATTACATTAGTAAGAGATAAGCAAGGAAATCTCATCACGACAGCAGAGGGACAGGAAACAAGATGGGCAGAGCACTTCAGAGAAACTCTGAACAAGGAACCACCAGAGACACAATTGAATGTTCCTGAGGCTGAAAACGATCGAGATGTAAATACAGACATTCAACGAAAAGAAGAAATCATCACAGCAATCAAAGGGTTAAAGAACGGAAAAGCTCCTGGCCATGATAACTTAAATGCAGAGCTATTTAAGACAGACCCTGAGCTAGCAGTAGAACTATTAGAACCACTATTTGCACAAGTCTGGAAAACGGGGACAACACCATCAGAGTGGAACAACAAGGCTTTTGACAGCATACATAGGGACAGTTTATGGAAAATACTGAGGGCTTATGGAATTCCAAGCTGCATAGTGCCAATCATAAAAAGCCTCTATGCCAACTTTACGTGTAGTGTTGGGCAGAGCAACCTAACCTTTGAGGTGAAGACAGGAGTACGACAGGGATGCCCCTTATCAACCACTCTATTTTTAACAGTCATAGATTGGGTGATGCGCCAGACAACAGAGGGCAGTCCAAGAGGAATAAGATGGACTACATTTTCTACATTGGAAGATCTGGAATATGCAGATGACATTGCACTACTAGCACATTCACGTCAACACATCCAGGAAAAAACGGATAGACTTAATAAGTTTAGCCAGCAGGTGGGCTTGAACATCAATTTAAAGAAGTCAGAGGGCATGACGCTCAATGTGAGCAACCCTGAGCCCATACCAGTAAGGAATCAGCAACTGGTACAGACAGACACCTTCACATACCTAGGATGCATAGTAACACCAGACGGCGGGGCAGGCAAAGACATCAACATCAGAATGAATAAGGCAAGAACAGCCTTTTTTAGCCTAAACAACATCTGGAAGTCCCCTCAATACAGCACAAGCACAAAATTAAGATTATATCAGAGCTGTGCGCTTTCTGTGCTTCTCTATGGTGCGGAATGCTGGAGAGTGACAGAGAAGGAAAAGTCGAAATTGTCCTCTTTTCACACAACATGCCTAAGAAAAATTCACCGAATCTTTTGACCCAATACCATCACCAACAAAGATCTGCTACTCGGAGCAAGCAAGAGGACATGCACACCATCATAGCTGGCAGACGCTGGAGCTGGGTTGGCCATGTCCTCAGAAGAGACCCCGATGCCGTCACAGGAACAGCTATGCTTTGGACCCCTGAAGGAAAACGAAAGAGAGGCCGACCAAAAACAACCTGGCGGAGGACTGTGGAGGCTGAGATGCAAAGAATGAACCAGAGTTGGGGCACTTGTACGAAGGATGGCCACCGACCGAGCAAAGTGGAATCAATTTGTTGTTGCCCTACAATACGCCACTAGGCGTGATGGCCACTGACTGCTTTGACAGTCAGCGGCTAAGGATCAAAGAAAAGAAAAACCAGGATCTAGATTAGCACTTAATTCACTCATTCATAACCCTCCACTCCCAAAGGAGCATAGGCCTTCAACAAACACATGCCAAGTCCTCCTGTCACGTGCCATCATCTCAAGTTCTTTCCACGTTCTCCACATCATTTTCACCTCTGTTTCCAGCTCTCTTCTCCATGTGCTTCTTGGTCTACCTCTGCCTCTCTTGCCCTGGGGGTTCCAGAACAAAGACTGCCTTGTAATGCTATCAATAAGTTTCCTCAGTGTATGTCCTATCCATCGCCATCGTCTTCTTCTCATCTCTTGTTCCACTGGCACTTGTCTAGTTCTTGTCATCAGTTCCACGTTGTAAACCTTGTCATACCATTTTAATCCCTCTATTCTACGCAAGCACCCATTTATGAAAGTCTGTAGCTGTTTGGTTGTTGTCTTTGTTGTTCTCCATGTCTCAGAGCCATACAATATCACCAGACCATAGAAAGGAAAATCAGATTGATCATATATGCATAAACAAGAAGTTTAGATCATCATTGCAGGATGTAAAGGTATAAAGAGGAGCAGATGTGGCATCAGATCACCACCTTCTGATAGCCAAAGTAAAAATGAAACTCAAGAGATATGCAACAATGCAAAATTATAGACAACAATTTAATGTAGGACATCTAAGAAATCAAGAAACAAGAGACAAATTTGCGGTCACAGTATCCAACAAATTTCAAGTGCTTTAACAGCTGGAAGATGTAGAGAATACAGAAGACTATTGGCAGCAGGTCAAAACTGTATGGAATGAGACGTATGCAGAAATACTGGGGAAAAGGGAAAGACAACAAAAAGCATGGATAACAACAGAAACCATCAATAAGATAAAAGACAGGAAAAACAAGAAAACAGATTTAAACACAAGCAAAACCAGAAGTTCCAAAGCCAAGGCTCAAGAAGTGTACACACAAGCAAACAAAGAAGTAAAAAGAAGTATCAAATGAGACAAGAGGAAGTATATTGAGGAGTTGGCAAGAGAGGCAGAAGATGCTGCAGCCAAAGGAAATATGAGAGAACTGTATAGCAGCACAAAGAAGCTAACAGGGAAATACAAGCAAACAAGTTGCCTCATTAAAGACAAGAATGGGAAACTGCTCAGCAATATACAAGAGCAAATGAAGAGGTGGACAGAATATTTTGGTGACCTTCTCAATAGACCAGCAATAGCACTTAATAAGTAAATTATAAACACTCGTAAGCAAGAAAGAAAACCCTTTTTAGAAAAGAAAAAGTAATAAAGAAATTTGATTCAAGAGTCAAGATGGTAGAGCGCTGGTCGCGGCACAGAAGCTGGGATTTTTTTTTACCTTTCTTCTCCCTGTGGAGCACAAACCTTCAACAGATTCTTCCTGTTATGTGCGTTGTGTTAAGGTCTTTTCAATGTCTATTTTATCAACATCAGGTTTATTTCTAGTTTACTTCTGTGTTTTGTGTCCCCTACTATTTCAAAATAAAGGACTGCTTTGTATTGCTACCTTCTGGTTTTCTCAATGTGTGTCATATCGTGTCATATCCAATGTCGGCGTCTTCTGGTCGCATCTTGTTTCACTAGCATTGGTCTGATGGCTTCCCCCAGTTTCACATTGGTGGTATAGTCAAATCATTAGAATGCTTCTGTTATACGCCTTTCCGATTTATGAAACTTGTTACATGCTGATTGTCGTGTTTGTTGTTATCCATGTTTCAGAGCTATATGATAGAACTGCCATGACATTTGAGTTGATTTTTATTTTGTGTTAAAGTTGTATTTTTTTTTTTTAAACGGGAAGCACAGCTGGTGTCCGACACACGCGGGCAAGAGAAAATGAATAATAGTGATTTTTATTTGTAGCGAATACATTATCTCTTTTATGTGTGCATATATTAACGCGTATATACAAAGTAATGCCTAAGCATCACTTATCCGTATATATTTACAAAGCATGCCTATTTTGCTGAAAAAAACACACCCACATGATTCGCCTAAACTCACTAACTTATCAACCCGCACATTCGTTGACTCATGTGTTAATCATGTTACAAAAGAGTACATGAAATACCCCTCACCTGTCATCTCGGAGCCGCGGCAGCACAGTGGTCCATTGGTCAATCCCCAGTTGAGGTGGGATTTTTTAGACCGCAAACGGCTCTGGGGTCGACCCAGCCTCATGAAGTGGGTACCAGAACAATCTGGGAAGGTTAAGGCGGCCGGCGTGATGCTGACCACATCACCCCTAGTGTGCCGATGGTCAAGAAAATATGGGCCTAACACCATATTCCCAATATGCCTCAATGGGCGTGTAACGGGATCCTTCTTCTTACCTTTTTTAACTGTCAACTCACACACCACTTGATTCATTCATTCACTTAAAATCTACTCATCCATCATCGGCTCGCACAAACATCAGTTAAATTTTATCAACTGGCGCACATATTCACTCCCCCGTCCGGAAATCAAAACATTCCAGCATAAGATGTCTTAGAAAGTGAATTGTTCTGAAAACGTTACCTCATAATCCATCACCATACCAGACATAACTACAAGCCATCCTCTCATAATTCATCACCATACCAGACATAACTACACAAGCCATCCTCTCATAATCCATCACCATACCAGACATAACTACAAGCCATCCTCTCATAATCCATCACCATACCAGACATAACTACAAGCCATCCTCTCATAATCCATCACCATACCAGACATAACTACAAGCCATCCTCTCATAATCCATCACCATACCAGACATAACTACAAGCCATCCTCTCATAATCCATCACCATACCAGACATAACTACAAGCCATCCTCTCATAATCCATCACCATACCAGACATAACTACAAGCCATCCTCTCATAATCCATCACCATACCAGACATAACTACAAGCCATCCTCTCATAATCCATCACCATACCAGACATAACTACAAGCCATCATCAAATCTGACAGAGTTAATATAATTGTCACCAAGGATCTCACAATCTGACAGAACTAATACCTCATTCTGCAGTCACAAATCTTGAGTGTTTATTTAAATGTTGCCTCGTTTTGGCGTGGCGCTCCGTTCAACCTAGACATAACCGTCGGTTATATTAGGGTGCATGTCCAAATAATAAAGACCTTTTAGATCACAGCATCATCATGCATTCAAAAATTTCACAGAGCCTCATTGTGCATTCATAAATCTCATAGAGCCTCACCATGCATTCACAAATGTCAAAGAGCCTCACCGAGCAATCACAAATCTCACAGAGCTTCATCATTTATCTCCATATGCATTCACTAATCTCACAGAGCCTCACCATGCATTCACAAATCTCAGCCTCGCCATGCATTCACAAATCTCACAGAGCTTCATCATTTATCTCCATATGTATACCTTTATCCGACAGTACTCACAGAGCCTCACCATGCATTCACAAATCTCACAAGTGCATCGTCATTTATCTCCATGGGCATACCCTTATCCGACATTGCTCACAACGCATACCTGGATCAGACAGAACTAATACCTCATCACACATCCCCAAAATCTGACATAATACTCATCTCACGTGAACGACAAATGGTGAGCAGTCAGTTATTTCACCAGGGACGAAAATTCCTTGAAAGAGTCAATAGCAGTTGTGCTTGGTGAGTGTTTGCTGCGGTGATGTTACTGCTTATGCAGACATCACCGGGTATACATTCATCCGTGCACGGCTTGTCAGAGATGCTGCAGTTCCAGTTTGTTGATGCTGTCAACACGGTCCTCATATTTTGGAATCATTCTGTTTTAGAATAGAGACAACTCTTCTCTTGTTTTTCTAGGACCACCACTGCTATCATCACCGTAACCATAATCATCATCATAACGACTATCATATCCACAAACGCCATCATCATCATCATCACCACGACCACAATACCACAACCAACCTCATTATCACCAAAACAACTGCATTGTCAACTAGTGCAGTACTCCGCAACCTTTTTAACTTCGCAGCACACCTAAAATGCCTTTAAAAATGTCACGGCACACTATGCCATTTAAATACGTGGGTATGGTAAATACTTAAAAATTCGATAGTCATAAGACAACGCGCCTCAATTTTTTATTATGAATTGATGGATGATGATAACTGAATTTATTATTTGTGAAATTGTACATGTGAGGTTCTTTCATATTTTTATTTTATTTCAAATTTTGCCTTGGTTTGGTTAGGCGAGTCCCGTACCATTATATTACGGCACACCATGCAGATATCGGCGGCACACCAGTTGCGGAGCACTGAACTACTGTATAACAAAAACAACAACGAATGTACAATGGTAGCAATAATGTAATAAAAACAAGGATAATGTAAAAGTCTATTAAGGATCCGGTAATACATATTACCAGTATCAAATTAAGAACATACTCTGTCCATCCTAACTCTTTTTCATTCTTTGTGGGGCATGAGACTGCTACTGTATTGACCTACCTAAGTGGTATCTGAGTATGAAGGCTTCCGAGTTCTGGTATTCGTAGATTCTGTTTTTTTCATGAAAAGCTTCGCTTTGATAAACTCCAATATCGGGCCTGGCTTGGGGCAGATATCTTACTATTATTAATCTTTTTTCCTGCTATGAGATGTAGCCGGGGCTGATACTTCAAGACTGGAACTTGGCATCAATTTACCTATATGTGGCAGGGTGGTGCTATCTCTATTTCTAGGACTGGTTCTAAGGCACCAATTATCTCTTATGTAGCCGTAGTTCTCTGTTATATTACTTCTGTCCTTTTATTTTTTCACGTTTAAATGAGTGTTGTTACTGACTTCAAGCTCGCCAGAGATGTTTATTACTCAGTTTATTTTCATTTTTTCCCCAATCCGTTCTGTTCCTCCTACTGGTGATTATATATATATATATATATATATATATATATATATATATATATATATATATATATGTATATATATATATATATATATATATATATATATATATATATATATATATATATATATATATATATATATATATATATATATATATATATATACACCTATATATACAAAGGGATTGACGTAAGTCTTGGGCCTGACCATGAAGGAGTCACAGGAGGAAGATGAAACTTGGCACATTTAAAGTTCATCATATTTGCACTGAATGTGTAAAGTACGCGTTTGTTTCTTCAATTGGTTTTTCCGCTACAGTGCACGGCGCAATGTACCCTATTGACCGGATCTGCTGCTCCAAAGATTTGACAAAACAATGGAAAAGAAGGAGGCCAGAGCTGTGATAAAATTTCTGATGTTTCAGGGAAAAACACCTACAGAAATACACAGGGAGATGGAACCAGTGTTTCGTGATTCTTGTCCTTCATATACTTCGGTAAAAAAACTGGTGTCAACAGTTTAAGTGCGGCCACTCAAATGTTGCTGATCTGCCAAGATCTGGTAGACCAGCCTCAGAGTGCAACGATGAAAATGCAACAAGAATGAAGAAAATAATTGACCAGGATCGAAAAATGACAATTGTGGAGATAGCTAGTAGAGTAAAACTAAATGAAAGAACAGTTCATAGAATTTTACACAACAGACTGAACATGAGAAAAGTGTGTGCACGCTGGGTTCCACGACTGTTGACACGTGAACAGAAGCAAACGAGGGTAAATTGCTGTCAACAGTTGCTCAAAAAGTGTCAGTCAAAAATTTTTTTGGAGACCTTGGTGACAGTAGATGAGACTTGGGTACACCATTATGACACCGAATCCAAAATTGCCAGCATGCAATGGAAAACCCCGGGTTCCCCAACACATGTCAAGCCGAGGGCGCAGAAATCTGCTGGAAAAGTGATGCTGACGGTTTTTTGGGACGGCAAAGCTGTCCTTTTGAAAGATTATCTGTCTCGCGGCAACACAGTTAATGGACAGTACTATGCAGATCTTCTCACAAAACTAAGAAAGGTTGTGACCAGGAAACGAGGGATAACGCGAACTCAAAATCTTCCTTTGCTTCAAGACAACGCGCCCTCTCACAAAGCACGGCTTGTGCAGCTAGCAGCCAACGATTTGAATATTGAAATTCTTCCACACCCACCATATTCTCCACATTTGGCTCCATCAGACATTGTTCTATTCCCAAATCTTAAAAAGCAGCTAAAAGGAAATCAGTTTGACAGCGATGAAGAGGTTATACTGGCATGTGATGACTGGTTTAGTTTGAAAAATAGGGTGTTCTACTCCCAAGGTCTTTTCAAGGTCAAGCAGAGATGGCAGAAGTGTGTCAATTCAGACGGTGGCTATATTGAAAAGGAATAAACACTATAAAAAATTTCAGCTCTCTGTGACATGTCCTTCATGGTCAGGCCCAAGGCTTATGTCAATCCCCTTATATATATAAATATAAATATATAAATATATAAATATATAAATATATAAATATATATATATATATATATATATGTACATACACATATATACATACACATATATACATACACATATATACATACACATATATACATACACATATATACATACACATATATACATATATATATATATACCTTAGCGTTCAACCAATCAATTGACAGTTGTTTTGCATCTGGGTCACGAGAGTTTTTTGGCGTACGGGCTTTTCCGTTAGTATGGTGTGTGGCCTCCTCTTGCATCGATCAGCGACTGGCATCTCCTGGGCATGGATGCGATCAGACGTTTGATGTGGGCCTGTGCGATGGCTGCCCACTCTTCCTGGAGTGCCTGGAACAGATCACGACGATTGGCTGGAGCAACGTCTCGGCGACAAACACGTCTATGCAGCCCATCCCACAGGTGCTCAATCGGACTCATGTCTGGAGACAGGGATGGCCAGGGAAGGGTTAGAATGTTGTTGGCAGTCTGGAACTGCGTGGTCAACCGTGCACAATGGGGTCTGGCGTTGTCCTGTTGAAACACAGACCTTTGGGCGGCCAAAAGTGGAAGGACATGGGGTCGAAGAATTTCATTGACGTATCGTTGCGCATTCAAGCCTCCTTCAATGTGCACCAATTGACTCCTTCCGTTGTAACTGATCATTCCCCACACCATTGCACCTCCACCACCGTGCGGCGGAGCTTCATCAACGCAATTTTTGGCAAAACGTTCATATCACCTACGGTAGACCCAACGCCGTCTATCATAACGCTGCGACAAAAAGAAAGATTCGTCACTAAACCAAACACGTCTCCATTGATTGTCAGCTGCCCAGGGACGATGCTGGTTGGCCCAAAGAAGTCGATTTATGCGATGGCGGCGCGTAAGGACAGGTCCTCGGTGAGGTCGTTGTGCCCAAAGTCCAGCGTCATGCAGTCTATTCCGGACAGTTTGATCAGACACATGACGTCCTGCAGGCAATGACTGGGCAGTTGAGGAAGCTGTTGTAAACCTGTCTCTGAGGTGATGAAGCCGAATTAAGCGATCCTCCGCTGCTGTTGTCACTCTGGGTCGTCCACTGCGATGCCGGTCTTCAACTGAGCCAGTGGCTTGGAACCGGTGCCAAAGTCGTCGACTGATGGTACTCTGATGCACGTTTAAATGCCTGACAACCTGACTTTGACTTTCGCCTGCATGCAGTCGGCCAATAGCAATGTTCCTTAAATTTATCGATAGAGACGCCATAAATGTCTGCTTGAAAATGAAC